>OW679194.1:228015600-228179260 GCA_940337035.1 Agriotes lineatus | reverse complement strand
TTTCGACAACGCTTTCTTCTGTTGAATACATGGATCGTAATTATGATTGCCTGTGTATATGCGCATCGTATATGAAACTGATTACAAAGTGATATCATCATACGATTAGGTAAATGTTTTTTTTATTTGCTATTATTGGTACTAAAACATTCTCTCGTTCTAATGCGAGAAATCGCAGACTTAAGAATAACTAAGAAGAAACTATTCAAAATCTTCTAAGCAATGCCCCTGTAAAATTGGTCAAATCTGGGTGTATAATAACTTCAAATCTTTTAGTATGTAGGTTATCAGCTCGTCAAACACTTGTTGATATGGTAGTGCTTTCACAACACTTTTAGAATTGTATCTAGTAGTAGTAGTAGTAGTAGTATTTGTGGGATTTGTCGGATCATACGCTCTTGCTATAAAAAAAATAACGTAATAAAACTTGTTTCGACAACGCTTCCTTCTGTTGAATACATGGATCGTAATTTTGATTGCCTGTTATATGCGCATCGTATATGAAACTGATTACAAAGTGATATCATCATACGATTAGGTAAATGTTTTTTTAATTGGCTATTATTGGTATAGTATTCCAACCAGAAATTGGAAAGCTATTTAAAATCAGGCCAGCATTGAAAACAGTAAGTCACTTCGTAATTTAATTCATAAAATTACTGTTTGATGGTCATTCAGTGACACTTCGATAATAACCTTCAAATTTGACAGATGCATTGGGAAGTTTGGAAGATATATACGTTTTTTTGAAATTTTCTATGCTACTATACGGTTTTAAAAACTCAACTAGTACCTACTTAAATCATGCACAATGTTACAATGCCTTAACAAAACAGTTACATATACAATTTGCAGATGAACTGTCATTACTTGAAAGCTGATTGACATTAGAATATTATTTACTGATTGTATGAAACCAACTTAGACATGACTTACACTTTTCATGGTGTACTGGATTTTAAATAGCTTTCCAATTTTTGGTTGGAATACTATACTAAAACATTCTCTCGTTCTAATATGAGAAATCGCAGGCTTAAGAATAACTAAGAAGAAACTATTCAAAATCTTCTAAGCAATGCCCCTGTAAAATTGGTCAAATCTGGGTGTATAATAACTTCAAATCTTTTAGTATGTAGGTTATCAGCTCGTCAAACACTTGTTGATATGGTAGTGCTTTCACAACACTGTTAGAATTGTATCTAGTAGTAGTAGTAGTAGTATTTGTGGGGAGACTCATGTCAAGCAAGTAGGCCCTCATAGGCCCTTTTTGTCAACGCCGTGGACAAGCGCTAGTCATACAGAATACCAGGTACCTTAGCCCTACTTAGAATTTTGCCTAGACTAAGGTATTCCAATCCTAGCAAGGTATCTTTTACATGCTACACATCGTAGTAACATGGAACCCACGGCTTTACATCACTTCCGAATGATGGTATACTGTAGAGGTTTTCATCCGGCGGATTTTTATATTTTTTAAAAATCTCACGCGGATCGAGGATCGATCGCTCGACCCTTAGATCAGTAGGCAGAATGCTTACCACTGAGCTATGGATCCCGACGAATTGTATCTAACTCTACAGAAGAACTTAAATTGTGTAACTATCAACATCGTATCAACAAAGAAACTGCAAATTAGGTTTAATGATTGAAAAACAGTTCTCTTGAATTATTTTATTATGGACGTACAGATATAAAAAGTTGCAGTAATTAGGTAATTGGAGCAGAGAAGAAATAAGTATACAATAAAAGGTATTTTACTCACAATCGGTTAATAATAGGTACGTATCTAACCTGCAAAACAGTAGGAAAGCGAGTCTTTGTTTACTTTACTTTTTCAGCTAGCTCACTTTCAATGAACTTGTCATGTTACCTAGCAACAGCGTCGCAGTTTTCTTTGTTAAAGTGACTTATTAAACTGCGATAAAAATACGTATTATTGGAAACTTACCTAATTAAATAAATAATGACAAAAATCGATAGTTAGTAAAATAGTATACATACCACGGTGAAAAGTTTCATTTCTGTCTCGAGATAAAGTTAACCTCTCGACAGTAATAAAACAATTTTCACCTCGGTATGTAATATACTATTACATCATACCTATATAATAGTCCGGAACACTACAGGCCTTGTTTACACCATAAAAAGTACCATAGTTGCATTCATACGTTTCTATTTTCGGGTTTTTGTAAACAAACTTCCCAGTACTTTTACTAGCGATATTATCACTGCAAACAGTTACTTATTATGCCTATTACTTGTATTTTTAAAACTGTTGACACAGCTTCAAAGGCAAGTGCATTTTGGTTAATAATAAAGAGAGCTACTGAACGCATCCAACGGCCTAAGCAAAGAAATATTAAAGCCGTACGTTTTAAGCATATTAAATGTGTCTCTGATGTTTACACATATCCTATAAATTATTTCGACTACGTAACTTTTGCAAATTGTTGTTCATCGCTTTGATTTTACTGCATTTGTAAAAGTAAGTCTACATGTAGACCTACTATTCTACCTTCACACCCGACTGATTTTCAGGTATGCCAATCTACGATGAATTACACGAAGAATAACAATTTGTTTCTTTTTATTATAGCAACATTTTGAAGATTATCTAAGAGCTACAGAAAACCGTGACCTATAATTCAACGACTGTTGTAATTTTGGCAATGTACAGCTCCCAGACCTGCATTTATATTCCATACAACTAGAACATCTCTTGAATGGAACTGATCCTGGCTCAAAAATTTTTTGCAAGTACGTTATGAATTACAACAGCAGTTTGCAGGCCCATCAATGGGTGCAAATATAGTTGCTCTTCGTGGAAATGGTCCATACTGTTTTCAAATACATGGTCAAATATACCACAGAGTTAGCGTTGTACCCTGCATACGGGCTCATTTTCAGGTAAGCCAATCAACGATGAATTACACGAGGAATAACAATTTGTTTCCTTTATTATAGCGACATTTTGAAGATTATCTAAGAAATACCGAAAACCGTGAGCTATAATTTAACGACTGTTGTAGTTTTGGCAATGTAAAGCTCCCAGACCTGCATTTATATACTATACAACTGGAACATCTCTTGAATGGAACTGATCCTGGCTCAAAAAATGTTTGCAAGTACGTAAGGAATTACAACAGCAGTTTGCAGGGTCAGCAATGGGTGCAAATATAGTTGCTCTTTGTGGAAATTGTCCATACTGTTTTCAAATACATGGTCAAACATACCACAGAGTTGGCGTTGTACCCTGCATACGGGCTGATTTTCAGGTATGCGGATCAACGATGAATTATACGAGGAATAACAATTTGTTTCCTTTATTATAGCGACATTCTGAAGATTACCTAAGAAATACAGAAAACCTTAAGCTATAATTCAACAACTGCAGTAAAAAGAGCTGGTGTTATTATTATTTATTATTTATTATTTAATTCGCACTCAGCCAACAGCCGTTAGGCCAATTATAGGCGTCGCTGTGCAGTTATGAGGACTTCCAACTCCACTAACGACTGTCATGATGTTGTATGACCGCCGGGACCAACTTTTTTCCGTGATAGCCGTACCACGAGGCTCCGAGAGATGCAGCCGTGGAACTCCCATCCAAGTTCTGACCTTCTGTTGTACCCTGATGTCGGTAATAAACCTGCATACGCGCTGATTTTCAGGCATGCCGATCAACCATGAATTACATGAAGAATAACAATTTGTTTCCTTTATTATATCGACATTTTGAAGATTACCTAAGAAATACAGAAAACCGTGAGCTCCCCAAGTTTGGAATCTGCTTGGTTCGACCTGCAAAACACTACTTTCCGGTCTCGTAACGTAAATTACTATTAAGATTAATTTAGTTTGAAATGTGTATAGCTCAATACTGCCGTCATAAGCAAGAAGGCGGTATCTACAAAAAAATCGGAATTGAGTTATTGGTATCGTTGGAACCGGTACAAAATTCCAATAATTTTAGATAAGTAACAAATCGATATCTGCACTGTAACTATGATTTTCAGATGAAAAAAGGCGGTATCTACAGAAATTTGGTTACTTATAAAGCGCAAGAAGGTGTCATGTGCAAAATGCAAAAGTGAAAAGCAGTATCTGCGTGTAGAAGCCGCCTTCTTCTTTTGTTTTGTTAGATACCGCCTTTATTGTCTGTTTTCGTGGTCGCAAATGTGCAGATATGGCCAACTACCGTTTCATTAAATTAATAGTATCAAGTCTTCCATTATACAACATTTTCAAGTAGATGCCGCTTTTTCAATCTGTATTTAGTGTTCGGTCGATTGTTGCAATTTAAAGTCAAAAGGCGGTATCTACATTTTTTCGCTACAATTTCTTTATATTTGATATAAATGGTGAATATTGTTTCTTTTTATATAAAACACAACTAAATTCATACTTATAATACAAAAAATCCAGGGTTATGTATCGCATGGTGATGAAATATCAATAAGTTATGTTTCGCTATTTATCACGAAACTAGTTTTTTGTAGATACCGCCTTCTTGCTTATGACGGCAGAATGAGTACTAGTTACTGAGAATAGGACACATGTTCATATGAACTTTTTTCCTTGAAATGATCTCAAGAACATGCCCCTTAGTGCCAGGAGAACTTTGCGAGACAGCCTGTATATATAATAGATTCTGAAATGGCCACTACTGAAAAGTTAAGTAATTCAACAAATTCTGGTTGCATTGCATCAATAATGTGTCAGTTAGGCGATCCCAGTTTGCTGTTGAATGACAGAGATAGTAATGATAATTGGCTACAAAATCGTGGATATTTTAACTTTCTCTTGTGGCAAATAGTATTTAAACGTTTTCTAAGTCATGGAATTGCCTTGTTCGTACAATTTTAGGCAACCTGTATATAAAAATGTTGATTGTAAACAAAATCTTCTTCTTCTGTGTGCCTTATCCGCTCAGCGAACGTTGGCTATCATCATAGCAATCGAGACTTTGTTAACAGCCGCTCGGAAGAGTTCATTGGATGTTTTACCATACCACTGGCGTAGGTTCTTCAGCCACGATATTCTTCATTTACCCGGTCCTCTTTTGCTGTTTATTTTACCTTGAATGATTAGTTGGAGTAAGGCATATTTTTCATTACCCATGATGTGCCCTAGATATGTAAGTTTCCTTACTTTAATGGTCTTCATCAGTTCTCTGTTCACTCCCATTCTTTTTAAGACTTCGTTGTTAGTCACATGTTCTGTCCAGCTAATTTTTAGAATTCGTCGGAACACCCACATTTCAAATGCTTCAATTCTCTGGGAAGTAGCTTCCGTGAGTGTCCAGGCCTCCACTCCGTACAGCAAAACTGGGTACACGTAGCACTTTACTATTCTCATACGCAGTGGTAGACTCAGAGTGTTACTGGAAAGCACATTGCGCATTTTTAAGAATATTGTTCGTGCCTTTTTTATCCTTTGCCTTATCTCTCTGCTGTTGTCTCATTGATCATTTAGTAAACAAAATAGTATATTGTTTCACTGAATTAAAAGCTTCACTTTGTTTGAGAAGCAATTATTTGAATTATATATTAACGTAAAAATTGCAAGTCAAACATAGCCACTTTTAATCCAAATAATGCATACTATTTTTTCTGCAACCTAGAAAAGTACAAAATTCAAAATTTTAGATGATTGCTTTTGACGTTACGTTCATTTAAAAACCATTATGACAAGTGCATCCATAGGCGACCAGTTAGACCTTAATTTTAGTTCATACAAAGTAACAGCTATTTATGTTACAAGTACGAAATTAAGGACTTCTTTTGGGTGAGCCGCAGTTTACGTTCATACGAGCGAGGTACATAAAGAAGGGCAACCCTAATGAAACATTGAAATTGTATATATATAGTTTTTATAATTAATAATAAAATAATAAGTACATTTTATTGTTACTCTTTTCTCACTTGGGTGTTATCCTGTAATAAAATAATTATTAGGTGATTTATTTTGAAAAACATTGCAATTAGTTATAGATGTGATAGTTCTCTACAGGAGATAAGATTGAGATGACAAATTGCAATAAAATTGAGAATTATTTAAATTGCTCGATTTATTGGAAATAATGATAGTTAATAAAACATATTATTTTTAATATTAAGAATCAAAGTAAATACTTCCAATTAAGAAATGTGTTTGCATACTTTGTAAATAGTTGTCAAATATTATTACATCTTTTTGCGTTTATTGTATCGCGGAAAAAAATTGGGCCAATAATTCGCCTTTGTGACATAGTTGCCCATACTCCAACTTTGAGCGGGTGCAAGCTGGTTTCAACATAAATGTGCAGTCTAACAGGTAATTACCATAAACTATTGACAATATTGAATCCGTTGTCCAAAATCATGTGGATACAGCTGTTGAACTACCGATACCTTGTACGAGTGCTTTCCATCAAGTTCCATACGAAATCCTGTACAAAGAAGAATTTTAAGTTTTAGATTTGCTATTTAGGGACCTGCTTATATTCGCACCAGTTTGTGCAGCCAAAATCGCAGGGGATTTATTAGTACTTCTCTCCATTTTAGTTTGAATATCCTCAATCACTTCTTAATAATAATAAAAGCGTCTTGCTCGCTTGTAAAAGGCATAATTATACATTACAAATCTGAGATAATTTATAGGTTATGTGTTATGTGATATCAGTCTTTAAACTCAAATTATAACTTACCGAAACCATTTCAAAGTAGATAAGCTGGCTCTCAAAATAACTGTTGTTTTATTGGTGCGTGTTACGTTTGTTTACAAAACTCCGAAAATAGGAACGTACGAATGCAACCATGGTACTTTTGATCGTATGAACACGGCCTGTAGTGTTCTGCATTATTGCGGAAAGGACATTGGCATAGATGACCTAAATGTTCCAAAACGTGCAGGTGTACAAAAAAAGGATGAAGGATTTAAATTAGATCATAACCATGGCTACTACTACCAGATACAAATGCAACTCGCTATTACTGGAGTTAATTACTGTGATTTTGTGAAAGATACATTTTAATGAAGTATTTTAGGAAAAAGAACGCGCTATTGCTATGAAGTTTTTTGACAATGTGATTATGCCAGAACTTCTCGGTAAATATTTCACAAATAAATCAGTTAAGGATGCTGCAGCTAATACCGATTGGAATGTATTCAAAGAGTCACTAAATATTAATAATGGTACAAATTTTTGTAATAAAAGTAGCACGTCTAATACGGAAACAAGGACCACTGCTCTCGTAGCCACGTAAACTAAAGATAACAGTATATATTGTTTGTGTAAGGGTCCTGATAATGGAACGCATATAATTGCGTGCTGTAATTTGTACTGTTCCGTGGAATGGTTTCATCTGATTTCTGTTGGTTAAACATCTGTACCTAATACTGAATGGCATTGCCCTTTATGTAGTATAAGTGAAAGTAATCGTATTTTGTATTATATTGGTATTGGAATATAAAATAAAAGCAAATAAATGTTTTAATCGATTTATTTATCACTTTAATTGCAGTACTGTAAAATAAGTAAATACAAATATCGTATTTTTAAAAGCACGACCGCTGCGATATCTGAAAAGCGCAGGTCCATTTTTAAACGTCATAATGTTGCCTTCCGTTATCCATCAAAAGAATCTACAGTAATGAAATTCACTGACATGGCAAATAAATATGACTTCGCTATTGATAAAAAGTAGATTTGATAACATCAAACAAGATTTTATGGTAAAAATTTATTTAAAAACAATTTAAATTCAAACACATTTAGTAAATTTATTCAGAAAATATATAATGGTTACAAAAACATTCTTCCATGCTCACGTAAAACTTTTACCTTCGCTGGAAAACTCTCACTTTTCTTAACTTGTAGAACAATCTACTATTAAATTCACTAGCGATTTAAGAAGAAAATTAACTCGCTAGCATATAAACGTTATAAACAGTTACTTATGGTTGCTATTATAGAAATAATAATAAGAGTGCCAGTTTAAAATGACAAAGAAATAATAATTAATCGAGTTATTTACCACATTTATATTTTTATTTCATTTTGGAACCATAATCTTGTTTATTGTCTCTTGATAGAGGGCGTAAAATGGCTTTTATAACCCTAGGGCCTATCAAGTTGCTAAGCAGTATAACAAGCACCAACAATGTAATATAGCAACACCAACAATCTGCATAGAAACCATAGCACACCAGAAATACACAGCGCCAGCACAACGACGACGCAGTAGTCTGTAGCCAAAATACTGAATCCTTAAATTTTATCCATTTTGAGGACTAAAATGAAATAAAACGTTGTATGTACCACGGGTCTAATCACGATTATAGCTCTCGGGAAATTTAAAGCTCTCCGCTTTGCGTCGAGGTTTAAACATTCCCTCATGCTATAATCTATTGATTACGCCCTTAATACATAAATAACTATTATGACGCTCAACGCCTCAACGGCTTAAACCTGAAAAGAAACACAGATTGCAGGCAGCTGAAAATTATTTCGGTGGCGCAAATAACTCTCACATATAATCTCATAAGAGCATTAATTCTTTCCGGATTGTTTTTACTGTGTTTCAACAACGTCGTATTAATTAGGCCGCCTTCCAGAGGTGAGCGTTTCCTTTCCAGAAACTTTCCATTTAAAAATATATTTTTTGGAACTTTTCCTTGCTGCCAATCTCTAGCGTGCTTTTAAAACTGTCTTTAGTGCAACAAAAGTTATTAAATTCGTCCTACATTTTAAATGCGGCATATGCCCCGGGTTTCAGCTAGTTTGAAATAATTCGAAAACCAACTAGGTCGCAATCACAATCACTAATCAGAAATAGCTTAGTCAATTTATTTTCAGCATTCAATGGGTTCAAGGAAAAACCTCAGAAACTCACAAACCTGTAAGTATGAAAACTGACAATTCTGAGGCATCTTAGCTGGATTTGCACTCATTTTCTACTAGTCTTGAGGCAGATACATCGTCTTTATCTTTCCTATCAGTTTCTGTAGACACCTGTAATTTTTAAACATCTCAAGGGTTAGAGGTACCTCTCTTCATCAACTATATCCTACCCCTCATCATTTACGGTAGACAATAGTAGGCAGCAATGCTTGATTCAATGCTGCTGGAATATATTTTCTTTAAAAGCTTGCCGCAAATATGAAAAAACGCAGTTGAAATTATTTTCCCGGTCTTTGCATGGTGATGCAAAAGACAAAGAAAAACTACTGCACTATCCTCTCAAGAGAATCTTTAGACAAGACAAATAATTATAATTATGTCGTTATTCCAAATAATGGGGACTGATGATAACCTGGCCTTCTTCCGTGCCAAAAGTTGTCACATAATATTAGAGAACCAGGCTTCATATTCGAAAAAGGCGAGTGGAATAAATCAATATAACCCAGAACTGAAACATAACCACAACTGGGAACATGTTCAACCTCTTGAAAAACTTTAATTATGGAAAAAAATTAGGCGTTACGAAATGAACATTCTTGACCTGTTGGGGACACACCAGCGTGTAAATAGACAATGACAGAATTATTCACATACGTTTAGAAAACTCTTTGTGCACACTAAACGTACCAACGCTGGACGCAGAAACAATTGAGGAGTTTTATGGAAACCTCGCAAATGTTATGCGCATTATTCCAAGATGAGAGATAATAATGATAACGTTAGATTTAAATGCGAAAATCAGCAAGTAAGGAAAGTAGACATCTCGGAAATGGAAAGAGGAATGATCGAGGCGATCCGTCAGTGCAAAATATAAAAACACTCATCATCAATTACTAGTCACAGCTTTTAAATTGAGTTTTAAAAATACCAGTCAAAATAAAATAAAAAGTTGAAACTAGCTACACCGATCTTTCTTCAAGGAGTTCTTTGTTAAAGTTGAACAGAGGTTGAAGGTATGTAGCCTACAGCCTACGCCAACTACAGTGCGGATACTACTGGCACGAAACTGCAACCCAATGTGCGACATGCAATGCACAACTGCACAAAAAGGGAAAGAAAACCTAAAACACCCTGGATAACGGAAACCATCTGGCATCCAATGGAAACAAGATGCAAATGGAGATGGTAGGAACGATCGATCAGGATAAATATTCGTAATTATAAAGGCAAGTCAAAACCCTCTGCAGTATATAGCAAAATGTACCATATTTAACCCAAGAAAGCGGACAATAGAAAATTAACAGGGGGACGACCTAGACCAGATATTAGAAATGAAGAAGGCCTATTGCTATAACTTATACAAGAACAATTCGCCAAGCAACACAAAAGAAGGTAACACTGAATTCAGTAACAATAGTAGAAAACCGGATATCCTATAAAAGAGATAGAGGAAGAACTGAAATTCTTTAAACTTAAGAAATAATGGCGAAGGGACAATATTTCCGCTAAGTTATTCTAGAGAAGGCCGGGATACAGCGTGTCTATGGAATATATGTAATAAAATATGGAGAACGGCTAATAAATTGTTCAATATTGGATTTTGTGCCCATTCGCAAAACGGGATTCACAGTTAAATGTAGCAACTACCGCACCATCTCTTATGTTAATAAAATTTTGCTACATATTTTGAAGTATCATATTACGCCTTACATGGATCCACAAACCGAAAAACAAGCGTGATTTGTTAAAGGTAGAGGAACTAGAGAGCAAATATTAAATTTGAGATAACTAATAGAGGAAGGGAGAGAACACCAAGTAGCAATCTTTCTATGCTTACTATAAAGCATTCTAATATAGCTAAGGGTACCCGAGCATTTAGTTAACTGATCATAAATCTGTGCAAATTCGACAAGGGCAAGGGGGGATATATCTATCAATCCTCAACGTTCGCAGTTCACAAAAGGGTAAGACAAGTCTGCAAACTACTCCCGAATTTATCATAAGAGCAACTTTGGATAACTAGAGATAGGCAATATTTACGGGAAGGGGGAGGGGGGGGGGGGCGAAAACATTTCCAATTTTAGCTTTGCTGATGCATAACGTTGATTGAAGAGTTGGGGAGGTAACGCTCGAACTAATCTCCCAATGTCCTTGTCAATCTATATCCAATAGACGTACCGACGGGCTAACTGTTTCCTCTTCGTTGTCCCTATGTGAGTGTGATGAAGTTCCTGCAGAACAACAAGTTGTAATGATGCTGAAATGAGTACTCGCAATCTCCTGGAAAGAGTGTCATTTTCGATTGTGACTTCAAAGTCACTTACGCGGTTTTCGCGGAGATGGTTTCGAACTGACTGGTAAGTCAGATGTGGCGTCGAAATCTGGTAAACAGAAGCTTCACACAGTTGATGAACCCTTTCATTCACTGCAGAATTTGTATTGAACCCTTGGGTTGATGGATGTCCTTGATAGGCAATCCTTTCTTGAGAGTAGATTAGATTAGATTAGATTAGATTTCACGACTGCCTTTTGCTGGCATGCGCACGTCAGCCCTTAGGGCTTTTTGTACTGTCGGGAGTTTTCAAGTTAGCAAGCCGACATCCGTATCTTTTACTAGACTTGCAATGTCCCCTACTAGCTTGCGGTTGTCAATAGAGTTAAGGCTCCAATCGAGTTGGTGTCTTTTACGCTCTAATGCTGGGCATTCAAAGAGGATATGATAGGCTGTTTCATCATCCTCTTGGCATAGTCTGCAAACAGGTTCATCTCTATAGATATTGATCCTGTGCATAAATTCTCTGAATGCTCCAGTGCCTGTTAGTAGACTGACTACTTGCTTGATTCGAGTTCTGTTCAGTCTCAACAGGGTTTTGGTGGTATGTGGATCTTGAGAGTAACTGTATATTTGAATCCAGACAAAAATGTTGCATAGACTTCAAGTCGAGGAGAAGTTATTTTTGTAAATTTTTAATGCTCCTGAAAAATTCGCACTAGCGGTTGACTGTCTGTGATCAACGTGAAAGGTCGAGCAAACAAATATTCATAAAAATGGTCCACTGCAGAAACAGTAGCCAATGCTGCCTTGTCCAGTTAAGAGTGACTTTTTCTGCTTGCGTCAGTGATCTCGATGCACAAGCAATAGGTCGCTTAGTACCATCAACTATGTGTGACGAGATACCAGTTACTTCGTGCGGACTGGTGTCACATGTAAGCTGTACAACTTCTTGTTTCAGGCGAATAAATGCTGCTGCTGTTGTCCAATTGAATGTAACATTCCTTTTTAGAAGCTTTCGAGCTTGGCTAGTGAGTGTAGAAGCATTTGCAATAAACATAGAGTAATATGTTATCATACCTAAAAATTTTCGAAGCTGGTTTGATAATGTTCGCCTTGGTATATCAGTTATTGCAGCAACCTTCTTCGGTGATCTTGATCTGCAGTTGAATTGAACAACGTGACCCAAAAATTAGATTTTTTCATGGAATATGACACACTTGTGTTGATTGAGGTGCAAGTCGTACTTTTGCAATTGTTCAAGACAGACATTCATGATCGAATCACATTTTTCTCTGGTAACCCCATGTACAACAATATCGTCAAACTAAAATTCTGTCTTGGGTAACTCACGCAAAAGCTGTTTTTATATCAAATGACAAACGATTCATTCGATATGTATAGTTGCTGAAACATAAACTGGGATAAGTTCTGTAGGGTCTTTTTTTACTATTTGAAAGTTGTAATGTTGCCTTCCTGATTGTTTATCAAATGCTTTCTATCATGTGCCAATGAACAAAGACGAATAGATTAATGCAGTACAAGAAGCTTGGGATAGCATCGAAAATGAGTTTATTCAGAAAATTTAACTTCGGCAAAAATTTTGTGTCCCGCCTTTTATTTCCGCAATGGTACCTCTATGCGTCGTCATTGTCTGTTTCTCACTTCATTTGTCGTTAACCTTGATATGAAGGTACGCTTTGAACAGATGCAGCCTACAGAAAAATCTTGAATTAACGAAGACTGTTCAAGATGTCAATTCTTGGGATTACATAATGAAAGCTAACGAGGCGTTCGTTGACCTCATTATTGTCAGTCATAGACGTATTCCACCATCAGCGTTGGCAGTGATTACCAATGGCGACCCCCCAATCACTGCTTTCTGCTTTGGTGACAATTCCAGCAACCATAAGTATAATAAGTTCTTGTTCTACTAAACTGGTAAGTGCGTATTAAGCTTCACGCTCTCGATGGTAAACTGGTGTGGCCCCTTCACTTGGGTGACCAGATTTGTAAAATAAAAAAACGGGACAGAAGACGTTTGGGCGGAGTAATATATATATTATATATATTCATTATACAGGGTGTCCCATAACTTATGGGTCATAGAGCAATTGGAGATAATAGACATAAAAATAGTTATTTTGGGCCAAATTTGTCTAAGTAAAATGTTACAGGTTAAAGAGATACAGGGTGTTGAAAGTGCAAAAATGCGCAAAATAAAAATTAAAATCGACGTTTTTTCCAAAAGTTATTCCTTTAATTTTTAATGAATTTATCACTACATTACTAAATCACTGTACATATTATACAGGGTGTCCCATAACTTATGGGCCATAGAGCAATTGGAGATAATATACATAAAAAATGTTATTTTGAGCCAAAGTTGCCTTTATTTCAGCCCAAGTAGGACAATGCATTATTGGAATCCAGCTGTACACTTTAAGTGGTTTGAAATTGGCACCCCGTTTCTCAATATATAATATAAATGTATTATAAAATTGATCTACTTTTTCTTTAAAGAATTTTGTGCTATACAAACCATTTTCTTCTAGATCCAGTAAAAGGCTTGACAACTTTGAGATTTGAAAATTGTGGTCCCTCTTTTTTTTAATTTTTAAACTTCAGCTACTTCGCATACTGTCTCCTTCTATCCTAGTTATGGTGTCACAGATAACTTTTAACTGGCTTTGTAAAAAGTATAACCATACCATGGAAACAGGGTTATTAAAAACGTACTTAAAATTGTGGGGAATTTGTCTTGAGCTAAAAAGTAGGACTTCAGTTCTGGAAAAATGTCGATAATTGTAGTGATTGCGGGTTGCAAGGATAATCATCGAGTTCCTATACTTCCAAGAACCTGCTTGTACTCAATGCTTACAAAATTACAAAAGTCTTTCAATTCTTCCACTTGTACTGCATATATGTGAAAGTATTGAAATACTTTATTTAGAATCATTTCTACGTCTACAGGTAGAATATCGGCACTTATTTGTATGGCATTGTGCAAAATGTGAGCAGCACATGCTATTCCACATACATTCATTTTTACTTCCTTTTTCGACGAAGGAAGTATTGGATTCACCCCAAAAAATCGAAATTGAGTTTTCAACAGATCTTCACGTTTTAGAATCCCCCGAACCCAAAAAACATGTTTTTGTTCATTGGTCTGTCTGTCTATCTGTGTGTTTTGTGTACTATCTAGATACGACAGCAAGCTTTAGAAGAAAATCGTATAACCAGAAGTATGGTATTTACTCTTGTAATTTTTTGTAATCTTTTATTGTGTATTGATGTGCGATAGGTGTTTTTCCAGTCGAATATCTCTAAAATGAGTTACTTTTGTTTTTTTTTTTTTTTTCATTAACTCTTATTTTAAATAGAACACCCGCTATTATTATTACATTTTTCAATTCAGCTTAAAATTTTAGAGAAAATTTGTCTCTTGAACTAACGCTCTATTTTGTACCGTTTTTGTAGATTTTGTAATTTTTGAAAATTTTTGACAAATACTTAAAAATTAAAAATAACATTTTTGGCTAATTATAAGATCGCTGTAAAAGGAAGTTGTATGCGTGTATCACACCAGATTTTTAGGTTATTATTCAGAATGGCATACCTATACCTTGTTGATTCCTTTTCTTGCAGCTCCCCCAAAATTAGTGTTGCAATTATCACCACGAAAGGCAACCACTTTATCTGACTTTATACTTTTATGGTTTAATGTATCCACCATAAGTGTTATATATCTTACCGATTGCAACTCTTCCAATACTTTTTTCAATGCAAAGAGTGCCAATACCTTTACTACAATTGATCCACATTTGGTACGGGAGCAGGATAATTTTTTTCATGCAGCTTTTTAATTAAAGACGGTGTACAATCCATGGATCTGAATGAATGGTTATGCTTAATTATGTGAAAGCTAAACAATCCTTCTTCTACCACCATGAGTTACTCTCGTCTGTGAAAAGTTGGTGTATTTTTTACGAAAAAATATGTTACTTTTTCACTGTAAGTTGCACTAGAGACAGCAAATAAATGTTTTTTCTTTCGCAAATGGTGTTTTATATCTGAACGCCCTCTATTTTCAATGGAAAACAATAATTTGCATACCGTGTATTGGACTTTTCCTATTTCACAAGAATCTTTTAAAAACGGAAATTCAGTTTTTAAGCTTGGAGTGAAAATGCATTGCTTCTTCGCCATTTTATTGGTCTTTTTACTAAATACTAAAATAGATTGAAAAAATTAATTTAATTTAAAAACCATCATAAATGAATTCAAGTTTACCAGATTGAATGTAGTTGTAGTGCGTTATATAAATAATAACAGTACCCTTTTACACCCGCCACATCTATGCGGCACAGACTAAACAAACTGACATGACAGTGCATACTGTAGGCACATTCTATAGACATTAGGTATTGTTGTGAGCTATAAACTGTGCTGCAGGTGCAAGCACAAAGCATGACTTCCAACTATTGTTCTATGATTGGTCAGCCTTTCAACCAATTTCGGCGTTTTAATAAGCAGCATGCTTGGATTCAAATTTCCGTGCGTATGATTACGTGCACCAGAAACGATAGGTAATATGTATCAAAAAACGGGACAATTCGAGTCCCGTTTTGAGTTTTTCGGGACAACGGGACACAAAGCTGAAAAAAGGGACAATCCCGTTAAAAACGGGACGTATGGTCACCCTACCCTTCACGCAACCTGAGTGTCACTGTGAATCCTGGAAAGCAGCCAATTTTCTTTTCCAACACGTTTGGGCATCTGGCGCTGAGTTTAACGATATTCCATACATTATTGATGGATGTGCAAGATTAAAGTAATGATTGCTTTTGATCAATTTTGATGAAGTCAAATTTAGTCGCCTACTTCAGACTTGACCAAGGCTGGCCGTATACCCGTCTGGTACTATTTAGATTCCGTTTTGTTTCCTTCTTCTTTTTCTTCTTCTCTTATTTAGGTCGAAACTTGTTTTTCTTCACGCATTCATTCCTTATGGTGTTTAAGTTGATGTGGAAACCTAGCTTTCCATCCATCTTTTAACAGTATTCCGGGATTTATTTTTCCTTCTGGCCTTTGATCCTTTGCTACTTTGATTAGCTTATCGTAGTTTGCTCTTTGGATGGTTCATTCCATTTTTTCCTTCTTTCTCTGACGAATCTTGCTACATCTCCGATTCTACATTCCGTCCTGTTTTGGGAATGTATTATACCGTGCAAGTAAGATAATTTTTCCATCAGAAGCAAAAATGTGTTGATTGTAAGTTCGGAATCCAATTGTGGTTGGCTACAGTGGGTTATCCAAGTTCAATTCAGTAAATTGATGTCCAGGTAAAAATGTATTTTGACCCAGAATTAACCTCGAATTTTACTAGTTTTATGTCTATACTAATATGTACATATTAACTATGGATATGTGTTCAGTTGATTAATCTTGATTACTGTAGATGTCAACAATATGTTTGATATCATACTGACGAACAATGTCGGTATTGACTGGAAAGTCATTTGTTGATTCTGGTAGATCTTGAATATAATTGGTCGATATTTGTTTTGTTTTCTTGTTAACTAGTGATCGTATGAATACCTTAGAAACATGTTCAGACTTATTGCTCGATGAACGTTTGAGGTTAGATTTGAAAATGCAGCAGTCTTTTGATAGATGATTATTCCTGCCACATTTCAGGCAGAGGCCATCCCATCCTCGTAGCCAATTTGTGGTGGCTTCTCTTAATAACCACAAAAAGGCTTGATGACTAGTTATTCTTTACAATTACTTTCACAGATATTTTGACATACATAATAATTTTATAACAATCTAAAGTGCCATAATAGATAACTAGGCCACTATACTTTCGAAATGAGGCGTATATTCAGAATACCCCGGACTACCTACCGCAAGAAATTATGAGGTCACTTATTAATCCCCTGTACGACAGTTGCTATTTTATTGCTTCAGTATCGATGTGTGTTCCACTTTTCGTTGCTTTTTATGCTTAAAAACGCACGATATAATCTAAAAAAATCAATTGACATTTGTAAATTATTTTATTTAACAGGTGAGACAAAACCAAGTTAACTTATACCAAATCGATAGTGAGCGCTATATTGTCAGTATGGTCAGTATTTAAGAGATGATGATTGGGTCAAAATTCAACGAATTATTAAATATATCTAAAACTGTTACTTATTGGTGCACGTATACGAATAATTTGATCTCCCCATGCTTATGATTTAAGACCTCATACACTACCGAACAATTTAGAAGAACTATTACGAAAGTCGTAGAATTCAATAATTTTTCACAAAATTTACACATTGTCTTTGATTAACTTAAACGAAAGATTCGAGTATGTTTACAAAAAAGTGTCCATGGAGCATTTGTTATAAGTATATTTGAATTTAAAAATTTAATTCATTAAAACTAGCTTGTAGGTTTCTGGAACTGTAAAAATAAAAAAAATCGTTTTAACATATTTACTTTTGTATTATAGTTATAAAGAGCAACTGCTTCGATTTTTCTTGCTTAGTAATTTGATACACAGAAGTTATGCTAGTTTTGTAATTGCCAATAAATGTATTATTTCGGTCGATACAATAATAATACGCAGTTAACGAATGATAATGATAACATGCATCAGTTTAATCTGTAGAACACCAAGCAAGCGAGTTCTTCATAGCAGGAAGTGAGAAAATTTATTTAAATGGAGATAAAAAGCATACAAGTGCAAATTATGTATTGATTTATTTATTTTAATTTACACTGTTCTACAGGTAAAACCCAATTACAGACAGGATAATAGGAATTACAATATTCTGTGCTAAATAACTAAACTACACAAACAATAATGAGAAGATATAACATTTGTATGAAAATATTTTAATTGGTTTAGCATATTTAAAAATGATAAAAGTAGCTTATTCAAAGAAAAACCCAAATTCGCTGAAGTTTGAACTATAAGAGGTCTTATTTATTTACCTGTACTGCTATAAAGTAGCAAATTGTTGATGTTTACAGCATAACCCGATTATTTTCAAGTAATATGTACTGCGTTAGCATGACAGCATAATATACTGGAATCCAGAATACTGTGGGATACGGTCAACTGCGATATTGTATATTATTTACAAAGCTTCGTGCCATTTTGAACTTTACCATTGTCTATTTTAGTTCAGTTGTTAAATGTTATTTGCTTAACTTCGTTACAGTTTCCTGCATAAGTTTTATTTCTAGTTAGATTTGCATTACAGCCAGGTCGTCAAGGGGAATAAATAACTTTTAATCAGTTTGGTCACATTACATTTACCGTTTATTGTGATTTCCGCTTAAAATAACATAACAGAATGAGAAATTGTATTACACGATCGTTACAGCTTCGCTAAATATATTATGTTTGTTTTATTATTTGTAAATAATGTAAACTTTATACCCATTACTCATTTATCAGAGCTTTATAATTGACTTATACGAAAATACTTCGTACAACAGCTGTAATGTTAAAATATGTATCATACTGTTGAATTCATTCTTGGAGAAAAATATTAGAACGATACATATTTAGCAGCTTTAATAAAGACTCTTAAGTAGCAACACTTAAAAAAACAAAAACGATTCACATCAACTCTTTACACTCTGACTTTTTAAGCTAAATTTGAGAATTTAAAAATTTACGATCTTAATCTTTCATTTCTCGAGAGATTAGTTTCTTGGTTTTTGAACACCTATGGGTGATCTGATCAAATAATTTTGTACTGAAATCAACCAAAATAAAGGTGTGTCGTATACACCTTTGCAACTCATATGTTAAATTGCGATTTCAATGGAAATTTACCGAAAAGAACCGGGGAAGTGAAAGTGAGGTTAGGCGACAACAAGAATAAGCTTTTATTCACTAAAATTGTTAACATGTGTACATAATGTAAGTTAATTATAATATGGTAGATACGGTTAGATGATCACATTTAAGATACCTTAAATATGAAAATTTAACAAATATGACAATTGAGGATTAGATATTACCTGATCATATTAAACCGGATCGGACTGAATCTTGAACTACATATAGTCCATAATGCATAAGTATTTAATGTTACACAGATCTGGGTTTAATTTCCTTCTTGTATACCATGTTTGGCTTAAAATAACAACGCAGCATCTGAAATAAGATATTAAACTTATGTTATAGTCATATTTTAATTACTTTTTCTACTATTTTAGTTGGAGATGGTAGCAACAATATCGGCCTATAATTTTCCACAACATTCTTCCTATTTTTTTTAAATATTGGTACTGAACGTACAATGACAGTTTTCAGTACATCTGGAAATATATCAGTGTTTGGGACTTGATTTCATACAAACTGTATTGGTTAGATAAAATATGATTTCCTTCTTTTTATTAATTTTAAGTTTTCGTCACTCAAGTTCTGCATTTCTGATGATGTGGTGTTTATTAAATTACTTATTTCGTCATTTACTGGGAATAAAAATATGGTCGAATCACCCGAATTACATTTTCGTAATTAACGTATTGATCGTTTAATTTATGTTTTGCCCTAAGTAGGTACATCAGCCATATCTTTACCTGCCCAACTGAAATATACATTGAATTCATCAGCGATTTCTTTTTCATTCTGGAGTTGGGTACCATTTTTTGATATATTTGATTTATGGTAGATTTACAAATATTAACGTTCATACTGTAGTTTGCAGTTTTCCAGAGGCCTTTCGGGTGAGAAGCTTTACTTATTTGTTCAGTATAATAATTACACTTAGCTATTCTTATTCAAGTTGGTATTATATTGTAGTAATTTTTATAAGTTTATCGCATTTCATATGGTGATGTACTACATTTCCACATTCAAAATTGTTGATTAACGTGGTATTTTTCACCATAACAACCATTAGAGCATAGCAACGGCGATTCGTTTTACGTTTGGCAACACTCAAGTGTGGTTTTGGTGGCACTGTCACTCTATACTTTACGCACCATAGGGTTTTCAATGGTAATTTTTTCATATGACAATATTTGCTTCCCTAATTATTTTAGAGCAAACTTGTAAATAGGTTCTTTGTAGAGCAAACAATTCTGCATCCATTTATGCCATCATTTTTGTCATTTTACGTCAGAAAACCTAATAATGAAAGAAACTAGAATTATCATTTTTTCAAAAATCGGTGCAAATTGTGAAGTGGTGGTATGCTGGAAGCAGATCAGGTGCAATAAGTGCCATGGTTGCCGCTATATTTGACAGATGCAAACAATTAAACAGCAAACTAATTTGTTGATGCTTTGAGATTCTTCAATAATTTCAAGGCGGCACCACTGATTTGTCTAAAAATGGTAATTTTATTGCTTTAAATTTTCGGTTTTCCGAAATGTAAAATGACAAATGGTGTCATAAATGGATACAGAATTTTTTTCTCTACAAAAAACTTCCATACAAGTTTGCTCTAAAATAATTAGGGAAGCAAATATTTTCATATGAAAAAATTACCATTGAAATCCCTATGGTTCGTAAAGCATATCTACACCCTGTATAATATTCGAAGTTATCAAGTTAGGTTTTGTGTAAGGTTTGATACACACTGACGCAAAACTTAACCTGCTAACCTCAAATTTGACAAATATTTACAGTGCTACCAACAATACACTTCAGAGCTATGTTCGAGACCCACTCCTGATCACACTGGTGCGTCGGACATCCTTGTTTTTCATTGTGAGAATGAGAGAGTTGACGGACACACTAGTGCAATAGTGCAACATTGTCGAACATAGTCCTGTACTGCCAAACAAGGTCCTTAAATATAGCAAGCTTGGAGATATATGAAATCTCAATAACCGTCATTTTCGTGCCCATTAACAATGAATTTTTGGCAAAGCCGTCAGGATTAGAGTTAGAAACGCCACAGCTTGTCATCTAAAAGGTTAAGGTTAGATAGTTTGAAAATGCCAGTATGTGCATCTTTGAACTGCTATAACCATTCAACCATTCTAGACCTAGTTTTCGTTTATTTGGTTTTCCCGCTGCCTAAAAAAGAGAGAAATCTAGGTTTAAAATGTATTACACTACAAGGTTTAGACTTCCCGCCATTTTCGTACCAACTGCATAGTGAAAACACATGGGATGACCTATATTTCCAAGCTTGCTATATTTACGAACCTTGCTGCCAAACGCGGCTACTGGAGCTGCTGATTATGCTTCAGTATATAGAAAATAGTTTTGCTCAGCTTGATTATGTTTTGACATTTAGTGTCACTTTTTACTTCCTTTTACGATAAAGGAAGTATTGGATTCACCCCAAAAATTCGAAATTGAGTTTTCAACAGATCTTCACGTTTTAGAGTCCCCTGATCCCAAAAAACATATTTTTTTTTCATTGGTCTGTGTGTCTGTCTCTCTGTGTGTCTGTGTGTCTATCTGTCTGTGAACAGAATATCTCAAAAACGAAAAGAGGTATGGCGTTGAAACTTCATATATAAGTTTTGTGTACTATGTAGATGAGACAGCAAGCTTTTTAAAAAAATCGCATAACCGGAAGTAGGTGTTTACTCTTGTGATTTTTTAGTTTTTTTCGATTTTTTCAAAAACGGCTCTAACGATTGTTTTCAAACTTTACATTTTTATTACATTTTTAATGTGCATTAACGTGAGATAGATGATTTTTCAGTTGAATACTTCTAAAGTGGGTTTCTTTTGTTTTTTTTCTATTTTTTTTATTAACTCCTATTTTAAATAGAACACCCGGTATATTATTACATTTTTGAATTCTGCTTAAGATTTTAGAGAAAATTTGTCTCTTCAACTAACGCTCTGTTTTGTACCGTTTTTGTAAAATTCGTAATTTTTGAAAATTTTTGACAAATGCTTAAAAATTAAAAATTAAATATTTAACTAATTATAAGATCACTGTAAAAGGAAGTTGTGTGAGTGTATCACACCAGATTTTATAATATAATATTTAATATTTCACATTTCTTGTGAAATGAGATAGAATAGTATACGGGACACGTTAGAAAAGTGATATTATTGCTCGCTGCACGCTGACGCTGACGCTCCTACTTAAAGCAGCAATACTTGTGCAATAAAACATTACTGTTCTAAACTACCGGGTGATTATAAATGCTTTTCCATCAAGTTGCCTTAGAAATATTTGTTCTATGAATAATATGTGGGTGGCACTGTAAGTCTATGTCAAATTCAAGGTTAGCAAGTTAGGTTTCGCTTCGGTTTTTAAACAGACTGGCGCAAAACCTAGCCTGCTAACCTCGAATTTTACATAGAGTTACAGTGCCACCAACATATTATTCATACAACAAATATTTCAAAGGCAACTTGATTCAAGAGCATTTATAATCACCCGGTAATTGCGTAATGTACACTGCTGGACAAAAAAAGCCGGACACCTACATTTTTTAAACATTTTTGTATTTAAGAGTCATTTGAGTTTCTTAGACGGTATCCATGAATTTCAATACGTCATCGAGTAATTAGTTAAGTCCAAATGTTATCGCACAATGGTAGGTAAACACCGAATATGTGAAAATCAAGTAAACCGGGACCTGCTTATATAAATGATATTTTTTTTATTTATTGTTATTTTAGTTTGTTCCTGTCAATTAATAGTAGTTTGTATACCAAGGCACTGAAGTATAACTTTTTATCACGAATGTGGATTTAGTTGCCGAGGCCCGTAGGGCCAAGGCAAATAAACCACATGAGGGATAAAAAGGAACTTCAGTGCCGAGGTGTACACTATGTTTTATTTGAAATCGAGAAATCGTGAAATTACAACATTTTAACCAAATTTTGTAGGTTATGTTCGCTCCATTGACGTTTATCTATCGCTTCGCCACCTACAAAATAGTCGTAAAACAATGGATTACTTCACTGCCGATTTCTCGTATTTTAATGACGATTTCGGCGTACTTCACTGCCGATTTCAAATAAACAATTTTGTTGTTGAAACTTGTCCATGAGACGCGACGATATTGCAAAAGCTATTGCTTTACATGAAGACGGAATATAAGTGTTCGCTATATCACTGCTGCTTTGGCACAGCCCGAAGTACAGTGCATGACGTTATAAAACGATATCAAGGAACTGAAGAAACATAAGAAAAGTCGGATGGGGTCGTCATCGTTCTACAAACGATAGGGATGATCGATTTATTGTTAGCACATATAAGTGTCCATTTTTTTTTTGTCCAGCAGTGTAGGTAGTATTTCAAATCAACGTCTTTAAGATTTTTAAAACTTTTTGCTTTAAATTGTTATAATATATATTGCATTGATATTTTCTGTCGTAATCCATTTATCGGTTTTTCACATTTTTCTTCTTTTTCGTCTTTTAATAATAGTTTCTTACAGTTATTTAATAAATGATAAATTTTGCCGTTGCTAAATTAGGATTTGGTTCAGAACATAACTGCTCCCAATTAACTCGACTAACATGTTCTATATACTTATCCAGCTTTCCTTGTCAAAGATTTTAATATTACTATTTGTTTTTGTGTTACCTTTAATGCTTCCTCTTTCACTAGCCGAAACAGTTGATAGTGTAGCATAATGATCTGTGATATCCGTTTTTAATATGATCTCATTATATAATATAAAAATTGTAAATAAATTCCATGACCGCTAATAGTAATTTACGATACAAGTGCGTAAAGCTACTCTTTAGGCACGAGTGGGGTAGAGTTAAAAGAGGAGTGAGCGAGCTTTTTAAGACCCGCCAGTGACTAAAGATGCTTTACGCATGTGTATCGTACAATATTTTATCTACAATAGAATCTAGAAAACACGGTAAATATGAAAAGTGATTTTAAATGTTAATTAGGATTACCAGCAACCGGTCGTAATTTTGCGTGTTTTAAAAATTTTAAAACACGTTGGTACTGACAATGTGACTAATGAAATCGTTTAAACACGTTACTACTGGCGACGTAAACTAATGAAAACATGTTATTAAACAGTCGTTTTATAAACTTAAAACTGCCAACTAAAAGGCAATTTTACACACTGTCGTAGATAAAAAGGTTTTTTAATATTGATTTTTCTTTAATCTATTGTATATATCTATTTGTGTATAGTATTTCACTAGGAATACTACTATTTATAAATCTACTAAATAGATTGACAGTTATTTTAGTTACAATCAACAGCAGACATTCTGAGTGATATTCTTTATTGTTTTCAAACTAACCAAAGCTTGTACAAGAACAATAAAGACACATATAATGCATACATTTTTACATAGCTTTTTTGCAATTATTTTAAAATTAATTAAGATTTTCTCTTTTATTTCTTTACTGTTAATTAGTTGATTTTTTTCTATACTTTAATTTGGTTTTAGAAAAATTATTTCTAATTATTTAGTTGATAATGTAGTTTCGTTTTGTGACACTATGGTTTTTTACTTCTTTTTACAATAAAACCTTTTTGGTGGTCGTTGTGACCAGCGGGCGTTATGGCGGTGGACATTTTGTCCAAGGTGGACGTTGTGACCAAATTTGAAAGTGGACGTTGTAATCAGAGTGGACGTTATGGCGGTGGACGTTGTGACCAAGGTGGACGTTGTGATGAAATTTGATAGTGGACGTTGTAACCAGAGTGGGCGTTATGGCGGTGGACGTTGTGACCAGGGTGGACGTTATGATCAAAAATAGCAAAGGATGTTCTGTCCAACATGGCAGCCATACTAGGTGGTGGACGTTGTGACCAGTGGGCGTTGTGTCCAGAGTGGGCGTTATGGAGGTGGAAGTTATGTCCAAGGTGGACGTTGTGTCCAAATTTGAAAGTGGACGTTGTAACCAGAGTGAGCGTTATGGCGGTGGACGTTGTGACCAGGGTGGACGTTACGACCAAATGCGACGGTGGACGTTGCGACCAGATTAGGCGTTATGGCGGTGGACGTTGTGACCAGGGTGGACGTTATGACCAAAAACAGCAGTGAACGTTGTATTCAACATGGTAGCCATAGTAGGTGGTGGATGTTGTGACCAGTGGGCGTCGTGTCCAGGCCCCAACGCACCTTCATCTTCCCGAAGCATTATCATAATCAGCTTTTGGAATACCATTTAACTGTTTCAACGTGTTCTCTTTCACTATTCCACATTTTCAAATCTCTCTCCGTTCCCAAATTGTGAACAGAGATTACAGATAATCATGTTAAGAATTCACGTAGACTGACGAACTTGAGTAATTAGCTGTTTGGTCAAAAAAATCTGCATAGGATGAGATCAGTGAAAAAGTGCGTTGGAATAAGGCTGTGGATTATCAATGCTATCTGGCATGCTATCATAAAGCATTGTCAAAGCTGATTTAAAATATTTAAAAAACCAAAGTGGTGTATCATTAAGTAACAATAGGAGGCCATTGTTTAAATTGGCTTACGACAATTTGTAGGTTGTTTACTGGCAATGAAAATAAAAGAAAGTTTTTTTCGATATCAATTATTAATAAAGTTATGGGTTATCTAGTTATCTACAAACACCCCGGAAAAAGTACCGCTTTTCCATGGAGTCGAACCAACTGAGATCTTGTTTACTACACACTGCGCTACCGAAACTTTTCAATCATGGATTTAGTAAAATTAAAGTTTTGATTTCTCAAAACGCTGAGACATATCGTATGTGCAATGCGTAGCTGGATCTTGATCCCTTGCATTATAGTTTTTGAATAAACAATTTGGAGCAGCATGATAATCCATAGAATACTATAGAAAAATTAGACCACTCATTCAAGATTCTTGTATTCTAAAAGAAACATTTTTTGTACTAATTGTTCATCATTCTTCTCATTGTAAAGCTTAAACAAAGCAGAAGTAATTTTTATATTACGAATATAAAAACTGTACAATTACCACTTGCTTGCATTCATAGATGTATTGGAGCCGTGGTGTTTCCTAACACCTCGATTGGAGCCAGATCAAAACAGCTTCTCTTTCATACAGCTTATTGACTGCAGGCTGCTATAGCTCACTTGTAGAGTTTATGACTACTGCTGCTTACAACTTTCGCACGTAGAGTGACTGATAAAGAAATGCCGCGTCCGCGGATCATATTCGGAAAGTGCAGATTTACAAACATACACTGGCAGCTTGTGAATTTTCGACAACATGATTTTCTTTCTGAAAATGCAGACCAAGTTTATTATGTACGAGTCGCCTCATGGTCTGGAGTTTTCTAAGCGGAAAGAAAAAATGTATTAGAAATTATATGTCTACTTACCTATTATCTGTAATTATCACTGAAAAATGTTAAGAGAAATGTTAAGAGTTTTTATATTGTCTTCTTTGTATTTATTCAAGTTTGGCTTAGGCTGATTAGGTGTTTAATTAAGTAATATAAAAGGTTTTCTAAACAGCAAATGAAGAAAAATTTGTTTTTATTTCTAAAAAGTCGATACAGTCATATTTCTTAATAACATTGGTTTAAAACTTACATTTTTATGTGTAGTAGCAAAAACGCTGAATAGCGATAATCATTCCGTAACTAATTAAATAACGTTTAGATCCTCCCAAATCCTTCATTAAAGCGATAGCTTACAATCTAATGCCTCATGGCTGTTTGACGTCTACTTACGCATGTTGGCTGCACTGCAATTGGTTTTCCCATCAGAAGCACATGACTTTTAATTTTCTTTTGATAACGTATGCCTGAAAATTTAAAAGCCGTGTGTAATTCGCAAAAGAGATTGAGGTTACTTAAATACCTATGCTATGATCTACTTTATTGTATTCATAATGTACTGGTAACTTGCGGCAAATTTTCAAATGATATACTCCAATAACGCAGGCAGTTATGTATCTTAAACAGTGGAGATGTAATTATACATTTAAACGAAAAATTCAAGGAGAATGTTTGATTCAATTCGTGGAAAATGCAATTTACGTTTGATTGCCTTTACCATCAATATTCTCCACGAGTAGCCACCGCATATCTATCTGTCCTAATTATGAGCAAAGTAACATGATAATATTTTAAATTGAGAACTAAATAGTAGATATAGTATGTCAGAGTAACAGATTATACATTTTCAACCAAATCTGTTTGTTAAATTATCTTTCTCTAAATATGTTTTTATTGCTCTAGTACTTATAAATTCTATTCGCAATTTAGACACATTTAACAAGACAAAATTGGTGTAATAGCAATAATCATGATTAGTACACTCTTCTAAATTTGAGTGCTGCAAAAAGCATGGAGTCGACATAATAATTATATAGTTCGTTAAAATTTACTTACAGGAGAATAGTAATCAAGCCGGATTCTTGATCATAGAAAGGACGGCTAATGCAGAATAAGTGGTTATATTTTACCGCTTCAAATATTGCCTGTCGCCGATACAGCCACTAAAAAATGTGATTGCCATATTTCAACTTAATGGACATTGAGAATAAGAAAGACATTACGATTAGCTTAAACAACGACGTTCACCGAAATTGAAAGGAACCTTGCCATCTTTAATATTTCAAGCAAATTTGATTGATGTTTGCCCCATTCATGTTAATGTTATTTTGTGTTTAGTAGTCAAATTGCACATAATGGGTAGGAGCAAGATGGCGATAATAAATTAGCAGCGGCCGCTCATGACAAGGATTAATAGATTGTATTGTCAGCAAGAAAGACTTTGATGTATTCCCGGAGCCATTCTCTAAGCTGCTCAATTGAAGCTGTTCTCACATTTATTATTCTAAGACAGCAATAAAACGATGGCGCTGTTGCTATTAATAACAGATGGAAATGTATTTTCGGGTAATACTTTACTTTCTAGAATTCTAAGCAATTACTTAGCTCATGCACTATAGATATGAATTACATTTAATTCACATCAATGACGCCACTACATTATGTCATAATAAAATAACAAAGTAACGCTATAAGACAGCTGGATATAGAAAACCCAAGAAAACCATATTACATGCTGGAATCTTATTTGAAAATAAAATAAAGAAAATAATGTAGCACACGAGTTCCGCAAAATAACATGTGCAGTGGAATTATCCTCGTAGTCTTAAACACTTCGTTGAAAAATTTATATATTTAGTTATTGCATTATTATAATAATTATGGAGAACATAGCTAAAATGAAGATACAAGAAATATGCATTTATAACACCGTTTCCTACCTATTCTTCAATCAAAAATCACTATTATTTTGAGCTACTAGAATATTACTTACTAAGTAATAAACTATACAAGTCACGACATTAAAAGTACTCGAAATTATTTTTTTTAAATAACACTTTATGTTGAGATTTCGCCCGTAACATTTTTGTTTGTTACCTAACTATCTATTCTAGATGTAATTACGGTATATGTACACTTTTAGGGTTAGTGAAGAAAGACGAATTGCTTTTGCATTACCAAATAAAATAGCAGCCCGTTTTAGAAGGAAGTATTGCAATATTTTGTACTGATTCTTCCGGTATTGGTTTTCTCTTCCGTACCTGTTGGACATGCGAATCCTTTATAAGCACTTAAGCATTCTCCGTACTTCTTTCTGTAGTAAGTCTAATGGTTTTGCGTTCTATTTTGTTTTACTTTGTATTTCCTTTACTTCGTCTTCACTTCTTCCGTTATTCCTTCAACTTGATCATTCGTATTCGGTTATTCAGACTTCTTCAACTTGTCTCTGATGTCCTACCCAATATTTACGAATATTTCACATTAAAGTATTTTTTCTGTGTCCTCAGTATTGCTGTTTTTGAGGTTTGCAACTCTCTTTTTTGACTATTAACACTTCTTATCCTCTGTATTCTACTTTAAACGTCGTCGTCCTACTAAATCTCAGAAGTATTTTTCCTTATGAAATCTATCCTGGCGTAGTTTTGTTTTGATCTACAACTGATATGTCTTAAAATTTCCTACAACTAGTCCATTTTCGTAGACAATTCTGTACCTTAATTGCCGTAACGTCTCTGTTGCATATTTAATGTTGTAGATGCAAGCGCTTCTGCTCTACTTCTTGCGCATATTATCTTGTTCTTGAACGCCTTACTTCCTATTGTGTTTATAAAAAGCTTGTTGGTATATAGCATTTGTGGAAAAATAGAAGATGACTTACAAAGAAACTCAGCAACCCCTGAAGGCAATCATAAAATTACATCTATACTCAGAACTCTAACTGATCAGAGTACATACAAGAAAACGATCCAGGACTACCATTCATAATTTCGGCTGGTTTTAGTTAATGTATGGTATTGCATAATAATACAAAAAGTATCGAATCCAAACGAAAAGCCACAAAAAAAATAAAAGTGGACGTGACTACCTCCCTGGACTTTCCCATACTGGAAACTGTTCATATCGTCTTTATTCAACAGTCTTTACAACATATCAAAATTTTAACTCGATGACTCACGTCTTCACCGTGATAAGCGTTTACACTTTCACGTAAATTGCCGGTAAATATAAAAGAATGTGTAGTTCAAAACGTGACCACCGAGCTTCTGTAGATGGCGCCAAGTGGACAAGCCGCCACTGTGCTAGTTTATGTATTATTTTCCTCAAAACGGCTGTAGCACCGAGGTGAAATTTTCTAAGTACCTGGAAATTATATTTTCTAGGGCATACAAAATCGATTTTTTTATTTTCGCGGAAAAAGATTCTTTGACGCAAAAATATAACAACCGTTAGAATAAAAAAATTATTTTTCAAAAATAGAGGGGGGAGGGGGCCGGTGCGCTTACATATATCCACGAGTGTAATATTTTTTTGCATATTCGTAGGCCCCATTATGTACTGAGCAATTCAGTAAAAACCCCAGCTACCTATCTTGTTTTGTTTATTAATTAAAGGGGTTTCTTCGTAGAGGGCGCCACAGATAATTCATGAGATTCTTTAAAAAACAGATCGATAGCCCTTTTCGGGGTCTATCAGTGTATGAAGTTTAAACAAATTCCTGTGGGCAGTTTTTGAGAAATGATTTTTAGAAAATTTCCAAAATTTAGAAAATTTATAATTTAGGCCCCTTAATATTTTTCAAAACACTTTTTATATCACCTCATGTTAGCCTTCATATACTATTCAGAAAAAAAAATCAATTGAATCGATTCATCCGTTTTTGAGTAATAGGGCGTTAAACTCAAAATTTTCAAAAAATCATAGCGCCCTTCATTTTAAACCTAGCGAGTTCGGCAAAAAACTAACAGATTTGTCTTATGACCCTCTATCGTTATCCGCGATAAAAAATTTTAATCACGAAAACAGTGATACCAAAAAAACATGCTTAACTTCCGCTTCCGGTTTCGGATTTTTTTGAAAAGCTTATTTTGTCGATGAATTTTCGATACAACCCCGCATTCCAAAGCGCATCAAAATCGGAGCAATACTTTCGGCTGTAGGAACGTACCCACACACAGACAGACATTTTTTAAAAACCACTTTTTTGGGTTCCTAGAGGCCCAAAACGGATATTTCTGTGAAAATCTCGATTTCCAAAATTTTCATGATTCTAAGACTTCCTTATACCTATGGGTATGGGAAAGTAATTATAATAATCGGCGGCTTTATCACGAGTAGCAGAAGCCCAGGACATATAAATTATCACATATAATCTCATAAGAGCATTAATTCTTTCCGGAAATTTTTTTGAGTGCGTTTCAACAACGTCGTATTAATTTGCCCGAGCGGGACGAGAGGGCAAATTAGGACGTTGTTGAGTGCACGAAAAATAATTTCCGGATATGAATTAATGCTCGAATGCAAATTCGGTAAGAAAATCGTAACGACACAAACCCTAAAAAGAAGTAATGTCTACCTACAAAAAATTTCCAAGAATTTTTTTTGTTGTCTTGGATACGGCTCGTGAACTAATTTTTCTATTGGTCATTAATGAGTGTCGTACGATTTTCAGTAAAATAAAACAGCATTAAGTCATTTACCAATAACTTAGTAGCAGAATAGAACAAATTAGAATAGTAAGCAATACATTGTGTCTAGAAGGATTGAAGTATGTCATATAATGAAAGCATATGGTGTATTCTTAAAGCTACAAAAATTCCCTAATACTTAAAAAACCTGAAGTAAAACGCTTAGAGAAACCTTACCCCAAAACTTGTAAGTCGGGCTCGAAAGAACGTTGAGATATGTCTTTGTCTACTCTTTATTTCTCTTTCTAGCGTAACTTTACTACTGAAGTGTCGTGATCCCATGTTATTATGTTACAGTATCCGTGATGGGTTTCCATTTCTTTCTGTCCGAGGCAAAGCTTATATTTTCCTGGAGTGACACTCCGGTGAAATCTTTCACTTGGTCGATCCACCGCTTTGGAGAGCATCCACAAAGACGGACCCCTTCGAGTTTTCTCTAGATGACTAAATGACTAGTTTTTATTTCTGTTGTTCGGGTGACATGTCCAAAGTATTTAAGGATTCGCTCTCTTATTTGTTTTGACAGTCTGTCTCGGATGTTAAGTTCTCTCAGTATGAATGCGTTTGTTCTGTGAGCTGTCCTGGGAATCCTCAAGAGTCGTCTCCAGATCCACATCAACCTTCGCCAGGTTTACGGCTTTTCTCGTCCATGTTTCAGCGCCATATACTGCAATCGGAAAAACAAGTGTGTGTACGATCTAAAATTTCGTATCTTTTGTGATGTGTTTGTTCTTCCAGATCTTATTCAGGTTGGTCATGGCCGCCTTGGCAAGTGCTATTTTCCTTCTGATCTCAGTAGTCTAGTTACCTTCTCTGCTGATAAGGGAACCAAGATATATTATCTCAGCAGCATTCTCAACATTACGGATGTTCGGTGGATTTACTATCTTGTTAGCTCGATCGATGTCCATTAACTTGGTTTTTTATCTATTTAGTTTTAGTCCTAAGCGTAAGTTTTCCCTTTCCACTTTCAATAAGTTCGGACATGTCTTCAGTTTTTGCCAGAGTTGTTTCATCAGCATAGCATAAGTTTAGTCTTCCTTCCTCCGATAACTATGCCGTTTTCTCAGTTTTCTAGAGAATTTTGAAGTATATGTTCGCCATAAATATTAAACAATAAGGGGGACAAAACACATCCTCGTCGAACACCTCATTGCATTTTAAAGAATTTAGAATTTCGTCCATCAACTTTGAAATTTGCTGAGCCGTTTTCGTATAATTTTCTTATTAGCAGCACTACATGTTGGTGAGTTCCCATTACCAATAGAGTTTGTCATAATTTATGCCACTTTACGCAATCAATAGCTTTGCTGTATGTTGGTATTGTATACTCCCTGGCCTTTTTGATGATTTGTCGAACGTTTAAAATTTTTCTACTTATACCTTTACCGCTTACAAATCCTGCTTGTTCTTGTCGGATCTCACTATCTAGATAATTTTTGAGTCGTTGTAAAAGATTTTGAGAATTTTCTTGCTTGGATGCGATATTAGTACAATTGTTCTGTAATTACTACACTTTTGGCTAGTTCCTTTTTTATGGAGCGGAATAAGAGTGGATGTGATCCAGTCACTTGGGCATTTTCCGGTCTGCCATATTTTATTACAGATATTTTATATTATATCTATGCCTTTGGTGTCTAATTGTTTAAGCATTTCTTTTCTCACATTATCGTCGCCTGCGCTCTTATCGTTTTTAGGCTATGAATGGCTTTCTCCACTTCTGTCTTAGCACGAGCGATTCATGTTCTATTTGTAATATAGGAGGAGGTTTTTCGAACTCCTGTTCTTGTTCTTCGGCACTATAGACGTCTTCGCAATACTGTTTCCATACCACTAGCCCTTTTTCTATCTCGGTGATAACTTTCCCACCTCGATTCTCTATTTTCCATATCTTTGGCTTATATTCCCTGGTGATTTCTCCTATTTTTTATAACATGTTCTTTGTGTCGTTGGTATTTGACGATTTTTCGATTTCTTGGCATGTCTCTTGTAAGTATCGATTTTTGCCTCTCCTGCATAAGGTTTTATTTTTCTACTCTATCTTCAATATCTCTTTCTTTCTTCTTCCGTATTTACACCTGTCATTTCTAGTCGTTTGGTGTTTTTTATAAATTGTTTTTTGGTTTCTAACATTATTGTTTTCATTTTATTTCATATTTGTTCAGCACTCACCTCATTTGTTAGCCCTGTGATTGCTTCCAGATTTCTATCTAATTGTTGCTTGTAATCTCTCATATTTTCGTAATTGTTAAGTTGTTTTCAATAAAAAACTCGACTAGTTTTTCTCCAAATTCATTTCTTGTGCCTAAGCAATATCTATCAATCATGTGTTTTACTTTATCGTCCTCTTCTGTTTGTTTTATTTTTGCATTGAAATATTCTTGGATATATATAATTTCCTTGCTAGGTATATTTTTAATTGTTTTCCCAAGTTGTTGGTAAAATTCTGTTTTTTCTTCTTCATTACTTTTGGCAGTTGGTACGTACACTTGAACTATGTTTAGGTTGCATCTTTATATAGGAACAACGAATGACCGGATGCGGAGACAATTGTCAGTGCAATAACTGATGCCATTAACGAAAACCAAGAATCAATTGCAAAATCTCATCAACATCAACTATTGCTAACTTACTATATTACTAAAAAAAAATTAAAAATTAAAAAAGACCGAAATGGCTGAAAAATGTGGCTAGAACTTATGGCTTTAGAAACAATCGCCTAATATGTGATGGACTAACACATACAAATTACATTTTTAAGTTTGTAGTTAATTTAGTTATAGATACATTGACATCAAGACCTACAATAATATGCTAATACTGCATCTAATGTTGTCCAATGTCCTTGTAAATGCAAAAAATTTGACGCAACGCCTATCTACATTTAAACTATATATAAATGCATACTAAAGTACTTTGGTCACATCTCAAAAAGGGACAGCAGCAGTCTCGAGAAATTAATAATAGAAGAACTAGTGAAAGGATCTAGACCAAGTGGAAGATCTTCAAAGAGAGAGCTGGATCAAGTGAAGATCACCATCGAAAAACCTCTTTAACGCATCACCCATGATGCGTATGATCGCGCAAAATGGTAGGAAATCGTCCACATAGCAGTTCTAAATAACGAGCATGTTGATCACGACGCTTTTGTCAAGAAGCGAACGATTGAAGAAGAAGAAGATCTGGTTAGCGGAGATAATAACCAGATATAATACTTTTAATTTAAAGCAAGTGCTTTGGGAAAACACTGAAAGCGCTGACTAACTCACGATACACACCGTAGACCGCTTAGGTGCAAATACCCCTCGATAATGTAGAACTTGAAAGCTAACAGGGTGCACGGGGATCTTGGCTTAACAGCCATGGTCATGTGGATCAGGTACAATTATGAAAGCGTTCCAAATCTCGTAATATGGTGCGCGTTCATGGGATGTATGGCCAAAAGAAAGTTTGATTAAGAGCGACCAAACCTCAGGGCACTTGCAGAACCCTAATGTATTAAAACATCCCTTCATGTGTGCGGGGGGCTCCGACTGTGGTGACCTTTATTTTCCCTATGCAAGTAAGACCAATATGGAAATGGACATAACTAATCAAACCAACAAAAAGTTGTACCTTATCTAGAGGAAACATCGTCTGGAGGACGAAATTGATTGACCCTCAGACGCAGCCAAGAGAACATTAAAAAGGCAAAAACAAGAAATTGTAGAAGGGAACAAAGCGTAATCGCCCCAAATGGGATGAGGTCAAAATAACCGACCAAAAAGTATAAAGATACATTCACAGGCACCAAAACGGTTATCATTCCAGAAGGTTGCTCCAACACATGCTTTGTTAAAGAGACAGAGGGGGTTAAGCCCTATCTCAAATGAAATATGTGTCTCTGGAAATTATGAAAGAGTACTGTGGAGCCGACGAAATGACGAAGTATCTATGACTAGTACAGGAAAATATGTAACATTGTAATGGCGCCCCGGTGGATTTACGAGCATATGTAACTAAATACAGTATTTGTGTGCAATATTAATCCAAAGATCATGGCTAAATGGGGAAGTGATTAGAAAGTGAAGTTCAATGAAAGGCTGGACTATGTACCGTTTTTCTGAAGCTAATCCTGGAGCTTTAATTCTAGCAAACCCAAATGTCAACCTCACAAAGAGAAATTTTATCCAGCGACTTTGTAGTAGTCAGAACAACACTGGCCATGAAGTGGAGCACAATATATCTCATTTGATCGGCATATTTTTTATACGACCAACAGGGTTACCAACCACACCTCATGTCAAATGACATATACATTGTAAAGGACTATATATGCAATTTTTACTAAGCTATAACACTAATGCTCGTCACGTTTTATGGAACAGCAGCAACAACAATCAAAGGAGTATATCACTTCTTATTGTATTTTTTGAAATTATTAGCGACATTAAATCAAAGCAATGTACCAATGTTCGTGACAAGAGTTAGAAGGGAAGCTTTAACCATAGCTACATCTTTAATAGCTAATATGGTCGAAAACCAACATCTGACAGAAGAGACTACTGTCTTGGACCATAGATATATAATTTAATCCCAAAACCAAATCAGTGAGAAATTTGGCATCTCGTAGGAGTCCTAAAACTGGGAACTAGGAACACCCCTTGTAGAATAAGCAGCTCTCAGAGCTAATGCCAAAAACAAGAAATTTTTGTCACCAAACTAGGGTTAACGGACTTACAAGAATCTCTGATTAAATATAATAACGAAATGAGAGAAAACAAAAGAGCTTTATAGGAGTATTACTGGAGAATAGAGAACATACCCTATTGCACTAAACTACAATAAACGTTAACTGAAAACACAGTGGCATACACAGAGAGACAGTGTGGAGCAAAGGAATTATAGGTACATGCAGAAAAACTTCGTTTTCAACAATGACGCGAAGAAGAAGGGTAAACCACAACTAACTTTATATTGTATAACGAAAGAGTACCTACACATGATAGGAAAAGTCAAGTTATTGGGGTGTCATATTAGGCACCACATTAACTTTTAATTGTCATCAGAATTACGTCATCAACAAGGCAAAAATGCAAAAAAAATTTTTGAGAAATGTGGGGGCTAGAATCAAATATGGTACATTGGCTCTATATAAAGGTTATTCTACCCACTATAACTTGCTGTGTTCTATGATTTCCATAAGAGATTGATATTAAGACTGGTGAACTCTGGTCTAAACTGAAATAATGACACTTGTGGTCAAGTAATGATGCAGAGGTCTTATACAAACAAAGAAATTTACAGCCTGATAGACAGTACCAAAAGCATTGATGTTATTTCAGTTTATATACGTCTAAGTTGGTTCTAGAATGCACCTGGTTGAATACAACAGACAAAAACTAATTTGGGTACTACTACACCAATGAATACGTAAATGGTAGCAGAAAAGGCGATGACTTGGCTAGATCGGTCAGCTCAAAACAAATGACATGACCAGAGGCCACTTGCGGCATAGTGTATGCACCTACTGGAGAATACACAATCAAATGGCGGAAAGACCAATATTCCAGACTGCAGATGGAATATCCCAGTGCAAAAGACTCCAACATGTTTTTGAGAGAACTATCAAAGATCGAAGAGTATAACCGGAAAATTGCTCAAAGCCGAAAAAGATAAAATAATGTAGATAACCATAGTCCTCACCGGCCATTGCTACAAGAATAAACGATTATTCAAAATGAGACTATCGGACAGACAAATATGCAGGTTTAGTGAAGATCAAACCAAAACTCTTATTCACTGCCCCTGCGGATACAAGGAACTAGAAGTCTTCAGAATTAAACACTTTATGGAGCACAAACTAACACCTGAAATGCTCAACAGCAACCGTATGAAGGTAATGTATACCTTCTTTAAAGATGTGAAGATTTTCCGATGAGACGCATCAACACTTCGGAGCATAATAACATGCTGCACTGTACAGAGCAGGGAATAAAAAAAGTGTAGTAATAATAAAAACTGACTAGGGTTCATTATGGCATTCTGCGGAAGAAGCTGCAATTAGTAACTACGTCGCGGAATAGATATATTATTTGTTTAAATACCGATGACTGTTCAAGGGATACTTTTCTTAACATGTATTACAGTTTTGGTATTATTTAAAGAATGAAGACATTTGCAATTATTTAATATATTATTATGATACACAAAGGTCAGTTATTAAATAAAAATTAAAATATATAAATTTGGTATATTACTACAATCAAATTTAGAAAAGTTTTAAATAAGATTGTTTGTTATGTTGAAATTGAATAATGGAAGTTAAATTTGAGACAATTTAGAATTTATTTTGAAAATTATAGCAATTGAGTATTCAATTATGGTGGTGGAAGTTAATATGAAAGATAAGCTAATGTTACAGGTGACAATTATGCTTACTATTAGAATATAGAAATGTAGTAGGTATAAATCAGATCATTTAATTTTAATAGAGTGTAGTAATAATAATTGTAACTAGCATAAAGGTTTTTGTTTAAATGAGAGTAAAAATAACAAACAAAAATTATGTAGACATATTTTGGAAAAACTTCTTTTGAATCAATAAAAACTTAAAATTCTGCCTTTATTTGGTATAATACAAATAAGAAGATATTAACAAATCTACGAGGTAAAAATAAGTGAAAATATAATTATGAAATAATACAATTATACAGACATTAAAGAGATTATGGAATATGGTTTAATTAGAAACAAGTAAGAAGAAAATAATAATATTTTGGATTTGGATTATTTAACATATACAAGGAATAATTAATATTAATTACTGCATTTGGTGATTGTACGGAGGACGAGTCGATCATTTGACGGGAGTTGCTGATGTGACTGATTGATTTGGATTGTTCTATTTGGTTGATTACTACAGAGCAGGAGCTGGGGAAAATAGAATATTAGTTTGGGTATCATCTGTTAGTGGGAACTTGCCAGGAAGCTGTTAGGTTGACAGTAGCATACAAGAGTGTAAGGAATAGGACCATATCTGCAAGCAGCCAGGGTTCTAACAGGTTGGAGTTTGTTGGACGGTTGGAGGAGCATCGAGGCTGGTCTGTCAATAAGTTCAGCTGTGAACGTCAGGAGCAGTAGTGTTTTGAGGTAACTAGCAGTAAAAATAAGAGGAATTCAGGTTGGTCTTAATTAGTTCTATAAAAGAATATTGAATAAAAAAACAAGTGAGTGAAATAAATATAACACAGTACTGAGTCATTGATTTGTGAGTAGAAAGAATATTTGTCATTTTTGGTTTGATTATTGTTTGATAGTTGTTTAAGGTCAAACATTTAGTAGCAGTCAATAATTAAAAGTCATTATAAAATTAGAATGTCAAAGAACAGACAACTAGATTAACGGACCACCCCTTTTAAGAGTTTCAAATGCATTACATTTATTAAACAGAATAATATATAAAATTTCAAATTAAATCAATCAAGTTGAAAGAAAATAGTATAGGTAATATTCATAATTAAATAAAAGGCGTCTCATCGTTATAAGCTTTTACATAATTATGAAGCCACTAACTGTGGGGCTTGTAAAAATATAATAAGTCAAGCCACCATTCCATATTTATGGTCGCCCAACGCGGTGCTACCATTCCACCACATATTTATGTCGTCCAACTGTGGGGCTTATTGTAATTGTGATTGTTAGTTAGTTTTCAAGCTATATTTTGGAACGAATTAACTGTGGGGATTGATTGTAACTGATAAACCAAGTTTATAGTCACTGTGTTCATTAATAATTGTGAATTAAGAGAGAGGCTTGTAAAAAGCAATCATAATTTAGAGCGTATCATAATTGAGTTCTTTTGAGATCAATAAAATAACAGAACAGGACAATCTATACTAATAAATCAAGTAGGTATCGTAAAACGGTTAGATTAGTAAACAAAGCACAAAGATTTGCAATTTCATATAAAGGTTTTCAATAGAAGTAAATACATTTTGCAAAATTTAAACTAAAAATATGGCAGACAAGAGGGTTACGAGAAAAAGTAAAAGAACTGAAGAAAGACTAGAAGAGATGGAAGCAGTACCGAGAAGTGCAGGGGTAGAAGTGGAGGAAATACAGCAAGAGGTAGTTGTACAAGGAGATCAGGTAAGAGTTCAAGAAGAACAAGCAATAACAAAAGGACAATTTGAACAATAAATGGCATATTTGGAGAAAAAGGCCGAGGAAGGTGAGAAGAAAAAATGCCGGGGAAAGTGAGAAGAAAGCAGAGAAAAGTAAGAAGAAGGCAGAGAAAAGAAAAAGAAGATTGCAAGAAAATTTACAACAGTCGATTGAGAAAACTGCGGAGAAGGTAACACAAGACAGTAAGAAATATACAGAAGAGTTGAGGAAGGATTTATAAGAAACTGAGAAGAAAGCAGAAGAAAGAGAAAGCAGATTACAGAAGTCAATAGTGGAAAAGGCAGAAAAAAGTAAGAAAGATGCTGAGGAAAGGGAAAACAGGTTAAAGCAGGATCCTGAGGAAAGGGAAGGTAGATTACAAGCAGCCATTCAGAGTACTGCAGAGAAGTTGCAAGAACAAAAAGCCCATGCAGAAAAGATGGAAGAGTCAATGACAGAGTTAAAAGAAGAATTTTATAAGGTGCAACTTGAGGATAAACAGGAACTACAATTACAAATAAATAAAATTAATATGATATTGCATAAATATAAGGATGAAATTAAGAATGATTTGAGAGTAGAAAGGCAGGAACAAATTAAGCAAATGGAAGAAATTTTGAACCAAAAGGTAGGAGAAAAGTTAAATAAAAATAAGGAGGAAGTTGAAGGAAAAATAGAGGGGATAAAATTAACAATAGAAGAATAGAAGAACACAGAAAGAGTGTATCGATGGAAGAGTTGATTTAATATAGACAAAGACAGAAGAAATTAAAATGAAAATGCAGGAAGCAATGGTAAAGAATGAAAGTAATATCATTTTATAAAAGATGGAAATTTAAGGAAATTGGATAATAACAAGAGATCAATAAAAAAACAATTAGGGTAGGCTGTGATACGTGTTATACATTTGGCAGTACTGAAGTGTATTGTCAGTCTATGTCAAATTCGAGATTAGTAGGTTAGGTTCTGTTTGTTGTTTGACACAGACTGACGTAAAACTTAACCTGCAAATCTTGAATTTGACATAGACGTGTTTCAGTACTGCCAAACGTATAACACATATCACAAACTACCCTAATTGATTTTTTTATTGATCTCTTATTATAATAGGACAAGCAATAATTGAAGTTAGGAATGAAGTACGTAAAATGTATTCAGCGTTGCATGAGGTATAAAAAGTGACACAACATGTGGAGCAACATCGAGGAATAATAATATGTTCATGTGCAATTAAAACAGCATGTATACGACAATCGTGTCACGAAATTTACAATTCAGATGTGAGTAAGGATGAAGGATATACAGATCAACAGTTAAAGAAGTTGTGTGAACAAAACCATAAATTGCAGGATGACTTCAAATTAAAACGAGCAGAACTAATGAGCCTTCATGATGAAATAAGTAAATTGAAATAAGCAGTGAAAGAAACCAAAGATATTAAAAATATTACAAATAACATGGAAGGATTTTTAAAATTGAAATAATAAACTCGGATTTGTAAATATGTAAATAGTAATTTTAAAATGTTAATTAAGAACATCACGTATTTTAACAATTGAGAATAAGGAAGATTTTACCAGAGGAAGAGGAGGAAAATAATTAAATTGTAAATTTACCATTGATAAAAGTTAATTTAAATAATCACGAATATCTAGCATTAATAGATAGAGGCCATTGCACCACTAAAAAGAAGACGTTATTTCATTATAAAATACGATGGCATCAGTAATAAAGGAAGAGATAATTTTAAATAATTTAGATGTCTTACATAAGAACATAGTTAAAAGGAATAAAATAGATTTGCTATCTGCAACCAAAAGAAAAATATCAACAACGAACCGAATGTTGAATGTTAAAATAATTGTTAATCAATGGGAAGGTGTTGTTAGATTGTTTATAGTTAGCCTTAGCGTAGATATGGTGTTAGGAATTGACATTGTTCAGCAATTGGGTATTAATATTAATGGAGCATAAAGGGGTTAATTAAATCTTGGATCAGTACCAGAAGTGGCTGCCAAGAAGGTGAGTGTTGCCAATCAAAGAGAATTGGAGACCCATTGAAATATAAAGAAGGTGTAATAATTAATAATAATGTAATAGAGAATATCGAGATTTTTTTATGATAATGATATAGAGTTATTGTTGAATGAGTTAAAAATAGGTGAGAAGAATACACAATTTAAAGGCCGAATATTAGAAATAATTAACAGAAATAAAGAGATTATTAATGAAAAAGTAGGACAAGCGCAAAAATACATTCACAGGTTGCAGGTTGATGAATCAAAAGCTTTTAATAGTAAATATTATCCTATTCCATTTGTATTAAGAGGACAAGTTAAGAAGGAAATACAGAAAATGGTAAAAGATGGAGTAATAGAAACTTCTAAAAATAATTTTATTAATCCTTTAGTAGTTGTTAAGAAACGTGATGGTTCGCTTCCTTTATATTTACGTGCATGCAGAATTAATATGATTATTGTAAAGCTTGTTGTTTGTTTAAGAGGTTAAAATGTTACTATGGATATAGAATTGATTTTTAATTGTTATGAAGTTATATTAAAGAATATTAGGAATGGCTATGGATCGTTTTGTTATTAAAGAGAAATTTAAAAAGAAAATAAAAATAAATGTAGTTTATTTTGAGTGTTTTTATTAATTGGGAAATTATATTATGATACACAAAGGTCAGTTATTAAATAAAAATTAAAATAAATAAATCTGGTATATTAATACAATCAAATTTAGAAAAGTTTTGGATAAGATTGTTTGTTAAGTTGAAATTGAGTAATGGAAGCTAAATTTGAGGCAATTTAGAATTTATTTTGAAAATTATAGCAATTGAGTATTCAATTATGGTGGTGGAAGTTAATATGAAAGATAAGCCAATGTTACATGTGACAAATATGCTTACTATTAAAATATAGAAATGTAGTAGGTATAAATCAGATCATTTAATATAGAGTGTAGTAATAATTGTAACTAGCATAAAGTTTTTTGTTTAAATGAGAGTAAAAATAACAAACAAAGATTATGTAGACATATTTTGGAAAAACTTCTTTTGATTTAATAAAAACTTCAAATTCTGCCTTTATTTATTTGTGAGAATAATTTGGTATAATACAAATAAGAAGATATTAACAAATCTACGAGGTAAAAGTAAGTGAAAATATAATTATGAAATAATACAAGTATACAGACATTAAAGCGATTATGGAATATGGTTTAATTAAAAACAAGTAAGAAGAAAATAATAATATTTAAATGGATTTGGATTATTTAACATATTCAAGGAATACCTAATATTAATTACTGGATTTGGTGATTATACGGAGGACGAGTCGATCATTTGACGGGAGTTGCTGATGTGACTGATTGATTTGGATTGTTCTATTTGGTTGATTACTACAAAGCAGGAGCTGGGGAAAATAGAAGATTAGTTTGGGTAAATGTGTTAGTGGGAACTTACCAGGAAGCTGTTAGGTTGACAGTAGTATACAAGAGTGTAAGGAACAGGACCATATCTGCAAGCAGCCAGGGTTTTAACAGGTTGGAGTTTGTTGGACGGTTGGAGGAGCGTCGAGGCTGGTCTGTCAATAAGTTGAGCTGTGAACGTCAAGAGCAGTAGTGTTTTGAGGTGACTAGAAGTGAAAATAAGAAGAATTCAGGTTGGTCTTAATTAGTTCTATAGAAGAATATTGAATAAAAAACAATTAAATGAGTGAAATAAATATAACACAGTACTTACTTTAGTAAACTGAGTCATTGATTTGTGCGTAGAAACAATATTTGTCATTTTTTGTTTGATTATTGTTTGATAGTTGTTTAAACTCAAACTGACATTTAGTAGCAGTCAATAATTAAAAGTCATTATAAAATTAGAATATCAAAAAACAGACAACTAGATTAACGAACCACCCCTTTTAAAAGATTCAAATGCACTACATTTAATAAAACAGAATAATATTTAAAATTTCCAATTAAATCAATCAATTTAAAAGAAAATAGTAGAGGTAATATTCATAATTAAATAAAAGGCGTCTCAACGTTATACGCTTTTATTTACAACTGTTAAACAATACCGTTGTTATTTTGCGATTATTTGTCAATTATGATATATATTATTAACTAAAATCACAATACTTGTTGTTTACATTTCATAATTACATCGATACCGCCATAAATGCATGGATACCACCATAATTACATCGCTAATACGGATTTATGTGCATATAATCAAACAGGCCATAAACTGCTTTTTCGAGTTGACAGTTATCAGTCTGTCAGTTTGAAAATAATAATTTACACTTCTTTCGTCCCAAACCTAAAATGGAAAACGGTAGCGATAATAGTGCTGTATTCCCCCTGAAGTACGCCAAGCCGGCAAACAAGCTACACAAAATTTACTCCCAGAAAAGTCGAAGAAAACTTATGATATCGCATACAAAATTTTTCTGGAATGAATGTAAATAAAGTAGTTGTAAATAAAATAGCGTATTTCACTCGCATATAATAGCTATTATTAGTACACTCAGATGGCTTAAAGAACTCGCTCGCTTCGCTCGCTCGTTATTTAAAAGCCATCTTCGTGTAATAATAGCATCCATTATATGCTCCTATAATAATATACTATTACATAATTATGAAGCAACTAACTGTAGGGCTTGTAAAAATATAATAAACCGAGCCACCATTCCAATATATTAAAAAACGAGAAGGCGAACTAAGACTACTACTTTTCACCCTGATTATGGATAGAATGCTAAATAATACCAAGGATGGTTCACAAAAAACAATCGCTGGGTACCGTGACGAAACATCACTAAGGCTTCATAGTTTATTGGACGCATATAATATAGTGCTACATTGTGCACTCTTACAAAGTTGTAACAGTTATTATAAATAATATATTCACAGAAAAAAGAATGCAAATAGTGATCCATATAATTAAAATCAAAACTATATGGTCAACAAAAACTCAGATTGCGGAAATGAGCATATACAAGGATCAACAATTGGAACGTCACAGTACGTGAAGACTTGAGAAGTGGCATAACTAATGACGATAAAATAAATATCAAACAGATGCAATAAGGCAATGAGGATTTTTTATGTACTAACTAAAGCGGTGTTCGAACAAAAGAACTAGAGGAAAACGTAAAATTAACTGTAGACAGTGTCCGCCAAAATGTCGGCATAATATAGGAAACATTTTTATTTTTGATTTTTACGTCCATAATTTGTGCTTGACTAAAAACATATACACCGAGTAATTTTTACTTGTTTAGAAAATGGAGTTTTGCGAAATGGTCAAAATCCAAAAAGTGCTATTTTTCGGAAATGAAGTAAGATTTACTGAGAATTTTTTAGAATGTGTTATTTTGAGCTTACTGAACATTTTCAAGGCCAGAAAACACCAATTTTTTTAACTTTAGCTAAAAATTAATTTTTCAATTTTTTAAATATTTGTCAAACTGTCACATACAGACTTAATATTAAAGTTCAAATTGTTTTTATGTGAACGAAATCTTAATTACTTCTTTAGATTTTTTATTACTTGCCGAAAAGTAGTATGTTTGCATAATTTTTATGTTTTTTATGCAAGGCGATTTTGAGGAGAAATCTTTTTCAATTCTAATTAATATCTATTTAAATGGCTTTACGAAACTCTAATCTAGCACTGTTAATTAATTACTGGTACAAAAATCTTGTAAATGTTCTTATACAGTTGTCCAAATGAGGAAATTTTTTAGAACATATAATTGGACAAAGAAAAATATCCTCATTTAGACAATTGTATAAGAACATTTACAGGTAATTATAAAATGAAATAGAATAGGAAGTGTGAATATAAGAGATGAATTGCAACATTGAAGAAACCAAAAAAAGACAGGAAAACGCCGCTAAAAAATATAGAACAAATAAGAAACAAAAAGCACAAGACTTTGAGAAAAATGAAAACGTTAGTAGACAGAAGAGCGTGGAAAAGATGTACCAAACTTTAAGACGATGCTGAAAAGGCTTCTAGAAAGGAGAAGAACAAAGGTAGCCACATTACTGAGTATACATGGTAATTTATAGGTATGGTCATTACATTTAAGGGTAGTTAAAGAACGTCATACAGAACAACTTTACATGGTAAACTATATAGGTCAAAAATTAACAATAACTCATCAAAAAACTAAAACATTTAGTTGTTTAAACTGAATGACGGTCATGTGGTTGCGGTAACACTTAATTTGGATAAAATGCATAAACAAAAATAATCGTTTGGGTATTACAATCACATATGATGGATTACATGTTAGTCCCTAAGGCGATTTTTTTCAGTAATCGATCATTTTTTGGTGGAATGCAGGGCTTCTATTGAGGTTAATTTAATTACCATACTTATTAATCGCCCTGTATTATTATTTTTAAGGTTTATTGGTATTTAAATGCGAATTACCTTAGTTTGCTAATATAATCTTGCATTTTATTATGTAGAATGTATTCGAGTAATATGCTAATAAATTATACTATAATGGGAAAAAAAGCGTAACGAAAGGAAATGTTAAAATTAAATTGTTTGAATGCAACTTTGTGTATAATTGGAAGGAATTTTGTTATATCAATTCCATGCGAAAAATGGTTGCCTCGTTTATCGAATTGACAAAATATATAATCAGGGCTGCCAATTAAGGTTTAAATAAAAGTGAAACAGGTTCGAAGTAATTTTCAACACGTATCGCAAGGCCTTCCGCTGCAAGCCGCCAATCTGACGGCCATTTTTCTTGGTGTAACACCACCTTATAACGCTGCTCTTATTACACGTTACATGGATATAATGCTCATAAATCAGCAGCCATGCGGGAAAGTTTTATATGAAGCAATGCAAAACAGTATAATAAAACACGTTAAGCGCGTATTTATAGTTCAAGCACTGGTGTCGTGATTAACGTTTACTCATTATTCAAACAGAATAAACTGCGTCCTGTTGCCATCAGCCGTAACGAACGACTAACCAGCATATTGCTGCCGTGTAAACACTACTGCCTATGAATAATTGAAAAAGAAATAAAGGATATTGTTGTGCAAATCGTAAAGTCGATTGTCTTCGGTGCCAGTTGCTCTCAGGTTACTCTCGCGTTGCTGTCGAGCCCAAGAGAAATGTTCTGCAAAATTGGATCGTGCGAATGAGGAGATGAAATTGGTTAAAAATGTTCCTTAGTTTGACTGTGCGGGCTATAAACATGCCGCCGATTATTGCTACACGGATACGTGTACACCTTGCCGGGGCGTTAAACAAGTTCTTTTTGTTTAAAACAATTATTGTAATGATGCAGTATTACAGCGTCAATTTATTTAAGGTTTAAAACGTGCTGTGCAATAACGCAGCTTTCATAACCGCCGCTAGGCTTATATAAAATATAAAAAGCAATTTCAAATTCTTCATCAAACTGAATGCGGGTATGCAGGGTTATATAGTAACATAGATCTATTTCCTTTTAGTAAATTTAGTATTATAATTCAATATTTTTAAACCTACAGAAATTAAAAAGTAATTTATATTCTATAGTAAGTTTAACTTACAAAGTACTCGTGCTTAGATTTAAATTTGGCCAGGAATTTTTAGGTTTTAAAATTTTTCACCTTGTCTCCACACACATTTGTGAAAAATAAAAAAAATTGAAAATGTAATTTCCCTTTTTTCCGATAATTTCAAAGATTTCAATAAACATCGAAACAAATGTACATTTATAATGTTGTTATGTTTCTATTACCGTTGTCTCGCAAATAAAACTAGAAAAACTGATTAATAATGAAATAGGTACCTTGCAGTAGATATTTCGAAAGCGCTAAAGCCACGTAGAAGTGCGCACAAAGATGATTTGCAATTGATGCCAGGGACATTCAAGGAAGACATGTAAAGAAAATAATAATAAACAGTAAAATAAGAACTCAAGTATTCGAAACTAGCGACATGGAAAACTTTCCCAGAATTAATTATATTGTGCTCTCAACTAAAAAATAGGCTGAGTGCAGGTAACAAGAAATTGACTGATCGTTTCAATCATGGGTGCATAGATCCAATTTAGAAATTACAACATGAATTAGATTGTTCTCTGAATGTCATTTTTTGGCAGTGGTCGATTATGATCTGTTTTTCGGACTTTTTCCACTGTCTAGGGTGTAAATCACACAACGTTTCGGGAGTTTTGTTCTACTCCCGTCTTCAGGTGTTCCTGGTTAGTCCTGAGAAGAACTGATATTGTACGTTTTTCAACGTAAATTTGTGCCTCCCCGGGGTTTGAACCCGGGACCGCTGATCGCTGTGATTACTACTCTGTCACTCTAACCACTAGGCCACCAGGGCGGTTATATATTTTAGTTGTAAACTTATATATATCTTACCGCTGTATGCGCAGTAGACTATTTTTGTAATTCTCTGCTCAGTAATGGCATCCAAATGGGCTTTAGTTCTGCGCTAGCCTGGCTAATTGGTTCTACTGCTCCTGGAGTTTTCGCTACATGTGAATTTCTTGAATATTATGGAAGTTTTGGCTCAGCCTTAAGGAATGGTGTGTGAGATTGTTGAAATGAATCTATTCATGCTAGGATACGGCATTATTACTGTGCAAATACTCACTTCTGGCCGCATTCCATCTTCAGTAGGTTATCTGTCTCTTGTTTCTAGACATCGTCTTCGATTATGTGTAATTTTAGGCCTCTTAATACCACGTTCTGCAAACCTATCCTCCTGGACCCTGATATCACCTCATGGAACACCTGGAGAACCAATTTGTAGGCCTTTCTGTGCTTTTCGATTATCTTATCTGCTTCCGAGGCAGGTTGATGTGGTTTTTCACATCGTGCGAATTTCAAACCGACAACAAACTGGAAAAAGGTCTGCTCCACTTGATTTTCCAGATTTCTTGGCAGCTTCTCTGCAGAAACACCAAGATCAGTTTCTCCTCAGGTACCTCCTCGTGTATTATTCTCAGGTTCGGGTCGTCTCCCGCCACAAGTAGACTCAGAAATCAGAATAAGGACGCCCAACTTAGAGGAAAACGTTTTACAAATAGTAGCTGAAAATTCCGAATGCACAATACGAAGTATTTCTAGAAATTTGGGTATTTCTAAAACTCGTGTACATAGGATTTTAAAAATGATGGAACCGTATCCTTATCACAAAACAAGAGTTCAGAATTTATTGCAGGAAAACCATCCATACGGATTTACCTTTTGTGAGTGGTTGGTAGAACAAATTCTTTGTTTATAAGCAATATATTATAGACAGACGAAGTTACATTTACAAGAAACGGCATCTTTAACTGTCGCAACGAACAAGTTTGGGCCTATGACGATCCTCATGCAGTTCACGAAAGAAACTACCAGGTACGTTTTTCAGTAAATGTATGGGCAGGAATACTTTTAGACAGGCGGATTGGTCCTTTTATACCTCCTGAAAGGCTAGATGCATAAAATTATTGAGAATGTTTAAATGGGGGCTACTGGAGGATATTCCTCTTGCACTCCGGCGCGATATGTGGGTGCACCATCACATTATACAGGTGTGGTTCGGCAACCACCTACCCTGACAAATGATTCGGCCGTGGATGTCCAAGGGCTTGGCCAGCGAAAATTCCGGATTTAACACCTTTGGACCTTTTCCTCTGGAAGCACTTGAAGAATCCAATCTCTGGAAGACCTTACCGATCGAATTCATAAAGCAGCCACCACCATTAACTCCAAAATGTTGTTGCATGTTTAATATGCAATTATTGTGCGTGCACGCATGTGCTGCGTAGCTAGTGGGGGGCACTTAGAAAAAGTTTTACAATAACGTAGTGTTTTTGAGCCAAAATATTAATTGAGAATTGTTTACGCCTATTATTAAAATTTTCTAAATAAAAATGTTACTTGTGTCTAAATTTAATAATACTTATTATGGCATTTAAACTTGTCACGTCCAAACGGCCCATTTTTAAATGCAATTCATTAAACAAATCTAGCTTGTTTGAGTTTGAGTGTTGTCAAATTTAATTTTCCCTTAATGCCCTTAAAACCAGGTATTGTAGAGAATTGGTTTGATAATGTTAGAGTTCTCATGAGTTACCGAAGCCTGCTACCTGAAACTTTCGTGAGAGTTGCGGGACACTCTGTATATTGTAAAGCGTTTTTACCTACGCTATGCGCTGTAAAATTTCGCCTTTTCAATCCTTTTTCTTTGGCGTTTGTGAATGCATGCGAGGGTTGATCTGTTAATTGTTAGTTATACGAAAAATATGGACATCTTAAAAAAATAGTCGCTTGGAGCAAGATCTGGACTGTATGGAGGATGACCAGTTGGACTTTGTGTAAGTAGTAATTTAAAGTGTTTACAGCCGTATGTGGAGTTGCAACAAAATGCCAGCTAAGCAAAGACTTGAGGAAGGCAATTTGAAGTTGCAGTTTAGCGACCATCAAGAGGAATTACTACAACTGGGCCATTGCGTTTGAAGAGAACAATAATTATTTTTTGTTTGTATTTTTGCAGCGAATGATGTTTGTAGGTATAGCCTCATTTTCAAAAACCCTTGAATGTTTAACACGCCTCGCTACACTCCTCGCTCTTGAGGGCGTGGCAAGGGTTAAGCTGGTGGATGATTGGCCACACTTTCCTGTCGGATGAGTGGGTCGACCAACGGGTGAAGAGGCTGACGAATACGAGTGCCTATTGGCTAAAATAATTATCGACAATGGCTGATTATCGGTTTATTTGTATGTGTTTTTTTTTGTTTCTTTAAAACTACGGGCACATTATACATTACTACACGAAAATACCCTAATACAACGAACAATGACACAAACAAACAACAATCTACAACACACACATACAACAATCATTCATACACAAAATAATGGATAAAAACTAAGTAAGCGGTTGTCCTTGCTCTAGGCTACAGTTCGAGGGGGGGGGGGGGGTACACTCATTAATGGTGACGCACGAGGAGATTGTCCACGGACCCGCACACACTCCCGATTCACTGGTGGGGGGGGCTTCTCTGGCTGTGGATAGCGTTCCTTCACTGGGGGCGGCGGTGGCGCTGTTGGCGGCGAAGTCCCGGAATGCGGCGGGGGTCTTGCACCAGGGGCAGCGGCGAACGGAGGCGCAGGTGCGCATTCCTCCTTGGATCTCGTCCCTCGACGGAGCGGGCGGTGGCGTCTCGGGGGCGGCGATGGTGCAGCTGCACTTCGCGCAGCGGAAAGTGCTGATCGGCCTCCGACCTAGTCTCCTCCCATAGGCTCTCGAATTCGGCCTTCTCCTCAGGGCTAAGGAAGAAGGCGACTCCCAGGAGCTGGGGGCGGCAGGTGAGGCGGACCTGTGCCACGCGAAGCGGCGGGCGAGTTTCGGGGGTTGCGGCCTCGTAGGCGGCTCGGCCGGTAGGAGTGTCTCCGGGCTGCGGCGTACGTGGACTGCTGGAAGGCGGCGTCTCGACGGGGGCGGCGGCTTGGGCACCTGGGGAATGGCGGCACAGTCGCGCTTCTTGAAGGAGGGTATCCTGAGAAGAAAGCGTTGGCGACGGCCCGAAGAGACGTTCCAGTAGTTCCCGATGGCTGTAATAAGACAAGTAAGTGTGGGGGTTTGGAGGCTAGCTCGTACCTGGGAGGGCGGTGTTGCCGTCGGCGGCGGCTTGGCTAACGTAACGTCCGGGGTGGTTGCCCGGGGCTTACTTGTGTGACATCCTGGCTGGACGCGTTTCGCGGCGTGAGGAAAGAGGTACCGCGTAGGCGCTGAGGAGCGCTACTGTCAAGGGCGGCAGGACCTGGGGCACAGCGAGGCGTAGGGCTAGGCTGGAGGCGGGCAGCGACATTGGCTGGGGCCACGGCTCGGCTTGACCTGGGGCTGGACGCTCCTCCGGGTGGACGGCGATGCTGGCAGTCTTCTGCGGCTGCAACTCGGACACCCTTTGGTGGCTGTGATCAGGGATCGAACAGTCGCCTGGAGTCGCAGAGTTGACTTTTGCGATCAATGATCGAGCAAAAGGTTTGGCTTTCCAGTGACCAAGGGTCTAAGCTGGAGCGAAAGCTGATCCGAGAAGTTTCCCTCTATCGAATGAATCTTCTGTTCGCTGCGGCTCTTTTTAAAGAGATTTTTACTCCCACCGCTTCCTCTCGGATGTCCGTTTGTTTGGGGTGGGATGAACTGCTTCGCTTCCGGGGGCTGTTTGTTAATTTATTATTAATTTTGCGTTTTGCGCCTTTATTGTTGTCCGGATTTTTTTTTAATGTAGCTCACTGGATTCCTAATGCGAAGGCGATTTTTATGACACCCAACTCGACTACCTTACTCTTATTTCGCCTGTGCTTTTAATCCGGTCGGGATATATTTATCTAATTAATTTTCGTGTTTTGTTGATGCGCTTTATCCGAGTCGCAGACGAGTTCTCTGCGGGGCTCGCGTTTGAGCTGCGTCTTAATCCTATTACCTGGCTTTAACGACCACTCGGGCGAACTCCTTTGTTACGCCATCTTTGTAGGAATTTTCCGACACGCGGCCGGTTTCGCGGAAGATCTTCACATTATTTGTTTAATAATTTTTCGTTTCTATCGGATTCCTTACGAATAATCTTTGTCGACGAGGGCCTGGTTTTTCTGATTTGATTTCCTTGTGAAAAGGAGAGTTTTGAGCTGCCCTTGCTTTGTTAACCCGAACGACGGGTGGCCTGTTTATTTCTCGGGCTTTAAATTTTAATATTTCAAAGCTCGTGAAATTCCAGCTTCGTGTATTTCTTGTTTAAATCACCGCTCCTGGTGTTAGATCGTTAGCAGCCGATAATGCTTAAAAGCCGATTATCCTTTCTTATCTTAATTAGCCACGTTATCAAGCGTCTTGGATATTCATTATTTTGGCCGATTTGCTGTCTCCTAGGAATTTTTGGCCATAGCGCACATGCGGGCCCTTGGCTCCGAGTCGGTTTATGTTTATTACATGCCGGCCTCGGCGAGCTATTTATGACTTTGTTTTGAAAACTTTTGGACTGTCGGCGTTTGCTATGAATTCACGGGGTGGTCGTGATTTGTTTTGTTTAATTAAATTAAGCGTCGTTGGGACGCACTTTCTGCGCTAAAATCTCTATGATGGTGGCTTATCCCCGCCCTCAGAGAGATTAGCGTAGGTGAATCGTATCATGTTGTTTAGTCTCGAAATCATACTATACATCAAAGACTCATCTTCACCAGTCTACCCGTGCTTGGTTTTGTTCTTCAATTCACAAATGTGGAATCCACCGACTTGCCAATTTACTCACACTCAACTGTTGGTGAAAAATATTCTCTATTGTGGATAATACACTATCGAGTTTCAGGTCATAGTTCATCTTCTGTTGGACCTCGTCCACGTTTAAGTATACGGAACCAGTAAGTAACTGTGGGTAATGAAAGACTATAGTCACCAAAAGCTGTCACTAAATGTTGGTGTCTCTCTTTTCTTTATTTTCATAATCGCGGCATTTCCATAAGGCCTAATAGACACCAAACAACTTATGAAAATAAAAAATATGTCTCTGAAGTTGTGTTCTTCTTGGCATCCATGGCCTGCTAAATTCATGACTTTCAAACTTAGAACATTAGCGAAATATAGTAGATATATTATTTAGCAAATCCGTTAATACATTTTCAAGCAACATCAATTTCGGTCTTCCATTGCACATGAGAGTGTTAAAATTTTATCGTACACATTTTTATTGACATTAAAAGAGTATTTATAACAATTTTCAAAAATATGCAAAATTCAAAGTTTCTATTTGAACAGTTCGTTCGCTTTATAAACAGCTAAAAATTTTCCTGCTGTATAAAATTTTGGAGAATGCGACAGCATCCAGTACACTAGTACATTACTATTTTTACGGAACGTAGAAAGCAGATAAATTGGGTTAAATACTATGTAAGCTTGACAAGGATAAGGGGTATCTTAAATGTCAATATCCGTACCAAAGATATGCTAATGGAGGGTACTGACTACACTCTTTAGAATTACATGCGGTATATATTATTCCCATTGCGGAATCAGCAAAGTCAAACTTAAGGACGGCGCTTCAAATTTACATTCATATAAATCACTCTTGAATATGAAGCTTAACCAAGTCTGTCTCCTGCAATAAATTTCTACTAAGTTCAAGATATCATCAGTACAGTATTATATTTCAGCAGCTACCGCTTATCAAACGTGTATCAAATTTTGGGTTAGAATTTAAAATTTATAACTGCAACGAAAGATAAAACACTTTTCCGCTTTCGCGAAATCTCGTTCAGCCTAAATGAAATATTTTTAATACAATTTCTTAGTGAATTATTACCACTATATTTCCAATAATCATTATTAATTTAATAAATATAAAAACTGGATCAGAAAATTGTAATTTAAAACCATTAAAGACACGTTACACCGGCACATTTGATATAAATGCAATTCTAAAACCCGCATGCTGCTGGAATTTCAGGAATAACGATAGCACTAAACACAATAAACGGAAAAGCGTTGTCCAGGTTCAACACATTTTCTCCAAACCATTGTTAAAATATCCCCAAGGAGAAGAAACTAACTCGACTAATTTAAAAACACTGGTAGAGGCACGAATTTACTGAATTCAGAAGTGACTACATTGAATAAGCGTGTAAGAAGGGCGAAAAGTTTAAGCTAAGCAACAAACAGTTTTTTGAACCTTATTATTTGCGTATTCCAACTTGAATTATTATTAATAAAATATAGTAACTATGCTACATTATGCAAAACATTTGAGAATTGTCATTAAAAAAATATGTTAGGTTCTACCAGCAATTTTACTAATTATTGTCACTTATAACCTCATAAGAGCATTAATGCTTTCGGTAATGTTTTAGAGTCCACAGAAACAACGTATTAATACCTTGTTCTGTGCACGATAAGAAAATCACCGGACATGATTTAATGCTAGAATGTAGATTCTGCAAGAAAATCGTAGCGACACGGCCATAGAAAGTAAAATTTAAATTTTACTCGAAAATAAAATATCAAGTGATATTAAAAATGTATCCATAGTAAGTTGTTAATATGTTAGTGGCACTGTAAGTCTATGTCAAATTCGAGGTTAGCAGGTTAGGTTTTGCGTCACTCTGTGTCAAAACTGACGCAAAACCTAACCTGCTAACCTCGAATTTGTCATAGACTTACAGTGTCACCAACATATTAACAACAGTGTATGTCAATAAATTTCCACTTATTAATACAGTTTGTTGTTGTCTTGTTTACTAATTTTTCTATTGGCCATTAATGAGTGTCGTACGATTTTCATTGTAATAGCCATTGTAGTCGTTTCTGTGTAAACATTGTATGTCCTATAAATGAAACGATATAAAATTACTAATTTTAACTTGCTACTTTCCATCTCATCCAGTAATTAGCTGCCAAAAACCATCATTGCATGTGTTTATTATTAAGTGACGTCAAATAATTGATTCAAAAACCAAAAACATATAATAAACACATCAGGATAAAAGCTTTAATTACATTTTATTGATAAAACATCTAATCGGTATTATCTACATAAAGACTAGAAGTTTCAGTTTGAAAGTATGCATAAAATCAGAACGAACATCTGTGATAGGAATGAATTAATATTATAAATATTGTTGGATGCTAAGTTGGAATAGCTAATTTAAATAACCAAATTGGTGGTAGGTAATCCAAAAATAGGTTTACGAAGTTATGTTTTTCGATGTAAATTTTTAGATTAATTACATATATTTAGGTTCAGTTAAGTTAAAGATACTTTAAACGAATTGGTTTCTCTATGAACCAATAAGAATTAATTCAAGAAGAAATGGAAAGAAAAATTGGAAGAATTATAGCTTCAAAGGCGTTGACAAGTTTCAGGAGTTCTTCTGCTAAAAGAAAATCTATTCAATTTTTCAGAGTAGAATGGAATGCTAAAATATGATATGTCAAATTAATGAAATCAAAATAACAGTCAACCTATTTTTCATTCTGTTGGTGAATATGGCCTATTTCATGGTTTTCCTATGGTCTCTCTCTCTCCCCCCTTGTAGATTGCCTCTTCCATCTACGTCCTGCAAGCTTTACAATGTCATCCTGTCGCTTTATCTAGGACCCTTCTCTGTCTCTTCCTTCTACTCTTGGCCGTCATCCCAATGTCTTCCATCTCCAATGGTCACCTCCTTTTCTAAGATAGCTGTGCGATCTGCCTATTCCCAGTTTAGTGTTATTATTCTTTTTGATGCGTCAGATTCTTTAGTAATTTTGTATTTTTTCACCTCTTATTATATCCTTTAGTGTTACTGCAACCATCGCTTTTTCCACATTATGTCCTTGCGTTGCGGTTACTTTTTAGGTTTCTTACTGTGAGCATTCATGTTTTACAATGATACACAAATGCAGGTAGAATACAAAGATAACACTATGTTTGTTTTGTAATGTCCACGTATGGTAGATTGTACTTTCTAGTCTTTTTTATTTTTATCATTATTATGTGTATAATATTGTAACCAGAACCACTTCTAGACCCAGAATACTCTCGTGGCTGGTATGTGAGTCTAACTTGTTTGTTAATCTGTGTGTAATTGTTTTAATGAACGGCACATACACCTATGAAAGAAGGCTGATGGATTTGTAATATTTCAATTTTGTTTTATCCCCTATTTTGTGCAGTAGCACGACTATAGCATGCTTATAACTTTCTGGTATTCTTCCTTCTCCAATAGTTCCAATAGTTTTACTCTATTCTCTTCTTCTAAAGTTGTTTAAATTCGCCAGTTTGCGTTCACTATAAAAGCAAATTCGCAAGCTGAATGAGGGCCGTTTATCGTTTCTCTTCTTCCAGAAAGAACCAGTTTAGGTAAAGATTCAAGTAACACAGGGTATCCAATAATATTAAGTGCTCTCTGATTCTATTTTTTCCGACTGCAAACCATTCCGAAAGCCCGTCCACTGCAGTAGCTTCGACTTTGTGCCATCTTGAAGCTGTCGCTGTTAGTTTGGTGCGAACATTCTGTGCGCTCACATAACTCGTGCTAAATCAGTAGTTTTTCCATTTAACGCTGCTATTGGACCAGGTTTTGTACACTTACAAAAGTTGCTCTGGAAAAACATTAATTTCTGTCCAGGTTCGGATCTTGTGCTCGAACGAGGTTCATACTTTGGCTGTGATTCTTTCTCGTTTTTTCTCATGTCGAACCGTACCGTGCACTGAGTACCATTATAGTGTTCAAATCGAAGTTATCACCTGAAGCTTGTCTTCTATACTCATACGCATAATATTTTCTAGATAGATTTTCTAAGCCTGTTCAGTATATCATGCTTATACATGGTTTGCAAACCCGAACCAAGTAATAATAATAAGAATTGGTGTAGTGACTATATTATTTTAATTAAGTAGCTTAAGCTGGATTGGATTTCCTTTTATTTGTATTCTCGCATGGTATAACCCTACCTTGTTTCTTTAAAATATATTACCTTTGAGTGTATCTTAAAATTTCATAACGACTCCTGGATACTACTTCGCCTCCGCTAAAGCTACTTAGGCCTCCATCATCTATGAAGTATAAAAAAGTATACTCAATCAAATCCCCCGCCTGCGATTAAAACACTTTATGCGTCACGGAAGAATCCGCCGTGCTGCCACAGCCCGCTACCAAACTGCGTCAGAATGTTTTCTAAATATTATGGTTTTTATGTCTTAGGTTAAGAAGAGAATCAGAGATAAAGTGAAAGTGTCAGGTTCAATAACAGTTATTTATGTATTACGGGCATAATCAATAGATTATAGCTCGAGTGAATGTTTAAAGCGCGACACGAAGCAGAGAGCTTTAAATTTCCCTAGAGCTGTAATCGTGATTAGGCGACAATGTTTTATTTTATTTTGGTTCTCAAAATGGACAAAATTAAAGGATTCGGTATTTTGCCTACAGTCTACTGCGTCTCCTGCTCATCTTTAACCCTTATGTCTAACGTCCGCAAATGTTTAAAATCGGCCCTCAGCTCACCAATGTGTGCAGTGAATGAACATAGAAATTCAACAGCCAATATTACTGATTTACTTTCATCCAAATACTGTTCGATAAGGGTAGCCCTTATGATTTATCATTGACAAAAGTTATAAAAGACTAGCGCGAAAGCCGTTTATCTTGTCCGAAAAATTATCACCACACGGTCTTGGCAAGCGCTTCGCTATGCATCTTCGGAACAAAGCAGAAATTAGCGCCAGAGAAATGTCGCACGATATAAAGTTATATTTTCAAGTTATATATCCCGGGTAGGTGCCATGTATTGCTCTCTCGAGCTGGCTCAGAGTCCGTACTCGCCTGATATTAGCACCGTATTTCAAGAGTACTGTAACACCGCAGTTAGGCGGCGGTAACAGCAACTGCTCCTTCGAGACCGATAATGCCGATAGAATATTTCGAGCACAAAGTTGCGATCTTTTTCTCTGCAGTTAGCTCAGCGTTCAAGGAGCGCCTTAGTACAAATTATTTTTGAAAACTGCGATAGCTAGTGAGGATCACCGGCTTCCATGTCGCAACAAAAAACCTCTTATATCCTCCGATCCGAACTTTTAAGCTAAGTTTTCTGCTCCGGCTGAAATAAATGTAAGTAGAAATAGGAAGCTACTTATAAATGGGGAGGAAAAATCCAATTTAAGATTCGCACTTCTCCCCCGTTTGAGCATGACAGGTGTCGTGGTTAAGATTTGTAGTCCGTAATTAGAAAGTTGAAAGCCGTCTTCCGAACAGTCACATACACATTTTTCACTTTGAGTTTTTGCAGATGGTTTTTATTCCTCGAGTATTTGAACCAGCTATTTGCACTTTGTAGGGGTTCGAGGAAATTGCTGCGAGCTAGAGCGGAATTGAAATGCTCGCGCTTGGATGCAAAAATTACAAATTAAAAGCCGCTATGCTATTTAATGCACTAGTACACATGCATGATAATCGCTGAATTATGAATCCCCAATATAGGGGTTAAAAATTACTTGCAGGAGTTTGCTGCTTTTTCTGCTTCTTATTGGTGTTTTGAGTGATTCGCTCATTAAATTGGATAAAAGGTAAACATGAAACATTAACACATTCACATTAGTGGAAATTAAGTAACCCATAAATTCGATAACTTCGTTAATATTCGTTTTCGGTAAAGTCATTTTTACATTTTTATATTATTTGCTTGAAACCTATAGGAAATTGCCTATCGCGTTCTTTCTGCGAACTCATTAAGCATAACAATTTTAATGAAACACACTCAACCCATAGGCCGAGACATTAGTTCAAATATCTTCGGCGCTGACATATATTGCGATGGTATTTAGCCCTCAAATCGGCTCTGATTGCAGTACAAGCAAATAGCAAATTAAATCATTAAAGCACAGAGTTGTAATAATGCAAGCATCTGAGAAAATTCACATAAATTGCCAAATCATAATAACACTGGTATAATTCGCCAATGACATTGATTATATTTGAATAGGCACAGAAATATGGAAGCTCAAATTCCGTGTATTGGGTTTAGCAATATAATTTTAATCGTAATATAATAGATTTGCACAAACTAAAAGCCGAATCTAAATTAATTAAGAACTGGCACAAAAAGTTCAAGTTAGACACAGTTTAAAAATGAAAGCGTAGAAAGTAAAGTCATTAGAGAATGGGTAGCAAATGAACATTTTTAATAAAGGTGAGAACAAGAATGACTAGAAGAATAAGGCAAAGAACATAGAAAAGCCAGGCAAGTCATTTATTACATGAAAATACAAGACTTAGGGATTTGAAGAGATTGAAATAGCAAGAAATTAGATGGAATTCAAATAAGCAAGAAATTAGACAATGTTGGTGGATTAAAAAACTAGTCAGTGTAATGATAAACAATGGGCATTTAAGTGTGGTAAAAAAATCAAGTGAGTGGCGCATAAAAAAACGTTGAGAAATAAACAATTCCAAAAGACAATAATTCTAGTACATAAGAGATTGTAATTAACTGATAAAATTTTGTTAAATTAGATTATAAGTTATGTTTTTGTACCTGGTTGATTTCCTACAATTCAAATCTGTAGACAGTGTTTTGTCAATTACGACAGGAGAGAGCAATTGTTCTAAATAAATGGGTGAAAGTGCTTGGTTTTTGCTCTATCTTTAATTACCAAAATTTTATAGAAAGCATAAATGTATAAAAAAATAAATAGCACCATCGTAATCAGCGAATTCGAGTGTATCAGCACAATTGGGGGCAAGAGATTCCAGGTATTTGAGTTTTTGGCGTTCCGAGGCGACGACGGCAGCCACGGCTTGGAGGCGATTTCCCGCCGCATCAATCTGCAGCATCGTGGGAAGGCATAGGGTGTCAGGATTCTTCCGGCAGCTCCACACATCAGGCCAGAACATAATCCAGCATCACGAGCAGCCCGGGGAGCAAGATTACAGCCAGATTCACCATCAAAAGGGGGTCCCGAATCTACGAAAGTGAGGTTAGTGAATTGTCCAATTTTGATCTGCCCGATCGGTGTGAAAATTTGAGCATACGTTAATTACGACCTGGAGAACACGAAAATCGTAACAGTTCCCGTGGATGGCGAGGTATTTTCCCAGGATTTTCAATTAAAATCGTCAATTGGAGGCACCAAGAAACAAATGCGAATACTGCGTCCTTTTTAAGAATGCACCAATAGCTAACGATCTGGAAAAACAAAAGATTGCCTAGAAGCCGCTTGAAGGCAATTATTCAAAATCTTACCATCAAAATTTGTTCATTTAATTGTTGATAAATCAATTTCACACGCGAGCTGAAAATAACTAGAACTTGTTGTGATAGATTTGACGTACAAACGGCACATTACGCCTACCTTTCAGGTCAATCTGCCTACTTTTCAGAGGCGTACCGTAGAATTTTAACTTGGAAAGTCAGGAACCCAACACCCGAGATTTTGAGTTTTAATTTCATGTCTCTATTTAAAATTGAGCTAGCGAAGTTAGGAAATCAGATGAATGGATTAGAAAAAGGGCAAACTACCATAAGAGTAATTCTCAATTTTGGCGTACCCAACGAAATTAATTAATCAGTTAGTTTGATTTAGCAAGTGGTAGAATTAAATTAAATATTGTGTGGTGACTCTTTTTATTTATCACATTAATTATAAACATACAAATATTATACGTACAGGGTCATTGCAATATATGCTTTTCTTCATCTTCATTCCTAGAGCCCCTCCAATAACAATAACCCGTGCATCACTTTATGTCTTTCAACTAATCTCCCTTTATTTTGTACCATTCTATTTATTTGATTCCAAGTTATATTTCGTTCTTATAGTCATTATTAAAAAGAATTTTCCATATTATAGCTGGTCCACCTTGTTCTCTTGTACTTCAGTGTGCTTGTTATCACTGGAGCTTATTTTCAGAATGTCCAATCTAACCGCCTTAGCTTATTACGTTATAAACTCAACTTTACGACAACACTGGACCGCATTTACCTCAGATTTGATAGCGTTGGCAGGAAAGTGGTAAAATATCACCTCCGATCGTCCCAAACTAGCCAGTCAGAGAGCGTGATTTGCGTAACTCGTAAAGTCCGATTATGTTTGAGAAGGAAATGACAAAATAAAAGCTAGTGATTATGTTTAGGCGCCACCGCAGTTTTACAACCCTGGATGGAATTGCCTCGCTACGATCAACGCAGGTGGGTCTCATACAAAATACTTTGGAGTTCAATTGCTTGTTTCTAAAGCCAACCTTTCGTTATAATTTGTTTTAGAAATATTTTTACACTAGGTCATTAAATGACACTCGTCACACTAAACGCATTTGAGGAGTGTGTACTTTATAGTTTTAAAAAATGTAATAAAAACCAAAGAAACACAAATAGCACGATGAGGTCAGCCCCGATTGTAACACACATTCGTCTGCCTGTTAAGGCTAGGATACACCGAGCAATAAAGCATATCATCCTCCATCGCGTGGAATGACAAAGTCCGTTCGCACGTGTGGGATGCCACTGGAAACAAAACGCCCAGAATTGCCAAAGTTGCTGTACTCTTTTAAACCGGGTATGGTTCCGAAGACATATCCTGCCCTCTTGGTGGCTGCCCGGGTCACCCACCAGAACGTTAATAATGCGTGGTCATCCGCTGGAATCCGGGCCGAAGCCGAGATAGCCGACCAGCATACGGCCAACCACTACCAGTGCGAATCTGTCCTCGTTCAGTCAACCAAGCGCCTAGACACCAGACATCGAATGGCTATGTACCGAGGCACCCGGGGCTTAAGCTAACTACCCGCAGTACTCGTGTAAACGTTGACAAATAACCGCTTGAGGGTAAACTCTCTCCCACACATTCGTGTACCTCGGGTCAAAATTTCTGCCGTACCGTGCACATCTCCTTTCAACTTCCTACCCTCGCAGGTGTGGTACAAGGTGGTCTCCCAGAGTTCTAAGAGATGAGCTCGTGTGTCTTGCTCCGGAAAAACTCGTCTCCGATACTAGCACAGTGTAACCAGGACGACACGTCTAACGAAGGTTGTGGGCCGTCTCGGAGCTTGGACCCGGTTCGCCCCTAACCCGGCCCCTCAAAATACTGCCCGACTGGTCTCGGATACTAGTACATCTGGCTACCTGTGACCGACACCTCAAATGACGGCTTTGATCTCTCACGCGCCTCGGATACTAGGGCAGGATTACTCCCAGCACGACACCTCAAACGGCGACCTGGCGTCCACCCCTTGGATTCGTTTCTGTCTGCTCATCAAGCTGGAAACCGGGAGGCAAGAGTAAGGTATTGAGAACGCTGGGATGTCTGTGGCCCCATAGATGTCCTTTGGCCTCTGCGCATGTTAGGCTTTCCTTGGGAAACCTAGAGCCTCTCGATATCAGGCTACGATGATTTTAAATTACAGCTATGCTTCAAGCATCCTTTGCGAATGCGTACACCATAAATTTGGCTAAACACTGCCAAAGAAAAATAAATAGCGTAATGCCTGGTAGTAGGTAGTGATGGTAAGGGAAGCATTCCAACCATCAGCAAGTTTTCTTTTAGAATTCGGTACGCCACTAGCTCGAAAAACACCTCCTACGCTTGCTTTATTTTCCGTACACTGACTCCGGGCTGGCTCACGACAAATTGTAGCGGCTGCGGAAGTCCGCAAATTGTGAAGTACTACACGGCGCGTCATAATGTAAACTTTCAATTAAATTGGTGAAATTGTCCTCAATATCCGGCTACGCCGTGTAATTTAGATAAAATACACCTTCAAAATCTCGAAATTAAACAGCCTAATCTCTCGCAATGCACCGCATAAAAAATTTCGACATCACCCGGCGGGCCGGCCACTCCTTACGTGTTTGCTCTTCAAGACACCGTGTTTGAGTCAACACAAATCCGCAGTAAATCAAATAACAGTGCCATGCGACTTTCGACCGTTGCACCACATTGCACAACATTTCGTAATAAGCAGACGTTTTCAATGCAGAGCGGCTCCCCGCGTTTTTCTTTCTCCTCCAGGGTAGAAACGACGGCGTCTTTAGCTATTCCAATTTAATCATCGTTCCAACCCTGTCATACGCACGGCAGTTGAACGTTTTGAACTACCGTTTCTCTACTTCTTTTTTTGACGCGGGTATACGCCACTTGCGTTGCATGTGTTTCAATATAAAACGAAAGCAACGCATGACTCAATACGCCGGCAATTTGTTGAATAATGGCTCAATATAAATGTAGCCCCCAAGGATGCGATTGGGGTAAACGGAAGAAATGACGTTGTAGTTTCGCATATTGTATAATGCTAACAAAATCACATTACAACTATTGAGCTTAGTAAGTGACCAAGCGACATCTTCTTTCAGTGATCGCACAAACGTTGCGTGCATACTCTGAATCTTCTAGTTTTTGCCCGAACTTGCATTATAAACTTTTTTTATTTTTTATTGCTTTTATCTTCGTCTGAATAATGAATAATAATTTCTGAGTAGATATTTACCACATCTTAGCTTCGTCTATTTTATAAGAGGCTTCTTAAAACCTTATCAACCTTATATTAATTTTCTTCCACTGTTCATTTACTTCAACTGGTATAATTTTTAACTTCGTAAGGTTTACACTAGAATCCAAGACCTAAAACTCGCTTGGTTTGTTCTAATTCTAAGTAATAATTCGACCTCGACTTTCCTCCTTTTCAACAGTGTGTTGGTTACAGTCTTGCTTACTGAATTTAAAATCGTCGTCGTCGCTCAATAACTGTCACTATTCCTATTCCATAACAATCTTATAATTAGAGCGGGTAATGTCAGTAGGATGCCTGTGCATGGTTGTACTCTGAAAGCGGAGGTGGTTCTATATACGTTAGTCGTTTTGGGAGGGACGCACAAAATATGTGTGTTAACATAATTATTATTTTAATATATTCTTCTCTAGCGCAGTGGTTACCGTCTCTTAACTCAGAAGAAAACGGACAAAATGTCGGAATGAAGTTAAAACTGCTGGCTGCCTAGACTTACGTGGCCTCCATTTCCTGGTATCTTAATTCGCCCGTGAATTAAACTGCATACGTTTACAATTTATTGCTAGAAGAAAATGATCCCATAAGAGTCACGTCACGGATTACAAGCTGTAAGTTGTAGATCTTATTAAGCTGGTCACAATGCAACCTGCAGTCGTTGTTCCTCCTTATGGGGCGAAGCTTGAAAGCGGTGTCCGAGAGGCGAATATCCGAGTAAACATAAATATGATCACATTTAATTCTGGGTGGGGGGTGGGGGATAACGTGCAGTAAATATATGATGTGTAGAAATTATACCGGGTGGTTGGTCATACCTCTGAACATAGGCAATTTACATAGCTGATATCGGTTATGCATATTCCTGCTTACCATTTTTATGGAAAGAAATGGCAGAGGTACTAAATTAAAGAGAATAATTTTCCGCATCGTTTAGTATTAAAATCTTATTGGATAATGTTAACTGTGCATAAAAATATTAATTTCAAAATTTAGATATTCCCAAATATAGGTGAGGTAGCTTAAAATTTAAAATAGCCTAACAATCTTAACACTAGTTTCCGCACCTGCCCTAATGAATTTTACCCGGATTTTAACACACCATTCTTTATTATTCCTCAATTGTGTGATTGTTAACTATAGTATATTTTTTTATGTAAATATCGTTCATATTCAACTTTACTCTCCCTTCTTTAATTGTTTTCTGATGTGTAGTACACATTTCCTTGAGGTACTATATTCATCTCACAGTTATTTGATATTCTTATGCAAAATATAACCATATTCCAACTCTACCTTGAGAAATAAAACAAACATACATAGAAGTTTCTGAATGCAGGATATATTTTCAATTTGATCTGCAATGCAGGTAGCCTTATCTCTTTAATGTGCGCCCGTACTCTTGGATACGCTACTTCCAACATCGTCGTTACTTTTTATACGGAGTTCTACTAGAAGTAGGTTTCTTTGTGAATTTGTCTTGATGTTTACCGCTGTCTGAAATCGTTGTGCTTTTAACTAAATTTTATTAAATAAGAAAGAGACTGCCGAAACTAACCCAGTAAATAAACTATCAGAGAAAACATTTTCATCTTGATGCAAAACCATGATGGAGAAACCATCAGTTGCTTGCCTAAACATAAATGCCTGTAAACTTTTTTCTACTAGATTCACGTGAAATATGACGTTGATGCGCCTATCATGAAATTGAAACTACGTTCTGCCTGCACATAAAAAATACCTACATAGTGATGGCTAACCACAGTAGAATGACATGGTGAATAAGATGTCAGTCAGAAAGATGGGATGACTAGGCGGCGCCACCACTCGCGCATTGCTATATCGAGCTGGAGCTGGCGCGGCGCTCGATAACCTCTTGAATACATCTCGTATATTATAGTTAAACGAAATTTGAATATGGTGCACACGAATAATTCTTTTTGCGAAATAAAAGTATTATTTAGCTTTAGTTTATCCTTAATATCATAGTGGCACTAATATAATAGCATAATGCTATTGTTGCTGGGAAACGGAAAGTTGGCTATTACGTGTAAAGTGAAAGCTTGATTGGCACTAGTTCCCCTTTTGATCAATGATCAAAGTTGTTAAATTAACCTCAGCGCTTCAGTTTTTCAGATCGATGATTGATTATCTTGGTGACCTCTGAGACTGTGCATTAATCTAAAAAAGCTGCAGATGTTCTGATAACGGCAATCCATCTCAGTTACCTATCAACAACTTGCTAATTCGGCAAGCGACGGATTAAGAATCATCCGAAAATTGTTTTACGTCGCACAATTACATTATTAACTACGAATACAAGCTGAAAATAAACTGCTGATTTTAATAACAAAACTGATTAATTCAGAGAAATACGGAACTTTATTGAACAGTACTAGATTTTTTCATTGTCGATCTCATTCGTTCACTTGCCCTAATTCTTATTCTTTCTCGGAGAAAAGAAATGATTTTTTTATGTTCAGTAAGCTCACGTCATTAAATTTTCTATTTAGTTTGACAACTTTAAGGGAAATGAAGGCATTTAGTTACCTACAAAACTCTACTAACAGGCGGTGGACTGCGCTATAAAAAATTGTGGTACTAACAAACTCTAACTTTAATGTACTTCCCCGTTTTTATCGAGTCTGTCGCTCCATAATACCATTATGAATGTCTATAGAAACATTTTAAAATTATTCTTCACAGGTACAGCCACATTTCTCTTCTTAGCACCGCGACTCTATTATTTTGAATTTTCCCAGTCATTGTGCTCTACTGCATATCTTCATGAATTTATAAATTTGTCGAGTCCTTCTAGTGCTCGGCCTTTTCTATATTTTTATTATGACTGTTTCCTCCACTTTCGTGCGGTCTCTGATAATTTCATTTCTGAGTCGTTCTATGCTCGATATTCCAAATGTCGTTCTCCAAAAATCCTCCACCAGTCACATAAGTCTTGTTTCGCATTCCTTGTTCAGAATTCACACGTCAAATCATCTTTATGTAGTTTTGCTGTCTGTTATTGTTACATATCTTCTTGTTTGTTTTCGTTATTATTTACTATGACCATACCGCTGAATTTAGTACTTGCATTACTCTCTTTCTTTTTAGAAGAGCTTATAAAACTTTTATGCATTTATGGTGCAATTAAATGTTCAAAAAATGTAAGCAATTACAGTGTGGTTAACCAACCACCGTGCTGCTTTCGGTTTTTTGCGTCTTATGTTATGTCATATATTCATTCTTTGATACGATTCCTTGAATGAAAACTGTTATTTTATTTGCTAAACTAAAAGAAACTGATGAAATTACATATTTCAGGCTTACACTCGTCATATAAATATATGCTTACAGCACCGATAAAAATCTTACTAGCCAAGATACAAGAACATTGACTATTCAGCTCACCTGTTATCTGTCAAAAGTGGACCAATGAACACGTTAGATTTTGCATTTCATAACCAACCAAAATAATCTGTAGTGGCTATTGTACTAGTACAGAATTGCAGCGACTATTGTACTAGTACTCCAGTGAGTATTTGGAACAAATTAAAATATATATTGAATATGTTTACACACATTCTTTTATAACATGTGTAACTAAATATTGAGCCTTTTTAAATTTCAAATGGGTTTGGTTCACTGAATACTCCACCGAATACTATTCGTAATTCGTAGTCAAACTTAGGAAGAACTAGGAACTCCTAGACTATTTTTGGGGTGGTATCATTCATGTGCATTACGTCTGCAATATAACTCGTCCTATTTGTACCTAAACGCAATGGGCCTTTGTGATACCTACTACCCCAACAATAATCGACATAAGTTTTAGTACATATAGTATTATATATGATTATTTTTAGTCCAATAAATTTAATATCGGAAACCATATAGATAGGGCAACGGTTAGGAAGTACAGTTTTATGAGATTTATTTTAAAAGTAGTCGAGAAACCTAGAGCAAAGTGACTGAGTAAATTGAAAAGAATGGAGAACCATGGTTCCAACAAGCGAAAGGTGGAAAGCTGTAAAGAATAGTTTTAATAGTTTATATAAAAAATCACAATGGTAGTCTACCATGGAACAAGTGGTAGATGGAAATTAGATTCTAGAAAAGTGGAGAACTATACGAAGGTGTAATTTTTTTGCACCATATTTTTTTTAGTCCGTTAAGCTTGAGCGAAAAATTTCTTAAGTATAACCAAATGCTACCAGGGAAAACATAAAATACTAAGTTGGTATATAGCTACATACTAAGTGTATACGCTGATTAAGCAACATGGTAATCGCATATTAAATTCTTAATGATCTATACTTCAACTTCAAATTGGGACTAATCAATTTCAAAATAAGAATAAACAATTTCAAAATAAAATAAACAAATTCAATTTGAGAATAAACTACTTCAAATTGGGACTAATCAACTTCAAATTGAGAAAAGCTTTTTGTTAACGGAAGTCTTTGGAAAATGACAATTACATGGTTGTGACAGGACGGAACACCAGCAACAACTAACAATAATTAGTTCCGTCTTGTCACTACCGTGTAATTGTCATTTTCCAAAGACTACCGTTAACAAAAAGCTTTTCTTAATTTGAAGTTGATTAGTCCCAATTTGAAGTTGTTTATTCTCGAATTGAAACTGTTTATTTCATTTTGAATTTGTTTATTCCCATTTTTAAATTGATTAGTCCCAATTTGAAGTTGAAAAGGTATAGTATTGGTTTCACTATGAATCATATGGCCCAAGTGTAAATATATAAGTTTTAGGGACTGTTTTAATCTGTCCAATTCAATTATAATCTTATTTTCAAAGCTTTCCTACAAAGCAAAAAAAATACAGGCTGTTTCCAAAACGTTGCGTCAAACTTTACAGACGACTTCTACAACTCAACATAGTTTAAAAAGTTTATATGAACACCTGTTCGCAAACTCTTTGTTTTCGAGCTATGACTCGCTTTCTACAACAGTGGTTTAAAATAATTTGCCGTAACAATAACTGCAGTAATTGTTCAAAATGTCCATTTGCTTCTATACAAGACTGCACACGATGCATCATCGACTGTCTTACACGCTGGATAATTCCCGGTCGATTTTGAATTGATGCACAAGAATCGATAACTCATTGTTTGAGCACTACTACATTTTCTATGGTGCGGAGTATACTAATCGTTTCAATTCTCCCCACAAAAAGAAGTCTATGTGATTTAAATCGAGTGAGCGTGCAGGCCAGGCAACAGTCCCACCCCGACCTATCCAACGTCCAGGATGAATTCTATTACGATAGTGCGACAGCACTACAATACTGAAATGAGGAGGTGCACCATCGTCCATAAACCATGTCCTCTCAATGGGAATACCTTGCATGAATCCAGGTAATGTAATGCAATGGTACATAAAGGCTGATATTTATGTAAGTCAATGTTAAAGATTACTTTAAATAAAGTCGTTAGATCAATATAATCAAATTGGGAAAATTTATAAAAGAATTGCGTGTTTAATTGAAAGTCATTAACAGCATTTAAATAAGATTCAAACTAAGATGAAAGGTATAGTATTTGAGTATTCTTAGATGGTTTTAGAAGAAATAAGATAAATACAAGCTCATCTAGCATGTGACAAATATAAGTTCTATTGAAAGAAAATTATAGAGTAGGTAGCATTCAGATAAGCTAAAGTTATAGATGGCAGAAATAATTGTAACTTAGCATAAAAATAAAATGTTGTTATGATTATTGAAAAAATAACAGATTTGAAAACAACATGTAATTTGGTATTTTGGTGAAAATAAAATAGAAATTTAGCCCTGTTTATTTAAAATGTATTTCGATTAGATAAAAGGGTTATAATTAAATCTACAAGGTGAAAGCAAATGAAATATTAAAAGAAGAATACAATAGTTACTCAAGAGAAGTTGGAATATGGTTTAACTAGATACTAACAAGAACAAGAAGCAAGAATAATAAGAATTGGATGTAATTGAGTTAATTTTAATACTACAACTTATAAGAAGTTACGTTAATTGGAGAGTCACTGATTGCTGGAGTTCTTGTGGGATGGCTGAGGACGTAAGAATCAATTGACAGATATTGACCTTGGAGAAACTACTGGATGTCGGAGAGTCTGTTGGCTGCTGATGCCGTGAATGGATGGAGTAGGAGCTAAGGAAGGAGAAGATCAATTTACATTTATATGTGGAAGCATACTTACCGTGAAGACGTCTGAAAGTTGCAGAAGTGACAGAGGCGTAGGTCTAGGAGGGAAACCATTTCTACAATCATCCTGGGGTATTGCGGGTTGGTGGCTGATTGTTCGTGGACGGTGCGTCGTGGATGCACTGTGTGGGAGTCCGGGTGGGGGATGTAAGGAGGAGTATCGTCTTAAGTTGATTTGGAGTGGTTAAGAGTGAGGGGGATCCGGGTGAGTTTATAATTAGTTATATTAAAGCAATCTGAAATAAAAGACAATTAGAGAAGTATATTGAACTATAATTAAATCCTTATCATATAATATTGGGTCACAATGAGTTAGAAAGGATTTATATTTGTCATATTTGATTGAAAGTGTCGTGGAGCACTGTTTGAAGTAAAAGTTGACAGCGTATGTGATTAATCAATTTAAATTCCTACTCAAAAATAAAATAGCAACTAAGAAGCTACTAGATTAATGAACTACCCCTAATAAGAGTCTCAAAGCTGTACCGGCATTATTATTAAAATAGAATTTTGAAGTTTCAATTAAATAAATCAATTTATAAGAATATCATTTGAGCTGTCACTACAGTATTTTGCAGAAAATCAAGATAAATAGGTCCCATCAATCTATTTGGTAGAACACAAGACCTCAATATTCTATCGCCAATGATACCTGCCCACACATTAACACCAAAGAGCTGTTGATGCCTCGACTGTACTATCGCATGCGGATTTACATCGGCCTATTGATGAGTGTTATGAAAATTAATGATGTCGTTTCGAGTAAATGCAGCTTCATCAGCGAAAAACAAATGCGATATGAAAAGACGGTCACCGTTACATAGCTGTAAAAACCATTGGGAAAATTCCAGCATTAACGGATAATCTCCAATATTGAAAGCTTGCACCTGTTGAATATGGTAAGGATACAGAATTTGTTCATGCAGTACTTACATTCCAAACATTTTTATTAGAAACTCTTTCGGCTAAAGCAATTCTTCTAGTCTTAGTTGCAGGATCTTCAGCAACGATATCCAAAATCCGTTCTTCAACTTCTACAGTATGTACGGTTCTTGGTCTACCACGGTCCACCGTTCGAGTGACAAAAGTATCAGTTTCTCTTAGGCGTTGGTGAATTCTATTAAACGTACCTCTGTCTGGAATTTGGCGTTGTGGGAATGCTTCTTCATAGAGGCGACGTGCTTCTCTTGCATTGCTGTTTGTTCGCCCATAATAGAAATGTATATCTGCCATGTCAGTAAACGTGTATACCATCGTTTCAGATCAAATTTGAAACACAATAATTATCACTAACAAAGTGACTCTTAAATTAAGCAATACATAAACCACTTTGATAAAATTGAAGAATGTGTAAATTGTCCTATCCCCAGTGTTGTAGAGAACGAGTGATAGCTCGAAAACAAAGAGTTTGCGGACATTTGTTCATATAAACTGTTTTAACTATTTTGAGCTGTAGAAGTCGCGATTAAACTGTTGAGCAACATTTTAGAAACACCCTGTATAATACAAGAATAGGAGCTGCCATGGAAATTGAGCGTCGCCACTACGCTCGCTTAACCGACAAACGCAGTTAAAATTTAAGTTTTGTTACAGTATTGCCTTAATTTGCAAATTCCTTAAAATGTCATACTTTCTCATAAGACAAGTTTATATACAGTATATTGTACCAGTAATACAATAATTATTGTTTCATATAAACATTTGAAATTTACCGACGGCGTTCAATTTCCATGGCAGCTCCTATTGTTTTATTAAGTTCTGAGTGTATAATTTCTATTTTTCTGCTTTGTAGGAAAACTGTGATAGTAAAATGAGAATATTATTAGATAGATTAAAGTGAGCCCTAAAACTTTTGTATTTACACTTTGGCTATAAGAATGATTTGGCCAATATTTTAGCATTAAAAATTACCATTGGATTTTCTATGTAGCGCAGTTAGAGCAAACACATGGTATACAGGGTGATTAAAATTAAGTGAGCACCATTGCTATCTTTGTTATTATTGATTTTACAAAGTAGGTTAAATTAGCAAACCAGTGGTGTTTTTGGTGTTGATTAATATGTAATCAATAAAAAAACAATCGAATAACTCGTTGGCGACAAAATTAAAGAAAAAGAATTAAATGAAACACCCTGTATATTTTTCAAAAAGTTTCAGTTTGTAGATAAATACATACATTATTCTACTGTAAAAATTCATTGTAGGCTTGTTTAAAGTTTTTAATTGAAATAAATAAACAACACTAACTACTTTCAACAACCAAACCTACGACAAATTGATTTTGACAGTTCTGATGTTTAAGTTTTCTTTTTTTGGTTTTAGTAGCAGCCTACTATGAATTTTTCGTAAGTACGGTGTATTGTTGATATAGGTAAACTAAAATCTCTCCTAACTTCTTTAATATTCATTTTAAGACAATAGTGTATTAAAACAAATTAATTTTTATTTCAAGTTTTTGAAATATATACAGGGTATTCCATTAAAAAAACTAAAAGTTTTGAATTTTGTGGCAAACTCGTTATTCGATTGTTTTTTTATTAATTGCATATTAATCAGCGCCAAAAACACTACTAGTTTGCTAATTTAACCGCCATAACTTACGATCATCCCAATCTCCTTCTTTAAAGTTTCTAACTCTCATCGCGTCCTCTACCTTGTCATTCCATCTGATCCTTGGTCGTCTTCTTTTCCGTTTCTGCCAAGAAGTCTGATCATATATCCGCTTTGGCCATGGGGCATCTCTCATTCTTCACAAATATCCATACCACATTAACTGTTATTTTTCACGGCGTCTGCAATCGTTTGTTTAATGTTTATGCGTACTCGTATTACCTTGCTTGGTATTCTTTCTATTCTGGTACCTGGCATTCTGCATGCCTAGACCTTGTCCACGGGGTTTGCAAAAATTATTTCTGCCCCATTAGATCGTTGGGCCTCGATACTTCTCGCTTAACTTCGCTATTGCTTCTAACGTACATTTTACTGTCTTCGGGGTCTATTGTTGTTTGCCATTTTTCATATATATTCTTCTTCACTTACACTAGGCCTTTTGTTTCTGTATTCTACCAGTTATCCGCTGATCTATTCCTATTTGACTGCGTTTTTCTTTTAGAGCTTCTCTAGCAGCTTTAAATATATGTTGCTTTAAGTTGTTAAACAGCGATTCGAGGTTGTCATTTGCGTATTCGCTTGTGACCTATGGTCGTAACGATGTAATTTTTTGACTTTAAGGTTACCAAGCGGTATTTACTCACCCCATACAAGAGAGAATACATTTTTTCTCACTGGTAAACAAATATTCTTTTCGAGGAATTCCTCCTTGAATAAAAATGTTCGTTCGTCTTTCAGCGTTAGGTGACGATTTTATTAATTCAATGGCTTTAAGTTTTCCGAGTTGAAAATACTCAAAGCCATCGAAAAATACTCGTTACTTTCGTTTCACATCCCTAACTTAATTCAGCATAAAGATCAGTTTTTACGAAACTCCCACACTAAAAACACACATACACGTCATATGCATCTCATTAACATCGTCTGAGAGTTTATATGCATGTTCAAACGCTGCTAGGAAATACATGTTTAGCTGAATGGCTACGGAAGATATGTAAAAAGAAATGAACAAAAGAGAAATCATTGAGACATATTGCTAATTCAATTCCTTTTGCCTCGCGTGAACTTCTAAGCCTAGTATCGTGCAGCTGTAAGTCAGAATGTGGAAAATATTGTGGATGCAGAAAAGTGGGTTTTAATTGCTCCATAATGTGTGAGCACTGCAAGGGATTGTCATGACACCAATACTTAAGTATTGTTCGAGACCAATAGAAAATCTTTTGAGATGATAGTATTGGCTATTAAGGTTGGAATACAAGTGGATGAAACATTGGTAACAGTAACTGTTCAAACTTATGTTTGAACATGGACCAAACAGTTTAATCAAAAGAGATGTGAAATAATATAAACACAAAAGTGCGTGTTATTAAGCTACAAGAACTAGTTAACGCGTACTAGATAGGGTGTTTGTAAACAAGACTCTGCAATTTGCAGAGTTTCTGTGTCAAGTTGCAAATTAGTATAGGAAGCATTTTGCCAACCATTGCGTTATGCGAAGTGCACTGGGTCAGATTGCGAACAATATGTATGATTACACTACATTAAGTGCGTGCTGTCGTGTTTTTAGTTTATGTTAAGAGTAGGTTGTAAAAACACGACACACATTTAACTATATATATATATGAGTCTCTGCATTTATTACTGAAATTAATATACTTTAAACCCTCGAAGTATGTTCATTTGTAACGGAAGACGTAGGCGAAGATTGTCTTTCAAGGGGTGGTAAGGCCTGGCCATCCCCCGTTACATCTTATTGCAACTAGAAGTTCCTTCTCCTGTCAAAAAACAACCTGATTCTACAATACTATAAAATCTACCTTCAGAATTGGAACTTGGGAAGGAAACAGTAACTTTTCAATTGTAATATCGATAACTATGCTGTTGCCGAGGTCGGTAGCTCAGTGGTAAACATCCTGACTACTGATCTAAGGGTTGCGAGTTCGATTCCCGGTCCCGGTGAGGTTTCCAAAAATAACAAAATGCAGATGAAAGCCTCTACAAAATGCCATCATTCGGAAGTGATGTCAATCCGTGGGTCCCATGTTACTACGATGTGTAGCATGTAAAAGATCCCTTGCTAGGATTGGAACTCTTTAGTCTCGGCAAAATCTTAAGTAGGACTTTGACCATATGACCACAGCAGTCGGTGTCTAAGGTACCTGGTACTCTGCCTGCCTAGACCTTGTCCAATAACAAACAACCAAACAACAACTATACTGTTTTTTTCTATATTTAAAAACAACATTAGGTTAGCTATTTAATAAAAAGAATAATTCTTAACTATTAAACAATCAAACGTAATCAGAACATGTCCAAATCTTCAAATATTTTCAATTTGCATCTATCTGTGTGATAGTGATCAACAGGAACAATTCCAAATCGTTGTTTTGCTCTATTGTTACTTGAAAAATATGACAGTATTAGAGTACTTTTTTTTCGTAATTATTTTGTCTAACCTTTCGCCAATTATAGCTTATTTTTAAATGCTACCACTTCTAAATTTGAATTGTATTTATCTACAATTTCAATGTCTTAACCATATTAGTAATAACTTGCGCAGTACTTATTTTTTAAGATACATGTTATGGAACTAGTATAACAGTTTCTTGAATACATATTAGTTTTAAACTTGGGATTTTCATGAATAATGGTGTAGTTAAAAATTTAAAACTTTGACATTAGTAACGTAAGGATATTCTATTCTACATTTACTATTACTACCATAGAATAAATAATAAAAAATGCGGATGAAAACCTCTACAGAATGCCATCATTCGGAAATAAAGCCGTGGGTCCCATGTTACTACGACGTGTAGCATGTAAAATATCCCTTGCTAGGGTTGGGACTCCTTCGTCTCAGCAACATTCTAAGTAGGACTAACGTACCTGGTACTCGGCATGCCTAGACCTTGTCCGCGGGGTTGGAAAAAAGTTAGCTAAGACTATAATAACAAAACAAATTAAAACTTTATTAGAACATATTTAGCTGTAATAAAATCTTAAATAGAAAGTTTGCATACTTTTTTTGCACATAATTCCTTTTGGATAATAAAACATATTTTCTATAAGCAATTAATCCTGAGGATCGTTTGATAAATTTCCGGAAAATACCTGCATCTCTGTAACAAATTGACACGTAGTGGTACACACTAAACAGCTTAAACTACAACCGTTTATGTAAATTTCTAAATTTAGTTGGCTGTGCATGTCCAATTGTTTATCTGTCAAAATGAAGCAACATGAATGGGCGTTCAGCAGCGACCAGTGATCAATTTTCTGGTATTGGAATGTGTTTTGGGTACAAAAATTTTTCAAAGATTGGAAAATGTCTTCGGCTATGATGCATTAAAGAAAACTAGTGTTTATGAGTGGATTAGCAGATTTAAAACAAACGAAACGAGCATTCAAGATGCAGCGCGTTCTGGCCGTCACGCAACAACCACGACAGTGTAGATGAAAAATAGAATTGAAGAAAGAATGAAGGCTGACAGACGTATTATAATCTGTGAAATCGCCCAAACAATAGATGTTAGCAAGCAAACTGTGTAGAAAGTCATTGATGAATTGGGTTATGGTTATCAATAATAATTTTCGTTTTGTAGTTATTCTACTACACTTCGTGTAAAAAAATCATTCGGGTAATTTATCAAACAATCCTCGTAGATAATAAATATATAAAATCGAGATGGGCACTAGGTTTCTTGCTTCCTAGTGTAAAAAAATTGTTTCCTCTAACGCAAATTGACGTTGACATTTACATAACACTTTTTTTGGAATACTCTACTCGGATTTTCTTGAACTGTTCTTGTCGAGGAAGCCAATGAGTAGTATATAGTCGTTTAGAAATTTATCTTCAACAGATCGTTTATCGAATTCGCTTTAATTGGTTACAACAATAAACGAACTAAAGTACCGGGTATCTTAAAAGAATTACATCTAGTATGCTTTGAACCTTGTTTGTGTGTAAATTTTTATGTGTCGCTAGATCACATATACAGGGTGAGTTTTTTTTTTCATTATCACTATAGGGATCTCGGAAACCGTGAAAGATAGAAGGTTGGTTAAATGGAGAAGGAATTGCAGTTTTATGAGCTTATTTGAGATTATTTCTTTGAAAAAATTCAAGGCCTACTAGATACAAGCAAAATATTAAAATTACTTAATTTCTTAAAGTCGGTCTAGCGCCGTTATTATTGAAAATAGAAAAAAATAATAAGAATAAAAGTTTTAGCTATTTTTACGGTGTTTATCTTACACTTATTAGTTTTCTTCTAGCTTTCATAGTTTTTGAGTTATAACATTAAGTTACATTTTTTTAAATAGCAATCATAGTTGGCTTAGACATTTCTAAAAAGAGCTCACTCTTCCGCTTAAGATGACATGGTTTGTTATACCTATTTTGACAAATAATTATTTTATAATAATTTTCGTAATAAGAAAATTACGAAAACAAAAACTATAAAAGCTAGACGAAAATTAATAAGTGTAAGATAAACACCCTAAAAATAGCTAAAACTTTTATTCTTATTATTTTTTCTATTTTCAATAATAACGGGGCTAGACAGGCTTTATAAAATATTAAGTAATTTTAATATTTTGCTTATATCTAGTAGACCTTGGATTTTTTTAAAGAAACAAAAGCACACTTTGAATAAGCTCATAAAACTGCAATTCTTTCTCCATTTAGCAAACGAGATATGCTTTTTTTAGAAATGTCTAAGCCAACTATGATTGCTATTTAAAAAAATGTAACTTAATGTTATAACTCAAAAACTATGAAAGCTAGAAGAAAACTAATAAGTGTAAGATAAATACCGTAAAAATAGCTAAAACTTTTATTCTTATTATTTTTTTTTCTATTTGCAATAATAACGACGCTAGGCCGACTTTAAGAAATTAAGTAATTTTAATATTTTGCTTGTATCTAGTAAGCCTTGGATTTTTTCAAAGAAACAAAAGCACATCTCGAATAAGCTCGTAAAACTGCAATTCTTTCTCAATTTAACCAACATTCTATCTTTTACGGTTTCCGAGATCCCTATAGTGATAATGAAAAAAAACTCACCCTGTATACAGTGTGGTCCATTTATTGTGCAACAAATGAGAAATTTTTTTATTAGTTGTAAAATCGAAATTTAAATACCGCCAAAAGTGCATGTTCGATAACCATATCAGATTCCCTTAGAATGGCTTCACGTCAAACAGCATACAGGGCAGGACAAAAAATATGAAATCCCTTCAAGAATAAAGTTACCTTATTTAAAAAAAAATATGGCAAAATTTTATTGAGAAAAGTTGTTTAGAATCAAAGGCTATGCTCAAATACAAAGTCAGGGCCTCCTATTCGAATTTTTATAATTTTTTAGAAAAATTTTTATTATACATATTTTTATTATTCTGATTTTATATGTATTTAAAGTAGCTACAACCACATCACTTTTAAATAACTTTTAGTAACTTGAAGCATATTTGTAAAATTTACTTGGATTTATATTTTTTTAGGTAATCCTCCACTTCATGTTTGTTGCAACGATATTTAACAGAGCTTTAGAATTTCGCAAATATTCTTGTTAACAAGGCAAATTTATTACTAATAATAATTTACATATAAAAAACTTACAATTAAAGCCTACAATTTTATTTAAAATACGGGGCAAAAATTTTCCAAAAAAATAATAAAAATTCGAATATTAGGCCCTCACTTTGTATTTGAGCATACCTTTTGATTCGAAACAACTTTTCTCAATAAAATTTTGCCATATTTTTTTAAATAAGGTAACTTTATTCTTGAACGAATTTCATATTTTTTGTCCTCCCCTGTATGCTGTTTGACTTGGAGCCATTCTAAATGCATCTGATATGGTTATCGAACATGCACTAACTTGTGGCGGTATTTAAATTTTGGTTGTACAACTAATAAAGAAATGTTCCATTTGTTGCTCACTTAATGGACCACACTGTATATTATATATAATACATATATGCTAGATCATTATTGGTATTGCATTATGGGAAATTCAAAGCATGCTAGATGTAATTCTTTTTAAGAGACCCGGTACATATAGCACAGCAAAACAACATTTATAATTTGCGAAAAGATATTAACAATACAAGTTGCTATAATATTAAGTTTATTCTGCCAATTCTAAATTTACTATTTCTATAACGGACCAATCAAATAACACAGCAGCTAATTTCGTTATAACCGGTTTCTACATCGAATGCATTTGTAACATGCACGGAAAGGGGAAAGGTTAACGTCAGATATGAACATAAAATATAGGTTGCATATATAGTTATAATAATTGGTTGCTTAACATACATAAATGTTGTAGAATTGCATTTATCATGTAAATAATTATACCATAACATAAGTAACGCCAAATTGTAATCACTATGATTAATTGGGGTTATATTTAATAAATTAAAAGCGTTAGTTACACTTGATTAATGAAATTATCGAAAACTAAAATTTATTACACATGTCAGAAACCATATCTACGATAGAGCCAACTTTCACACAAATTACACGCGCTGCCTGGCAAGGGTTACAAAATGAGCACTGAATATTTTATAAAGTGTAATCGCCCTTACCCAGATTTTGGTCAAAACTAATTATGCAGGTGTACAGCTTGTGGTTTTCTATTTTTAAATTCGGGCAGCAGTGGACGAAATCAGTTCAGCCAGTAAATTTGCTATGGACGCTAGATTTACTTACAAATTTATGGAGAGTGCAAATGTCGGTTCGCTGCGGTCACGTTCGAGCGCGGTGGGCCTCCTTCACGTACCAAATCGAACCATTATTCGATTTTATGGCCAAATTAGCTTCTGCATCAACTTTTTACTCTAAATAGTGGGTTCCACTACAGGAGAGAGGTATAAAATTGCACTTAGAACGTGTTGCATTACAGCGTGTTGTAGTGTAAACGAAAATTGAAGACTTAAATCACTAGATAAAGTTATAATCAAAAGTACAATTCTTGCTTTAACGGGTTGATGACTTTTAGAATTAATAGTACTTATAGTAATAACAGCTTTAGTTTAAGAAAAAGCTTAGATATGACAAAAATGATAAATACATTTCAAAAAAATTAATGTTGGAAAAATATTACCATATTTATGAAAACCTATACCTATAAGTTGTCAAATATGTGGATTGATTTCGCAACATTTAAATTTTTGAAATGTCCTAACTTAGTTATGTCTGACGATTGTTTTACAGTGTCTTGAAGGCAATATTAATCTGAAAATAAAGGTGAAGATATTAGTTATGCCTCAATGTCAGGAAAACTATTGCGATGTACTAGCCAAATCGTCTAAAATTATCGAACAATACAAACTCTAAAGGCAAATCAATAAAAATTACGTCTGACAATTGTAAACAATAAAGGCGCCGCCTCTTGTTTTGAACCTTTGGAAATGTAAGCAAATAAAAAATTGTTTTATAGCTTGATGCGTTTGCAGTTTTTAGGCGTTCAGGTTTCAGGTCCCCAGAATTTTATAATTTGATATTTTTTATGATAGGAAGTAGGTACGCGATAACCAAATGGTGTTTTCAGTACAACTTGCTTTGTTTATGAGTTATGACGTATTTATATTTATAGAATTTTGAGCACTGCGTAGGTCGCTGAGATATGGCACGTAGTACCTTTGAATAGAGGTTTTATATTCAAAGCGTAGTACGTATCAGCATGAGGATAATTTTCATTCGAATACTTGGAATGAAAACCGAGTTACATAGGTTATTTCAATAACCGGATAACCGGTTATTTTTCATTCGAATAAGCCCATCACTAAGCTAAACCAATTTACGACAGCAATAATTACTACCAACAACAAAATATGTTCGACTATGTGACAGACAAATCAAAACCTAAATTGCAATACCAATAAATTAATAGAGAAAAGAATAGGAATAAACCGAAAAAAATCCATAAAAGAACATTAATGTTTAAAACAGCAGATTAATGAAAAATGCTATGGAAAACATAGCAAACACAAGAGTGCTAGAATCACAACGCAATACTAAAATTTGTAAAACCTAAAAGGAAAAGTGGAAAACGTCAAAACAATTTAATGACAGAAAACCGTCTCAAAGAATTTCCTATCAGTTTGCTGCACATATGCTTAATTGAAGGGAAAAGATTGCTGTTAAGTCTTGGTGCATCACCTACACGTGAATAAATAAAATATGGAATAAATTAACAAAAATAGTTTAATACGTACAAAATTCTAGAAACAACCGCAGTATACGTTACCGCGACTGCCAATGTAATGAGAGAATGGTCCTGCTTTGCAAACTCTTATTCCACAGCACTGGTGATTTTCTCTTCCTTCCGCATTTGATAAGGTTTTACCTGATTGATTTCCCAGACAAAATAAGCAGTCCTGGATGTTGACATTCTTTGAAAGATGACTATGTGTGTGAGCTGTATGCAAACCCCTTGCTAGAGTATCAATTTTCAAAACAGGCCAACGGAAAGAAAGAGGAGTCATTTCCGTCGTAGAACTTGCTGTGGGAACGCCTGGTGTCCTATTTTGCACCAAGGAAGCCAAATAAGGTTAGAAAGTTATCCTGAAAATAGAATTTGATGTAATTTTTAAAGTGGCGTCGCTTTTTGCACATTTCTTAAAGAAACGCAACGTGAGTTTTTTATTATGGCGTCTATTTACTTACGTTTGTTAAATCACTTTGGCAACGTACTCTTACGTAATCATTGATGTAATTATTAATGCAAAGCCAATTTTGTTTGATAACTTGTGATTTTGGAAAGCCATGTGTGTAAAGATGTTCCCATCAGTTAAAATATCTAATGTTCTAGCGGTCCCATTGGATAAACAAGCGGTGGCTAAAACGATTACCTTTAAAAATCATAGAAACCACAATAATTATCTTAGTAGCAAATGTATTGCCTATAAATATACATTCAATCATATTTGCTACGATGCAGAAAATCCAACCATTTGCGATTATAGTTATTTATTTAAATAAAAATATAATCATAATAATAACAATAATATCAAATCATACACACATAATAACAATAGTTTAGTTTTCTGGGAAACTAACGATGATTTTAGCAGGTTTTGAAAAGGATAGTAACATCTGTCGCACCCACCAAGCTAGCTTTGATCTTATGTTCCTTTTTATTCCTTTCAATTACGTTAGATTCAATATATTCGAATTCATTGCCTTTATCAAAACTGTGGCATACCATTAGTAGTTAGACCAACGCTTCGTTCTTCTTCCTCCAGCTCAGAGAATCCTACTACTACTGTCTGAATTTCACGCTATTAGGTTGACAACATCCGCATAAGCGAATGTTACATAATTATGTAGATATAATATCCCCTTGTTGCAGATCTGAGTTTATATTTATGTTAAATCTTGCTGTCAATTTATTTTGTACTTTGAAATGGGAAACCATAGACGTTCCATTCTTTGGAAACGTAATTGTTACAAACCCAAGAAGAAAAGGAATAAAGAAAGATGATTCTAACAATATATTCTTATCATGTAAGATACATCTTTGTTTAAGGTGCATTTTAATACATTTTAAATATTTTAATTTCAACTTTCGCATTCCGTGGACTAAGAACAACAGATTTCAACTAAATAAAATCGCACCAATTAGCTACCTATATAATTAAAAAAAAACAAGAGGAATTTTATTTTTTCACATATCTAACCTGTACTAGGTATGTCTTAATTTTAGATAAGAGGAGTCATATGCCTTTTTAATTGTGGTGTCCCAAATTTTAATTTGTCAAAATATTTGTTTTAAAAAAGTGTGAGGAAGCTATATTAAAATAGCGAAACGTAACGTGAAATGATTTGTTTTATATGCAAATATTATATAAACCTGTTTGACACAACTAATAAATTTGCTTATAAATATTAGTAACGTAAATCAAAATATTAAAATTAGCTGAAAAAATTCTTCTACCGAAAAATATGGCAAGTAATGTGTTTTTTCACACTTAATTTTTTTTTTTTTGATTAATAGTTAATATTAAATATAATGACATACATAATATTGTTACACAGTTGTGCACAGGTGATTTGATTTCCTACAAGTGTTCCTTTTCGTTTGATGCTATAAATTTCCGACTGACGTACCCCTGCCCCCAAGCTTTCATTCATTAGCCAGAGCTTCACGAACAGATAGACATTTTTTGGGATGTCTTCAAGGGTTTGTACGACAGAAATGCGGAAGCGACTTCTAGTGAACTATTTCTTAATGTAATTTTTTTTCCTACTGAATAAACATTATGTTTCACATTAAGAACTTTTGCAATTATATTTCGAGAGTCCAAAAGCCCACGACCTGCTTTATAAACACTTAACAGAATAAAATCTCCAACTTCACCAGCTCTAGAACTTTTTCAGTAATTTCAGTCATTTTTGCTGCTGATTTTCTGGTTTCCATGTGCTTTTTGACACCTTCCCCCAAATCCAATGTAAATTCGACAGCAGGTTTTGTTTTCAAAGGCCGAACAACAAAAATTGTGTTTCGTGATCTTGGCAGTGCATTAACCATTAGTTGTGTTCTGTACACTGCAGCAAGTATAGATTGAAAATCGACCAAGTCACCTTGACCGTGAAGATTAAAATATTTTCTGTTGCTTGTTGAGGCTTATTCGAACTGCACATTTTACAATGTGATCTAAAAACTTTATTATCTGATCTAGGCATGTAAAATTTAGTTGTTAAGGCAAAACAACATTTTATCTCTTTCACCATGGCCAATGGCGTAATGCTACTGAAAAATGTATCAAAATTGTCTTCAACAGGAAGTATTACCACAATGGGACCCAGGATTGACACTCGTCCCGATTACGTAGGGACCGTCCCGATTTTTGCCGGTTGTCCCTCGTGCCAGTACAATGGCTGTCAGGACGATTTTAAATGATAATTATAGGAAGTAGTGGAAACAATGATAAAATGGATACAACCTTCAAGAATTAAACAGCATTTTTTTTTAGTTTTACATCTAACAAGCAATATTATGCTTTGTTCAATCAGGAAAAAACGTTAACATAATTATGTTTCTTATCTTGTCTCTTACTTTCAGGAGTTCAATATAACCTGACAATAGCAGTTTTAGAAAATACATTTGTAAAAAATTTCCCCCGGGGATAACCACAACCCCCAACTATGCGCGTGTTGATTTTTACTTTTGGAAAGTGGTAACCCTGACGAAATCAAAACTCCGTTTTGAACTACCTTCATTGTGTCATATTTTCTATCTAATGCGTACTGCCTGTTACGTTTCTTCTTGTCTGGATCTTTTTACTTCCTTTTACGATAAAGGAAGTATTGAATTCACCCCAAAAATTCGAAATTGAGTTTTACAGAAATTGACGTTTTAGAGTCCCCTGAACCCAAAAAACATGTTTTGGTTCATTGGTCTGTGTGTGTGTCTGTTTGTCTGTCTATCTGTGTGTCTGTCTGTGAACAGAATATCTCAAAAACGAAAAGAGGTATGGCGTTGAAACTTCATATATAAGTTTTGTGTACTATCTAGATGCGACAGCAAGCTTTTGAAGAAAATTGCATAACCGGAAGTATGGTGTTTACTGTTGTGATTTTTCAGTTTTTTTCAATTTTTTCAAAAACGGTTCTAACAATTTTTTCAAATTTTTATTAAATTTTTCATGTGTATCGATGTGAGATAGGCGATTTTGCAGTTGAATATCTAGGTTTCTTTTCTTCTATTTTTTATTAACTTCTATTTTAAATAGAACACCCGATATATTATTACATTTTTGAGTTCAGCTTAAAATTTCAGAGAAAATTTGTTTCTTGAACTAACGCTCTTATTTGCACGATTTCTGTGAAATTTCTAATTTTTGAACATTTTTGACAAATGCTTAAAAATTAAAAATCAAATTTTTGGCTAATTATAAGATCACTGTAAAAGGAAGTTGTGTGGGTGTATCACACCAGATTTTTAACTTCACGAAAAACTTCTTTTATGATTGAATTAATCCAAGCTTTTTAATCACTTCATCTGTACATAATTTTACCTTCATGCTATGGACACTCACCTGTACCGAAGATACACACAAGATTGCAAACTGGAATGGAACAATGTAGTAGGCTCATTGTATTAAACCTAACAATTATCAATCTGATTGGAAAACATTAGAGAAGTTTCTAATTTGCCAGGTACATTTTATGATACGGCGGATTTTTCAATTCGTCTACGACTTACAGGCTTTAGAAATTATTTACGCACAATAGGGTTTTCAATGGCAATTTCTCTATCTCAATATATTTGCTTCCCTAATTATTTTACAACAAACTTCTACAGAAGTTTTTTGTGGAGACAAAAAATCTACATCTATTTGTGCCACCATTTGTTATTTAACCTTTCGGAAAACCGAAAAATTAAAGCAATTAAAATTACCATTTTCATAAAAATCAGTGGTGCCTTGAAATTATTGCAGAAAATTGTTTGGCTGTTTATTTGTTTGCATCTGTCAAATGTGGCGGTAAAGATAACACCTATTTCACGTAAACTGCTGCCAGCATACCACCATTTAACAATTTGTATTTTTCATGAACAGAATACATTTGTTACATGTAAAACTTAACAAAAATGTGAGTACAGAAGTATTTAAATATGAATTTGACAAATGCAAACAAATAAATAGCAACTAATTTGTTTCAGTAACTTCAAGGTACCACTGGTTTGTGTGAAATTTTAATTTTAGTTTTCGGTTTTCCGATATGTAAAATGAGAAATAATGGTTTAACAAGATGCAGATCTTTTTCCCAAAAAAAACGTAGGTACAAGTTTGCTCTAAAATAATTACGGAAGCAAATATCTTCATATATAGAAATTATCATCGAAAACCCTATAGTGCGTAAATTATTTCTACACCCTGTATACATACGAGCTATGTATATTGTTATTAAAAATATGTCAACACATTGTTTATTGCAATATACAGTGTGTCCAAGATAAGGAGGGCCAGTATGGAGATCTCGGTAATGGTAAGAGATACAAATTTGGTTAAATGGGAAGAAAGTTGCGCAATTAAAGGACTAAAAAAATGACGTCTAGAAATCCTTGATATGATTTTTCGTTTTTGAGATATCTCAAAAAAACCGAATTTTTGAATTTTATTTTTTATTTTTTTCTGGCGTTAATATTAAAGTTAGAGCGAAACTGATTAAACTTCTTTATAGCAACTTTTAGTGGACTTAATGATTACGTTATCAATTTTTTTATCCAACGTTTCGTCTTCGAAAAACCATCATCAACTTCATTTTTTTAAATACGGTCCTGGTTTTTTGATGCCAAATTTGCAAAGCCCTTGTTACTCTAAATTCAAAAATGTACCACATATTATGGTTTAATTACGTTTCGAGCTTTTTTCTGATCATCATCAGAAATTTTTTTAGATACGGACCTGCATTTCTCATAATTTTGTAAAAATAAGTTCATACAGTAAATTAGGCCTTTTTACATGCCGTTAAAATATTAAAATGCACATCATAATGTCATAATTCTGATACATTAATTTAATAAGCAACCAATAACTATTAACAATAAACAACAAATAAATGAACAAAAGATAGGCAGAAAGAATAAGAAAACGAGCCTTGAAACAATGTAATAGGTATTTAACGTTTTGAAATAGAAGAAGAACTTAGAAGATTGGTTCTTGAAGCCTTTCAAAGTATAATGCCAGTATTGCTGAATAATGTTTTAGATGTTATTTATGCATAGAGAATGATGGCAACCTTTTTGAATACCTTCTGTAAATTTAATACCTATTAAATGGTTTCGATGTTCGTTTTCTCATTCTTTCTGCCTATCTTTTGTTCATTTCTTTTTTGTTTATTGTTAATAGTTATTGGTTGCTTATTAAATTAATGTATCAGAATTATGACATTATGATGTGCATTTTAATATTTTAACGGCATGTAAAAAGGCCTAACTTACTGTATGAACTTATTTTTACAAAATTATGAGAAATGCAGGTCCGTATCTAAAAAATTTTCTGATGATGATCAGAAAAAATCTCGAAACGTAATTAAACCATAATATGTGGTACATTGTTGAATTTAGAGTAACAAGGGCTTTGCAAATTTGGCATCAAAAAACCAGGACCGTATTTAAAAAAATGAAGTTGATGATGGTTTCTCGAAGATGAAACGTCGGATAAAAAAATTGATAACGTAATCATTAAGCCCACTAAAAGTTGCTATAAAGAAGTTTAATCAGTTTCGCTCTAACTTTAATATTAACGCCAGAAAAAAATAAAAAAGAAAATCCAAAAATTCGGTTTTTTTGAGATATCTCAAAAACGAAAAATCATATCAAGGATTTCTAGACGTCATTTTTTTAGTCCTTTAATTGCGCAACTTTCTTTCCATTTAACCAAATTTGTATCTCTTACCATTACCGAGATCCCCATGCTGGCCCTCCTTATCTTGGACACACTGTATAGGCAACCAACTATACACTAAATTTCAAATTTACGCTTTGATTTGTGAAAAGAATGGTGTGCCTTGGAAATAGCAAACAAATTAATAGCAATTAGTTTTTAGTTTTTGAGTAGATAATACTACCGTGTCTAGCAAAGACGAATAAGTTGAAATGTTAAGTGTAATATCACAGTTGTAGTAGCTTGAGAACTGTGATAGAACTATTTTCGGTAAAATATCCTTGTATTCAAAGTGCCAACTGTAATTAGCACCAAAACAATGCTCCGACACATTTTTTATAAAAGTATACATAGCTCGTATGAATACAGAAGAGAAAATTCGCCGCATATGCGCCAATTGCGACAGCGACAACAATAGATTCAATTAGGACTACGATTCGATCGAAGTTTATAATACCCTAATTGAAGTGAGCATCAACTGGAACTCAAAAAAGGTGTTTATTGACATGATTCACTTATCTCATTTTAGTTATCGACTAGGGCTTTTATAAACATGGCGCATTTATAAATAACATCATGTTTATCTTATTAAAAAACGAGTTCTTCACATAACATATATTAAAGAAATTATTGGTTTAATATTCTTCACAATTAAAAAATAGAACATACATTCAGAAAAATGATAAAGCAAAAAATTTTTTAAAAAACAATGTGTAGTTAGTATAACTTCCACTATAGTTTTCGAACATAACAGGAAGCACAAGGGTGGTATAATTGTATTATTTAGAGAAGAGCCGGCGATACTTATGCTGCGTGCGCAAAATTCTCAGAAAAGGAATTCCAAAAATTAGGTACTAAAAAACTACATAGGCAAACTGATATGCACAACGACACCACGTTTAACCTAGCCGAAAATAACTTCAAATATCACTGAAAACTAATATGACGCCTAAAGTTGCCGGATGTACTATGAAGCTGGAGGAGAAGACTTTATTTAAGACCGTTAGAAAATTTACTAGTTATCTACCTATTAATGTTATATTTCAAAACCTTCCAGATTGATTTAACTATTTGCACCGTCAGTTATACGGAATTACAGTTATTATCTCAGTAAGTGTTCGCGCAATTGTAAAGAAACGAAAAATAACTTTATTTGAAACGAAAAATAACAGTATATAACAGTATTAGATAACAGTATATAATATGCTATTACATACATTTTGCAAACATAAGTGTAACTATTCATTTCACTAGCACCTAATCCCTGATGGGATTGTTTTGTGCACCTGCGGAAGTTTTAAGGTATAAGGATTGTTCATGTTTACTTCTAATTTTAGTTTAACAGAATAGAACTTAAGTAATACAAGACCAGGACACTACGTGAAAGAGAGACAGGGGAACACTACTGAGATTATAATGTACAATAATTTATATGATTATAATTAATGCGTCTTTTAATCGATTTTTATTTTCAAGAACATAGGTAGATATCTTTTTAGAAAATAGGCTGTAATTATTAATTTGTTTTAATTCTATCGGTACGGAATTGAAGAGTTTCGGGCCAATATATCTAATAGATCTTTGTTGTAAAGTGAATTTTGTATTGGGTACATTAAGATTGTCAATAGTTTTGGCTCGAGTGTCATAGATGTGTGATACTTTAGTTTGTAATGCAGGGTTAGTGTAATAAAATTTTATGACTTTTAGAATATATAGTCCACCCACCTCTAGCAATCTAACTTCAGAGAATAACGATTCAGTAGAATATAGTTTATTTTTATAAAGCATGACTTGTATTATATGTTTTTGTGCTACTTGTACGGTATTTAACGTTGTTGAATATGCACTGCCCCAAACGATGATTCCGTATTGTAGTATAGGCTCCACTAAAGCTTTATATGTTGAGATTAGTATATTTTTATGTAGTATTGATCGTAATTGGTAAAATTTGTATATTAATCTTTTTAATCTATTGTGTGTATATTCTATATGTTTATTCCATTTAAGATGGCTGTCTATTATTAGCCCTAAATATTTAATTTCTGCAGTTTGGTATATATATGTTGAACAGTGGCAGTTTATACGATTGCAATTCATATGTAAAATTAATTTGTTATAGTGAGGCTGTCCTGTTATGTTAGATGAAAAGGCTATATATTTAGTTTTATTTTTGTTTAATGTAAGCAAGTTTTTGTTTAACCAAAATTTGACCGTGTACAGTCCCTCTTCTGCTTTTTTGGCAACATCATCCCAGCAGTCATCGCTAAATATTAATACCGTGTCAGCAGCATATGAAACGATTTCACCCCCAGTATCACACAGCAATAAACTATTGATGTAGATTAGAAAAAGAGCAAGTAAAATTTATAGATTTGCTATAAGAATACTAGGTGTTTCATCTTTTCATTAAAAAAAATTGAACAAATTACTTTTAATGTCTAAGTATCTAGATGTTTTATGACAATCGTCCCTATTAGAATACTGTTAAATTTTACGAATCATCTCTTGGTAATTGCCACATTAGTACTAAGTATTTGATTAGTCAATGCAATTGTTCTAAATTTAATTGATAGAACCCTACAAAAGCTAAGATTTCTGACGATTGATACTTAATGACAACATATTTTCATTTCAGCAACTAATGAGTGTTTACTTTTTTGTTTTCGTTCAACTGCTCATAATATAATTGTGTAACAACATGCGTAAAAAGTATGTTAACAGTTAGGCGTTAAGATGAATTCGGTTATTTTTCATTAAAAAGATATCTGTATAATGCAATTACTATTGTGAGTTCTTTCTGAATCATTTGCTTTACAATTATATCTTTTTTATTGTTTCTACAGATATTTAACTGCATTATAACTAGCAATAAATTTATTTCATCACTATAAGATATTATAAGCAATGCATTTATATTCTGACATATGTGTATTGGTTAGTCGTTTAAACTCATGTAGGTATTTCTTTTAGCGCAGGTAATTCAAAACAAACAGATAATATTAAAGTACTGGCGCCAATAGTTATTGGTGCGGTAAAATGGTGGCTAATTACTTATTTCAGTTTATGTAGGGATATTAAATAGTACTATAATTAAAGTAGTTATCTCAATAACATACTACAACAATATATTATCGAATAAATTGAGATCGTTATGGTTCATGAGTTATTTATGAGGGCACCCATAACTCATCCTTGCAAATATTCTATTACGCCGATAACCTTTGTAACATTTAATTAATGTTACAGAAAAACTTCACAATTTTATCGCAATTATTATACCGAACAGTTTAAAACTCGATTAATTGGATTTGTAACTACCACAGCGGCCTTGCAACAAATCATCGTTAAGCATAAGTAGTCGTAAAAATCGAAAGCGAGATACGCCCTGATAATGCACAATACGAAGAAAACCTAAATGAGGGATCGCCGACGGTCTGTGTTTATAAGATGATGAGCAGTCGATTATTGGTGACCGTAACCTGTAACTTGCGGTCTCAGATATGTGTTCAAATCGCGACACTGTAATTTCGTGGGCAGCTAAGCTGTGATTTTAGAAAATGGCTCCTCCGGGAAATACTAGTGATTTCTTCGTATACCCTGTGATTTCAAATATATTGGCAGTCGGCAACAAGATGTAATAAAAATGCCGCAAAGGACCGAAACACTTCGAGAGGTCGGAAACGCATTAAGTGACTGCGTGGTAGTGCCTCTCTTATTTTCTTGTTATAACTTTTTATGGCCCTAAATATACCTACGTTAACAGTCCACCAGTAGTGGATAAAATTTAGGGATTGGAATCGGAGCCGACGTCAATTATTAGAGAAGCTAGATTATCTGCGAAAAATTCGCTATTGGGTTAAGAGAGCAAGGGATGTAGAGAAAATGCACGTTATGATAAAGATTTTTTTGACAAGCTGATATATATTGCAATGTTATGCAAAGTAGATGTTTGAAATAAATATTCCTTATATTACAGTTGCTTTCTATCAACATTTCTTTCACCTAGCCTTGCATAAAACTTTATACCTTTACATGTCATATTAACTTAACACAAGAAATTTATGATTATGCACTCTGTCCTAGGAATCATTTATCCGGTGTCTCAAAATTAGCTCAGTTAATAATTTATTTAAACATGAAGCCCTTTACTCAAGTTGGGACATGTATTTTTAATTATTCTTAAATGTCATATTACTTATATTTTTACATTAAAACTCTAAATGGGTTATGAAGATTTATTTTGCCTAAAGTGTAAATAAAAAAATAATTTATCAACACTTTTACTTCAACAGCTTTGAACAATATTACTTCTCACTTATTTCTAGCATATTTCAACCATTAAATGGTTTACTTTATGTAATAGATCTGTTCTCTCAGATATGTGTTCTTCCAATCGTTTACATCAAACATTAGTTTAACCTTATTAAACAGCTTTTCGCGTTAGTTCTTAGGAATTCTGTAGATCTCGGCTACCCGGCTACCTCCAACCGACAAACTCCAACCTGTCCACATCAATGTTCCCATGCACCTTACACTCCATGATGCTGAACTTCTATTATTTGGTATATTTTACACCTAGCACGTATCAATAGATAATAGTACTTCTATTATCTTTAAATTGTACTTTAATTATAAATTATTATACCAAACGTGATTGAATACAAATCAATTCGTTTTTATTTTATTTTTAAGGAAAATATATCACTGTTTGTTATTTTTCTAATTTTTATTCTCGGAGGATCTAGCTTGATTACCAAAATTTATGGTTAGTACTTTAAATTAACAATTATATTTTTAACAACTAAATACTATTCTATATTTTACTACCATCTTTTATCCACCTAAAAGTTCATATGCCAAACGTGCGTCTTTTCTCACCTAAATTCTATTTTATAAATTCTTACTTCTTATATTTGTTCTTTATTTACAGGTTATCCATTTGCTTGTACATACCTTTATTTCTTTACTATTTTACCTGCCGGTACGAGGATTAACATAAAATAAAGTGGCACTGTCATTTTCCAAAAAGAAAAACCATCATTATTTTAGTTCTATGTTAATTGTCATTTATAAGATCTACTTTATCACTTAAATTTAAATAATATTATGTTAATAAACTTGTATCATTATTTATCTATTCATTCTAAACAAGTTATCAATCTCTATTTTATTCTACACGTATTGCTTTAATATCATTTGTTGAAGCACAGAACCATTACAGTATATATTTAACATAATCAAACATTAAGATATGCGAACTCAATCCCCTACTCCATTTGGAGTGAAAGCAAGCAACATATTCAATATAAATAATTGTATTATGTAGTGCAAATAACAATTATGTAGTAATTAATAACCCAAGTAACAATTTAAATGATATTTAGCATGATTCTTATTTTATAGAGGTTTTATAAAGGATGTCTGTAGATTAATTAGTTTTAAATTTAGTTTATTGAAGGGTAAATATATTCCTAGAGTATCAATATTTATTAAAGAGCCTTGTAGTTTACCTTAAAACTGAATCATAAAGCCTTTTGGTCTTTTTCTGCTTATCATTTTCTAGAAGTTTTATTATTACTGTTTACTGTACTTTATAAAACTCTCTGGTTTTGATACATCATTCAACGACACATTTGCTTTAATCACTTGGGTATAAAATTGTGATGTCTTAAAACTGTTTTAAAAATGATTTACAAAATATTCTTGTAGGTATCCTAAGTCCTATTTTAAAACATTTTACACTTAAGAAATTGTAACCTTGTTAACGGGCACAATAAAGCATTAAATGCTTCTCAAATCTTATTGGTGTGGAATGTACTTAAATAAAACTAAAAGTTCTTAAAAAACAGGTTATGAAAGTGGCAAGCGTTAATGGCTGCATACTGAAAAGTATAAAATTATGTCACAATTAGAAGCTAGTGGTACTTAACTGAAAAAAAAATAGTGGCAATTTTAAAAGGAAGATGAAAATAAACTATTTGAAAATTAGTAAGAGCGCCCACACAAACCAGACTTAACTTGTCAACAAGTCTTCTAGGTTTATTAGGCCATCTTAGTACCCCATTTTCCTCCCATATTGATGGGACCATCGATAAACAAACTTCGCCATCTTCAATGGTTTTCACAGTTTTAAACGACATGGTCTCGAACACAAACCGCTTATAAATGTTGATCTAAAAGTTGTTTACCACACACAGGCAAAGACTACTAAATGATTTTTATAGGTTAAGTAGAAATTTAGGCGGCAAACATGAACAACAATCATAAAGCCACATTAAAACTAATCCGTTTTATGAAATTTCTGACATAAAACCGTTGAGTTTTAAACAGGGTGATATGTATTTAATTAAATCCAAACTGTTTTATGCAGGCCTACAGGACCGTATAGGTAACTAGATGGAGTCTAAGTATTCTTATTTAAATATTTATTGACTTATTTATTACTTCTATAGGAATTAAGCATTTTAAGAATGATTTAACTAAAGAATAACGGTTTTATACCCAAAGCGGCCATTTTCCCAAAGTGTTCTATTTAAACAATGGATCAACCATTTTGGACAATGTTTTGGGAAAACGCATTTAAACGCATTAATTCCACTCATTTTTATGTAAAAAAAAATCGCTTTATTACATACGAGATGCAGTTTTATAACATTTATAAACAAAATATTATTAGTTTGAAAAAAAAATTTATAAAATGTATAAATCTTTAAAATTTTTGAGGAGGATGGTAAAATTTATAGCTATTTACAAAAATTTCATCAGTAAACTGTTTGTCGTTTGAAATTTTTAAGAATACATAGAGCATTTAACCAGTTTATAAACGTACTGCCTACAGAGGAAATATAAAAAAGCATAAAACTTCCAAGGTAAGTGCAAAACATTTTTGCTTTACCGTAGGCAATAGTAGCTTAAAATGTTCTGGGCATTAATAATTTAAAATAAAATAGTTGTCATTAATCAAGAGTAAGTTAGCTATATGCATAGCATCATTAGGAATGTAATACAACCTATCATCTAAGATCAAATACTCTTATTATAGGTTTTATTAAGCTCTCCAAGCTAACACAGAGAGTAACCAATTAAAGTATTTATAAGTAGAATAGGTTGTATAACAGATTTAAACTATTAGCTTTGACAACCTCTTGCAGAACGTAATTATTTGGGCCCTTTTTGGATTTATTAGACTCCTAGCTTTACTATCTCAGCAATATAGATTTACGAATGGTTTTATAAATGGTGCTTATGGAAGGCCTGTAGTTTATTAAAAAACTTAAATTGTTACTTGGGAAACTACTGCTATAGAGTGATCAAATAAATTTCGGATTGAGTTGGCTGATGTTGCATTATATTTATATGAAAGCATAGCAAACTAGATTTGAAATTTGTTTAATTATTCGATATAAGGTATAAGATTCTTATTTTATTGAAACTGGTCAGATTAATTCTTCTGTGAAAAATTATATGATTTTTGGTTTTTTTATTGAAATATTCCACCAATAATATTGGTTGAGTTTTCAATAAAAATGTTACAATTTTTAAAATTATTATTTCATTCATAAGCAATTGAACCATTCAAAAGCAAAGATTTACTACGATTAAATTTCCATTATAGTTTTCTAGCTTCCTAGCTACCGATTCAAGAATCGGGGGGTCGATCTTCGGTATTGGTGGTGGGGTGTTTAGAAATTAGAAAATACGACAAAAGCCGACAGAAGACACGGCACGTCGCCCTACAAACATAAATAAATAACGTCAACAATTGCACAACTTGTATTTTTTTTACAAAAATGAGTGCATTTGTGAAATATCTATAGAAAATTTTTATACAGTTATAAAAGAAAATTAACTTCTCAATACTGTGAGGAATAAGTATTTCGTATAGAAACAGTTTACTCTCTTTCGGAAAAAAGCATTAAAGGAACTTTCCGAATATGAGCCCTGTATTTAATACCCCCCCCCCCCCCCCCCCCACCTTCGCCGATGTTTCTATGAACTAACCAGCATCATCTCCCTTATTGTAGGAATATGTATGTGCGTATATGTATCTGTATTACCACATGCATTTATTCGTCGCATTATTGATATAAGATTGAGGTTGCATGTTAAAAATTTGGTAGCTAGCATAGACCTTTAAAATTTCTATAAATTTTAATTGAGGTTGTATTTTCACAAGTGTTTTTCAAGATTAATTGGTCAGCTTGACTTTTAAGATAATTTTTTAATTTAGGTCCATCTAGTGTGTGTTGACAAGAGGTTGAGAAATACCGTAGGTATTAGCTTTTTCAACATCTCTCTTGTTTAATTTTAACATAACCTTTAAATACGCTATGGCTGGTCTGAAATATGCCACTTGCGTTTGTTGAATATGAACCCAGAGCTCATATTGAGACTGTAATTTACTACAACCCTTAGTTTATTATTCCAAAAAAAACGAATGTAGTGTCCATATTTGGATCAGTTTTTCTACGTTTCGGTCGAAACAATTTGAATGACAAACTGGTAACAATTTTAAAAGACATGAAAAAGTAATGGAGAAGAGAATGTAGTAAAAACGATGTGTACGTACGTATGAAGCTATATAAGAAACAGTGGGATTCGAATATAATTTAATTTTTATCTGAAATGAAGTGGAGAATTAATGGCAAATACTTATTCGAGTAATACTTTCAACAATGGGTGTTAGACAAATATGATAAAGTTCTATAGTGTGTTGGACTATAAAATATATGCTAAACTAAATCACTAAGAAGATTTTATTATTTTAGTGACACACAAAATAAATTTGACTTAAAAATATGTTATAAGTTTGTAAGCGGCTGAAATTTTAAAAAATAAACGCTTTATTATATGATTTTTAATCTATTTTGGCATGTGAAAGGTTATATATCGTAATAAAATTATCGAGAAGAGTATTAAATAATTTTTTTAAAACATATTGATACAGAGAAGTAATGAAGGAGAATTGATATGGTGATATTGCCATATGTTAAACAGTTATAATCTACAAAAGTAATTACTGGAATTGGATGCAGAACTGAGTTTATTTTCAATTAAGTACATCGTATGAATTGGATAGAAGTGGTTTGCTTTGCTGGAAGTAGCGTACGTCGAGTTAGTTCGCGGAGTGGACTTTTGATGATATAGATGGAACGGTTTTCATCTACTGGAATTGTGATTCGTCAGGGTTGTCATTGAAGTGATGTTTTGTGGTACAGGGTTGTCAAATTGTGATTTTTGGAAGCAAGGCATGACGGTTGCTTCTGGTCAATCTTGGCAGTCCTGTTGAAGGAAGTAGCGGATATGCTGTCTTGTTTTGGCCAGGAAGTCTTTGCTGATCCAGGTGTTCGTGCTGTGAGATTGCTGGATGCGTTTGGCTTGGTAAAAGAGAGTATCTAGTCCATGAACAGATGACAGAATACAGGTATTTAACTAAAAACTGAAATAAAATATAGAAAGAGTGAAGTGAGGTAACTTTAATTAGAGGAGTACTTACTATTTGATATTGTTGAATGACAAGTGATGTAACGAGAAGGTATTTGTGATTAATTTTGCACTTGAATAATTTGAAGTGACAGGTGACAGACGTACAAGTTGTCATGAAATAAGAAAATCAAATTTCAGGAATAGAAGCAGTCTAGGTTACGAGCGAATCCTACCTGTGTTTCAGTTAAGAGTAAAAAGATGTTTCTATCGGAGTTAGCCATTTAATAATCTTGATAATCCATAATTATAAAAGGGCAAATGTATTAATTAAAATTTAATTTTAAAAAAAGAATTGATTGAGAATAAACTAAAGTAAAGTAAAAGTCAAATGTAATAGCTAAAATAATTAATATTATTATAACATAGTCAATTATAACATAAAATAGGCGCCACAACGTGGAGTCACAACAATAGATAATATATTTATGTCGTCTGTTTGCCTGTCTAACAATTATCAAGGGTCGTCATTTTAGAAGGCAGCTCCCATATTTTGGAGAGGCTAACACTTATGTTTTCTAGTTAATGACAGTACTTATACTCTACATTTTTAAATATGTAGAATGGTTTGACGAGAGCTACTAAACAAACAAAGTAGTCGAAAATATTTTTTTTCTGCAACCGTCGTAAGTCATTACTTTTAATACCAAAATCTGTTGACATACAAATAGTACATATTATTTGGCCACACTTTTAGTTATTAGATTAAAAGTAAGGTCTACATGGTCGCCAATGGGTGCAAATGCCCCAATGCTTTTTAAATGAGAAACATTCAAGTATTTAAAATTTTGAATATTGCAACATAATTGCTTGTTAAACAAAGTGCAACTTTTAATCCTAATACAACAATATACTATTTAATTATTATAATCTTGTTTCTTGAAGGTAATTGTGTTGCCTATTATAAAGTATGTTTAATGTGGGCACTGCAATAGTATGGGGAAAAATTCTAATAAATTTCTTATTTCTATTTAATTTTATTTGATTGCGATATTAACACTTTAAAAAAATCGACACAACTTTCAGTTATTTTGTTATTATTTTGAAAACAAAACACCTATGAAGAATTTTTAAATTACTTTTTAATGAATCGGTAGGTCCCAGGATTACCACTGTAGGTATCCACTTTAACAATAATTCTATCTTCAGGGCTCTCAATTGCTGGAGACCGAAGAATATTTTAAATGGTACCCTGTCGGTATCGTTCGTAGAGAACCACTTTATGTTTACAAGTTGGGTTAATAAATTATAAAATGTAATTTAACTATAAATATTTACTTGTAAGCCAGGCAAGGAGCCATAGCTGGCAGTCATCTGGTGTTATTGCAGCAGCAGTAGTAAAAGACATGGTAGGGCATCGGCGCCAAAGGTCTTTGCTATTATACCTGCCGCCCAGGCGTCGCCTCCAAATTGTAGTGATTTGTTTGGTCTGGAATAGGTAGTGTTAATGGTATACTTACGATAAATACACACCTCGTCAGACGTAACTGTCGATTACTACAATTTTAAATTATACGTAATTAAACTAACGACGGCGTTAAAGTAAAATACAGTTGGATATGTGCATGTTGAATGTTTCTCCTTTTCTAACTTCACAGATAGGTCATATAGCTAACTCATAATTGTAATTAAGTAACGCTTTGAACACCTACGTGCAAGGCAAAGAAAGTACCTATCAATTTTTAATTGCTATGTAAGTTAATTAGGTTGGTAATGCTGTACAGTTTCTATGGTGCAATTTTATAAAGAAATAATAATGAGAATATTCTTAAAGGCGTAACTATTTATGAATTAATTTAGTTGCATGATTTTTGCTAATAATAAGTTGCAGGTTCTGGAATTCGTAATATGTTAATAATTGAAGGTAGAATGTATATCCTTTGGTCATGTAATAAACACCTATCACTATTTTGTTACAACACTACTTGTTGTGCATTAGCGGAATATATGGATCGAAATACGTTGGTAAAAATCAGATGAAGACACAGAAACCTGCCGAAACAAGAACCCAAATAATAGGAGAGATTGAAGCAATCCGTGGTTGAGATGTGACCTATCAATTCTGAGAGGAAGAAGCAATTAATAATGAAGAAAGTGAATTTACTTCACAAGATATTCTACAGGTTGTGATTTTGGCTTTCCAATATTTTCAACATTTCCCAAGACTAGTAATTCTCGCTCTCGCCTCGTCTCGCCTCGAAATTCGAGATCGAGAATGGTATCTTTCAATCTCGAATATTTCGTAATAAGTCTTTGAGCAATAGAATAGGCAATGATTGCACAATTATCATAAATTCGACACTCAAACACGATGTTGAACCACAAAACGTGAACGAATGACTGTGCACATACGTTAGCAAGTGTGTCAGACTTTTGTTTACATGGGAAAATTGCCGAATTGCCTTTTCAAGTATAATTCCTCTTAAATATCATCAGTAGAGTCCCAAAACCTTAAATCTGGAAGCAGGCGGTTATTTTAGGATTATGCTGAGACTGCATAACCATATGAACCAACTTAAAAAAATGTGAAAAATAACAAAACCTGATTTTTATCCTAGATAGGTGTAATTGGATATTTAAACGTAGTTTTCGATTCTAATCAACTTCTCTCAATAACAATTTTCGATATTGTCACAAATAAAGGTACTTTACTCTTGAGCAGAATTAATATTTTTTGACATTCCTCGTATACGGCTTAAAAAGTTGATATCTAATGATTGAATTTTAAGTCTTGGACCATGCAAAACTTTTATAAAAAATAACTTTTTTTCCTAAAATTAATAATAAAAAAGTTTTCCATATGGTGCGAACTTAGCAGACACACTGTATATGACGTTTTCTTAGAGTTGCGGCTCTATCTCATTAATTACGCGTTGGATATTGACATTGAGCTCGGGAATTGTTCGAGGGTTATTCGCATAGACCTGACATTTCAAAAAACCCCAAAGAAAGAAGTCGCACGGCGTCAAATCGCACGATTTCGTTGGCCAACTCCAATTGGCGTTTCAGAAGGCAATGGGGTCCAAAAATGGTTTTTCAAATAAATCAATTATTTCACGCGCAGTGTGGCAGGTTGCGCTGTCTTGCTGAAACCACATGACTTCCAAGTCCATACATTCCACTTGAGGCCACAAGAACTCCGTTATCATGTGTAGTGGCGTTCGCAGATTTTCAGCAACACATTAACAGAACGACAATGTACAGGCGATTTACTGTCTGTCCATAATTGATCCAATTTCTTAATCAATCTTTGAAAAGTGGACAGACTTGGTGCACTTTCAAGACCGAAAATTCCACGAACTTCTCGAACGGTTTCAGGGTAACATTCCCCATTTTGGTAATCGGTTTTCACGATGATAAAGCGTTGTTCTTTTGTGGAGCGCTCCATAACTAAAAATCGCAACAATCAAAGAATCTTTTTGAAACACCAGTTAATTCGCTTAATACTCCATGCTATAATTAAGTACTTACAGCATAATGTATAGTTCTTTCCAGCAGTTAATTTTGGTGTCTAATTAATTAGTAATTCATGATTATTACTAATAAAAAATAAATGTCTTCTGTTTCATTCCTATCGGTTTTCTTTTATTTATTTTTATAATTTCGTTATTTCCTTTTTGACTGAATAACATAGATTCAAAGTGAAAATGAATATGTTTCAGAAGGTGATAGTCTTTCACATACCAACGGCCATTATTGTCATCAAACGCTCACACTACACTTTCTGTCTGCTCTTTACCAGATAGCATAGTTCTCAGCTGTGAAGATTTTAAAATTTTCAAAATAATGTACCTATTCTTAAATTTTGGAAAAGAAAAATATTTTATCCAGTCCCCTTCAATAGACACCCAATAACTTTAGCGATTCTAACAATCACAGTGTCAATATTACACTCAAGTGATCATTTGATTACCATAACTCAACTAGCGAGCTTTGGTTTACCCAATAATGTCGAATGTCATCTGCCTTCTGATGTCAACTGGCAACCGAAAAGGTTAAAACAAATAGGTACTTTGATTTTAAATAAAAATTCTAGTTTTGATGCTTCTGCATTATTACGTGGTAATACCCTCACTAGAAAATTACCCCACACGGCCTATGGCCTCGTTGGCCAAACTTTTTCGATGGTGGGTAATAACCACATAACATTACCTGTACAGTAAATAGCTATTATAAATTTAGAAAAGGTTTATAAGAAATAAATATATGATAGATATGTGTTGCGTATGTTTGCATATATCGTGTGTTCCAAAAAAAAAACTTATTTAGGGTAGGCCTTGGAAACAAAGATAAAAATCTAGTCATGTCTTAACTTAAGTCTGTAGGTGAATGTCAGATTGCATTTGGCTTATGATAACGTCTGTCACTGTGACAGGTAAAAGTTTATACTGCATGAAATTTACTTGTATCAAGCAAAAGGGAGAATAAGATGTGTAAGTGTAATAATCATAACGGTCAATAAAAATTGTTTTTTGCTAAGTGTTTTGTATATTTTTAAGTAAATAGTTCAAGGTCAAGATTTAATTTAGTTCTGTCTGACTTATGGTAGTTTATTTGCTTCGATGGGTATATATCAAGTTGCGGCAAACTTCAATTTGGTCATGACATGCAGCTAATGAGTTTTTTTTAACAGCCTATACATATGCTATTTGCTATCATTATTACTTTAGATATTGTGTATTATATTCCAATTCTTCAATCGAAATGTATTTCTATGGTGAATGGCGATGTTAAAATAGATCTAGGTTATAGGAGTTTTACTAATAATTGTTGTACCTACAGCCGAGCGCAGGTCTTAAATGAAAATGTAATTTTTACAACGTAGGCCAAAAACTCCCAGTACACACAACAATACACTAACACGCCTCGGTCTATGCTCAGCGGTAGGTTCTACAATGGCGTCAACGGGAGGAGGGGTGTAGGCGTTACCCTTGTCGATGCTGCTAATTGATTGGAGTAAACTTTAAATACTTTTATTTCTATTGGATATGGTACATACAAAAACTTAATATTATATATACAAAAAAAAACACACAAATAGAACACGAAACAAAAATATGTACAAGGCCCGCCTAGTCTTGGGCGTTGGGGGCGCGTGACGGGAGGGGGCTGCCTTGCCTAGGCGTTAGAGGCAGGGAACGGGGCCTGGACGCGGTCCGTTCCTTCCGGGGAGCGGTTCGGGGCACGGCTCGTTATGGGCGCTGACGTCTGGAGGGAGGCGTTAAGCGGGGCGGGGAGGCTCTCCGGGTAGGTCGGCGACGCGAGTACACGTCTCGGGGACGTCGGCTGGAGCGGGGCGTTGTTGGGGCGCGGGGTCGGGCTTCCGCTAGGAGAGTCCGGGAACGGGTGGTCCGTCGCCAGCAGGGGCCGCGACGTGGGCTGCTGTCGGGGCAGGAGTGGCTGGATGGCCCTGATGACAAAGTACGGAAGAGCGCTGGCTGGTTCTCGTCCTAAGTCCTGAAGTGGCTGGATGGCCCTGATGACAAAGACCGGAAGACCGCTGGCTGGTTCTCGTCCTAAGTCCTGAAGTGGCTGGATGGCCCTGATGACAAAGTCCGGAAGACCGCTGGCTGGTTCCTGGAGCTGAAGTGGCTACTGGTAGACTCTCCTGGGTTGAGTGATTTCTTCTCGCCTGGGCCTTCCTATTTAAAGCAGCACGGGTCTTTGTGTTCAGTTTCCTGGGTTCTCATTGGTCCGAGGAGGAGAGATGACTGCTTATTTTCATCGTGATTCCTAATTCCGCGGTTATTTCCGCGGCGTGATCTATTAGCGCTTTGATTGTCCCAATAAATGGTCATTGAAATGCTGATTCCAACGATACCCCATTTGCTAGGTTTCGTTGCATATTAATTGAAATCAGAATTTTTTCCCGTGCTCTGCGTATAAAAGCGCTTACGTCTTATTATATCTATATTTATTCTATGTGCGTTTAAAAAGTTCTCTTTGTTTTCCTTGGGTGCGCGCTAATTTTGCCAGTATTTTGATACCACACATTACTGCCTGGGATTTTTCCTTCCGCTAATCTAATTTGTAATATTTAGCCAGATGTAAGCGGCTTTTTGTCTGATTTAACCGTTAGAAAATACGTCTTCGCTGGGCCGCCGTTTACTTCGAAATTTCTGTAGCGTTTACTTGCAACAATCGCCCGTATTGCGAGCGGTGATATTTTTGCTGGCTGATGGAAAAATTATTTTTAATCGACCTGTATGCGTGCTAGAGACTTGGGCGTTGTTTTATTAGGTTTCGGCTAATTTTTCCCATCGACAGGTATCATCATATGTGATTGGGTTTGTGCGCATTATTGATTAGGAGCGTTTTGTTAATTGAACTTGGATTTCAATTCGAGCGGCGCGCCCGGGTTTCCTTCAGAAGCGCCGCTTGTCGGCTGGCCCGGGTGTTTTATTGGGGGGGGGGGGGGGTGGTTATTGCTGCATTTTAGAACTGGCAGGCTGTTGGCATTTTATTGTTTTATTTGTGCGAAGGTTTGCATTTAAAAATTGGTGTACTTTGCCACTGGTATGCCGTAATTTATGTTTTTATTCCCATACTGAATTTGAAGTATGAAACGATCTATAGATAAGTTGTTCTCGGTCAGTTTTAAATACAGGGTCCGGCAAAATAAACTACCCATTTTAAACAGCTTAGAAAAATGTATTAACTTGAATAACAAAACTAATAAATACATATTTGTAAACTAGAAGGATGTGAGTTTTTATGTTTTAAATATGGTGCCTCGCAAATGACTGCCGTCCTCGACAACGCATTCTTCTACACAGCTGTGAAAATTTAAAGGACGTGCTGTAGAATAGCATTGATTTCATTTCTTATGTTAGTTTTCAACTCTTCTAAATTTCTGGGATTATTTGCATACACCTTGATTTTTAAATAACCGCAGAGAAAAAAATTGGAGCTTAAAAGTCCGGAGATCTTGCTGGCCAAGGAATGGTAGGTACCATTCCTTGAAATCAGACTATTTGGAAAAAACTCCCACAAAAGTCACGTTTTTCTGTTGACCAACGCTCCATTTTGACAACTGTCAACAATTGTAACAAAATCTCCAAGGCCTACTCTTTCAGTTAAAAATATTGCCGTAGTGAATAGTTGATTAATTTTTCTATTACTAATGAAATAAAATAGGTAATACATTTTGCCGGACCCTGTAGAATATTAGTGAGATCTTTCTTTCGGTCGATTTTAATTAAGCTTCAAATGCTCAATTGTGTCTATACTTTTTAGTCTACCATCTTCCTGGTATTACAGTTTTGTTACGTAATTTTCTATTTATTAGAAGATATGTGTTTTCAACTATTAGTCTTTAATATTAATTTCAATTACCTGGGTATAATCGATTTTATACTTTATACTATATGAAAAATATGCTTGATACATCAGTTTTATTAGTTTAAATTATGCTCAGTTATTTAAGATAAAAACATTATAAAATTTTAGCTATTACACAATATCCATTACTCTTCAATAAGTAACATCCGCTGCTGAGTATTTATTTAACATTTACATTAATTTTATAACGTTTTTACTTTTCATTAACATTATCACAATCGCTTCACGTAAACTGCTCACTTCCTACATTCTTCAAATTTATAAAAAGCGTTAATTATCTTGTTATGATGTTAGCATGACCTTCTACCGTTTCTCAATGCAACACTGTTGCATGGAATCTACTGCTACCTAGAGCATTGTTTCAAAACGTCACAGATCACAGATGACACATCTGAAAGATTAATTATTGTTGTAAACGTGCAAGCAAGAATAAATTTGCTGTCAGTTTCTACAGAGCCACCTACTTTATACTAATAAACACAGCTATCTCCAGGAATTTTCAAAAGTACCCATGTCAATTAATTTTATGGTTTTGCGCCTACTATAATAGTAACAACGCCTTCCCGTTTCTACTCCTAGGATTATACCTATTCGTTTACAATCTTGGAATACCACGTTTAATTAACTTTTTTCAATAAAAAATATCTCTCTGCCATTCCAACTGTTAGTTGTTTACGTCTTTTCGTTTCCAAAAGTAATTTGCTGCTTTGTGCATTGCATTTAGTGATTGCAATACAAAGCTGTATTCCACGTTATAATTTAAAAAATAATAAACTGTAAGTATTTATGTGAACAATGCATTTTTTCTGGAGAACGTTAAAACAATGTGCATTTGCTATTAAATTTTTATTTTGAATATATAAGACAGGAAAATGACATTCTCAATGGAAAAACTGACAACAAAAGTAAGTTCAATATATTGTAATAAAATATTTGACTCAGTTCTTACTTGCTGGAATAGATAAATACTTCGTTAGATATAAGCTTAAAATTCTTAAATTGAGACTACTCTTGAATGTTACACAGTTGTACAACCATAGGTCAAGTTAAAAATTAGGAGAGACATACTAATTACCGTCACTTAAAAACAAAATTTAGTGAGCTAATTTGCAGTTCTACGAATAATTATTTATATTTTTAAGGATCTTGTTGGCACATGGCACATCTGTTTTTTTTAATGGTTAACTTTGTCGACTTCTCTTTCTAGACAGATTTCCTTTTATAGTTGCTAATCATATGAAATCGGCTTTAAATACATTTACATAATATTCAAAGATTTTAATCATTCCAAGACTCACATGCTAGAAATAAATACATAACGCCACCGAGAATATTCGTAACTAAAGTGTAAAATTTGGGATTGCTGAAGAAACTCCGTGACAATTATAACTATTTCGTTCTACTCCGACAAGTGAAGACTGCTCTATTTCAGACTTCATATATATCAAAATTTCATAGTATGTGGGACCGTTTAAAAAACTAAACATGAAGCAAAAATCGTCATTGCACATTTTTTGTTCAATCAACACCTTATTATACATATCGCATATTAGCTCAGGGTTAGGGGGGTGCTAACTTAAACTTAGGGGGTGCTAAACACTTCGCCTATGCCACCATAATACCTTCGAAATCCAGACGGTTACATCGAGAGAAATTTTTGTCTCAATATCGAATACACAACAATATCAACCTATCCAAAGGGTTTTGTTTAGACATGCTGCCCATATCGGTGTTTAGATACGATTTTCTTTTATTTAAAAAGATAAAGATGCTACAAAAAAGACAAGACAAAGAGTAGAACAAAATTAAGAGGAGAGAAGCGATTTTCTTTTATTTAAAAAGGTAAAGATGCTACAAAGAAAGACAGAACAAACAGTAGAACAAAATCAAGAGGAGAGCATATTACATATGCCCTAGAAAGAAAAGGGAATATGAACTAAGTCAAATAGACACAATGGAAAGAGAATATCAACTGAAAAATGGTAGAAATTTCTATAGACTTAAAGAGAAACAAAAGAGAGTTGCAACCAAGAACAAAGTATATCAGAAATAAACAAATGAGTCCAATAGCCGAAGAAATAGAAATTATGGACCGATGTGAGGATTATTTTAAAGAAGAGTTAAATGAACGACCCAGAAGAAGAAAACGAAGACCGACAGATCAAGCGCTTGCAATTATACAGGTCTCAGATATGTTTTGAAGCTCCCATATTCCAAGAAGACAAATTAGTGCATTAAAAACAACGAGGCACCAGGGGACAAGCCGGTTTAAATGCAGAGCTACAATGGTCCAAAAAATACACACCCTGAAAAAGAAAATATGAAAGCATGAAGAGATGCCAGGGACATGGAACAGCGTAGCGCCTCGATTTTCCCGATTTTCAGGAAAGGTGGAAAGTTAAATTGCGATAATTCCAAAGGCATCTCACTGCTTAACGTAGCATACAAAATACTCATCAAAAGAATAATAGAAAAAATCGAGCACTACACAGAACACATTTTAGGGGACTATCAGAGTGGGTTCAAGAGGAATAAATCCATATCGGACCATATTTTTATAATAGAAATACCACTAGAAAAATGTTATAAGTATAACATTAATGTACATCAGCTATACATAGATTTTAGAAAGGCATATGACAGCGTAAAACGAAACTACCTGGAGGCAGCAATATATGACCTTAAATAAGGAAAGGCGTCAGACAGGGACTACCGACATCGTATTAGAGAAATGCATCAGAGCTATTAACTGCAATCCTGATATTTCACTATATAATAGGTAATTACAATATTTGGCCTACCCAGATGATGTTATAACCATGATAAGAACAAGAGGGGCGCTCAGAACAGAGTTTATAGAACTTGAAAATGAAGCAGTGGGGGCGGAATTAAAAATGACCACACATACAACCATAAATATGTTGCAAACAAGGGAAGAAAGAAGACAACCAGAGGTAGTACAAATAAGCGAAAGAATAGAGCCCTTGAAATACTTAGAAAGCGTAATGACAGAAACAAATGATACAAAAGCACATATTGCAATGGTTTGATCTGTGTTGTAATATTATAATGAAGATGATAAAATAAATAGAATTAACACTACCTGCAAATATTCTTTTAGTTAGGTCAAATTTCCACTGACTAAAAATACTCACTAGGGTCTTTAATTATTTATAAAGTAAACAGTATTGTGCCCTTTATTATACTTCATCCATCTGCAATTTAATCTTACAGAGGCTAGCTCGGTAGGCAAGATGACTCATATCTCAAAGCTGGGTTCCCTAATACGTTAATATTAAACTTGTGTGATACGCCACTGGAATATAAATTTAACTCGAGCGCGCAGACGGTATTTCTGTCAAACTCCTAGCACAAATCGGTTTATTTTGGTTAGTGTTTCGTTTTTGTGATTTAAACTAATAAAAGGTGCTTTATGAACGATTTATCAGGTAAATTGTCGATTATCGCGCTCTTAGCGTCACCGATTCTCATTTGTTTGCAGGTAAAAACCTCCACTTCGTTGTTACAACATTATACGGTTTTTATTTTGGAGCGTCGCTGTGGGATCAACATAACCTCAAACTTTATTATGGCAATTACTGGATATTTGGTTTTTAATGGACGCTTAACTCTGCCTGGGTCTCGTTCATGAAGGTTTGCTCTAGTAGTCATGCGAATTTCCGGTTGCTAACGCCGTTACTTTTAGTAAAATTTGGTACCTCGTCGATGAAAGCTGCGGCAGCTCATTCGGACTGCAGCTCCTGGTGATATCTGCCGGATGCGGGGTCCTGCGGTGCTGCTAACGTTTTGGGGGCTTCCTATACGCTGTGGTGGTATGCTGCTGCTAAAATCTTGGGCTCAGGAATTCAAAATATGCCCTGGCTGATGTTCGGAAACTGCGTTGGTGTCCCCCTTCCGGATGTGGTCATGATGAAATAGTTATTTTCATGACAAGCGTAGAAAGTAGCAAATATCGTGCGAGTGTTGATTAGACAAACGAGGGCGTAGCGAAGCGAAGCCCGAGTGGATCTAAAACACGAGCACAGATATTTGCACTTTCGGGCGAGTTATGAACACTATTTTTTAGACGACCACTTAAAGTAAATTCTATTTTTAAGAATTGTTTTATTTCGTTTGCAAAATTGATCGTTATAATATTATTGCTACAATTATAAAAAATTAGAGCTTGTTAGAAGCAGAGCAACGAATAAAGCAAAAGCGTCTGGGTTATTTGAATCACGGTCTGCTGAATTGTGTGACAAACGTCAAAGTGACGTATGTCACACAATTAAGCAGGCCGTGATTTGAATAACTTTGTGCCGTTACGATATGACTAGCACGATATAATATCGTGCTAGTGTATGAAATTGTCAACTTTCTGTAGTAGGCTGCTGTCGCGATAATGTTACTTTCATACGTGGTCGTCTAAAAAATTATTTTCATATGAGGGAAAATGTTCCCCACATTCTCACAGATGCACGAACAAATACTCAACACACTAGTGTACTTTTTATCGATGAAATTAATGAATTAATAGGTAAAATATGTAAATTTTAGAGAGCACAAAAACTGGTTGTCATTCAATAATTTTATTTAATTGTCTCTGTTTCTTGGTCGTTAATAGCAATTGCCTATCTAAGTTATACAAAACGGAAATTGACCAAATACAATACAATAACTTCTTACTCCAATATTTCTTGTAACTAAAATCTAAAATGTTTTACAAAACTACTATTTCTAAATTATGGTCGCTTCAATTCGGTTTTAAATTGTCTCATAGCGCCACTACACTTTGCTTTATGTAAATTTTCCTTATCACTCACGTAATTACGCTGACTTGTTTGTTCCATCACCAATTTTGTTTCACATCCTGCTGTGTCCATTTCTTGTAATTTTCTTAACTGTTCGATTTTCTCCAAATTTTCGAATATTGCTGTCCCATAATTATAATTGCCCTGTTCTGTTTGGTTTATGCTCGTTGCAACGTATTATCATAATTCTGCTTCTATTACCTTAACTTAATATGCTCATAAACACATCCTATTTAATTATTCTGACATCTACGCTTCAATTAACACGCATATATTATAAAACTTTCTGTAACGGTTCTATTTTTTGGTTCTGCTTTAATTTTGCACAAATCTTTTATTTTTGGCTAATTTAGAATTATCGATTCCAATCTATGAAAAACGAGCTCTGCCCTTTGCCTTCTCTATTCAATTCAATTCATTACTACCAGCCTTTCTTTACAAATGTAATTACGGATTGAAATTTACGTTCAATCTTGCAGTTGCATGAAGTACCCCAACTATGTGCTATCTGACTAGCTTTATTTATTTGTTGTGCTGCAAGCAGGGTTGAGTAGCGGGCTCAATTATATCTCAATATAGAGGCAAAAATATGTGCCGGAAATAGATGATATTAGTAGTTACAAAAAAATTTCAAGTTTCGAAATCTTTCTAAAACAGCTGAGGATCTACAAAACAAATAACCGAACAAAATAAAAAGAAACTGCTAATTTTTGAAAGAAAAAAATTAAGGAAAGTAAACGATGGTAGTATCTGGAGAATAGGAACAAATCAGGAAATTAAAGAATTGTACGAGTAATCGGATACTGTTACAATTTAAAAAAGTCTTCGTTTGGCATGGTTGGGCTATGTGTACGTACGAATGCAACAGAGGGAATAGCGCCCAAAATAGCATACGAGAAGAAACCAGACGGAAGGCGTTTAAGAGAAAGGCCTAGAAAACGGTGAAGCAAAGACGTGGAAGAGGAAATCGTAAGACAAGAAGGTATGGCATCAGACTGTTGTGGAGCGGGCCAAGGCTAGAGAATAGGAGAAAGATTTAATTATGTTATTTTGATAGACACAAATGCTTATTTCATAGCATATCATGCGACAAAAATTTTATAGCAGTGGAGAGGTCTAAATAATAACTTACTACAGCTTTGTATGTAGTGTAACGCGTCAGCGTTTGAACTAGTAACATTTTTCATAGCTGTAGTGGTAGGGGCACTAAAGAGGGTACAAGGAATGAAAGAGGTGGTTGATGCCCTCGAAGGCAGAAGGTGGTGACCCGACTAAAAGTCTATACCTACAGTGTGTAAGCTTGAATACACTGTTTAGTGTGAAAGAGTATGTCAATACCAAATACAGTGATACGAGTACATTAATTGTGTGCCTACATTGTTGGGGAAGTTTTTCTTGGCCCACATGTGAAAATGCAGTCATCTACCAGCTGAGAAAGTTCCGCACGCCAAAACCAAGTTTCTGAGCGGTTTGAGAGAGGATCCTCGAATTTGATTGCCTGAAGGATACCATTTGAATGATTGAAAGGTGCAGAAATCGAACTTGACTGCTTGAAAGCTGCGCTTTTGGACCTTAAGGGAATACCCATATTTAAGTTCTAATTAATAAATTGTTGTTGAGCTTATGTGTTTTTCATTTAATCGCTAATTCCATCAGGAATAAACTAACCACCCTCTACTATTAACTAAACGATACGTTACAGTAGTTGTTTAAAAAATGAAATAGCTACAATCGTCAGAAAATCGTACAGCGTTGTTTTCAAAGCTAAAGCTTTCGGAGACAGCTGATCAACAATCGCACTACGATACTTTAGGATGTGCATATACAATTTTCCTTTCTTGTGTTCAAATATTTATTACCCATTTGTATGTGTATGAAGTACAAGGTTATGTGACACCCTAAAATTGAGATAAATATTTGAACGATTTTTTAATAAATTTGCAAAATTGGTTTAGAATATGTGGATATTGTCATCAAGAATATCTTGAATGGTGTTTGGTTACTTAGCTCTGTGTCTGCTTCTTTCATATTTTCTGCAGTCTTTTAGTAGTTGCTGAACAGTTATAGTCGATTTACATGCTTCACATACATGTGGTTGTTTATTGATGAAACTGCATTACCTTAAATTTGATAAATAACTCAGTTTGAATCATATAAAGTGACATAAAGTTTTGACTCAGTTCTATCACTGGTCACAAAATATGACTATAGTTCATTCAAATTCAAGATAGTGCAAAATCTGCAACCCAAGTTACAAATATCAGAGGTCAGTTGATTACTAATTTGATTTTGTTAATATATAGATCATGGGATGTACGTAGAATAATATAGAGGTTATGGTTTTTGTAAAATTTGCAAAGCTTGAAATTGGAAAATTGTACGATGTCTACCTAAATGAAGTCTGTTGAATGTGATCTGAGAGTAAATTTACCCACTAAAAAATGTTGCAAACGGCTTGCTTAAGCATAAATTTATATTAAAAACATGACACTTTGATTTTGGCACTCATAAAGAAAGCAACAAAGCCATATCTCTCTGATCTAAATTTTAATAAAATCATATTAGTAATAAACGTACTGCTGATATTTGTAACTTGGGTTGCAGATTTTGCTCTATCTTGAATCTAAATGAAGTATAGATATTGAAATGGTATTAAGCCCACAACTTGGCTCGGTTCGCAGTGCAAAATATTCAACCAAGTCAATAAAGCACAGAGTTAGAATATTTTACATAATTGCAATTTTAAACAAAAATAAATAGTAATTTATTATACAAGACGATAAAGTTAAATTTTATCCATGAGTGAATCGTTTAACGTCGAGACGAAGTCGAGACGCTAATGATTCAAGAGTGGATAGAAATAACTTTATCGTCGTGTATAATACAATATTTTTTTCTATAGCAAGAACTTTAACAATTTCAAAAGAAAATAATGACCGTCAATCGCATTTCAAATTGTCAGTAGCTAGGTTGGGTTGCTACGATAAAACGAAGCTGTCATATTTAATTTAAACAAAAGTTAGAAAATTAAATTACTTTATCTATCCGTGATGTTAAAGTGCTACTTTATCTACCCTTGCTGTTAAAGTAAAACTTGACCTTTTGTTTTGAGTTGATAAAAGCACACTTTAACATGTGCTATAGAAAAAAATATTAAATGCATTGATTAAGAGATGCGAGAAACAGTAATTAGTCGGATAAGGGCACGCAAAGGCAAAGCATATTTCAGAGGGTTTGAATTTGGCTTGTGAATAAAGTAATATAATTAAAATGATAGGTTTGTGCACATGTAAAACCAGACCAAACGAAAGTAATTGACACAAAAAGGTTGTTACGTGCATAAAAGGAGCGTAATTATCAATAAAAGCAAAGGATTGTGAAAATTGTGAGCAAGCTGAAAAGTAAAGCAAGATGAAAGAAAATCTAGAAAATTGCAAAGAGCAATTCCTGAATGTAGGCAACATGAAAGAGGCAAGCGGCGTGAAAAGTGCGGTACTCAAAAATCAGTGCGTTAATAATTAAAAACTTAGTGCAAAAGCAGAGCAGTAAAATTAAAAAACGTTTGTGAGTGCAACGCTATATAACAATAATAGTAAGAAGACAATATTTTAGATTAAGAAAATGTTAAATTGTAATTTATAAAAAAGAACAATTGAATAAATTAATTTGAAAGGTTGTTGGATTTGTGCTCCACATTTGATTAAAGTTTTATAATAAACGAGTATTTTACAACCTAAACATTGGTCAATTTTATTGCCTAAGTGGTAGTGTACCTGTGATAACGTTTGCAGCAGTTTCCGAAACGAAAATTTCACACATTTACAAATCACATCTCCGGGGATATCGGGAGCCGTCCAACTGCAAATTACGATCTCCGATTACGACCAAAAGGAGCGTCTCCAGCAGGAAACACCAGGAGCGTCACCTGATAGCAGCAACGAAGTGAACTTTAAAAGGTCGGGGTGCCTGTAATTTAAGTGTTAGCGTTCGGGTGAACGACTAAAACCCACGATTAAACCTTGCCGAAGAGGGCCAGCGTTTTTCCAAAAGCTGAACTACTTCGTGGTTTCTGAAGATCGAACGGCGTCACCAGGTTTTGGCGAAATCGGCGGAGTCCCAGTGCCAGAAATAGTTGAAAGATCGGCGTGCGTACTGCGTCACCTGAACAATCAAGACGCGGTTTGACGTCATCCTAACAACGAAGGCGATGTTTTTAATAGTTGCCAAGCGGGAATATTCAAATAATTTACCTGAAACGTTCTCACTGGATTTCACGATTTTAAACGTTCAATTTCACGCTGTACAAAAAAATAATTTTGTGTTCATCTGTCAATTTACGAGATTGTGAATTTTATCTACTAATAACGAGCAAACGAGCTACGTTGAGACAAATAACCTAAAATTTGAGAATATAGTCCGTTTATGAACCCAACCCATAAGATAAGAAGTTTTGTGTTTGGTGAGAGCTAGCATAATTGGTATTGCAGTTAAATAAAATAGAAAGAGGGGCATTTCAACCATTTTATTTGTGTAATTAATTATTACAGTTCCATTTTAACCAGCCTGAAATCACTGATAGGCAAGTTTGAGCACACAGTATAAAAAATATAAACCGAGAATTGTGTGTGTACTTGTAATTTACCATAAAAATTTATTTATATTATTTTTATACCAAAAATAAATAATTACAAACAGGCACCAGATAGGGGAGCTTTGCAATATATCTATTAAATTTTGATTATATCATAGTTGTATTATTAGTTCAAATTTAGGGTGAAAAAGAAGACAACTCTTGTCTTATTTTTCAGTAGAAATTTTTTAGCTAATTTTGAAATTTTATTATGTAACCTTAAAATCATGGTGGAAAAACACCAAAACATAAGAGTGAAAAATAATGGAAGAGGAAAAATTAAAAGCACTCACCCAAAAGATACTTATGATCCAAAAGGAACCAAGCTTATAATAAAAACATATTAACAAATACCATAGACGTTCAACATTTAGAAACAATATAATACTATCGAGGGAAAAATAAAGAAAGAGAATTTATGGTGTGATACACGCATACACGCAGACAACTTCCTTTTACAGTAATCGTATAATTAGGTAAAAATTGTTTTTTAATTTTGAAGTATTTGCCAAAAATTACAAGTTTTACAGAAACCGTACAAAATAGAGCGTTAGTTCAAGAGACACATTTTTTTTTAAAATGTTACGCTGAATTCAAAAATGTAATAATATGCTGGATGTTCTATTTAAAATAGGAGTTAATAAAAAAAATTGAAAAAAACGAAAAAAACCCATTTTAGTATTCAACTGGAAAATCACCTATCTCACATTAATACACAAAAAATGTACTAATAAAAATGTAAAGTTTGGAAAAAGTCGTTAGGGCCGTTTCTGAAAACATCGAAAAAAACTGAAAAATCATAAGAGTAAACACCATACTTCCGGTTATGCGTTTTTCTTCAAAAGCTTGCTGTCGCATTTAGATAGTACATAAAATTTATATATGAAGTTTCAACGTCATATCTCTTCTTGTTTTTGCGATATTTTGTTCACACACAGACTGACAGACAAACCAATGAACAAATAGCAGTTTGTGTACCAAGGCATGAAGTTTAGCTTTTTATCAGAATGTGGATTAATGTAGTTACCGAGGCCCGTAGGGCCAATGCAAATAAACCACATGAGGGATAAAAAAGAACTTCAGTGCCGAGGAGTACATTATGTTTTATTTGAAATCGAGAAATCGTGAAATTTTAACCAACATTTGTAGGTTATGTTAACGTCGGTTGACGTTTATCTGTCGGCTCGCCACCTACAAAAAAGTTGTAAAACAATGCATTACTTTATTGCCGATTTCTTGTATTTTAATGAGGATTTCGAGGTACTTTATGCCGATTTCAAATAAAACATATTTTTTGGGTTCAGAGGCATTAAAAACGTGAAGATCTGTTGAAAACCCAATTTCGAATTTTTGGGGTGAATCCAATACTTCCTTTATCGTAAAAAAATGTAAAAATAACATTTCAATTCAAGTCTTGCAACAACAGAAAAATAATCTGGAGAAACTCAACCATGCAGTTCATGGACTAATAACCAAAACAACAAAATTATAATAAAATACAATCTCACGTATCAGTACAAAAAGATAAATGGATATATGTGCCTTTTTAAATGTTATAGTCTTAATATTTAATGTGTCCTAAATTTTTTAAAGTGTCTGATGAAGCTAAATTAAATTAGCGAAACGTTTGTTTCATTTTCAAGTAATATATAAACCCCTTTAATACAACTAATCAATTATCTTACAACTATTAGTAAAGTATATTAAAATTTCAAAATTAGCTGAAAAAATTCTACTGAAAAATAAGACAAGAATTGTCTCGTTTTTCACCCTAAATGACTAGATATATTGGGTTTAAAATAAAAGAATGTGAATTCGTTGTACTGCTCAGTTTCGTCAGTGTAGAGCAGTACAATAACTCAGATGTATAAAAAGATAAACCGGTGCTGATATCGATTATCTATCCATAAATATAGCAGTGTATACAAAATGTACAAGCAAATCAGGTATAAAAGATAATTGTCAAAATAGATAGGAGGGTTAAATTGCCGTTTATGCAAGAACACTATTGTTGTTGCCGTCTACGTTATGACTGTTTAAAATAATTTTAAAGATAGTTACATGGTACCTACAAGAAGCTTTATTTCGATTGATACACTTCTAAAAGGTCTTTCTGTTGATACACATAAAAAGTTAAAATCTTAAAGATTTCTATTGATATAAGAATGAAATTGCAATTTGTTACATATCTCCTGATCTGGAAAATGGAAAAAGCCAACATTAGATAAGCGATGTTGGCTTTTTCCTTTTTCAGCTTTGCAAATTTCAACTTTTTATAATGTAACATTTTATTACTGAAGAAGCTAATACTATTGGTGAAACGTCTGATCATTAAATTATATATTACCACAAATTGATTTTTTATACATACATAAAAAAAATCATGATTTTTCTATAATAATTGACATAATTATCCCTTTAAACAATTTTAACTTTTAGAAATTGATATTCAATTGCTGCAATCTTTTAAAACATCAATTTAACATTTGAGAAACATATTTTAACCCTGTTAAAAAAAAGTTAATATAAAAATGAAACTGCTATATGCAGATAGACACATATTAATCTTTAAAACTAGAAAAAAATTATGTGAATCACTCATTATGTCAATATATTTATACTGTTTTATAGTGTACTATCCATTTTTGCATGTCGTAAATAGAAAAAGAATTCAATATATCGAAAACACTTGTTGTAGGTTTGTATATAAATTGAGAAAATTTGATCATATTTCTGCTAATATTAAATAAAGCATTGGGCTCTGCATTGGGTTGGCTCAAATGTGACAATAATTAGCTCTATAATATTACAATATTTTTTAGAAAGTTAAAAATGAAGAAACGACCTGTTTGTCAGTATGAAAAACTTACTTTTAGGGAGGCTATGCATAGTTGTAGCTTAAGAGATAAACATTTTCTAACCATGCCACATCGTAGAACCTCATTGTTTCAAAACGGTTTTACAACTGTGTAAATTTATACCGGGTGATTATAAATGCTTTTCCATCAAGTTGCCTGTGAAATATTTGTTGTATGTATAATATGTTGGTGATACTGTAAGTCTATGTCAAATTCGAGGTTAGCAGGTTAGGTTTTGCGTCAGTCCGTGTCAAAACTGACTGAAAACCTAACCTGTTAACCTCGAATTTGACATAGACTTACGGTGCCACCAACATATTCATACAACAAATATTTCACAGACAACTTGATGGAAAATCATTTATAATCACCCGGTATAATAAATTGCCTGCGCAATTTAAAGACTGTAATTTTAGTTGTCCTAAGGTCAAAATATAAACAATATTTGTTAGAAAAGCAGTACTGTTGTGAGTTTAGCATTTAATTAAATTCATGAGTAGTATCCCAGCTACATTATTATGTTCTTTGGGTTCAATTGTTATTTTTTTAGGTTTAGCATTTCTGTTGCAATTAGTTAAGTGAAGGAATGGTCACAAGATTAAACTTCGCCAATTGTGCCCTTTACGATATATACATATACCTATTTATTTATTATTTGTATGCATTTGCGAAGCTAAATAAAGACGATATTTATTTATTTATTACTTATTTATTATTTATTTAGTTAATTTAAACTTTAACATGAAGTGTAATTTGGTTGTGTTGTTTTCTAACTCAACGTAATCCACTTATTTTGCAAAATTCTTTTAAATATTGGAGTTTTAACTTATATTTCTGAGAAGTTAAAAATAATATGTTCTCAAAGAAATTAATTAAAATAATTTCAATTCCGTAAATTTTAAAATATGTGGCTAAATCATATTATTTTATCATATATTTTATTTACGTTCTGAACTGTTTGTATATTATATGCCAAAATACATAATGTACTTTATGGGTTTTCGGCATTTAACAGTTGTTTGGTATTGTGAGCGATTAATTATAGTAAATCATTGCTAGACACAGGATTATCATGCATTTAAGTATTGACAGAAAGTAATTTCATATCCACCTACCGTCTGCGAACATCACTAATCTTGAATTAATCTGAAAAATGTTATTCTCACTTACAATAACATTGAAAGTTTACGAGAATTATGTGCGACATAAAGTCTGATAAATAGCAGTTAATATTACCGTAAAAACCATAAAATGTAATGACATTTAACCTTAAGTTGAGTTAAGAATATAGAAAGTTTTAATATAAATCTAGTCAGTAGCTGCAGTGTAGTTATAGACTAATAGAAATGCCAACCAGAATGGATATAAATTACATTAATGTATGGTAAACATTCATATATGTAAGCGAAAGAATCATAAATATGTCACTACCGTTGTCAAGTAAATGCCGATAAATGTGTTCTTGGGAAACTTCAAAAGATAATTTGGTGCGGCTACGTCACTGCAAACAAAGATAGATCAAGCGCGGCTACGCTAATCAGAGAGTAACAACCGATGCTACGTAGAGAGGCGTCAGACGTGAAACGACGGCATCAGAATAAAATCAGCAGCTGTGGTAGCTGATCTATTCTAGGAGTAGATAGATGGCTCTGTCAACTCGTTAGTTTGTTCCAATTATTTTTGCTTTATGTGCGATGAAATGCTGAAATATGGCTCTCGATTTATGGGTAATTTAAAACCTTTTAATTCTATTTTAATGGTTTTATTCCGAATCATTTTTATAGCAAAAAATAATTAGCAATCAAGATAAAACATGTTCTGTGCACAATTAAAATACAAATGTGGATATTTGGAAGTATGCTAGCACATACCTTAGTCACAGAATTGTAAGTAGTATAACATCGTATTTGCAATTTTAACAATGAAAAATACCTTATTGCCACGTACACAAACAATTATTTCAAATAATAACAATTCAAAAATTAAACGGCATTGGTATATCGACACTAAAACACATCACAAATAAGCGAGTTGGTCACTCCTTTGAGCAAACAACCTGTGCGATGGCGCAAGGGAAATTTGTGTTAAACAGTATATTTTAAATAAATAAATTTAACAACGTTGAGATCTGTACATAAAATACACATTACTCACAGTTTTTAAGAAACTTCGCACGCTGATTTAATCAGTACATATTTCAATTACGTAAAATGTCATTTGTTTTATCATATCACACAATCACGTTTACCAGTACGTAAATCCGTCGAGTACCTTTTCGAATTACAATTAGAATTAGACTAGCGGAGTCCGTATCAACACAGCTACAATATTTGGCTTGCGGAAGTGGATAGCGCAGATGCAATTTAAGGGTGCATCCCTGAAGTCGTGCTGAGTCGTGGGCCGTATAAGCTGTACGGGGAAAGATATGGAGGAAGCCCAGGGTGTCCAAGGGGAAAACTAGACAAAGTGGACGAAGTTAGAGAAGGGGGTAACAGAGACGGCTTGCTATATGGATGATATCTCGCCGTTGCAAGTGGGCTCAGCGGCGGTGTGGGGTAAGTCCTGTGCAACAATGGATGCGTTGGAGGTAAACTTGTCGAGTTTAACATGGATAGCGTAGGATTTGTCTCCGACGCAGAAACTATCGCCGTGTGGCTGCGTAAGTGCTGCAACAGCTCCTCTGAGCTGGAAAACCTTTTTCCGCAGTATGTGGCGTCTCCGGCTATCCAGTTGCAAACGTACGGTAGCTGAGATGCAGCAGCCAGGGCAGCCAGTTGTGCATGCGCATATGCAGCTGCCACAGGATTATGTCCTAAGTATCCAGACTTTGATGCGACATGATCACATTGCGTGCAGCCTGCTGGACAACTCGACTTTCCATTGACGCCGGAAGCGGCCAACAAGTGGGAACTCAGGCTGCATCCTGTGCAGTATGGATCTCTGCAAGCTGTGGTCAAACCATCGGAACCCAAGGAGCCCTTCATCCTCGCATAGCTGTAATAGGGACCAAAAGCTCCACTTTTCAGCGCTTGATGATGCGATAACAAACTGCTAGCCATCAAATCCATGGGTAATGGTATGCCTGGAGCTGGATACCCTCCTAGAAATGTGGATGTAGGAGGCATCGTCGCACCTGGTTTGAACGTGCCCAACGGCATATCCTTTATGCTAGGATCTGTAGTCGACGTCAGGATGCTAGGGGTAGCACTGGTTTTGCTAGAAGAACTGGGCGTCATGGGACTTCTACTTCGCTCATTGATTTTTGTCGGAGTTGTCCTATCGCCTTGCACGTCAATTGTGTCGCATGCAGGGGTTTTTCTTTCAGAAGCAGAGGGCGATGGACCTGGAGACGAGTCGCTTTGATTGCTGTTACACCGACTGCTGTTAACTGCGGTACCTTTTGTGGTAACTGGAGTTCGTACGCGATTTCCAGAGCTCCTTTCTTCCGGCGATTGCGTCTTTTCGCGAAGTACACTGGAGTCGTACGGCTTAAAACTGGATTTCACAGTTGAGTCATTGGAACTAACACTGTTAGGGGACTTCGACTTTGATGATTCGGATTTGCTGCCTTTGCTGCTCTTCTCCGCGCTTTGAATCAGCTTAGCGTTTGGCAAATCTGCACCGATCTGGCTACAAGTTTGCGCCAAAAGTGCTAGCGGACTTTTCTTTGCATCCAACTGTAAATAATAAATGCGGGTTTAAGTTGCTAGTAATAAAATTTCTTGTAATTTTTTGCGGAAGATTCTGATATGTCACCATTTTTTAGAATTCAATATTTCTTACTCCGTATCAGACTTCTTTTTTCCAATAGAATTTTTATTTGGTTAAGTTGGATGTTTAAATAAATGTATTTTATATAAATGATGTTAATAAGGCATTACAGTGGCTTGGACACCTAATTTTGTTTTCGTACAAGATGAAAACATCTCGAAACTTTTGAACTGCCGAAAAAAGGCAGGCCGATTCAGAATCTGAAAACCGAATCTAGAAAAGTTGAAAACTAAAAATGTCGACATATCGGAATCGTTCCAATTTTTAAAATTGCGTAAACAATGTAAGTCATGCAAATGCTTTTGTAAAATTATTATCTTGAGGCAATCAAAAACGAAAATAAACAAAGGCGGCCATGAATTTAAGTTCGCTTGTCTCGACTTTGTTTCAGACTTTGACAATTTAATTTACTTTGATATGTATGAAATAAGTCAAGACGCGGATAATTTTTGATGGGTAACATTGGCCTGCATGCATCATGCATTCAAAAATATGTTGAACATTATTTTGACAACAGCGCATTTTCTGAGATTAAATACGAATAAACTTATTATCTCGCCTAATAATAAGAAAAAGCCCCTGAAGTACAACTCACCGTAGTAGGCAGCGGAGTTAAATATTCCGGCCTTAAATACTGATTTCCGGAGGTAAGCATCGTTGAGCAACCACGTAACGATAATTGTGAAACCACTCTGCACTAATTTTATACGTAATTAGCCATTCGTGAACAATTGAGCACTGTCTAAGGAACACGTGTTCACAAAACACCAAACACTGCTCTCACGTCGCCAACAGGAGCGTGACTGACGCTCAGATGCGACGTACGACAGGCGCGCTCACCGAAACTGACGTCACGCGTCTCTCCATCCCCACTGCTGTGAGCTTTGACACCCTCGACCGCAGATCACCATGTTATTGCTTCTTCTATTTGCTTGTCGACACCCTTCATTTTGCCCTTAGCCCTCCACTCAACACGTCACCGTATGTAGAGTCTGTTTCTATGATATTCAATCTATAAGCAACAATTGTGTGCTATGTTTGATTGAGTTTTATGAGTGTTAAAGTGGCAGCAATATGGCACACCGGGCGAAAGTATTTGGTCCCATAATAGAACATAGCAACATTTTTCAATTGTATTAAGTTTGAAAAGTATTTTTTAAAGTTATTATGTAGGTAATATCGTAAAAAGCACAAGCTATTAGTTGGGATCCATGTGCTTTATCTAATATAGAAATACAGAAAAATATATATTCTTAAATATTTTAGTATAATAATTTATGTAGTATGTAAAAATTAAATAAAAACGCCTTAGTTCTCTTATGGAAGTAATATGTATAAAGAAATTTAATTGTTTGTGTCACAAATGTAATAAAATTTAAAATGTAGAAAATTATTCGAAATTATTCTATAACTGTATCAAAAAGTGTATTAATAGCTATTTGTTGCCTGCTACCCAAGAACACTATACTATGGAGACGTAACTTGCTATGATGGGTGTGCATAAAAGCTGCCCCAATGCCGGGGAAAGCCGTCGCGGCGCTGTCGACAGTGTGTACTATCTTCGGTCATTTTCATTTGTTTTCGCTGCTAAATTAACCTGTAATTTCGGTTAAAAGTCAGTTTACGGTTGTTAATCAAATGGAGTGTATTTCAAGTGTGTTATTAATTGTTAAAACATGGTCCGAACTTCCAGTTACACTCAGCACATATTTGACATTGACAGTTCACGAGTTTTGTGAATGGATAATATTACACGACGACCGTCATATTTCTCCTTAGTACAGTCTTCTTGCTGCTACCTTTTCTACGGCTAACAATTGCATCGTATATAGAAAATAAAGTTTGCATATTTCAATCGTCGTCTCTTTAAAAAATTTGAATATATATCTGTAGATCTAATAGTTGCAAAAACAAGCAAAATAGGTGAAAATCTAGTCAGTTATAAAAAATACTTACATCCCTATTTGAGTTTTTAAAATATTTATTTCCAAGATTAACTAAACAATAAATACCGCAATATTCTTACGCGTGCTACAAAAAATATTATTGATTTATAAACGTTTAATTAAAAATCACGGAACAAATATAGTGGCAGCAGGAAGTGTGATAATTTAAAGAACACTAACCATTCTCACATATAGTTTTTATATTGCAAAAATAGAACATAAGAATATACTAATGGACTATAGCTGCATTATACTTAAAAGTTTTAGGTTTAACTCGGAGACGTTTATTTCATCTCCTTTGTTTAATTGGGTATCGTGTAAGACATGAAGTTTATGTTTTTCGCGGTGTAAAAAATTACATTTTTTTAAAATATTACAAAAAAATAAATAACACTAATTAAATAATTCCAATCTCAAATACAAAATAGTACATTAATAGCCTACCATATACCTAGTTGGACTTAACTAATTAAAATAGTTTCTGTATTCTTCAAATTAAATTGTAAATACGAAAGTTACAGAGAAAGAAAATGTTTAATAAAGAAAGCTCACCACAAAATTACGTATAAAATAGGTAAAAATCTATCAATGTGTTTAGTGATACTAAAATAGTAAACGGAAACGCTTAGTAATGGGAATGCTATTAATTTCTAGACCTAAAACACAATGCAGTCGGTGGGATTCGAACGCGAGCTATGTCAATGTCAATCGAGAATACCCAAATGTAATTTTATTATGCATCGTCTATTATCGATATGTTTCCAAAATAAATAAAACATGCTAGAAATGTTTCTTCGTCATTGCTAACCTACTTAATTTTTTTGTTATTCCAGTCAATAAAAGTAAAAAATCATAATCATTATTCGTATTTATCAAAACTGACAAGAACGAAAAAATATCGGTAGATAAAAAAATAGGTGCATGAATCAGCGATACATCCATATATTTTTTGGCTTACTAACATCTAAACAACACATTCATACGCAGTTGACAATTTTACATTTAGTCAGTGTTTTTATACATCCCGGTGCGGTAAAATGATTAGACAATTGTTAGCTTTCAAAAACCCTTAAAACAGTTAGTAGTAAGAAATGGTGTTTCTAGAAGCGCTAGTTACATCATTCCTTGTTCCGAAAAATTATAAACTTTTGCACTTGACATAATTATATTTACGACTGACTTCTGACGTTTCAAAGAGTTTTGATGCACGGCCGACTACAAAAGTAAAACCTCGCGCTGTAAAATGCAACCTACCGCACTCGTAATGTAAATAAATATTTCGATACCGATAATCGATATTAAATTTTCAATATTGGGCATTTCTAATGACAATCAATCTGAATTAAACTGCAATACTATGGCAACAGATATTTCTTGTAATGGGCGTTTCACTATTAAGTGTAATATAATGAAAACTTCCTAAGGAGTAATGCACACTATTTCCCTAATAATGCTTTATTTTAGTCGCAATTATTGTAATCTAGAAACTGATGTTTACTTAGTGTTACTTCTGCATTTACATACAGTGTGTTGTCTGATTACTGCCAGGAGAGGAATTTCAATTTTCGTAGAAAAGTAATTCTTTATAAAATGTGTTGCTTCTAATAACAACCACAGCGACATGGAGAAATTTGATATTCAATATACCTTAAAGTACCTTCAATTATGATTTGAGACGAAAAAGCTATTTCCAATCATAACGTAAGTAAGTCTAAATACCAAATTTCATATTGATATTAGCAATTATATTTTTATGTAATTAATATTACAAAATCTAAAATATTTTTGATTTTACGTACTAATAAAGATCATGTAAATATAATGGCAGTTGTCAATTTGTTGAGAGCACATATTTGATCATTTAAAACTGAAACAAAACATAAGTTGTTAATATGACGCTAACATTTTATATGCAAACTTTTTTGTTATTTGTAATATTAGCAACCTATGTTTTGTTTTACAAATAACGTTTTAAATAGCTGCTTCCTCTAGAGTCAAATTTAAAGGTAGTTCTGTCTTTACCCTCGGGTAGTAATCCGGGATGCATATACGTAATCTGCAGACGCATAAGGTATAACCCATCACATCGTTTATTCCGAAGTCGTACAGCCAATCAAAACAGAAGTAAACTGCAGACGTGTTGAATTATAATGCGTCTGCACTTTACGCAAGCACCGTGACCACTATTTTTGCTTATTTATTGTATCTTGAGTTGATAAATAGAAACTATTATTATTACTGTGTGTTTTCTTGAAATGTTTGGTTCATTCCGATTAAACGAAGTTTTGGCCAGGTCTAATTAGATTCTATTATTTAACTTTGAAATAAGAATTTTCTCGCGTTACTGCATGTTTGTAATATGACTGCTTTTCGGCCAAATTTCGAGTTACCAGCCATCACTATGCAAAAAAATAATGTGTACAACACGTACCTATGAAGGCAACTTTTTTTACTTATTTGCTTGATATATTCGGACTTCGCCATCGTTAATAAAACTGCAAATTCGTGAAAAAGTATGATTTTTATAATTAGTTGTACACTATACTATTGTACAACTGTCACTAAAAATCAGCAAAATTATTTTTATATACTAAATGTAACTTTTATTAATTTGAGTATAATATAGCAAACCGTGGTAGACATTTTTCAAAATAATCATGTTAGTTTTGACATTTGATTAGAATACAGAAAGCGTTACTATTTTTTTTTAAATAACGAGCTGTCGAATAACTGAAAATTATTGATTTTCCTTAGTTACCTGACAAATATTGGTTTACTAAGTAGTATTTTCAACACATGTTAAAAGTGTTTACTTTTAAGGTGCTCTCTCATAATATTTAATTTTGACGTATATAAGTGTAGTTACCTGAAACAAAAATGTTGTTTTTAATGACAGTTGTACAATAAGTGATTTTTTTGTCAGAATGGTAGTTTTACGAGGGTAAAAATTACTTTATGTTAGACTGAGTTATAAAATAGTGCTTTATTAGATAGTTTTGCGTTTATAAAGTAGCTCTTTATTTCACTCTACAGATGAAAGTGCGCGTTGCTATGGAAATGAATAAATAAAACGGTCAGATTCTAAATTCATTTGTAGTTTTTACAATACATAATGTAAATTTAATTATTTTTATATTTGTGGAAAAAATAACATTTACTTCTTGCGATAAAATTTTTCGTTCGTAAAATTACCATGACACTGCTCGTGGTCAAATCTTCATCCCCCGAAAAGAAACTATACTGTTATCTTTTGACGACAAATATACTATTTACGTATAGTAATGTCACAATGTGGTTATTATAACATCGAAAGCAGTGCTATAATGGAGTATATCAAAGCACAGTTTTGTATTGTTATTTTCATATCAAAAACATTGAAACGGCCTACCTTGTTTCAGCCAACTGACAGATTGTCATATTTATGAAATGTCATAATTAAAAGTTTTCGATTATTTTTGTGGAAAGTAAATAACATTAGTGTATTATCCTCGTTTAATAATAGTATATTAAAATACAAGTTGCAGAAGGCATCTATTCAAGCAGGAATTTGAAATTCCGAAACGAGCCGCATAGCTGCGAGTTGAGGAACAAATGAGCGCTTGAAGGACCTTCTGCAACGAGTGTGTTATACCATTTTTTCTATTGTGCCGCTTTATACCATTTTATAAATTAAAAATAAAAATGTTTTCTATTTTGCATTTAGAATAACTCCATTCTAGCACCCAAATGACGTCATTTTATAGCGACTTGTTCTAACACTTAAATGACGTCATTTGGTTGCTAGAATGGAGTTATTCTAAACGCAAAATAGAAACAAAATTATTGCAGCTCTCGTTCTATCGGAGCACTCCTCGTTACTCACGTCGTGCCCCAAACCCACTCGTGCTACAATGGGCCCTTTTATTAAACTAGTATAATAATATGCTACTCCTACGACAGTGCAGAAAGTACTTACTTTCTGCACTCTCATGTAAGAATGCACGCTTCTTGGACTAACTCTTAACATTGATGTTAAAAATAATTCACTTAGGACACTGGTTCAATAAATAGTTATTTTTGTATTTTGAACCCAATAGTATATTGTACAACTAGTTATGAAAGTCATACTGTTTTTCACGAATTTGCAAATGAGTAAAACAAGTTGCTTTCATATGTGTTGTTCACGTTATTTTTTGAATAGTGATCCTTGTAACTCAAAATTTGGTCGAAAGGGACTTCGGACTTCAGCAACTGAACGTTTTAGAACGTAAAAGTATTTTGCGTCTTGTGTGTGTCTGTATTGTATGTACGAAAATGAATCGCTTCACACATTGAAAACAAAAGGAAAATGTCACCTTTTTTTACTGTTTTCGAAAAATTACATTTTGTAAGCTCTAAATTTGGTTATATACAGCTTGTATTTGTATATCTACATTTTTTCGGTCTGTAAACTTTGGTTGGTCGAAATATAAACATGCGAAGCTAACCTCAACTACCTCTTATTTAATCTAACAGTTTTGTCGTTTACAAATTTTTACTCGTAGCCTTGTGGGAGCATACTTTCCATATTTAAGCAATTTATAGTAATTTTAGCCGGCACTTTAAATAGTCTTTTCACGAACTAACAACTAGTTCTTTGACTACGCGGAAAACAAGATATAGCATGTCAAAGCGAAACCACTGAGTAAACTGCAGACGTCTAATGCCCCTTTGTGTCTGCACTTTACATAAACTTTCATTGGCTCCATATTAATCAATTACCGATTGTAGCCGAACAGTTGTCATAATACCTTATGCGTCTGCAGATTACGTATATGCATCCGGGATATACTGTGTTATGGCAAAGACAATAATAAAAAGGCAATAGAAAACATCCAACACCTAGTGTGTACTCGTATGTTCCACAGAGAGATAATCTAACTCAATTATAGTTTGCAAGTGCACTAACAGTGATTTCGACTTTTAGAGTAGAACATCTCAAAAATGATATACATTTACTACATGGCAGTATACTAACAGTTACTGTTTCGTAAGTCAAATAATTATTTAACAGTTAGACTATTATTAATTATTTTCTCAGTTTTGAAATTTGTAAAATCAACGATTATAATTTTGCGCCCAGTAGCACATTATGAGGGTAATTTGTAATGACGATGACGTTGGGGCAGTTGAGCAGAAATTTTGAGTAAAATTCATTTGATTCTGTTTTAAATGCACACTATGTTTGGAACTTAGCATAGATACTTGTAAAAAGCTACAATACTAAAAACTTATTACATTGCTTCGTTTCTAAGATGTTGGTGGCGCTGTAAGTCTATGTCAAATTCGAGGTTAGCAGGTTAGGTCTGTGTCAAAACTAACAGTGCCGCCAACAAAGTATTCACGCGTTTGAATTTCCACAGCCGCCCCTTATGGGTATATAAAAACTGCACCTTCTTCTGTTTAGTATTTACTCCTTTATTATTATATTGTGTAAATCCATTATAATTACACTTATTGATTTGAATTTGCACCTTTTAAAAGGGGTTATTGAACATTATTATTATATCTGCAAGCGTTTACTTACAAAATATGAAATAATGAGAACTAAATTCATAATTTCTAAGAACTATAAACATTTTTGAAGAGACTTTCACTATCACCAGCGCTGGTGGCCTAGTGGTAAGAGTGACAGACTAGTAATCACAGCGATCAGCGGTCTCGGGTTTAACCCCCGGGGAGGCACGAGTTTACGTATAAATACGTACAATATCAGTCCTTCTCAGAACTAACCAGGAACACCTGAAGACGGGAGTAGATCAAAAACTACCGAAACATCGTGTGATATACACCTTAGACAGTGGAAAAGTCCGATAAAACATATCATAATGGACCACTGCCAAAAAATGACATTCAAAGAACAAAATAAATATGGCCTTCATAAGAAGCTTGGACTAAAAAATATGAAGATGTTGATGGTGTACGTGTAGCATAACTAGCAGGCGTTGCTGTCGACAGTGCAAGGTAGTCCATGCAGTAGATGCAAGTCCATTATGTCAATGAAAATAAATTGAGGTCGAAGATAGAGAAGTCAGAATGTAAGTGAAAAATAAAGAGAATATTAAAAATACCAGATCTGAGTGATAATTTAGAAATTTAAATGAACAAAACTACTAATTGATGTTTTTTTTAAATTGAAGCAAAACAAGACAAGTTAACGGTGTTTAAGCAAAAATGGTTATACAATTTAAAAATAAACATTAAATTAAACTGAATGTAAACATATAGTATTATTTATTTAAAATTGAATTTAAAAAAAAATTACTAACGATAATTGGATTAAACCTATAAACATTCAAAAAATAAAAAAAAACTTATAACCAATAAATTTTAATTGTCTTATTAATCGCTAATCTGTGTTTTTATTCCCTTTCAGAAATGTAAATCAAATTTTAAATTTTTATTAACAACTGATGAAGCGACCATAAGTTGCGAAACGTCTTGTAATTTTTTAAAATATTAAACATGGTACGATTTATTAATTTTTTATTATTCTAATATGTAATTGAAATCATGCATTATTAATACAACACATATTTCCAAATTTTTTGACATTATTTATCTCCATAACCTATAATTAATTGTCTTATATTTATAGTGTTATGTGTTTGTCAGGACATTTTTAAATTCGATTAGTGTCCGAGCTTTTGGAGTACTTTTGGTTCAAAGATTACGATTTCGCTTGTATATAGTTTTTCCGGTCGTATTTTCAGGCCCAATAGTTCAAATTGTGTGCAGGCCGCTAGCGGTTCACAATTTTCTGTAAGGCACTCGTTTTGGGTAACCTCGTTCATAATTACTTTTCGGGCGTATTTGGCATTTTTGAGATTTGGCACACAGCTTTTCTCTAGAAGGTTCGGTAAGCTGTTCTGGCCTCGAGCCGTCTTATTTGCACCTGGGTTGTTTCGTCACGTTGAAGCGTGCTTGTTTTGATCAAATTTGTAACGCAGCCCATAGGAGCAAGCGAGAGATTTTTCTAAATAATTTCATTCCATCGCAGTCTTTCGTTGTTAGCTGGATCACCCGTCGGGTCGCGTGAGGCCGTCTGTGATTGTCTGCTTCGGGATTGGCTGCAGGTGGTGAGGCGACAGAGCGCGTCTGGCGGGAAGATCGTTGTGTTGGCTTCAGGGAGTTCGTCACGGGCCGTCTCGGTGTTTTAAGTGGTGTTTGTTTGGGCTGTGCGTGTCCGGTTTATTGAATAACCGCCGTTTTTAAAGTGTCCGAGGTCCGAATGGGCCATCTTTCCGATACGTTGATATTCAGTCTGCAGAACGGGCTAATATTTATGTCTCAACCGCTTATCGTTTTGTATTTCCGTGCGGATTTCACATCAGTCCCTGCCAATTAGGGGAATATTTGAACCGTACAACACCCACGCTTATAGTTGAAGTCCTTTTGCTTCAGTGGTGAGCTCCCCGACAGTCATGACACATGCCTGGCACAACCAACCAATAAGGTGTGTGTGTAGTTTGTAAGAACTAATTAATTTTTCTGTTTGTTAATAATTAATGTGCATATTTGCTAAACGTCCACCCTTTTTGGGGCCGCCTGTAAACTAATTAACTTATCTGTCTGCTAATAATTTGTGTGGGGCCACCCTTTTTGGGGCCGCCTGTAAACTAATTAACTTATCTGTTTGCTAATAATTTATGTGCATATTTGCTGAACGGCCATCCTTTTTGGGGCCGCTTGTAAACTAAGTTAGCTGTGTGCTAACTTTCATTATCTCGCCTGTAGTTTAGTCGATTAGAGATAAAGAGTCTCCAGCTGGGCTTATAGATCGGTTTACTGAGAATTGCCTTATAATTTCCCCCCCTTGTGCATGCTTATTTTCAGGTTAAGTTATACTCTGTCAGATTTATGTAAAGTAGAGACTGGAAAGAAAGTTCTCAAGCGTCGCAGGTAAGTTAGGGCGCTTGTTGCTGCAGTGTCGGGTGTCGTGAGGCTGTACATATGTATTCTACTCCGTTTGTTTTTCGAGGTTCCGTTAAGCGAGGGTTTCAAGTCTGAATCTCGTGGCGCCTAAATATTTTGCAACACCCTATATATACCGTTACGCTTGCCCTGTCGCATACCGTTTCTTGGACCACGCTCTTCTCCTGAGAGTATCAAGCCGTGGCTTTTAGCCTGTTTTGTGAGATTTCCAGGGTAAGTGTTGATGTTTCCGGACATGATAAAGCAAGTGGCACTCCCGCACCTTTGAGTGTTTTTAAAACCATTGTTTTACTTGTGTATGTCCTAATTAACTTTCTGCAGTAACCCAACGAGATTGAAAGTCAAATAGTTATTTTGTTTACAAATGCTTGCTAGCTGTAGACCAAGAATGATAAGAATATAACGAAATAAAATCCTAACTAAAAAGTATTCACATGAATAAAATTAAACTAAATGCATAAAAGGACCGTAGCAATACATTGTAAATATTTAACAAGATTACCATTGTCCTTGAAAGTAGTTATATTTAAATATAATACAAACATTATTTTTAAAAAGAACCCGGTAGGCTAGCTATTCACCGCACATTGAAAAAATGCAATTTGATATATGTCTAGCCAGATTATTTGTTTTCGAGGTTCCGTTAAGCGAGGGTTTCAAGTCTGAATCTCGTGGCGTCCAATTATTTTGCAACACCCTATATATACCGATACGTTTGCCCTATGGCGTACCGTTTCTTGGACCACGCCCATCTCCCTGAGCGTATCAAGCCTTGGATTTTAGTCTGTTTTGTGAGATTTCCAGGGTAAGTGTTGACGTTTCCGGACACGATAAAGCAAGTGGCAGTCCCGCACCCTCGAGTGTCTTTAAAACCGTTGTTTGACTTGTGTACGTCCTAATTAACTTTCTGCAGTAACCCAACGAGATTGACAGTCGAATAATTGTTTTGTTTACAAATGCATGCCAGCTGTAGACCAAGAAAGGTAAGAATACAACGTGATAAAATCCTAACAGAAAATTATTCACATCAATAAAATTAAACTAAATTCATAAAAGGACCGTAGCAATACATTGTAAATATTTAACAAGATTACCATTGTCCTAGAAAGTAGTTATACTTAAATATAAGACAAAGATTATTTTTAAAAAGAACCCGGTAGGCTAACTATTCACCGCACATTGAAAAAATGCAATTTGGTATGTCTAGCCAGATTATTTGTTGCTAGCACAGTGCAAGTCATCTTAAAAATTCATGAATTGTATTAAAATTTGCTGCTAGTTTATCAGTAAATAAAAAGTGAATTTGAAATAGATCGATATAAAAAATAACTGATAAGAAATATAAGCTTTATTACTTGCTGGACTATACATATATGAATGGGAAATAAATATTTGTAAAATAATAAAAAATACCTTACCCATGTCAGAAAATAGACACCCATTAATTAAAAGATACATTTCCTGGAAAAAGATTAGCACCAATCAGCAAATACTCAATGGTTAGCTGTTCCGCCTACTGAACAGCATCTCAGTGGATAAAACACACAATATCATACAATAAATACTACAAACCGGTAACACTATACAAAAGTAACGCATCTTCCTGAATATATCCCCAAGTGGACGGGCGTTACTTTTGTAATACCCTGTATACATATGTCTATAGTAGCACTCAAGTCCAATAGGGTCATGGCTTGGTTGACTGTCGGCTGCCATTCCTTGCTGTTGTTTGTTCTTCTTTTCCAATCCCCAACGCCCATTTTTTTAGATCACCCAGCATCCTCTTGTTTGTGGTCTTGCGAGCGTCGTTGCAAGTACCGTTGGGGATTTTTTTATTCTGACATTCTCATAATGTGTTCTAGGCATCTTAACCTTTGCGCTTTAATCACTTCAATTATATCAGCTTCACAGACACTTTACACATTAACGCAACATATGTACTTTCAACTACATGGTTAATTTTACCAACAATATTTCGAGATGGCAATGGGTTTCTCTTATCATAACTTATTGTTAGTAACTTTTTTATGCAGTACTTTGATCAACAAAAAGTCGACATATACAAACTAATAGTTTGATGGACGTACGTCAACCATGTTTTTGCAATTTGTTAGTATGCTATTGATACGGAAAACAAATTTCTTGAACATAGTAACAGTAAAGAAACTTTTATCAAACTTTCTTTATACACAGAACTACACAACACAAACAGTTATTTTTCATAGATGTACTCATACCACGCACAGCAGTTACTTGTGAAACATAACGTAAAAAACAATACTAATAGGGACTTACATTTTAACTCTAGACATTACAAGAGTATACAAAGTGTTGTAAAAAATCCTTACGAGAAACAAAGATTGCTCTAAAGATGAAATGAAAAAAGAGAAATTTAAACTAAACATAAAATCAAAGAAAGCAAGCACGAATACATGTCGTCCTATTCTGTGTTTTAGATAAAAGTTTATTAACGATTCTTAAAAATGAAATCAAGCCACAGTCTGTGGAATTTGTCAAACAGTTATCAATTACTGTTCATTACGTAGTGATTTTGCTTCGTTAACTTTAATGTGTTAATTTTTTGCTGTATTGGCAACAAGAATACTTTTTCTACGAAACTTTGTATATTAATATTTTTGTTGGAAAATACAAACAGAAAACCATATCATAAAAGGTTTTTGAGATTATATTGGTAAACATTTTATTTTTATTATGCCTTTACGACACTTTTTGGCATAAAAAAATGGCATAACACGTGCTTTCGATATCATTGAGAGTTTTCTTTATCATCTGTGGCTAATAGTTGCTTTTCATAGTTCCATGAAAGGCATGTGATGGAATAAATTTCCGCTTTATTTAGCTTTGAAATTTCGTAGGTTGTACAAAACTGCAGCTTGTTCAAAACGGGGCTATTTCGTAGCTCGCACTAAACAGGTTGAAAAAGAAATTCAAAAATAACAATGATACCAAAATACGCAACAATGAGCTACCTACTTACCCTTGAGATGACAGATAGTCAGAGGAAATCATGTTCTGGACGAGGTTGCACCAATAAATTCGCAAAAGCGATTAGGACAAAGGTGAGTTCAGATTCAGTAATACCAATCCCAAAATACTCAGTCCTAAGAAGGTTCGTGGTTCCAAAATCCCCAAGAAACGGGCAAGCTATGAAGTAATTTGAAATGGACCAACGAATCCTCAGCGCCTCCTTGCTCGTCCGAAACGAGTACTATATAACAGGCCGAAGTAATGCAGAGAATCAATCTACTACTTCCAGGGTTATTAAGGCCTAATAAAGAAATTCCCAAAATCTTTGCAAAACTGAATGTTACAAAAGATAAGAAATGTAAATGTAGCTCTATTTCAGTTAAAATCCAAATGTAACTAAAGTTGCCTAAATTACAGGAAACTTCAAGACCAATTACCTAGATAAATTGGATGAGATCTATCCTAACTAGCCATTTCTAATAATGCATGCAATAAATATAAATTAACCATACATTATGAACCGTAGCACGTTCTTAAAGGTATTGTATTAACTGAAACCTGTTTTACCTACCGGTGTAGAGGCTGGTCTTTTGTAAACTAGCATCTGGTGGTGCAGTGCTCAACTTGCCTCGGTTTCGGGTTACGTTCATACATATTAAATTAAATTTATATTTTTACTTCCCTCTTCTTGAGATCTTCACATCTCAACGTTTCTAGAAAATGAAAAATCTGTTGTCTCAATCTCGTGGGTCTATCTGTTTGTCGTTCTGTCTGTCAATCCTTCTGTTGACGATAGAGCTCAAAAACTGTTTATTGGACAAAAACAATATTTGCGTGCGCATAAGTTAGATGTTGACCTTTCGTGACACCGAATATGCTTACGATCAAATTTATGAAGCGTGTGCTTCTTAAAAATTTTAATTATGTCTATCTTTGCTTTAACTCGAGAACTATTATATCAAACTATAATTTTGCACATAGCTTAGGTTTTTACAAAAATAAGCATATTTTGAACACAACAGACACAAGGCGAACATCTTTTTTGCTTTATCACCAAAACTATTCGTGAGAAAAAAAATCTTTTGTACTATATACTTTGACGTTTACCCTTGTCCAAAACCCAAAATCCAAAATATCTTTTGAACTGAACAGATACAGGTAAACTCTAAAAATGTAATTCTGGTTATTTTTACTTTCTCTTAAATTTGTTGGAGAAAAATAATACATTGTATAATGTATAGGTACTATATAGCTTACAGTTTTATCATTGACGAAAATTTTAATGCAACAGATAGAGGGTGAACAACAGGTGTAGGGTAAAGTTCCTTTATTCGTTTGAAATTTTCACATTTTTAGTTTCAAAACTTACTTGCCGGGGAAATTCCGTGTAAAACCCTTTACAGGTTAGGGGCAGCATTTCAAGGCAAATATACAGACGCCGCAGTAGAGTAGAAACAGTTTAGTGTAGACGTTGGGATCAACTTGATGTCTAACTAGAAAAGGAGATAGGTCGACTTAAAATGAGACATAGCTGAAAATATAGACAACTTTAGAGGTATAATTACAAATACATCTACAGTATAAACCAGTACTTTGTCCAGCAGGCAAAACTGTCTTACGGGACATGTCGCAGCATATTAAAAAAGGATCTGCATATGTATGCATATCGCTTAACTGCTATACAAGAGCTTCGCCCCTTGACTACGAAAAGAGAATGTCGTTTTCCCACTGGTTTCTTGCAAACATTAGCGACACCGGCACCCTAAATTAAAACTTCTCGTCCTGTGAAGCTTGAATTAATTTTCGGTTATATTAATTCGCAAAGTACAATGTTATTGATAAACTTAAACAAAGCATCGGTATATGTTTGCAACATTTGTAGTATTTTAGAAATTAGGAATTTATGTAACATTATATAAATAGTATGAGAAAAAAGAAAGTTCATCAAATATGCCTTTGAAATTTTGAAGTCATGCGTATTATAACACCAAAAAATTATACCGAATTCTTGTCACTTACATTTTATAGACAGTAGCTGGTATCGCAGCGTGATCAATATCTCCCGTAAAAAACGCAACGGAAATATTTTTAAAGCCTGGATTACATGAAAAAAAATTATAACATCGCATTGTAATAAATGTCAAATGACAGCTTCATATCTTCTGGTGTTATAATGCACAGGACTTCAACATCCAAAAGCACCCTACATAAACTTTCTTTTTCCTGATACAATATTAATCTAAAAATCTAAACAGTAATTAGAGCTAACTGCCTTACCAACTACACATATACAATTCGGGACAATTTTAAGACTGTCGTACTTAATCACAATCTACCCAAGTTTTGCAAAGCTTGATGTAATCGGAATTTGGTTTATTATATATTTCTCCTACGCCACATTTGTCGTCTTTGTTTGTGATGTCGAATTACATATATGTGTATTGTTACAGATCAACCTTTCTGAAAATGTCGAAACTATTTTAGAAATTCACATACATACCAACCACAAGCAGACGTCATGATTGCTATTACACAAAAAAAATCCATAAAACGGTTATTTACAATATGTCGAGAAAATCGTTAACCATATTCTACTGCAACATGAATTAAATTAAGTTAAATTAGAAATCACAAAACACGTTAAAATACGAAGTATAGTTTTAAAACACGCTAGTTTCAATATATTGTACTAGACATCTTCATTTATTTCTTCTTCTTCTTTATCCATTCCTTATGCCTCTAGAGCGTTGGGCTGCCTAACCTTCTTTATATTTCCTTCTATCTTTCTAACATCGTGTATGGTGTTTCCTTCTTTTCCGATTATTTCTTTAACTTTATCTTCTCACTTCTTCCTTGGCTTACTTTGCTGTCTTCAGCGTTCTACTCTCATATTCATTACTTCTATTGTATTATGTTTTCTACCATTCTCCACACATGTCAATACCAGTTTACCGGTTCTTCTTCTGTTTTTATCAATTTTTGGGACTAATTATTTCATTTCTAATTTTGCCCTCCTTGTATTGCTTGTTATTCTTCTTAAATACTTCGTTTCACTTACTGTTACTACTGATGTATGTTTGTCTATTACTGTCCAACTTTCAGATTTATACATTAATGTAAGTTTGTATACAGTTTTATATATCCGGATTTTTAGTTTATTGCTGATCTCCTGTTTGCATATAAGTGTATCATTTATGGTATAATATAGTTGATTGTAATCTTTCTCTGCTGCTTTTCCATATTTCGTTGCAGTCACTGCTAATTCTACTTTTGCTGCTGTTGTATTAATGCTCTATTGTATTGTTCCCTCTTTTTTGCGGCGTTCTGTATCTGTGACGTATACTGCATCTTCGTTTGGATATGCCTTTTCTATATTTTTAAAAGTTTTATTCTTTTGTAATATATTTTCCATGCTTCTTATATGACTAAGCTATTACTTTTACTTTTACTTTTTCAGTCTGCTTATGATATACCAAAACTGTTTCTAATTTTTGCCATATGTTTGATCTAGATCCTGTCCAATTTTTTCCCAATATCTTTTTTAATTTGTATTTCTTTTTTGTCTCACTCTTTTTCCGTATATAATCTGTTCTGCCCTGTATTTCTAGGCTTTTCTTAGCTTTTCCGTATCTTTTAGTGCCTGGCTCCACCACCTAGTTCTGTTAAATCCTGAATTTATTTTCCTTTTCCCACGTACTTCATGCATCCAGGAATGCATTATTAAAGATGTCTCACTTATTTTCTTATTCTGTTTCTTTGCCTTCGCTAATGTCTGCATGTATTCATTTTGTTTTATATATTCTAGTATGTACATTATGTAGTTTTTCTATATTTAGTTTTTCATATGTTTAATTTCTTTCTCTCGCTTGTACTATTTTCTATCTTAACATAGGAAGTTCTTAATATTTGGTAAATAAATGATGTCTACTCCGAGGTGAACATGCTATTTTCTTCTTCTCGCGTATTTTTTTAATAGTATATTACTGGACGAGGGACAGAAAAGTTACTTTACCCGAGAAGAAAAATGTTTTTATCCACCGACCGTTCATGTGGGCTTATGAAGACCCATCCAACATTTTAGTATTAAGATTTTCGACTCAGAATTATTCAAAGAATCTCACTACCTGAAGATTATACGTCATTTTTAATACACCCTGTATTAAAGTTTTATAATTTGCGTGATTTATATTAAAAAACAGATTTTGGTTTGAAATAACGTTTGTTCGTGTTATAAGTTTGGCAGTACTGAAGTGTATTGTTAGTCTATGTCAAATTCGAGGTTAGTAGATTAGGTTTTGTTTGTTATTTGAGACAGACTGACGCAAATCTTAACCTGCAAATCTCGAAATTGACAGATTTTAGTGGGGAAAATGAGTGGGCAAAAAGTTTTTACAAACAACTTGAGTGAGCAAAAAAAAAACGCTTTCTCGTTCTGTATCCAAGTAAGAAACAACATGTTTCGACACTAGGATTGAAGAAATATTTTTTATTATTGTATTTTGACGTTTCATCTACTACGCGTATACTCCTTTTACATTTTTTTACATGAAGAGTGATCATGAATATGTATCTCTTTAAAATTACTTTGTTGTGTTTAAACGAGGTTTACATTTTAGGTTATGGTTTCCAATGCAGTTAGGTTAAAAACAGGACAAACCAGCTTCGAATGCAAGGAACAGAAAGTAGACCCTTAGCAATTTCTGTATATGTATTTAGTTTCAGTAATTATGTAATTAAAGACAATTTTAATTAAGTACATGGAATGTATCACAATACGCATGTGCTATCAAAATAAACAGTCCATCAGGTAACTGTATTCTATTCTCTCAAATGATAATAAATTTGTTGGACGTTATACAGGTTATACAACAAAATAAAATTACGGTTCTGTTCATGTGCAACTTACCCACTAAAATCCAAGGCCAACCTTCATGCCATCAAGAAGTGAATGATCTTTGGGGTCGTAGTTATTAAATATCAATGTTAAAACAAATTACATTTTATCCCTAGGGATATAAAACATCTACTTTACTTCATTAGTTCTGATAATCATTCTCATCTACAGTTTGACGAATAACGAGAGATTTCTAAAGCAGCAGCTATATTTTTAACACTGCTTTAATTTTTAAGAATATTGAAGAGTAAGCAAAACATTGTTAAATTACTTGGTAAGCTTCATCAACCCTTCTTCTACCTAAATTTTGTGACATATCTTAATTTTTCAGAAAGAGTTCTCCTGACAATAAACTTTTGATGATTTGCATGCAGAACCATCTGTGGGGCATCAGCATGCTAACCTACGAAATGTTTTCACAGCGACAAGCCATATACCTACTATTGTAAAAGACTAAAAGAGAGTGAGCTCGGAAGAACCTAATGTTAGATACATGGCATATTATCGTTGGCACTGTGTCGCATTTCACACTAAGAGTAGTAACTGGCCCGGAAATATTTTTTACTGTAAAGGTTAAACTTTCTTTTTATTATAAGGCATAGAGAGTACTATTGAGTAATAAAATACATTTTAAATAATCGGAAGTTAATACAAGTTAAGAAACGTGTAGCACCTTAGCTAATAAAATATTTAATATACCTAATACAAGTACATGATAAAGCGTTACCTTAATCTATCTTAATCATAGAAATTTTTGAGTTACAGAAGTTGAAAGTTTTACATTTTAATTGCTTATGCGCTGTAAAGTTATTTATACTAAACAACAGTAACGAGCTCATAAACTTGTCAAATTGAAATAAATCATTGCAACACGTTAGTTTTCACAAGTGCCCAATTTAAATAAATAACTGCTAGTAATGCTACTGTTACATCAGTAACGCCAATTTCGCATATTAGAGATACACTTTCTGTACTACAGTACTTCATATTTAAAATGAATTATTTTTATAGCAAATATTAATCCACCTTCACGCAGTGAAAACGTACATCGCAATAACAATAGTTTATAAAAATTCAAAGGCGCTGATTGTTGGGCGACTTTAGCTTATATTTCAAGATGGGCAATAAATGAAAAGAAAGCCATCGAGGCGAGTGCTTGGGAAGTGCAGAGGAGCAGCGGGAATTACACGAGTAGTCTCCAGAGAGTGATCGGAAATGCGAAACCGAGCGGCGAAATCCTTTGGTTGTCCGCCAGGCCGACATCTTTAGGCTATGTCACGTTCGCAAAACCAATCAACCATGATTTATGCGTCCTGGATTCAGTGCAGCAGACATTCCCTGTAACAGACGGATGTCTTTACGATCGTTGATCAATCTACGTTCCATCGGTAGGTAGTAGGCAAGTAAGGCAACTTCAGCATTCAGCACGAAACCATAAAGTAGCATTGTTAACATGGAAACAAAAAAACCCTTGATCAACAAACAATTAGTTGAGTATACACGAATATTCACTGACCGCCCATGTTTACAACCGGGGGATTAGTAATTAATCAATAATCACTATCCATTTTCTTTTAAAATTATATTATACCATTATTAATTTTGGTTTAAAATTTTGGCACAAAATAATGGCTTGATCTATATACTTTATTAACAGCTGCTTCCTGCGCACTGGAAGACAGACGAATCAATGAACAAATCAATTCCGTTAATCTTTTAAGAGGATATTATTTTATGTTCACATTCAAAATGGCTGCTGATAGTAGTATTACCACCATTTATTGACGATTTTAGTGTTTCTGGTGGATAGTCGGAGGGTGTCACATTATAAGTATATTTTCCGACAATAAACAGCGCCTATATTCTTAGACGTATCCCAATCTACTCGTAGTATCTATAGAAGAAGGATACGCACGAAACCCTTCTTATGTAAGACATATAAGACATAAATAGTTAAATATAAAATATGCAGCTTATTTACTTGCCGTATTCACTAAAATAAATAGAATAACATTTTCAAGTTATTTGTAAAACCGAATTGAGAAGCCTTTCATAGCTAAATTAAACACCCAATATCGAATCAACACAATACTCGTAAACATTTGCCATCATATACTTTTCATGCCCATAGCTTTTCAATACTGCTACATCATTTTCCAGATTTTAAGTACCTGTGTTCTCCAGGTAACCACGTTAAGTATGCAGTCTTTATATATTATGTTCTCTAACCATCTTTTACATTGGAATTTTTTATTACTTTTTTATAGCTATTTTACATCTTTTTGCTCCTTTTCCTTCCATGAATTTTGCTTAACATCTTCCTCTATCATATTACCAGCCTATTTGCATTATATCGACATAACTTTTGTAAATATAACACTTGGAGCTTCTTTACACACACCTATTACGTGCCACTGTTCTTGTATCCAACGAAAAGCTTTTTTAATATTATGTATAATGTGCTTATTTTGCATGTTTAATCGAAATCGCAGTCAACAGCCAACCGAAGAGCTTACTCGTTAGTCATCTCCTGATTAAAAATTAAACAATTTAGTGGTTATTATAATAACACGAAAACAATGTGAATATGTAAAACTGTAACGGTACTTATGGTCATACTGTGATTTGATCTCCACTTTTGCAACCCATTTCTGTAATGGTACTTTCGTTCAGCCCCTCCGTCAGAATATGTATTAAATTTAAATAAAACTTGTTGTACCTACGCTTCAATATTTTAATAATTGTTTGCCCTGTTTGTTTATTTTGCCAGCTCAGTGAACATGAAATCATCTTTATACTCCAGCCGTGGTTGCTGTGAGTCAATATTTGGCAAAAACAGAAAGCTGGTCCACACCTGTAGCGTTATCGGGCTGAAACTTCAAACAACATCCACAAGAAAATCAAATTTATTTACACAAATGTATTGAATTTAAAACGTAGAATATCAAAAAGTAATGGAAATACAGCTAGCGTGGCACTGCTCGCATGTAGATAAAACAACATTAAAACAAAATTCTAAAATCACTGGCTTTAAAAGTAGAAACGTAAAAACTCTGAAGCCAGTACTTGTCTGAGTCCGGCGTTCTTTAATCGTACAGCTGAACGCCAACGCTTATCATGTATCTGCAAACATTTCCGGTATCAAATTTACATAGAAGTTGGACCTAGAGGATTTTTATGTACCCTTGCATTAGGCTCGCCTTGTATTGCATCACCTAAATCTTAAATGGCGTGATGCATGTAAAGTTACCGCACCTCTGGCGCCGCAACGACGATTGACGTCACGTCTTAACAATAAATGTCATGGATATACCGGGTTTCCGTTCTCAAAGTCGAACATAGACGATTAACATTGTATTGAACGTTTTTGCCTGCTTGCCAATTCAACTTACAGGGAAGGTAATGGTATCAATGGAAAGATAAATCAAATGATACCAATAGTAATATTCAAGATGCTATTTTTATTTTAAAATACTAATTAAAACCTTGGGAATTTTTAAATATGCAATGCCTTGCTTGTCACGTTCGATAGCATTTGTCAAAAAAATTGGTAATTGGTTGGCGTAAATCAGGTATTGTCTGCCAACGTCTGTTAAAGTTATCTACAAAAAAATGAATTATTGTTATATATGTTAATGGCCTATGTTCGACTTTTAAAATGGACACCCGGTATGTGACTGCTTCACAAATGTGTGTACTCATCTTGTACGCGGTGGATACGGCATCTACTTGAAGTGTAAACCAGTGATTCTCAACCTTTTTGTATATGAGCCCCTCCTTTTCCATATAAATATTATTCGCGCCCCCTTTTTAATGAAGTAACCGAACTCCACGTGCAAGGTCATTAACAATGTATATATATATATATGCGGATTTTTTACAGCTGACGCCGTTTTTCCGCCCCCAGTTTCCATTCCATTCTTCTGTATGTGTCTTCTTCCGTGAGGTCTCTTTGGGTCATGGCTTCATCTATTTCATCTCTCCAGCTTGCTGCGTCTAGGTCTTCCCCGTTTTCTTTTCTCCGGTGGTATCCATGTCAGTACTTTCTTTGGCCATCTCGTCTCTTGCATCCTGTTAGTGTGTCCAAACCATACCAATTGTCGTTTTTGCACTTCGTCAATTATATCTCCTTCCATTTCCATCATTTCTCTTATCGTAACATTTCGTATTCTGTCCAGTCTTGACTTCCTGCAGCTTCTTCGTAAGCAATCCATTTCGGTTGATAACAGTTTGCTTCTATTTCTTGAATTTATATCCCACACTTCTGCCCCATAATGTTATAACACTCTGTACCATTGTTTTATAAATCCTTTTCTTTGTTTTCTTTCTAACCTTATTGTCTCATAGAATAGACTTAAGTGACCTAATAACGGTTCGCCCTTTGTTTATTCGGTTATTTATTTCTTCGTTACTGTTCCCGTTTTTATCAATAATAACTCCTAGGTATTTACATTTATTTACTCCTTTTAAGTGTAAGTTATCTTCCAAGGGTAGATTATCCGTTTCAACAATGTGGTAACGAAAAAGTAATCGATGGGCATCGCTGCGGGGGGTCTGGGGAACAGTGCCACAGATTTTTTCAAAATTCACGGTCATTCATTTTTTTGGAGCCTAAATTTTTTATGAACACCAAAGAAAGTAAAAGAAATTTAATACCGTTTAATACCGCGCATACATTTTTGGTCTTGCAGAAATAACTAGAAAACGCGTTTTTAAGTAATTACCACATGATATTGTAGTCGGTCACTTAACCCCAAAAATGAATGTAAAAAACGAAAATTTTATAAACCAGAGAAGCAACGCTCTGAACTGTCGTCATAGGTACGTAATGTACACAAAATATTTAATAATTTTGCGCTTTCCAAAAGTGTATCACTAAGGTTATTACTTATAAATAACCGAAGAATCAATTATTAATTGTTAAAGTCACCGTTGTTCAAAAAATAAGTTTTTAAATACATATTGATATTTAACTACCTACATATAGGAGTAGCATTTTATTTTAGTATTACAATGTAATTTACTTCATGTTGTATGGTCCCCTTCTATTCAATAAATAGATTGTTTACTTTCTTTTCTAATTTTTACGCGCCCCCCTTCGAGATATCTCGCGCCTCTTTAGGGGGAGGGGCGCCCCACGAGTTAAAAACAACTGGTGTAAACACTAGATTGTTGCACATAATTTATAGGCAGCTAATTAGTTACTGATCCGCGCACTTTTGGTTATGTAGATTTACGTTTAAAACTAATTAACAAATAAAAACGTACAATTACAAACTAGCTATAATTTTCAATATGAAAATATAAGCCATTCAGGCGAGGAGAGGGAGAGGTCCGTTTCAAATGCATGAGAATATCATAGTGTTATGTGAAAATAAAGCAGCGATCACTAGAATGAAGTAGCACACCTAATATATCCAAAGTGTTATAACAAAACGCATAGAAATATATTATTTTAGAAAATGAGATACGTAGAAAAGTAATAATAGGAATTAATAGTATATTACATAAAAGTTAGGAAAGTGAAGTTTTACTGATGAAACGGCATTTGGAGTACTTCTGACGTAGAGTCAGGCACTTTTCTGACGTGTATTGTATACCTACAGTTTTTTCTGTATTATTAATAGTTATTTATGCATTAAGGGTATAATCAATTGTAGCACGAGGAAATGTTTAAAGCGCGCCGTGGAGGGGAGAGCTTTAAATTTCCCGAGAGCTATAATCGTGATTAGGCACGTGGTACATACAACGGTTTATTTCATTTTGCTTCTCAAAATGGACAAACTTCATGGATTTAGTATTTGGCCTACAGACTATTGCGTCATCGTTGTGATGGCGCTCTGAATTTTTGGTGTGCTATGGTTTCTATACAGATATTTGGTGTTTCTATACTACAATGTTGGTGCTTATTATACTGCTTAGCAACTTTATAGGCCCTAGGGCCATAAAAGCCATTTTACGCCCGCTATCGAGGGCCAATAAACAAGACCATGGCTACAAAATGCAGTAAATTTATAAAAAACAATTTCTGTAATAATTTATGGTATGATGGTTAATATTGACATACAAATCAAATCAAATAGAACAGATCTTATTTCAGTTGTTTCTATGGTGAGTATTCACATTAACGTTAATAAAATGACATTATATTATATTTTTGTACCTACCTATTTTTCTGTAAAAAAATTACCATACTGGTCTTGTTTTTATTATATTGAGACAGGGAAAGTTTACTTTCCTGATCCAAAAGTTATAGTAATGGATAATATACGAACGGCTTCAGAAAAAAAGATTCCTTGAAAAAGTGCGTCATAACAATATTATTCTTTACATCTACTGAAATTCTAAGCCGCCTGTTATCGCTGTAAAATATTTACCCTTATACTGAATTAATAGGGATGCCTGCACCACGAGGCCTATTTGGTACATTGATATGGCAGGCGCCAGGAATCGAGTCCATGATTTTGTTTTCTTGTGACCCAGTAGCAGACAAATATACTTGATACACGATCAAAATTAAAATAAAGATGCACATAAAGATATTTTTTAGTAACTAGGATATAGGTACATATTTTAATGTTATCGTGCTTACAGCAATTCTGGTTGCATTGCAAACGTAAGAATAATAAAGAAAGATTCAAATAGGCACATAACTGGTATTCTATTTATTGCAACAATAAGTCATTAGTAAACATTGATAATTACATAAGACATGATTAGCATGTAGCCTGACGGGCTAGTTTAATTTAATTTAAATGCTACAATCACCAGCCTGAAAGCTGGTTGCCCAAAGTTAGCTCAAAAAGCCAAGATCCAAATAATAAACTCAGATAGTAACGTGGAATAGAAACACAGGATAATTTCTTATTATTATATAATAATATTTAACTGGATACATTAAATTAAACTGTATTACAACAACACGAAATAATAGAATGTAATGACATAAAAATAAAATAACTCTTCTAACGGGGCGTCGTTCATCGGTAGTCGAGCAGTGGCACACTATTGCGGGACAGCCTGTACATCAGTCCTCTCGTCACGTTGGCAACACGCCGGCCCTGAACAGGTATTATGACAGATTAGTAGGCCGCCAATGATGGCGGACGACAACAATACATTTGGTCTTGAAATTGTTAAATAAACAAAACTGTGGTCAATGTTAAGTTAAATTGTGTGCATACCTAGGGCATCTGGAACTCTGACAGTGAAATTCCCAACGTTCGAGTGATGGGCGCCGTATTTAATTTGATTTACTCGTCAGCGGTCACGCCGCAAAAGGTGAGTGGACTTTGTTTGATTAAACGCCTTTTCCTGCTGGAGGAGGTGGCCGCCGAGCTACCCTAACTCCAGGAGTGCGTGCCTATGGGCGGCGACCTCGGACTTACTCCGCAGAAACCCCTGGTGCACGCTCCTCGGCCTCTGAGATGCAAAAGTCGCCCCAGACGCAATTAACTGACCTAATTACGTCTGCGTCGCCGTCCTGGTGCCGGGAAATTTGCTTCGCGGACGGCGTCGTCACCGGCGAGCACGACTTGGCCTCCCGTGTGCCTAAACTTTGGAGGGCGTCGTCAGCGAGTTCGGAAATACTCTGCTTACGTCCAGGTGTCTGACACCGTCGCCGTTGGACCTGGGGCAGTCCTCTAGGTCGCTAGGTGCTCGGGAAAAAACGTCGGAAAGTAAAATAACAATCCAAACGTGCAGGAATTCAGGGAAGTAACGTAACAACCCAAACGTTCAGGGGTTCAAAAGAATAACGTCGGAAAGTAAATAACAATCCAAACGTGCAGGGATTCGAGGAAGTAACGTTGGAAAGTATAACATAACAATCCAAACGTTCGGGGTTCAGGTAGCTGGTCGGGATACCCTCGAAAAGTCCTGGGGGACACTCCTGAGAGTACAGGTGAGGCTAGAAGAGTGGGAAGATCTAGGAAATTCTAGGAAATTCTAGGAAATTCTCAAAGATGCTCGAAGAGCCCGGAGGCTCTCTTGAGCGGAATCAGGTCTGGAAGAGGTTCGGGAAAAATACTAGGAAATTCTGTCTTGTCTGCGCTCCGAATTCTGCTTTTATACCTGGTGCGAGCGTAATCGGAGGTCGTTGGAGAGGGGATCCGCTACGGTCTAGGTGCGCAGTGGTATTAGGGCGATCGCTTGCGGTGACGTCACGTCGTCCTCTCGGCGCGGAGCTTCGGTCTCTAACGTGGTGCACGACCAGGGTGAACGCGCAAATTAATTTTTAATTTACAGAATCGCGATCGCGCTGGGCGTAACGTTACAAGCAATAACTGTAATTTAATTAACAGAGGCTAGTATTTGAATAAAACAGTATCAACAGAGTTCCATTCACCTTATTTTTAATGATTTGTGCTCGGTATGACAAATGCATCTAATTTATGATGACTACCAGGTTAATAGTGTAATTTAACGACATGATATTGAATTTACTTAAGTACAGAGATGTTTCGAAGCGTTACAAAAGTTTTATGCAGCGTTCTGTATTCATATCATTATGCCAACAATCGGTAACGCAGCTGAAGGATTACAAAGCAGTGTAAGGAAGCACAGGAATGCAAATAGCATGTGAAAAGCAACCTGAAAATGATAGAAAACTACAATACAGTAATAAGTAACTTGTGAACCAGTGTTGATAAACTAAAAGTGCATAAAATCAATCAAAATGGCGGTTAAAATGCTCCGGAATGACATTTAGCAAAAGCAATTGGGTATTTAAGGAAAAACATTGTAAAATCTTACTTGAAATAATAGTTAACCTGTTGCTATGATACCTAGATGTTCAACTATTATTGTTTATTGAAGCAGCCAAGCCAGAAGCTGTTTATAATATTGGCTCCCAGTTTTGAATCGAATTCCTACATTAAAAGTTTATCATTTGTGGCAATTGTTGGGTTTTATTTATTCACCAGTGTGCAGAGTCAAGTTATGCATAATTTCATAAAGTTCCAAAATCCAGTTCCTGAGGAAATTGATTCTGAAGCTTCACTCATTTGTGTTCGACTTCGAGGCTATATTTTGGCAAGTTATGGTACTGCGGTGAGGAGATAGCAGTGTGCAGAGTATGCAGGAGCCTTATTTGTGACATACAACAAGGCAGAAGCAGTTAAAGGCGTTCTAGAAGTCCGGTACAATATTGGCGTTCTTTGAAAACGTCTTCCGGTTCCGAGGTCAACTTTTGAAGCCCGTTTCGAGAATGCTGGAAGCCGATAGAAGTGGACAGAACGTGCAGCACCTAGGGAAGACTTCGTTCGTGGTCCAGAAGCAGGTGGCGGCCGCAGAAAGCATTCCAGAAGGAAATTACAAGTTTAGCGTAACTTGCCTTTGCATTGGACGAACATGGATTCGTAAAACAGGAAATAAAACAGTTGCCAGTTACCGTCACCTATGACGTCGAAGGAAAACAAATACAGGTTAGCCAAGCAACTTGATTTGTTAAATTGCATTGTTATTGTTTACCTGAGGCGTATTTATTAATTGTTGCTCGATTTGCGTTCAAATTACGCTGGATTTTTGTCTGTTCGATCAGCTCTGTTTCCCGTCAATCTTTGAGGTTAACTGTCAACCGTTTAAAAGTGAGCATTTGCTATACTAGGATAAATTTTATTGGGTGTGTTACAACCCAACCCTTTGGTATTGGAGTTCTCAAAAACTAGCCGGCGCATTAATTTAATTTTGTTGCCAGTAATTAAAATATAGGGGACAACATACGAATACCACTTATTATTGCAAATAATTAAACAAGTCATGATTTTTAATTAACCCTTAGAGAGGCAATTATTCAGATGAAAACTGTAAAGTAATTGTGGTAATACCTATTTTATTTATTCCAATTTATATGATTATAACATACTCCCCAACAAAAAGTGGGGAATAATAATATTACTACAATATATGTAGGTACTGCAAAAATCTTTTCTACATTTACAATGGGAAAGTTACGTGGCATATTTTCGAAGTTAAATAGTTTATCAGGGCCTGGAATTTTAAACATTATTACTATAGGAGTACATTTAAATTTATAGGCACACGCTCATGCTGCTAGAAATACTCTTTCATTTACTTTCTAATTTGGAAGTGGGTAAATGTACGTTTACGCTTATCTAAAGAGGTGGATTAACTTCGTTTGAGTAATTACATGATAATCCTAATATACTGTCTGCAAGAGCAGCCAAATTAATTTGTTTTTAATAGAGATTTCCTAAAAATGCACACCTACGCGAAAACGTGGGTAAAGTGCCTATGCTTCAGCTGAGAATATACATGTACATCTAATTATAATCGCATCTTATAATTGCAATTGCTGTTTCTTTGAGATACCAAAAGCAATTAATGATTGGCTTAGCATAACGCTGATAACAAGTTACATGTAATGCAATTTAAAATGGAATACTTATTAAGTTGCCAAATAAGTAAGTTACGCAGTGGCGCGGCGCTATGATTGCACAACCGCGAGTGTGCAAAGCCTTTGAATGTCAGGAATGCAATCTTAAAAGTTCTTGGACATTAATTTGTTTTTAAAATAGTTCTCATTAGTCAAGTAGCTGATGTGTTTCCTTTTTTTGATGCTTCCCTTGCTAAAACCACTTACTGAAAACTTTAATATTAGCCATAACTCAATGTAGTTCCTAAATGTATTTGCTTTACATGAACACTGCAGATATTCGATGTCATAAAAGTAAATATGCTTTATGGAAGACAATGGAAAAGACATTTTTCTAAGAACAAAATGTGTATCTCATATATTAAGGACGGAGAACAACGAAAGCCATATTTAACATCGCAAACTTTGTTACTTCTTGCACTATGTAATTTTTCATTGTTTTAGTAGTTTGCCCAACAAAGCTATTTGGGAATGCTTTCAGTATCGAAGAAGTAAAAGTGCCCGTAGTAAAATTAAAAACTACACTTGGAAAACTCCCAGTGTTGACAGTTTAACTGGTACGTTAATTGTATTCCATCCTAACCAGCACATGCTTTCTACATAGGCTAAAGATAAACTCGTATAGACGCTATTAGAGCTAAATATTGAAATTGCCAGCGACTGGAATCGGATACTTGGATTCTTTGTCGAAAATTGGATTTATCATGTGCTGTTTAAACAAGATGCATAATTTTTCGACAAGAACAAATTCGAATAATTGCGTCCACTTGCTGTTTTGGTGAGCAGGCTAGAATAAGGTACTTCTTTTAGTAATGAGCAAAAGACTAGAAAAGAATAAAGACGGTCATGACTATTTCACACTTTTATAACTTGTACCTACAGTATTATATAAAATACAAATTAGTACATATATTGTAATTGTTATGTTAACAATTTACAGCCTCACGTTGGCGCAACAGTAAAGATACGATGATAACCCTGGAAATTAAAATTTTATTCAAATATCTTTGCATGAGAACCTGGCTCAACATACTCTTCATTAAACACTGATACAAATGACAGCACACGGCTGGTCTTGCCCTATAAAAATTTAATAAACTGTGGGTAAAATATTACTGAACAATTTAACAAGCTCATATACTAATTAATCAGACAAATGGAATACATCGTCCTTACTCTCCCGGTTTAATAGTAATTTTTGTGTTAAGTGGCTGAAGTGAGTGTTTTTGTGCGTGAGAATGCCACTTTTTTGGCTCGGCTGGCGCCTCGTCAAAAAAGTGGCATTCTCACGCACAAAAACACTTCGCGCACGTAATACAAACAATATTTTTTCTACAACCGTCAAACAAGAATATCAATATTATTTCGAGACGTAGTGCGCCAAAATGTTTGGCACTATAGTGCGCGAAATGCATTTTTTCACGTCAATGGTAAAGTAAATAAATATCCTATTTTTTAACAAGTTAAAAAAATGGCAAACTTCGCGCATTGATAGCGATGCGAGAATGTCCCCTTTTTTACGATTGTCGAAAAAATACGTTTTGGTTCAGCCACAGCGTAGTTTATTTGCAAGAACAAAATGGCCGACTGTGATGATTTAGAATCGATACCACCAATTCTGTAAGGTTCACCAAAAACTCAGGTTGGCAGTTGGAGCAGAATAACTAGTTTGCAGTCGCTTGGGACGCCTGTGAGCATCAGGCAAGGATTTTCTGAAGTTGCGGTTTACCAATATCTGCTCACTCTTGCTTACTATTTTTTTAGGTGATCGTCGAACTACCTATGTACACATAGATCTACTTATGTGTGGCAGGTTACTTGCATTGAAGCAGTTACGAAGAACTGCTGTCACTGAATTGTAATCAGCTGCTAGTTATTTAGTCAACCAAATGTAGAATTAAATAAAAAACGAATAACTTCAATGGACATAATATCCTTTTTATTTATGCGGAAACTCTCACTTCTTAAGTATTTAATAAAACACAAACATTTTTCTAACTGACAACTGTTATCCACTCTCTTTCATTTATTGGAGTAACACAATATTATGCAGCTTACATAGCGTGTGCTACGAGGACGACGCTCTATTAATTGCCGAAAATGAAGATGAATGAAGAATTTTACAGCATGTGAACAATCATTGCGTAATATATCATTGTAAGTTAACTGAAATGTCGTTAAAAGGGCGTTTCCTGCAAGAATTTCATCATTTTCAGGCCGTATAACTTTTAAAATTACAATTATTATTTCTGTTTTACATAATGTTCTGTTGCATGTTTTAGAAATTGAAAACGTTTTTGCTCGAACTAATTCCGACAAACTAGATATTCTCTCAAACTTCTTACTGACGTTTGGTTTTGGGTATTTGGAATGCCTACTAAAATATCTACAGACTTGCACTTGCTTTTTTCCAATGCATTTTACATAAATGTTTTCAAATTTTACCAGTACCCACTCTAATTCAATTTGAAACCATTCTTAAACGGTAGTCTGTGTATAGCAGATGTTCGTATTATTATTTCATGCACTAGGTTTACGATATTTTCATTGCATAATTGAAAAGTATATTGGTTAAATATATTTTATTTACAACTTCTTACATAACAACGGAGAAACGGTTCAAAACGTGGCCGGCCCCTTCGGTCTTGGTGAGAGAAATAAGAGAGTTAATAGGTTAATACAGTTTTGCCAAGAAGAGCAATTTAAAATTACTGACACATGGTTTGACCTACTACCAAGACGCTTATATGCATGGAGGTCTCCACAGGATACAGCGGAGAGTATCGTTAGTAACCAAATCGACTTTCTCCTCATAAACAAAAGATTTGGAACATTTGCAACAAAGACCCAAACTGACCCGGGTGCCGATGTACCATCAGATCATGTTCTCTTAGTTATGAGTCTGAAACTGAAACTTCATACAATAAAAAAGAACAACTCTAAATCTGGTAGGCTCGATGTGAATAAGCTCAAACAAGAAAAAATTAAAACGCAGCTACGGGACGGACTAAATAAAAATCTTAAAGAAATAATCGGATCCACACAAGAACTAACACATATGAGACATGGCAGAAGGCGGAAAGCGAAATGCTAACTGTGGCCTTTAATAAATTGAGCTATAGAAAAAAAAACAGGTAAAAAAGATGGATGACCCAAGAAATTATAGACCTAATGGATCAACGCAAACACAAGAACAAAAACGAAGATGAATATATGAGAATACATTTACAACTACGGAGAGAAATCAGAAAAGCTAAGCAAGAATGGCTAAAAAAAGAATGTGAAGAAATTGAAACCGTACAACAAATGCACGACTCTCTGAGAGAACACAAAAAGCTGAAAGAGGCGGCTGGCGTGTACAGAATAAATAAAACGTCCACCCTAGTTACCGACACCAACGAAATTGTAGTAGGCAACTGTGTGAAAACTACGTTGAAAAACTGTTTGCAGACAACTCAAGAGAAGAACTAGAAAACTGCCCTCCAAACACGACACTGTCAGGCCCATCGATAACAACAGATGAAGTAAGAAAAGCAATATCGAGAGCCAAAAACAACAAATGCCCTGCTCCAGATGGCTTACCTGCAGAAATTTTAAAACTAATAGATGATGACAATATTCACATTTTACAGCAACTGTTCGATGAAATCTATGACACTGGACAATTCCCTAAAAACTGGCTGAGTTCATCGTTCATTCATTCCACTCCCCAAAAAGAGCTCCGCTCGCACCTGTAATGATCACAGACTCATAAGACTGATGAGTCATACACTTAAGATCTTTCTAAAAATCCTTCACAACCGAATATACTAGAAGTGCGAGTGTAACATAGGTTTGAGTCAGATGGATTTCAAATCAGGCATGGGCACCCGCGAGGCGCTATTTGGTCTGCAAGTCCTGATACAAAACTGTAGAGACGTAAACAAGGATGCGTTTCTATGTTTCATAGATTATGAAAAAGCCTTTGACGTATTGCAACACAGAAAGCTTATTGATATTCTGAAAAAAACAGACGTGGACGAGAAAGACATTCGGTGCATAGAAAATCTATATTGGTACCAAACAGCACACGTAAGTACGCAACACCTTAACACTGAAGATATTCACATTCGCAGAGGAGTAAGGCAGGGATGTGTGCTTTCTCCGCTGCTATTTAACCTGTACTCAGAGGAAATTTTCAACGAAGTCTTCGAGGACCAGGACATGGGTATAAAAGTAAATTGGGTACTAATTTCTAACGTAAGATACGCCGACGATTCCGTATTACTTGCGAATAATATCGCAGAACTTCAAAACATGACCACACGACTGAATGAATGCAGTGAAAAGTATGGATTGAGTATAAATGCAAATAAAACCAAATTTATGATTATTAGCAGAAGCAAACAAGCATATGCAAATGCCACAATTACAATCGAAGGCCGAACTATTGAAAGGGTAGAAAAACTTAAATATCTTGGATGTTGGCTGCATGCAGACTGGAATCCGGATAGGGAAATAAGAGCAAGAATAGAAATGGCACGAACAACATTTATTAAAGATATGAATATCCTATACAACAGAGACCTGCCCTTGAAGCTGCGAATGCGTTATACCAGATGTTACGGAAGGTCGGTATTACTATACGGAATGGAAGCGTGGACTATGAAAACAAGCATGATTAATAAAATTGAAGCTTTCGAGATGTGGACATACAGACGACTCCTGAGAGTACCTTGGACCGATCGAGTTACCAACAAGGAAATATTAGCAAGAATGCACAAAGACCGAGAATTGTTTACTACGATAAAGAAGAGGAAAACTGACTATCTTGGACACATCATGCAAAATGAAAAGTACAGCCTTCTAAGAGGCATAGGCAGAAAACAAATGTCTTGGGCAAGAAACATCAGACAATTAACCGGAATGAGGACAATCGGAGAGCATGTCAACACCGCAAAGGACAAGGAGCTATTTAGAAATGTGGTCGCCAACATCCAATAAAAATGGATAGGCCTTAGAAGAAGAAGAAGACATAACATCTATATACAATATGGTATAAATTAGAGCATGTACAATTTCACCCGCTCGTCTGCGTCAATCAAATTTTGCAATTCGATGAGAACATATATTTTAAATTTGACTACGAGTTCCCACAATAATGCATCGTTAGCGTACTCCCATTGCAGCCTATTAAAAATTATTGAATAGTCAAGACAAACATTTTTCTGACCTTTTAACTTTTTCAACAATCGCTTTACCAAAATTTTTGAAATTACACTTTATACGCTTTAAATCGTTGATTTTCATTATTATTAAATTATACATTTGTAGTAGATTTGCTACTGTCTCATATGTTACGTAAAGAATTAATTGTTTTACAGGGTCCTTTGGAATAATCCTGCAGGTGTCATTGGTCACATGTTCCACTTTATATTCTTTTAACTCACAATTGAAACTTTCTTCTTTCGCCATCACAAATATGTCCGATAGAGCGTGCGCTAATAATGCTGACCGGTGCTGAGTTTTATTTGAAAACTGCATTTTCTTACTTGTTTTTGTCTTTTTCTTACTTGATTCTGCAATGGATGTCCTGCTGTAAGGGGCAGCTGCTTCCTGGCTGTTATTAATTCTGCTGAAGCAACACAACTCGTCTTTCTTATTTATATGACATACAAACATACATTAAATTCTTTTAGTTGAACTCTACACTGCACAAATGTAAAAACTGTTTACAAATGTGACGTTTTTTCAGATTTCCAACTAAAATTGCATTAAATTATACAGTAACTATACCTTTTGATAACACTTCATTGAGTAATTCTCAGTAATCAACAGTTGCCTGCAAAAATAATTTTTTATTTTATTAAAATTAATTCTAAAACTGTTTATCATCAAAATTGATCATCATTTTATGTAGTAACCGTTGGTACATTTATAAAAAGTGTGAAACATTATTGTAAAGTTATGTTTAAGTCATTTTTAGAAATAATTCGAAAACCGTGTCTACATAATTTTCGTTATTATAAACTGTTTTGTAAACGAATTGTGATTTTCTTACATACTACTATCGATGTATTAACCTTTTATAATTTGAAAACTATCCACTTCACTTACATTTATGTATTAACCTTGAGCCATTCTTGGAAATAAAGCAGTCGCCTGTTGCAAAATAGTTTTTAGTTTATTAAAACATTGTACTTGTATATAGTTTTATATGTATAAATATTAATAACAATATATGTTCCCAATATAAAATATTTGATTTTTACATTTGGTAATTGCATACAATAAGATGAAGCAATTTTGAAACATTATTCACTTTAACTTACTTATAAATTCATAACTTAACAAACAATCGAAATTGTTAAAGCTAAATACAATTATTATTTCTGTTTTACATAATGCTTTGTTACACGTTTTAGAAATTGAAAACGTTTTTGGTGTTGATTATTTTGTGTATATAGATGAGACTGTCAATGGTGAATATTTTGATTCATTTGGTCGGCCTCCTAGCGGTTATCACTTAAAATGTACACATCAAAACTTAAAAAGTTGGGTTTATTAACTACAAACTATTACCTACTCTCTTTCAATACCTTTTTTTACATAAATTGTCTTCAAATTTTAACAGTATCCACTCTAGTTTGAAACATTATTCACTTGAACTTCCATTAGTCAAAAATTTTGCTGGAAATAAGTTCATAACTTTTTAAAAGCAAGTTAAAATGTGATATAGAAGTATTTAAATAGGTTTGACTATTAAAACTTTGATAATAAAAACTAAATACAATTATTATTATTTCTGTCTTACATAGTTTTTTTTGTTACACGTTATTGCTAGTGGTTATTTTGAAACTCGAAACTTACATGAAAATGGAATTTCATCCTATTTCGATGTGATTTGATTAAGAAACTCAAATCGTACATAATTCAAGAACGGTATGGAATGCTTTAATATAATCTTTTTATTATAAGCTAGATTTATTGTTACAAACTAACCAAAACTAACATCTTATAACTAAATTACTCCAGTTACCTACAATTCTTAATATTACTAATAACGGCTTTTTGACTGAATGGTTGGAGTAACGCAACCTATTTTATTGCTACTTTTAGTTTCTTTGATAATTTTCTTTTGAAATTTACTTAGCAACACCTCTCAAAACTGCCTAAAACCTACGTGAGAACATTCTTAGGAAGCTAATTCAAGAGTTTTTGATTGTTTAAAATAGAGTTAGTAGCTAGTTCTATGCGTTGCCGTGAGCTTTTCTTGTATATCATAATGTTATTGATAATTAAATCCCTTTGTAAATAAAAATGTGCTTATTTATCTTTTTTGCATCATATTGGATAACAGAGAACGTTCGTTCAGCCTCAATTTCTCTTCATATTCTTTCTTTCATGTGCTCTATTCGGCTTTCCTAACGTTGACAACCACTTTAATGTAGACAGATAGGTCCCTATTCAAAAAATGTTATATTTGCTATTGACATTTGGACAATAGACAATGCATGCCTGTGAAAGTTTTCAATACTAAGATACTTTGAGAAAGAAGAAGAAGGCGTACAATTTCTCGGTAGAGGTCTACAGCATGGACTGTCACAATAATGGTCATTGAAAAATTGAGTGGTAGTTCGGACTACATAGACTAGACACATTCTTATACTTCACATATTACAATTTAAGAAGTGCGTCTGAAGATTAATGAGGGCAAAAAGTCACATTTGTTATGAAAAAAGCAGCAATGGTATATGTATGTCATATTATGAGAAATAACAAAAGAATCTACTGCAATTAGTAATCCAAGGTAAACTTCATGCTAAACGAGGACGAGGCAGGATAAAATCCCGTACAAGTTCAATTCTGTCAAGCGCTCTTGACAAGGTGAAAAGCTCCCTAATAGTTGCCAACGTCCACAATGACTACGGCACTAACAGAAGATGTATAACTCATTACTAAAGTTATAACAGCTACGGCGATATCCTTGCGCTGTGAAGAACGTGAGGCTGATCAGAGTAACATTTCGGTTGTTAGATTTAAAGTAGTACAATATTTGATATGAAAATAATGAAACATGCAAATATTTAAATAGGAAATTTATAATTGTGAAATGATATAGGATAAAACTAATCATGACACATAGAAGAATACTTTCTTATCTGTAGGAATACAATGCAAGAAGTAAGAGTGAAGCAATAACTGCTGCGGTGCATGACACGAAATAGAAAAGACGTAAGGGCACTGCAGCAGAAAGTTAGCTGAAGAAAGTGCATATATTGTAATGGTATGATGCTCACAGCAATTTTGGTTGCATTGCTAACTTACTAAGGTTAATGAAAGATTCAAATAGGCCCGGAATTGGTATTGTATTTATTGCAACAGTACGAATCACTAGTAAACATTGATAATTACGTAAAACATGATTAACAATAACTGTAATTAATTAACAGAGTTTAGTGATTGAATAGAACGAAATCGTCAGAGTTGCGATCACCTTGTATTCAATTTTGCGCTCAATATGGCAAATGTCGCTAATTTTATGATGACGTTAAGACACGACAAATAAGTCGCTTTAGTGCAAAAATGCTTCGAAGCTTTACAGAGGGTTAATGCAGCGTTTGCATTCATATTAAAGTGCCAACAATGGATGACGCAACTAAAGAGGTTATAAAGCAGTGCAAGAAGGCACAGATCATACAAAGAGCATATAAGAAGCAACCTGAGAATTACTGAAAATGTGCTAATGGCTTGTTAATCAATGTTTAGTAACAAAAAGTGAACTCTAGTGAAAATGGCAACCAACTCTAAGGTTATAGTTTCCTGAATGACATTTAAATAAAAACAATTACAATTGAGATCAAAGGATGCACACTTACAGATGAACAACTGTAAATCATGTTGCTATGGTGACCAAGCTTGTGTGTTAGTTGGCTTCCCGATTTTGATATTAATTTGTGGATAAAAGTAAATATGTTGTGCCCAGTTGTGCATCTTATTATATGCTTCTGTGTGGGTGCCAGCTGTGGTCAAATTGGCAGTGTTTCGGAGTACAGTTCCAGAGTAAATTGGACCTGGAGCATAGCCTGAACGAGTTTGCCTTTGGAACCAAGATTCTACCAGATTTGGAGCTGCGGGACGCGGAAAGCAAGTTGTAGCAGCTAGAGGAGGCCTTAGTTGTGGTCCAGAGCTAGATAGTGGTAGCAGGAGGCTCTCCAGGAAGGAAATACGAGCGTGGCGTTCTTTCCAACCGTATCATGTGCGAGTTCGCCTTCGGAGTTGGGATTATACAAGATTTGAAGCTGCAGGAAGTGGAAAGCAAGTTGCAGCACCTAGAAGAGGTCTTATTCGGAGTCCAGAGCCAGGAAACAGCCGCAGGAGGCTTGCAAGTAAGCAAATACGAAGTTGGCGTCCTCTGCCGAAGCGGAAACGAAATCAGCGTTTCTTGGAGGAAAAACAAGTGTGAGTTGGCGTCATTTTGCACTTGAAAAACAAATTCCAGGTTAGCCAAACTACTTGATTATTATTAAAGCATTGTTATAATTTACCTGAGGTGAACTGATTGATTGTTGGTTAATTTGTTGTAAAGTTACGCTGAAATTTCTGTGTATTTCGAACTGCGCAAAAGTTTTTAGTAAGTTGCAAATAAATAAAATATAGAACGAGCAACATACCTTTATTAAAGTAAAGCATAATTAAATGATTATAGTTTTAATTAGCCAGAGAGAGAGGCAATATTGTAATAAAATTCAAACTGCTAAGTATGTGTTGAGGCTCAATTTTTATTAATCTAAAATAAATATTATAAGCAATAATATAAAATAAAAAGTAGATAATAAATAAGAATATTAAGGAGGGTGCGTCACAATATCAATACAATATAAATCATCGTTTCATCAATCCCAAGTGTGTTCTTTGCACAGGTGTGGTTTTGAGAATAGTGTTATATATTACGCTACATTTCATAAGACTATCAAAAGCAAAAGACTATCTAGTATCTCTAAACTTTCAACTATATAGGTAGATATAGGCACAGTAAAAACTCAAACGCTCAGAGGAGAGTTCTATTCCCAGCCGGGACACTCCGGTTTTCACTTTTAAAAAGAATGATCGATTAAGCGACGCCCGTACCCCCCTCATGTAATGCGAAAGCGGTTCTACGAGGAACGGTAGAAAAGCTTAAGAAATGAAAAAAGGTGGATATAGGCCACTGTTTATATTACTGATGACGTTACTTGAATCTGGTTATCATTACTAAAATGTTGCTAGACCGGTGTACGCAACTTCTAATAACAGCTGTGTAAAATCGATTAACGCTTTTACAAATCGGCACAAACGTGACAAATGCCACTATGCGAATTATACGACTTTAAAGTTATCTCTCAAAGTGCGAGCATTTGGCGTAATGCATTCCTGAACTCTTCAGAACTATTTAAATGAGGTATCGAAATAAGCATCTTAACGACCAGTAGCAGTGATGACATGTTTATGATGCTGTCGTTGATGTACATACTCAGCTAATGACTCAACATGTGTACAGAACCGACATGTAGACTTCTGACTGAATTATTAACGCGGCTACATAACGGAATTGTACTTGGCGGCGAACGTCGATCGTACGTCTTCCACTAATGCATGCAAGCCTCGCTGATATATTCAGATCACCACTTTTTGGGGTGCCGTTCGTTTTCCAAAATATTGGAGCGTGTCTAGGAGCGTTTAGTTTACTCCAGAGATTGGGCTTAGAACAGTTGATGTCAATCTTGAGTTTAACACCACATGGACTTCCGAGAACCGTATTTCACCGCAAGCTATAAAGATACGGCTGTTTGGACATAAATTACATCCGACGCATTTACAGCTTACTGCATAAGTGCTTTTTCAAATTCTTTTAAATGGATTACTTTCGCTTACACCACAACTAAACATATTTCTCATCAACTGCTTTTATCTTGCCCACAATAGATCGGCTCACTTTCAGAAATGTAAACGTGGTGTAATGAATACTTACGAAAACTAGTAAAACTATATGAATCTAAATTATTTTTATCGCAAGACAATGATATGCTAAGATTTTGCGGTACCTTAAATTTTTGTTTAACTATAGTTGTTAGTTGAATGACAAATTAATGTAAATTAAATTATTGTGTGGATAATTTGCCAGAACGTCGATTTCGGAATTGCAAAGCAGGAAATAATCGATTACACTTGAACCCAAATACCTGAGTTGTAACATCTTCTTCGGACGCAAACTATGAGCAGAATAAATTTAGGTAGGTGTGGTAGGATGCGAAACTATGAGCAGAATATCTCACTATACGAAGCGATCACAAGAATGTCCACCAAAGCACTAAAAGGAAGTAAGTGGGGAGAATACGATAGTAACGACACGGGATTTTTTAGCAGGTAGGAAAGGTAACGTGTATCTATTTAGTATTTACACTACTAGAAACTGCAATAACATATAACATTAATAGTACCTAATTAAATTTATAAATCTACAATAGTATTTTGAAGTTTACTTTTGTGTTTAATTTTCCATCTACACATAAATTCTAAAGCATATTGTATATATAATACACCAATATTTTTGATATAATATCTTAGATTATCTAGTAGTACACGTTCCATCATAAAATCTCCTGGTTGAACGAAAAGATTATTTATAACTAAAGTTTGTCCCGGGGATCTCTCCTTGTCTTTACGTACGTATGGAATATGTTCTCTTCTATTAAAAAAGTGAATTAGCTGAGCATATGACGTCAGGGAAAACATTCCTGAGATGAATTATAGGTTCGTAATTTTAAAAATAAACACACAATAATTTGAATGCAGCAGACAGAGACTATTAGATGCAAAATTCTATTTCAGATTGTATGATTTCCTTGTAAAAACAAATTACATAAAATTCATGTTTATAGGTCAAAAGATAAAGATATTTTAAAATGTAATGAGAACCGTCTGGCTTTAGGCTCAAGCAGTCTCAGCTGCCTAAGTCTGGGATAGAGCATGTGTCGTCTAGTTACTGGTGCTTGCTTACAACTTTCACAACTAATTGTCTGATAAAGAAACTCCGAGCATAATATTTAATAGTAGAGTGCTTGCTCCAAAATATTGTAACTTTCGTGGGAGACTTGGAGTTACAAGATGAGACTTACGCAGAATGAAAGCTTATATGGTGTTGATTCATAATTCCGAAGTAGTCAAAACAATGGGCAAAAGGGCACGGTTTTGAAAAACGAGATAATATCGTTATAACGTAGATAAGAAAATAAACAATATTTTCATCTAAAATTCGAAAGTAATTTTTTAACAAATACATTTTTTCAATTTTGCAAAACTTGCAGAATGATTATTTGTCTGTTACGGTAAAATCTAATTATTTCGATTTGAACCTCCCAGATCTCTAAGTGAAGATGAACCATTTCTGTCTCTTCTCTAAAACTAAAGGGAAATCCGAAATTGTTATTTTTTAGAGAAGTCGACCATATATGTTTAGAAGGCGTTGAAGTATAGATCATAATTTTACTGAAATTTTGGATTAAATATTAAAAATTGCCGCGGTCGGCAACCGGCATCGAATCCCCACTCCGCCACATTCATCTCGCTTCTCGAATATCTTCATAGCTGCGCCGTAATCTTACAAACTTCGCCTACACAAACTCTCTTCAATGAAGGTTTATAAAGACTTTGAATTCATATATTTATTAGCAAAAATGTAAATGTCATAAAATTTTCTCTGTGATTTTTTTATTACAAATTGTAAGAGATGAAAAAAAACCTACTTTTTCCAGTCCATATGCGACATATTTAAATATCGGAATATCGGAAACTGATTTTGTCTGTGAAGTGGAGGAAAATTAATTTTACTTTCAATGATTCGGTCTATAATCAAAATTCTCCACAACCCACTACTGGACAAAATAAAAGACTTATATTACGATATAGAAACGAAGCATGATGAAAGAAAATCTAAATAAAATAAGAGTAGCAGATATTGAATTTCTAAGAAAAACAGAAAGAGGAACAAGAACTGAAGGAATAAGAATAGAACACTTTGGAGACAAATTAGCCACGATGGATGAGACCAAAAGACCATCACTTATAATAATGCAGAAGACTAAAAGCCGTGTTTACACAACTAAAAGTACCACGGTTGCATTCGTTTATTTCTATTTTCGGGTTTTTGTAAACAAACTTCCCTTAACTTTTAATAGCGATATTATCAGAGAAAACAATTATTTATTGTGCCTATTTCTTGTGTTTTTTAAAACTATTGACTCAGCTTCGAAGGCAAGTCCACTTTGGTTAATTTTCATATCTGCTTACTGAACGCTGCCAAGCAACCAAGCAACGAAATCCAAGCTGTACGTTTCTAGCATAGTGTAAAAGCGACGCCAACGTTTAATGTTAACGCTACATAACCTATATTTCTGCAAATTTTTATGCTTGGCCTCTTCGCCCAGTAAAATGAAACAAGCTGGTAAATCATAGCGGCAAGCAGCAAATCAAAAAACTTCATGCAGAAAAAGCCATCCATGAATGCAAGTGGGCGAAAGAAGTAACTCGTACTCGCAAGTATAGTGTGCATTGAGCATTGTTCTTTTATATTTCTGACTCAAGTTTAACCTACAGTTAGTAATGAAGATGTTACGAAATTCCTAGAAGATAATCGAATCACGGTGCGCTCCTGCGAATCCCTTAAACCCAAATAAGGAGCAGGTAAATCGTGCTGTTATGGCAACTTATGACCGATGTGATCAACGACAGCAGCTAAAAATGTTGTATTTTAGGTTCCGAGTTAGATATGAGCATGTCCATCGTAGAATGCCGCAAACTCGAAAATGATACTAATAAGCAAGCAAATTCTGCTGTGTGGTACCAATACAGAGCTGGTCGAATTACGGCTTCAAAATTTAAAGGCGTTCACAGAACAAAACTGGAAAAACCATCCCTGTCCTTGATACGTTCAGTATGTTATCCCTTAGCAACTCGCTTTAAGACGACGGCTACAGTTTATGGTTGTGAACATGAAAAGAAAGCCCTACAAGCTTACACTAATAAGACGGAGAAAACCCACATACATTTTGGTAGCAAACAATAGGTCTATGTCTAAACCGACAGTACCCACAGATTGGGGCATCTCCGGATGGATATGCCATCTACGAGTGCTGGTCCAAGTTCAGATGACATCCCTATGGACATGCGAGCTATAGGTGTTGGTTCAATTTCCAGTGACATTGTAATAGGCACCGATGATGAAGAGGTTTGTATTTTTGTGAATTATATGTTACAATGTTATGTACCTATTTTGATTATGGATTGCAGCTATGGTGTCACTGTAGGAAACCAGACGACGGCGAACAAATGGTAAAATGTTCTGACAGAAAATGTAGAATAAAATTGTACCATTCAGCATGCCTACAATTAAAAAAAATTCCTAAAGGAAAGTGGTTATGTGAACTCTGTAAATATAAATAGAATTATTTTGTGTAAATATTTTGATTGTTTATGTACATTAAATAGCTTCTAAATATCCTTGATACTTTATGCATTAAAATTATTTTTCTTACTTAATTTAGACATTAATTATTCTTTTATGTTGTGTAGACAGCATGTGTAATTTTATTGATTGTTAATGTAGCTTACATAGTTTCAAAATATCCTTATAGTCCAGTCACTATGTCATTTTTGCTTGAAAGTGAAGGGAAATTTGAAATTTCTTTTTTGGGGTATTGGTGAGGTCCAGCAAAGCTTAACTTCAAGTTGTCGACCAAAATTTCCTATGTGCTATTTCCACTATCTTGATAAATAAGTGCGTTTGATTTTTTTGTGATAAATCGGTTCCCGTTAACACTACATGAAAATAATGTAGACATCTTTGTAAGAATTTTGAATGTTCTACAATTTATGTTCTATTACTTTTTCGCGTAGGAGCAATATTTGTCGAGATATCGAACGCGAAAGGAAAGCGTGAAAGGGTCGAGATTTTTTTTCGAGCTTCTGAGCTTGTGTCTCATTTCTCTTTGTATTTAGCGAAAAGGTAGCCATTATCAAACTTGTAGAGGTTGAAAATAGCTTCAATTTGACCTGCGACTAAAATTACGACTTGTAGAGCGGGCCAAAGTTGTCAAGTTGGCGCATAATTTTTATTTCATGTATCGTACTATTACGTAGACGACAACAAATTTCATTGCATTATTGGAATCATTATATTTCATCAAGTAGATAGTATACAGCATTATATGACTGTATATTAATAATAATAAAAATAATAATAATAATAACATGTAAGGGCACATCGGTAACATACAATAGATACAGCAAGGGGCCTAATACCGAGCCCTGAACAACATCTAAGTTTATACGGACAGTGGTGGACGTTACATCATTAATTTTAACAAACAGTTTTCTGTTAGTAAGAAAAGATATCAGCCACATAAGAAGTGGGCCCCGAATGCCTAAGGAACATAACTTTTTTCTAATGCATTCCACATTCACAGTGTCGAATGCACGCGATATGTCGAAAAATTTTGATGCAACAAATTTACCGTTATCCAGTTGCTGATAGACATAGCGGAGCACGCTAAAACTAGCAGTTTCTGTAGATCTGAGCTGTCTGAAGCCGTGTTGTGTATCGGAGAACAGATTGTATAGTCAAAATTATACTCATTCGGAGTCACGTGACCTTTGTCTGTCACTGTTCATCTTTAGTAAAATAGATGAAATGGAAGAAATTTGAAAAAAAGGCATTTCGATTCATAAAATTAATTTTAAAAATTTGACGTTTCTAATCTGTCAGATTATATTTTTCGTGTAAGTTATTGAGATAAGGGTAATAAAACCTAAAATTGTCGAGCCGAAAACTGGAAATTAAAAGAAACCATCGTACATGCAGTCACAACAATTAATTTGAATATTATGCGTTGTTTTTTATGAAGAGTACAATATTAATAAAAGTAAATCAACAGTTTCACCCTCCAACGCTGTTCGCCGTGCTTCTCTTGCGTTAAATATCTCGGAAAGCACAATTTACCGAAAATATGAGCCAGAAAGTGAAGAATGCAAAAACGGAAGTCGACGAAGCAGTCAAGACACTATATATAAAATGTATGTAGCTAAAGAATTTGTAACCATAAAAAATCTAAAAAATGCTTGGTTGAAGAATCTGGAGGAGATTTTTCACATTCAGTTTCTTCCCT
>OW679194.1:227875295-228015500 GCA_940337035.1 Agriotes lineatus | reverse complement strand
TTGAGTTAACTGAACCACATTTAGTTAAAAAAATGATTTCAAATTAAGTGCCCAATTATTTTTGTAGCAACTATTGAGAGCTGTTGAATAATAAAAATAAAATGCCTTTTGAAATTTAGGAAAGTGTCAAATTTGAACGCATCAAATTTAGGATTAATTATTAGTAGTTATTATTAAGTTATTAGTTCGGATAAAATGGTGAATTACACTAACGATGAATACCTGGACATGAAAAGAATTTATGGAGCTGCCGACAAAAGTGCTGCATGAGCAAGGCGTATGTATTTAGAAAACTTTCCAAATAAACCAACCCCTTCCGAAAATACGTTTCTCCGGATTATTCAACGGGGAAGAGAGACTAGGAATTTAGAACCACAGAAGGGTTATGATGGTTGAACACCAAATCGACACGCGGTTGATGTTGAAGAAGTATTGAAACGGGTAGATGCTGAATCGACAACTAGTACTCGCCAAATTGGCTAGGAAGCTAACGTTTCTCAGAACTTTGTTGGGCGCCACATTGAAGATGAACGGTTTGTACCCTTTTCATTTCCAAAAGATACCAGGACTCCCAACGATTATCTGTTGCGGCAAACAGTTTTGTGAGTGGCTGCTCAATCGTACGGAAGCAGAAGCAGGTTTTCCAACAAACATACTGGTAACTGACGAATTATGTTTCACCAGGAATGATAAGCTCAACTTCCACAATGCTCACACATGGGCTGATGAAAACCCAGCAACGATTCAGTTTAAATTTATGGGCTGGAATTGTGAACGGCACCTTATAGGGCTTTTTTGAATTGCCGGTGCGTCTCAATGGCGAATCTTACTTGCATTGTTTTACAAGAAGTTTTACCAGGACTCCTAGAAGATGTTCTATTGGTTGTGCCACATAACATGTGGTTTATGCATGATAGCTGTCCATCACATTTTAGTCGTCCTGTAAGAGATCATACCTTTCTACAACGGTGGATCGACCGGGGTGGATTAATTCAATAACCCCCACGCAGCCTTGATCTCAACCCACTGGACTTCTTATGGGGATACCTGAAAGACCGGTTACATGCAACTGAAGTTGATACCATTGAAGAGTTGCGCCATCGAATCAACGTTGCTACAGTGCACTGGCGAGAACAATTTCAGTAGTGCTTAACGTAATGAAAAGACATTTTTGCATTATTTACAATTGAAAATAAGTAAAATACATAAAATTAAAATTTCAATAATTTGAAAAAAAAAATTTGTTTAGTAAACGATAAAAATTCAAATACGTTTTTTAATAAGGACAATAATAAGTAAATATAATAAATTAATGATGACATTGAAATAGATATTAGTTTTAGAATTTAGCATTGCAGTGAGCAGTCTATCTTTTTTCTCTATGTTTGAAATTAATATCGCTTCCAAAGAAACAAAGAAATCTTGTTCCTTTGGAAAAGCAACTTTTTTATTGTTGGTATTTCATTCCAATGTTTGTTAATAGAAAATCTATCTACCCTAAAAATCTCCTCCGTACGTTATAAATCACCTGTATATGTTGATGGTATGCGTCAATTTTAAGTAAAATACTATTTTATTTAAATCATTTGTAGTTTTCTTGCTAGTACAAGTTAAGTTTTAGATTCGCGTTAAATAATTATTACATGAAAAAATTCAGTTGAAGGATCCAAAATTTATAAACAAAACAGTGGTTTACCGATGGGTAACAACCTTTCTCCGCTTTTAGCAGAAATTTTCCTAGCCAATCTTGAAGTTAATCACTTCTTTACTAATCAAAATATCAATAAACCATTTAATTCTTTTCAGGAGGTATGTCGATGACATCTTTGTTGTCTTTTGAGGGAGACGACTTGGAGCTTAAAAATTGCATCGATTTCCTTAATTCAATTCATAAAAACACTAAATTTACTTTTGAACTTGAAACCGACAAAATCTTGAACTTCCTTGATATGTCCAGTTACCAGGGGAGACTGCTCTCTGTCCATTGGCACATACAGAAAACCTACTACCACTGATAATGTCATCCCCTTCAGCTCTTTTCATCCTTTGTCTCATAAACTGGCCGCGTTTAGGTTTTTCTTTTGCAGACTTTATAATCTTCCTCTTAACCAAGTCCCTTTCAATAATGAAATTCAGGATTATTTATAGAATAGCTTTTAATAACGGTTATCCGTTTGAATTAATTAGAAAACTCCAAAATAGAATTTTTACTTCTTTAAAACCAAAACTTTTTACTACTCTAACCTCCTCAAGAACTAATGACAAGATTTACCATTCACTACCCTATATCGGTCCAATATCATATCAATTTCAGAATATTCTTAAAACAATTTAATCTAAATATCTCCTTTCATCTAAACATACTGTGAAATCTATCCTAGTTAATTATAAAGACAAATGAAAAATTTTAGAATAATCAGGAGTATATAAACTTATTTGTGGTGATTGCGATGCTTCTTACGTGAGGCAGACGAGCAGGAAGTTCAAGACTAGATTTAATGAGCATTTATCTTGTATTAAAAACAATAATCTGTCCAATTCACCTTCCAAGTCATCCCTTGCCAATAATATTTTAGATACTGGTCACTCGTTTAATTCATCCAAGAATTAGAAATTTTACATTTGTGCAATAAAAGCCTTAAACTTAATTTTGTTGGAGCCCAAAGAGATCCACAATGTTCATAACAAAAACCCTCAGTCATCCCTTAATGAAATTCTCTATCACAAACATAACTTACTATTCTTAAGTTAGTTCCGCCTTGCCCCACTTTTCAATTACAGGACCTACTCATATTTTTATGACCTGCTTCACGTGTTGTTGACAGCTTAACTTGTTCGTAATTTTTAATTGTTTATAAGATATTTCCCGTAAGTTTATTACTTTTCTTATTGTAATATTGTTAACTGATTATTTTACACTTATTTTAGCATGTAGTTGGATGTTTAGACCACGAAGGTCACTCATCTTGTACTTGGCTTAACCACATCTGCATCTTCAAGATTATCACGCATTCCTTTGAGTTTTGCTTTAAACTTCAATATGAATTTTATTCTTCAATATACCGCTTCTGGATTTTTAAGTAAGTTTTAACTTCTAGTTGGTTCGGAACTTTTCTCTAGTCAATTAATTAATTTTAGAATCCTGATGATGACTTAATTGTCGAAACATGTCGCTTGTCAGCTACTAATTTATGCATTAAATGTGATGGTTTGAGTTTTACTATTCCACCTATGAAAAAAATTTATAACGAATTTATAAAGCAGTCTTTTATACGTAACAAAATAGCTATTTACGTTATTAGACCGGTAGCAAAATTTTTATGCCGCGCTAGGCAAGGCCATAAAAATGCTACCGGTCGTATATGGTATAAAATTTTTTAGGATACTGCATTGGTGACTAGCGTTTACATTGTTACAAACGAGTCCGGTAGATAAAATTTACCGGCCTAGACCAGTAGTAGTAGTAGTTGACAACGGCCTTTGATCCGGCTGTTGTCAACTACTACTGGTCTGGGCCGGTAAATGTTATCTACCGGACTCGTTTGTAACTATGTAAACGCTAGTTACCAATGCAGTATCCTAAAAATAATATTTTACGCAACAAATTACCAGACAATGTCAATTACTGAAAATATGCCGATTCTACGTTCAGATTGTTTTGGCATAATAGGAGGCCATGATTTATTTTTTTAATGTTGCACACACTGACACAATTTTGAGTCACTGAAGTGCCTGACATGCGAACATATTTACTGTGTTGCTGATTTCCCGCCACTATACACAACTTTGAAACGAGATGGTATTGTTTGATCACAAAATAAACAAAAAATTATCAAAACTGGGTGATTCATCTGGTTATTCATGCTTTGGGCAAGGCTTGTGTTAAATTAGATTTAAAATGTGTGAGGATTTTTCTATTGCAAACTACTAAAACTGACAACAATGCACAAGACATTGATGCTATGTAAAGAACATTTTTTTCTATAATAATTTTCAAGATTCACTTTCCTAGGGGATAAGTTGCATCCTGTAGGGTCCCTAGTTTTAATAATGTTGGTACATGGATTTTTAGGTCTTTTCTTCCACTAAAAAAAATGTATGTCATTTTGACAGATATGTCATAATTTAATATCGCTTGCTTCATTTTTGTATTTAAAATATTTCTTGGTTCTTTTTTTATCCGATTTTATTGATGATGACGATGATTCCATGTTAAAAAAGACATTTGTCAAGAGTTAAAATTAAGAAATTTTTACATTCAAAATTGACATATAACCATAATTTTGAAAAAGTGCTACCAACACGAGGTATACAAATTTCCTAGCGTTTTAATCACATATCTACCAACATTGTAACACTTTGACAGTTATTATAAAAAAAAAAAACGAACTTTATAACCTAAATAAACAGACAGCTTTACTGCCAACTTAAATGCCAAATTTCCATGGCCTCATATTATGCCAAAACAACGTGTACGGTCGGTGTTTACATGTTTTCGAAAACATGTTACGCCGGATAAGTTTATGTTTAAATGTTGCAGGCCAACATTTTCAGCATCTACTGTAATAACTCTAATAAAAGATTGTGTCTTTCTATGTTTAATATCCTTAGTTATAATCATGTATTAGTATTTTATTGATTTATCACTACTTTATCACATTTGAATAATGAAAATCTTTTTGAAAGGTGTCGCTTTGAATGACGTTTTATTTAAGGTTAGGTGGTATAAAGACGGACACAGATATGCAATTTATAATATAGTCGCCCAGGACGTAAAGATTTTTTGAGCACCTGTTATATAAGGACATAGTACGGACCAATACTAACGTATGCTACTGAAACCAGAGAAGAAATGAAAAGAGTTGATATTGGGTATAACCCTACGAGGCAGCCAAACGAATAACTTCATACGAGAAAGGTGCAACATATAAGGTGTGATGAAACTGACAAATACAAAAAAAGAAAATGGAATGTAGACAGAATGAAATGAAGACAGAATAGCTCGAATTTGTCCGAAAGAAGAACCAAGTGGGAGAAGATTTCCTGGACGATCGCCTGCGAAATGGGCCCAAAGCTGGGGTACCCTCATCTACAGAATGGGGCATCACATGCAGGGCTCACCATAGTTATCAGAAAACGAAGAAGAAGAATAATACGGTGGGAGAGGAGGGATCTTATTTTATTATTGGATGTATCTAATCATGTTTTTTTATTTATTGACCAAACATTGTCTTGTTAATCCATGATGTCCCAACACATTAAAATGATTTACTAAAAATGAGTGTTTTGCAAAGACACATTAAGTTTAGATTCAATGGAAAACTAAAACTTCCCCGGGGGGTTATATTTCTGAATAGAGTTAGTAAGTAAAAATACAGTGCTTTCCAACTGCTTTTCCCCATGTATCAGTTGTGTTTCACTTTATCTCAAATGATTTTCCCTCTTCTCAACATTTGTCATTATTGATAAATGGAATTACATTTGACAAATAGTGAAACACAATTGATATATGGTGAAAAGCAATCGGAAACCCTGTAATAGGTACCTTCCGAAGGAAATAACTTAACACAATACTTAATTTTATACATTTTGTATGTATATTCGTAGGTATTGATACGTATGTTAAATGAAAATATACGAGTAAATACGTTGTTCGAGCATATCAATGGTTAGATCTAGAAGTATACCAAAACCTTGAATATTTTGTTTGAGAGAGATTACTGCCCAAATAAATATATTGGACACTCTGAGGCTTTTGACAGTAGCTTAGTTCTACAGCAACTATCTAACAACTACTAACAACTGTTAGAAGTTTTACGATGGAATATTAGTTTTCACACTACAAAAAGCTGCAATTCCAGAAAGCGTTTCTGTTTATCGCGCTCTCTTTAATTACCATTTGGAAAATTAAAAAATAAACGTTAAGGACGAGGACTGAACTGATTTGTCCTTCTTAATATCAGTTAATGCATGTAGAGTTAGATAAATTACTAAAAAGTAGGGTGGTATTGAGAAAACTGAGAAGAGTTACCTAGTAGTTTTATTCGGCCGGACAAAACACTTTTTCATAATAAACCTACTAGGTATTAATCAATACCCCACCACTTTGTCAAATAATAGTAGTAAACTAAGTTTAGCTTTTTATAACGGATGTGGATTTAGTTGCCGAGGCCCATAGAGCCAAGAAAAAACAAGAATTAAAAACTATACTTCCATTTAAATTCTGTCACTACAAAAATTAAGCTCAAGCCGTTTTTTCCCTTACCAAATAATGCAAGTATATAATAATGTTGACTTTAACTCATACATAACATTGTCCATTGTTCAGTGGCGAGAAATATTAATATTCAACAGTAAATAGTTAGACATGGCACATTTTAAATAAGTTTGCTTACATCTTCTATACATTTTTGATAAAATTGTTATTCAATAAAAACATGCAAGTCAAACAGTTATCAAAATTTAACAACCAGGAATTTAACATTTACGACTACAACGATAGTGTACGGCGTAAGGCTTCAAAGGGCTAACTAATATGCCGTTTCCTTTAACCATTCCGCTAGCCATAAGTTTTCGAAAATAGTGAATGGGGGCGGTAAATACAACCTTACAAAGAAAAGCTATTATACTGCAATCGTCATGCCAGTATTCAAGAAGCGACCCGGCGCCAGTCGTTGTAAAATTTACAGCATGGTAATTTAGAGCGTGTGAAATTCCCAAATCTTGAAGAATAGAAATAGCAATCGTTTAATAATGTACTGTATTGATATTCCTACTAAAAACTGTACAAAGATAAGTTTGTGAAAAGGATATTTAATGGTATAAGAATGTTTACCCATGAAATGGACATTTTATGATACATTATATTTCAGTGAATCAAGTAATGGCCGAATAAAATAAAGTAACTTTAGTGATCACTCCTTAAAGAGTTAATATGTACATTGAAATGCAATGCAACATAGGTACCTACTCTACTTACTCGGGTGTACCACAGGGTAACAACTTTGGATCTTTATTAACGATTTACCTTGTATAATACAATACTCTAAAGCTTTACTATTCCCTGATGATAATTTTTTCAGGAAAACAGATTCCCCTAAATTAAATTATTTCAGCAAGGTAGTTGTGCAGTTTCAAGATGGATTTGTGGTTTGAGTGTGACCTGTCTCATGTTTGGTTTTGTGGTGTGTATTCTTCTAACAGTGGCTAAAAGTATTATTTCTGTGCTAATGGTCTACTGTGCAGCAAATAATTATTGTAGTAAAAAGCAAGATCACGGAATAGCGTTGTTCAGATTTTCGAAAATTTGCAACAAAGGAATCACATTTTAAATGCGACATACGCCGTGGGCTACAGCTAGTGTAACGATATTGTAATATCCAAAACAGTGACATTTCAAAAATGCTTATCAAGTCCCAAACCAGGGTGATGTATATAGCCCTGATTAAAATCGTGTCTTCAAATTAGTATAATCAGATTTAAATCATTACTTCCTACCACTAAACTTGATCATAATAATTACAAACTATTTATTCGGTGTTTTATAATTTGTGCGTAGTTCATGCCCTGTAAACTTTTCGATTAATAATAATAATCTTGTGCTAGAGTTTAATGTCTTGCATGGCAAACCTGAAGCAAATATACATTATTCCTATTTCGGTGTAATAACCTAAATAAGGAATTCTTTTAGTGACTATAATTCTATATACAGTGTGGTCCATTAAGTGTGCAACAAATGGGAATTTTTTTTATTAGTTGTACAATCGAAATTTAAATATTGGCAAAAGTTAGTGCATGTTCGATAACCATATCAGATGCCCTTAGAATGGCTTCAAGTCCAACAATATACAGGGCAGGACAAAAAATATGAAATTCGTTCAAGAACAAAGTTACCTTATTTAAAAAAATATAGCAAAATTTTATTAAGAAAAGTTGTTTAGAATTAAAAGTTATGCTCAAATATAAAGTCACGGCTTCCTATTCGAATTTTGATTCTTTTTTGGAAAACTTTGTATTACCCCCGTATGATACATATTTTTATTATTTTTATTCTATATGTATTTAAAGTAGCCACAACCACATCCCTTTTAAATAACTTTTAGCAACTTGAAGCGTATTTGTAAAATTTACTTGGATTTATATTTTTTTAGGTAAGCGTCCACTTCATGTTTGTTGCAACGATATTTAACAGAACTTTAGAATTTCGCAAATATTCTTTTTAACAAGGCATGTGCTTTACTAATCATAATTTACATATGAAAAACTCTTAATAAAATCAGAAAAATAAAAATATGTATCATACGGGGATAATACAAAATTTTACAAGAAAAAGAATCAAAATTCGAATAGGAGGCCGTGACTTTGTACTTGAGCATAACTTTTGACTCTAAACAACTTTTCTCAATAAAATTTTGCTATATTTTTTGAAATAAGGTAACTTTATTCTTGAACGAATTACATATTTTTTGTCCTGCCCTGTATATTGTTTGACTTGAAGCCATTCTAAGGGCATCTGATATGGTTATCGAACATGCACTAACTTTTGGCGGTATTTAAATTTCCGTTTTACAACTAATAAAAAAATGTCCCATTTGTTGCACACTTAATGGACCACACTGTATATTCTTTAAAAATGACGCCGACATAAAATACAAATAGCTGCAGTTACACCATCAGTCATAATTGGTCACGGTTATCTCCTAATTCCTGCCTCCGAAATGTATAGGTACAGCGTAACTGAGAGATACTGGAGGTCAATTCATGATTCATTCCACCCCAAGCGTTTCACATCGTCAAACAAAAACATCATTGCCTAATGGAATCCGGCACATTAATCACACCGGAGAAACTATAGCACGGTTATAAAACGGAAATTATGTCGCCCACGGGGACAAGGATACATAAGGGCGAAAAAAGGGTCAGTATTTACCACGGTACGTCCCTACTTTCATTATGCTATTCTCAGAGGGAACATGAACATCCCGTGTTGGACAGTTGCACAAAGAGAGGCCAGCGTTACATGTCACAGGAGTGATTTTTCTAATTACCGTAAGTGTCTGGATTGTTGAAGCTGTAAAAATACAACTGCAAAATGTTTCCCAGAAAACTATTACTAATCGACAATCTCTTCTATTGATGAAATACTGCAATTGTCATGATGAATGTAAATGGGCTTATGTATAATAGCCGTGTTGATGAGCAACTCCGCTTTATACCAGTATTATTATTATTTTACTATTTAACAATTTTTCCGTATAGAATGTAATTTACAAGTTGAAATTATAGTTACGGAAAGCAACACAACTTAATATGACAATGTTTTCAAACACATTATACAGGGTATTTCTTAAGTCGACGGCGTGGCTTCTCAAAGTACATTGTAACATAAAAATGGGAGTTTCCGAAATACAGAGTGTTCAAGTTTTCACGTTACGTTACAACTTTGCTTATAATGTAATATTAGAACGCTTGGATAAATTTAGATAAAATTCCGTATGACACTTCAAAAAATCACGTATTGCGATGATATCTGTTAATATTAACTGACTATTAGCGGATGAAACACGGGTGCCACGACACAAATGAAATAGTAACTATATAATGGCAAGGCCGACGTTCATTGATTGCTTTTTACCGTCTGTAATGTTTGATTTCTTTTATGATTGAGGCAGAAAAAATTAAAATCTGAGCCATTGCGCCAGGCTTCTTTAGAAACACCTGTAACTTAGTTACCTGTATTCTGAGAAACAAATGACAAAGTGACAATTTGAAGAATTCTTACTAATAAGAATTTATTAGTTACATTATTAAATGTACAATTAATGTTCAGATAAAAAGGTTGATTTGTGTAAAAAATTAAACTTAGCTATCGTCAATATTTGTGCACTATTTCTAATAATAAAGTTTTACAACTGGAAAATAATTGCTACCCTGATTAGAAATTAGTATTAGTCATTTGTTTCCCACATACAGGACAACTAGGATGCACCTGTTTAGACAAAAATATAACGCAGTCACCCAAATCTAATTTTTTCTACCTAAATCATAAGAAACCAAAAATTATTAAGAAAATAAAAAAATACCATTAATGTCTCTACAAAAATTAAAAGTTATCGATCCTTTAAATAATTACTGTATAATTTGTGTCGTGACACCCGTGTTTCATACACTACCTGTAATAAATCAATATCATCTCAATAGAAGACTTACATTAGTTTCGAGTGTCTCACCGATTATCATCAAATCGATCCACGCCTTGTTATAAACAAAATTCAAACGTGAGAACTTGAAAACTGGAACAAGTTGTATTTCGGAAACTACGGCTTTTTACGTTGCAATGTAACTCAGAAACCACACGCTCGACTTAAGGAACACTCAAACTACACTGAAGTTAGTAATAATTTTGTACTTATAATTTAAATAATGCCTGGGAAGAGAAATATTTAATCGCAAACAAACATTTTTGAAATGGTGTATTTTATGTGAGAACGGCAGATTAGAAATGTTAGGTTAGCTCTGCTTTTAGGAGGAGATATTAATTTCTACATATAGTAAACAGTACTTCAAGAATACAACTACGGATATATTGAATTAAGTGCATTCCCAAGATTGATTATTTACGTATTTACAGCAGTTTTAGTATATACAAGTATTCTAAACTCTGGAGATTATTCTCTCTCGCGCAGATACACGCCTAGAAATCAAGATATCAACCCTTCAAATTTCCTTTACCTAAAGAAGTTTAATCTCGAAAATAAAATTATCTCTTCTGGTTTTGTTGCTCTGTTTTGTGGATAATTTTACAGCTAACTGTGAAGCTATCTATGATTGAATTTTCTAAATAGTGAAATTTCTTTAGTCATTTTAAGTATATTTGCAACAATATTTTAAAGTAAAATATAAAAAATATGCTATTAATAAACAAAATCAAAATATATTTCGTAGCAGTAAAGTACTATGTAAACGTGTTCCCTATAAATATAAAAACGCGTTAGTGTGCACTATACGTCAGCAATAAGTTATTACAAGTTATTAAGGAATGTCTATTTTATTTATTAAACGTGGTTGTAGCACTATCTTATTTGAATTATACAAAGAAAATTTATTTACGCTTCATTATTCTGTCAGTTAAAGAAGTTCTGTAAATATACAGTTTTTATTCCAACACAACAGAACAAATATTAACTCAGATTTAGACGAAAAGCCTGCCACTCAAACAGATTTATGCCCTTATTCTACGCAGCATTTATCTATTAGTTTATGTGATACATCATTGTGGTATCTACTATTTCACTCTTTGTTATTGTTTGGGTCAAACCACAACTGGACATTAATCGAGGAGTTTCATCTTCAATGAATTGCTTACTTATGAGCATTCGTTAGTTTCGTCTTATATGTTGGCAGGATAATTCTCATCTTATTTCAGAAATTCGACGCTGTAACAGTTGAAATAGTGAGAAAATGTGAAGAAATTAAATTTTTCCACAGAAAAACAAGCGCTGGTTGAAAATATGAAAAAATAATTAAATTCAATTTTTAACTACAAAAGGGCCATGTATTAAAACCATTCAGCCTATATACTCTGTTCACATCTTTTTTGCATGAAGGTTGACCATGGAAGTTTTCCCAGATTAGCTGTGTAACATTACTTTGTTGTATTTAAACGAGGTTTACATTTGAGGTTATGGTTTCCAAGTGCATTTAGGTTAGAAAACATGACAAAACACCTTCAAATACAAAGGTGCCACATTTAAGCAAGGCAGAAAATAGAACTTTAGTCATTTTTATCTGCGTATTCAGTTTCGGTAACTGTGTAATTGAAACTCTTAATGAAGTCTATGGAAGGTCGTACAATACTTTTATTTCATACTGATGTCAAAAATTTCATTTTTCGGACTATTTATGGCACAAAAAATGGAACATTAAAGTCCTAGTACTTTAAAGTAAAATATTAAAGTGCAAGTACTTTAAAATTATATTTCAGTTGTTGACATGAAATTTGAAATGATTTACAGCTTTTTATTTAAAATTCATTAAACTTGCAGTATGCAATAAACCGTTGCATTCACCACGAACAAAAAGTGTTTTTCAAGGTCCTCGCAAGTAATTCCGTCCTCGGCTGACGCATCGGCCGTAAACAACTTTCTCGTTCTTTAAAATGTCACTTTTCGTTCTAGATAAATAAACTACTATTAAATATTTCTCAATGAAAACTATCAAAATCAGCAATTCATCTGGCAACAGTCTTCTATTCTGTTAAATGACAGAACATTTGTTGGAGGTTATACAGGTTATACAACAAAATAAAAATTACATTTATGTTCATGTGCAACTTAACAACAAAAATCCATAATCAACCTTCATACAAAAAAGGAATGAATGGATTATACCCACTTATAGATCTCATCAACACAAACAAAAAAGTCCTAATAAACATGGGTCCAGAAATGCTTTGTTTCTGAGATACAGAATGTTAAAGTTTAAAAAAAAACCTAGCCGCTCCTCGAATAAATAATTTAAATCTAAGTATGTCAAAACATGATCATTAATAGCACCAGTAAACCTGCAAAGTTTCGCTAAAATCGGCTAAGGGGTTTTAGATATTAAAGCATTTTAGTTTTTGTCTTAACAAGTTCAGAGACATGCAAAAATATGGGCTCAAAGCGTTTTCAGATAACATAAAAAAACGAATCTAAAAAAACCTTTAACACAGTGTATCTCAGAAACAAAGCGTTTCCGGACCCATATTTATTAGGACATTTTTGTTTCTATTGATAAGATCTACAAGTGGGTAAACTATTCGACCTTTTTTTAACACCCTGTATATCTGTCATTTTGACTTAACTCAAAATATGTGTAGCTATGTACTCTCTCATAGTAATTTTTACTCGGTATAATAATACTTAGGTATTAGTAATTAGATTTTAGTAAACTAGCTCAGTTAATTACACATTTTAACATGACAAACTCTCTCTCCCTCTTTCTCGCTCTTTTTATTTTATTTCAAAAGCGCGTTAATGCATTTAACACTGATTGTCGGATCATCTTGTAGCTATATTTTGTAGCAAGCGAATTCAAGCTAATCTCAGCAGGCGTGTGTGCGGAGCGATAAACACCTGCACATTTTCGCGTCTGAACTTGGTGTCGATTATCGATTCGCGTTGGCTGTGAAAACAGTGCAATAGCTGGTATAGTATTGATTTTTCGAGAAGCGTTCTTGTTTTTCAAACAAGCGAAGCCGCTTCTAGCATTGTTCGCGGGCGCACTTCCAGCGTTGGTAAGAGCGCTTTTTCTAATTTTATTTTTTTAGTATTAATTTTGGTTATTTAGGCTGAATTGCTCTACGCTGCGATGCGTCTTTTAAATTAGGATGTGAGCATCATCGATAAGAATGATTTTGCCTGCATAATTTCGTTTTCTAATTTTCCAACATTTAGGCCGTTTAGTATGAGCTAGTTTGGGATAGAAACCGCTAGTATTGGCTTACAAATCAAACAGCTATTTGGGCTCTCACAAAGGTTTAAATTCAACATCCCGGAGTTAACGTTTTGGCTCTTCCTTGATCTAACCAGTTTTCCGAATTCGCGCCTGTATGTAGCCAGGAATTTCCGTCATTTTGATGCTAATTCTTTTTTCGAGCGTCGACCTTGGGATTCTGAGAAGCATGCTGTCAGTTGGCCTTGAGTCTTCATAGAAAAATGCAACGAACAGGCCTCCCCTGCCGATCGCTAGACTTCATCATTAATAACCGTAAGTACACTCCATTATCAGCTCTGTTTTTTTTTATCGACAAAGGCATGATGTCGCAACTTTATGTCAGTTCTTCTAAGATCTTAGCAACTCAAACTGAGCGTGTCAAATTAATCTTTGACTCAATTGTTATTACCGCAAAAGTGCGAGTATTTAAATAATTTGAAATTGCTGAAATAGCGTGTATACTATATCTCAGATAGCGCCCTTGGCGTTATATGTTTATGTCATTTGCGATTGCATAGGTGTTAGCCTGTAGTTGTAATTTAAGCTATAACTAGAGAGTTCTGAAATGCTACTTCCATTTGAAGTTTTTTAAAATGTTGTGTTGTCTGTTTTGTCCCGATATATCAAGAGATCCAAAAAAAACTGTTCCTCAGCGGGCTGTGGAAATTCAACGTATGAATAATATGTTGGTGACACTGTACGTCAATGTCAAATTCGAGGTTAGCAGGTTAGGATTTGCGTCAGCCTGTGTCAAAACTGACGGAAAACCTAACCTGCTATCCTCGAATTTGACATTGACGTACAGTGTCACCAACATATTATTCATACGTTGAATTTCCACAGCTCGCTGAGGAACAGTTTTTTTTTGGATCTCTCGATACAATTACCTGTGTGTGGAAGTTGTGTGACGCCAACCTTGATTTGTTTGTGCTGGATATTAAATATTCTTTTGACTGTTACTGTTAGTATTTGTTGTTGCTAGCATTACTACATTTAGATTGCGAAGGTAGGTGGTGATTTATTTTGCTAGCTAGGTTTGTTTATTTGTTGTGAATAACGACATGGCGCCCAATTCTGTTATTAATCTAATGTTCAATTGTAAAAGCCCCAAGCATTTCTTAGCCTGATCCTTACACCAAGCCACATTCTGCCGAGAGTTAAAAGAGAGAGCCGAGGCCTTGTCAACCCCTTCGTTGTAGGGCGGTCCACTCTTAGGTTGGGACGTGAAATTTACTTATTCTTAATTCAATATTATTTTCTATTCAACCTTTAAAACAAATATGCAACTTTCCTTCAATTAAATAAAACTTTGACAGTTCATCAAACATTCCACCTCACAAGACAAAACTAAAAGCTCCTTTTACTTATTTCAGGTAACTATTTATAATGCTTTGAATGGTCTACCTTATGATACAGCGCTCTGATTACAACTCCTCTTAATCTTGCAGGTCTCTGAGTAATGTTCCCTGCAAATCTTCGGCCATTCACATTCGCACTTCCTTATTAGGATCAATTCACGACGTTGAGCCCTTGAACTTCCACAAACGTCCAAGTGAACACCTCCAACTTGTTTACTGCAACAGCCCTCTTGATGTTAGCGATGTTAAATGTTAAAATACTGCATATAACTGCTACATTCCACAAACACTAATCGATAACGTTTGACCTTGAATATTTTCTTCTAGTTAACTGTTATTCTTTTTCTTAAAATTTTTAGTAATAAGACTTTTCTTGGTTTAATTGTATTGTATTAAAATAATATTTCAAAAATGTTGTTTTTATTTTTAATCACTCTTTTATCTTAGCACACAGTTGAGTTATCGAGTTAAATAGTTACTTCTTTTATATTAAACAATATACATTACTAAAATTTCAAAAATTATAAATTTAACAATTTAAATCTATTCATTAAATTAATGTCATCCTTTAACTATCAATTTGTATTAATTTTATAAAGATGAACATAAATCAAAGTTCCACTATGAGTTAAGAAATCACACATAATTCAAGCCCCAAATTAATTATACAATTGAAATAATATTATCATTTATCCTTGCAGTCTAAATAATGTGTCAATTATTACTTTCTGATTCTTTGATTATAGTTACACCTAGTCATCATAATACATAGGAGTAGATCAATAGCTTTTAAAGAATACGAGAATTTCGAATTTTATTTTCAGCATGAATATATAGGCATCTAACCTTTATATAGCAATATAAAATTATGAATTTAATCGAAATACATGTTATAAATTACTGGACTTAAGCAAAGGTCCTTAAATTAATAATAATAATAATAATAATGGTGAGGCACTAACACCCCATGAAGGAGCTTGGCCTTATGCTGGTAAAATATATTGTTATAGCAAGCGCGCCATGATTATTTAATGTTATTTTTAAAACTCCCCAATATCAATTACAAAGGCATATTTATGGGCATATTAACTCTAAAATAGCTTGAAATAGTACATCATTTCAGATTGTGTGCTATGAAAGCTGGTGTCTAGAATCTCATTGTAATGCATTTGCAAATGACAAGTAAACATCACTTTTTACACTAAAGTTAAAGTTTTTCAAACTTGATAAACAATTTCAGGCCACTATTGCATTACTTTCCAAGTATTTGAGACTGATTACTATTGTTAACTTTAATAAAGTGTTTTTATATTTGGAATTTGTTCCTATTATTATTTATGCGATTGCTTTCAAGTTTTATATCAGAAAGAGATAGTTATATTTGTTATAATTGAATTGATTTGATTTGGAAAATTATAGCAACATATTATAATAGTATCTGATCTCAATAACTGCTAACTACTAGGATACAATTTTTTTGGATATTGTAAGCAATTATTATGTATTTCGACTAATTCTGTGACTATTTGTGTTTTCGTTGCAAATTATCTATATTCGGCGTTAATGTAGCCATTCAAAGTATATGAAGCAAATAAAAGCTTTCGGTAATGAAATTACGTGAATGAAAACATTTCAAATCCGATATTTTCTACTTTACTCTTTCATTTGTTAATTTTTTTCACAAACAGTAAGATTTTATTACGAAATATAAAAATTGTATTATTCTCTCTGTACAATTTAATCAGAAGCTCAAATATACCTGGTAAATACGATTAGCTGCAAAACCTATTACCGTTATGGAAAAATCCGAATATGTTTTGCTTTTTTCGGAAAAATAGCATTATCTCGTCTTTCAACCCAATTAGTCGTCTCAAAGCTCGTTTCTTTGACAACCACACAGCTTTTGTATTCATTAAACGTGCTTTATATTTTGATCCCAAATCTTTGCATAGTGTAAAGATCAACTGTTGAGTTCACGACTTTGTACGAAGTTGATAATGTTTATTAAATTTTGTAAGACTGTGTTTAAACACTTAGATATAGTAAGATCAAAAATTATTTTCATCTAGTATAGCTATGGAATAGTTCCTAATTTATGAATGCCAATATGTTTATACTTAAATGGTTTGGTTTTTGAGTGACTAATTGTTGTATTGGTGACACTAATCCATAGCCATACTAGATGAAAATAATTTTTAATTATATCATACTTTATTAATCCTTAATATATCTCAATGAGTGACGCAATGTGTAAAAATCATATTGTACAAACTCTACAACTTTCCATTCATTGCAGCAGCACCGTCTGTACACACATCAACAAAATCATTTTATTCTAGACCTTATTACTTAAAAAATAATCCACTTGTTGTACAGTCAGTGAACGGTAGACAAAAAAGTATACAAGTGCACATTGCTACCATAACAATATCTGATATATGTCAACAGTTAAGCCTAAGTTGTAATAATATCTGTTGTTCCAATATTTTATGCGACCTCCCAGAATTCCTATGCGTCCTACGTTGGGTCGCACCCCACAGTTTAAGAACCACTGAGTACTAGACTACGAATAACGCATTTGCTCATTGTTTTTAACTTTAAGAGGTGTCTATACTGCTTAATCTAATTCATCTTATTGATATTATCAAATACGCGAAAAATAAAACTATGGAATAAGTTATACATTCCATAGTATTTCGATAAAAAAAGTAATAATTTCTAATATTTAACAACTCTAATGCGTTTATGTTATTTAACTACTAAGAAGCTTAATTTCTGAATGCATTGTTCGGGAATTGTATAATAGACTATACGCTCTTAATAATTTTTCGAATTCCCATTGGGATAATTAATTACCTTAGCAAATGGTGATCAGGCTAATTGGAAAGTTAGCAGACTCAGTGATAACCTAATTATGAATGCGCGTGTTGTATATAGAGCGTTCCATTAAATCTGTTATCAGGGGCTTAATCAGTAATGCGGGCTGTCATGTACAACATTAGTGTCACTGCTGATTTGCCCGGCTGTCAACGACCGCAGATGAGCTCCATCACACCGATGTAGCTGGGGAAAGATGATTCAATTACAATAAATTACCCTACCTGCATAACCGATCCTAATACTTCATACAATAACCAAGTCTATAACCATATAAATAGAGAAGTACTTACCCTACAATATATATCCTGTTTCAGTTTAAACTCTTGTTCCAATGTCTAAGCCGCTTTTCTTTTCTTAGATAAAATGGCATCGAGTTTAAAAGTTACTATGCATCTTTTTCTAAAAAGCAATAATACCGAAATTAATTATTATCATTATAGAATATTAATATTGAACGCACCTTTCTCGTAATTGTTTTACAATTTTTACTTTAGAGAATTAGAGAACAAATTATTTTTAAGAAGTTCCTATGAGTAAACCAATTTTATTTTTATCAACTTTACATAAGGTGATCTAGAAGAACCTCTTTACCGATTAGTACCTTCCTCCATCATTAGCTGCAAATTTAAAAGTATTGTTATGATATGGATACAGTGGTATACAAATCAGTTTAAATAGGTATAAAAGATTACTGTAATTAAAAATTATAAAGATCAGTTTGGATATAATTTGGGTATTTCAATTATTAATAAGCATTTAGTAAAAAAAAAATAGAATTTACATTTTAATAATATGAGGCTGATTGAGAAACAGAAGGATTCTAACTTGATGTAATATCTAAATATGAAATTGGAAAATGATGACAAATATTTTTTCGAGATAGACTATTGCACATAGTGCAAAATAATCAATATCGTTAAGGAGTTTGTTTTTATTATTGATGTAACAAATTTGAAAATAAAATGATGTAACCGATTTTTGTAAATAGAAATTATTAAAATAAACCCTTTTTGAAAAGTTAAAAATGTTTGGAGTATAAAAGGGATGCAGGTAATACAAAATTCGAGTGGTGAAATAAAAGGAAATCTTAAAAATAAGAAGATGAGCATACTAAATGGGGAAGACAAATAATATGGTGAGAATATTTAACTAAAGCAGTGCTAATCTACAGAAGAAAATAAAAAGAAAGAAATACTGAATTAAGTTTATTGTGGAATCACATATGACATTGTGCGTCGATTGCGTTGGGTTACAACGAGCTATTTACAAGGACGGAGAGACGCAGGGAGGTCGCTGGATGAGTGAGCGTGTTTATGGAGCTTGTCAATTGAGGTCTGGTGTCTTGTCCTTAGTCGAGATTCTTGGTGTTGAGCTGTGTCGTACTTCAGGAGAGTGCTTTGGACTGAATATTGAAGAGAAACAACTACGACTGGGGTCTGTTTGGATCCATGCTGCGAGGGAGCTGTGTGGGCTGGTTTCTGAGGCAAACTAGTTTTTACTGGGTTAATACGGATCCTGGTTCTGGGTAGTTTGACAGTTTGGTTGTCAGTGGAAGTCTTCCCCTGAGTGGAGCGGGTGTGATGAGTAGCAGAGTAGAAAGGGTTGGTTTCTGCAGAGGAGTTTGATAAGTTCAAATAAAAGGTAAATGAGTGTAGGTATTAAATAAGAACTGAAATTAAATAAAGATTAACAGTGAATTAATTATTAAGTACTTACTATTTGAGATTATCGTATAACAAATGTAACGATCAAGTATTTGTGGCTGAATTTTCAAAGTTGGTTTGACATACCGGTTGTAAGAAATTTTTGAATTGCCATAATTAAAATCGGAACATCAAATTTCAGAATAAGCAATCTAGATAAAAGGAATCCAGTCTGATTTTCAGTCAAGTGCATTTTGAGCAACTAGCCGGAAAAATAATTTTGAATATCCAAATTAAATAAACTGCTCAAGTACAGGTCTAAAGAGTAGCTTCAGCACTGCGAAAACATTAAGTATTATAGTGCACCCAGAATGTATAGTTCAAAACGTGACCACCGAACTTCTGTAGATGGCGCCAAGTGGACAAGCCGCCACTGTGCTAAAATGCTTGGAAATTTTGCAAAGTGGAAAATCGCCACCTTTCGCCAAAACCAAATAGCGCATGAAGGTGCTCGGGACCTTAGCAACAACTTTGCCCCCTTTCAAAATTTCGATATCTGTAGCCGTTCGAAAGTTACAGGCGATCCAGACAGACGGACGGACGGACGGACAAAACGTTCGCATAAGTACGCTGAAGCTACTAATAAATAGGGCAATTTAAATTGACTAAAATATAATTATAAGCATATACTCATAGGTAACACAATGTGGAGCCTTAACCTTATTAGTATATACCGTTACTATACTTTGTTTACTTTCTAAGCGGTCTAATAAAAAAAAGCTGTAAGACTTATTATAGTAGGATATAACAGGTAGTTGACATTACTTCTGTTAAAGATTATAGTACAAGAAGGAGCTCGCCATTGAATAATACAATTTAATAATACTAAGATAATTGCTAACATCTGCACCTACATATCTATATCTTGCCACCTGGATGCAAATTTCAGTTTAACAGATATGTGCGATATGTCCGATAACCGTTCACTTAACTGTAACGGTAGACTCCATCTATCGAAAAATTATATTTAAAAACCATTTCACCCTCGCAAAGGCTAACACTGCATCTGAACCTAACATATCAATTTTCACGAATGGATCTAAAACAGCAGAGGGCACTCTATATCAGACCTGAACTTTCAGGGACGCATAGCATTAGACAAATATACCACCGTTTTTAAGTGGAGGTAATAGCTACCATGCAAGCTACAAACTCAATTCTAAAACAGGAAATCCGAAATAATATACAGGATGTTGACTTGCGCGACTCATCATAAGGATTTCAATGGTAAATTTTTAATGTGTGATTATTGGCTTCCCTAATTATTTTAGAGCTAAAGTGTACAGAAGTTTTTTGTAGAGCAAAAAATAATGCATCTGTAAATACTATTGTTTATAATTTTTCAATTTCCGAAACCCTATAAATTAAAGAAATAAAAATGCTATTTTTGAACACAGGAGGGCGCTTTTTGCAGTTGTTAGAAGAGGATATAGCTCCGAAGTTGCTAGAGACGATCAAGAGATTTGGCTTCAGATGGATGGGTGCCCCGCAGACAACACTCGTAAAGTGGGCGACTTTGTAAACTACAGTTTTTCCAATAGTTGATTGGTCCAAATTATCTAATTAACTGGCCTGCTAGGTCCCCCGATCATTTGCCCAACGATTTTTTTCCTTGGGGACATTTAAAGTCGCAAATTTACTTTCATAACAAAACATAATTATGTACCATCGGAGTTATAGAAAACTGGGACAGAAAAAATACGCAGATACCCTTGTTTTCACAAAGTGTAGTTTAGATGTGGCATTTTGACTGAACATTATTATAGGTGGGCTGTCTCCTTTAATAACGTTCAGTCACAATGTTACATCTAAACTACACTTTTTGAAAAATAGGGTACCTGCGTAATTTTCCTGTTCCAGTTTTCTATTACTTCGATGGTACAAAAACACAAAGTTATACCAAATGTTCAAACAAAGCACCATTAACTACTAAACAATGACCCAACCTGTCGTAAAATTGCCGTCTAACATTTGCTAACTGATATTGTAATATTTTATAGCATTGGGCTTGAATACAATTTTTTAGCTCTTCAATAGTTTGAAAGGTTCTTCCAGAGTAAATACGCGATTTTAAATGTCTCCAAAGAAAAAAATCAGGTGTGATATACGCACACAACTTCCTTTTACAGTGATCTTATAATTAGCCAAAAATGTTATTTTAAATTTTTAAGCATTTGTCAAAAATTTTTAAAAATTACAAATTCTGCAAAAACGGTACAAAATAGAGCGTTAGTTAAACATACAAACTTTCTCTAGAATTTTAATCTGAATTCAAACATGTAATAATATACAGGATGCTCTATTTGAAATAGGAGTTAATAAAAAAGTAGAAAAAAAACAAAAGAAACCCATTTTAGAAGTATTCAACTGGAAAATCACCTATCTCACATTAAAATTGTAATAAGAATGTGGAGTTTGAATAAAATTGATAAAGCCGTTTTGAAAAAATCGAAAAAACTGAATTACTAGAGTAAACACCTACTTCCGGTTATGTGATTTTCTTTAAAGCTTGCTGTCGCATCTACATAGTACACAAAACTTATACAGGGTGTAGAAATGCTTTACGCACCATAGGGATTTCAATGGTAATTTTTTCATATGAAAATATTTGCTTCCCTGATTATTTTAGAGCAAAGTTGTATGGAAGTTTTTTGTAGAGAAAAAAATTCTGTATCCATTTATGCCAGCATTTGTCATTTTACATTTCGGAAAACCCAAAATTTAAAACAACAAAATTACCATTTTTAGACAAATCAGTGGTGCGTTGAAATTATTGAAACATCTCAAAGCATCAACAAATTAATTTGCTGTTTATTTGTTTGCGTCCGTCAAATGTAGCGGCAACCATGGCACTTACTGCACCTGATCTGCTTCCACCACTTCACAATTTGCACTGATCTTTAAAAAAATTATAATTCTAGTTTCTTTTATTATTAGATTTTCTGACGTAACATGAGAATAATGATGGCATAAATGGATGCAGAATTGTTTGCTCTAAAATAATGAGGGAAGCAAATATTGTCAGTAATAATGTATTAAGGGCAAATGCTTTTGCCGGTAAAAATGTTTTACGAAAGTATTTTGTTTTGGCAATGTCACAAGACAAACTAACTTGATCAAATTCCCGAGCCGAAGGCGAGGGAATTTGTCAAAGTTAGTTTGTCGAGGGGCATTGCCAAAAAAACAAAAAATCGTGAGTAAAACATTTTCCGAGCAAAATCATGAGCCCGAAATACATTTTGTGGACTATTTCCCAAATATCGGTTCATTTTGACATTTATACTGATGCGCAATGACAGTTTAAATGAAGTTTCTTAAATACCACCTTGATTAAAGCAACATATTTGGTGGTTGCCGTGGATGCAAGTGGCAAAAGAAACTGACAAAATCCCAAGGGAAAATTTCGATTTTTTTCCACTACAAAAACACACGATTGGTTGAATTTTGAAAAAGCATGGCTTTTCATTGGATAATAAGAGATGTGGGAAATAGTCATATGAAAAAATTACCATTGAAAACCCTATGGTGCGTAAAGCATTTCTACACCCTGTATATGAAGTTTCAACGCCATACCTCTTTTCGTTTTTGAGATATTCTGTTCACAGACACATACACACACAGACGCACAAAAAAACCAATGAAAAAAAATATGTTTTGTGGGTTCAGGGCACTCTAAAACGTGAAGATATGTTGAAAACTCAATTTCGAATTTTTGGGGTGAATCCAATACTTCCTTTATTGTAAAAGGAAGTAAAAATCGTTGGGCGAAAGATCGGGGGATCTAGCAAGCCAGTTAATTGAATAATTTGGACCAATCGCCTTATTGGAAAAACTAGTTTACAAAGTCGCGCACTTCCCGAGTGTTGTCTGCGGGGCACCCATCCATCTGAAGCCAAATCTCTTTATCGTCTCTAGCAACTTCGATCACCGCTGGATCCTCTTCTAACAACTGCAAAAAGCGCTCTCCTGTGAGGTTTTCTCTTAAGAAAAATGGTCCTATAATGTGATGATCTAGTATTCCCGCCCAAACATTAACTTTTTGGGGATATTGGGTCCTGGTTTGTAAAATGTTGCGTGGATTTTCAGTAGCACATACTCAGCAATTTTGCACATTTGGTTCGTTATGCAGTGTGAATGTGCATTCATGCGTAAACTTATTCAAAAACTCCCTGTCTTCGTTACATTTTTCCATAATTTGGAAGCAAAATGCACTTATCTTCTCCATATCACGTGCAAGCAACTCTTAATGCCACTGATATTTGTAAGAGCAAAACTTGTGTTTTTTCAAAATTCGCAGGACTCGGCTGTGATGCAAGCCAATATCTTGCGCTATTTGCCTTAAATTTATACTAGGATTTCCAGCTACTGCTACCAAAACCAAGGTCATTTTCCTCATGTTGGTGCACATTTTCAGCGTAATTGTTACATTTACAATTATTTAATACTGTGCCTGTAGTTTCAAATTTACGTATTAATCTATCAATCGTTGAACTACTTGGAATTTGCCGATTCGGATATTTTACGCTAAACCAGGCACTTACTTGACGAGCACTATTTCCAGCATAAAACCATTTTATCATTTCTACTTTTTCTTCAGTTGAATACATTTTAAGGGGAAGAATATTTAATGATCTGTTATAAACTTCATACAGCAATGACAAAAGTAAATGTGCATGTTGTTTGTTTACATATTTCCAAGGCACCAGTGATTTTTCCTAAAGTTTTTTTTTTAATTTGTAGGGTTCCCGAAATTGGAAAATTATAAACAATAGTATCTACAGATGCAGTATATTTTTTTCTCTACAAAAAACTTCTGTACACTTTGGCTTTAAAATAATTAAGGGAGCCAATAATCACACATTAAAAACTTACCATTGAAATCCCTATGCTGCGTCGCGCAAGTCACCACCCTGTATGTAGATAAAGATGTTAAAAAAAAAGTAAAATATCAAGATAGAATGATATTAATCGAGTAGATGCGGTATAGAAGGCTGAAGAAGAATAAAAATGAGTAAAGTTCAGGGCGCTTCATTCCACACGTGGAAATATGGCCTAAAAATCGACGAGTTAGGGTCGCCGAAATATCTCTTTCCGAAACCCAGTCATCTAGCACACCGTTAACGGTATACTGGGTGATGTGGTTAGTATATAGTATCCCGCCTTCAACAACTGCCTCACTTTCACTACTTACACAACAGTGGTTTCGGTACCCGATTCTTAAAGCGACTGGGTGGGTGCTCAAGAAGAGTCCGTAAACATTTTAGGATTTGAAAAAAGAAACTCTGTCATAGGTCATATCCTAAGACGAAACATCTTCATTAAAAACTCTAATAGAAGAAAGACTGCAAAGGGACGATGCCAAAGGAAAACCAGAATTGCAATACATAAGTTAAATGCATTAACACAAGAACAGAAGAAGAATACTACACATATAAGAAACAAGAAATGGACTGAACTTAAAAGGTACACATACATGAAGAAACTAATAATAATGAGAATATTCCGTTAGAGGATGTAAAAAGAACTATAGACAAACTGAAAAATCGAAAATCTTCTGGACTTGACAATATCACTAACGAAATAATAAAATACGTCGACAAGATGAACCGACAGCGCTTAGCGAAATGGTTCAAAATGCAAAGGCCAGACATCAAAAAACCAGCAGGCTTACTTCCGAAGAAGTGGTGCGTAAGCTGGACGTCAACACCGCAGGAGGCAGGATGAAAACAAAAATTTACAGGAGATAGTCATATATACAATTATCATGGAATTAAAAGAAAATGTGAAAATAGGGAGACGTAGAAAGCTATAAGGAAGCAAGTGTAAACGCGAGTGAGCAAAGAGAAAGAAGAATCTTCTAGAGTGTACAGAGAAAATTTATATTCCTCAACCCTAAAGAATGTAGCTACGAAATCATTTAAAATTATGTGTCGTAATGGGAAATATGAGCTACAAACAATATACAGGGTGTCAGGAAAGTCAATGGACGCTATATGGAGTCGAAAAGTTCTAATCCATTTTCGGCTTAGAAGCATAATTTCTTCAGAATTCACTGTTGAAATTGGTACCGCAAATTTTGAGAACCGCTGTATGGTACCTACTGCGTTTTTGTGTTTTTGATATTTTTTTGTCAATTAATGTCAATGTAATAAATAATTTCGTGTTTGACTTTTGTAGTAAAAATATACACCGTGCAGGAGTATGCTGATACGTCTTTTGTGCATGGTGTTCTGATGATGTTGGGTCTGTGAGTACGTCGATATTTTGTCTTCATTGTTGGATTTAAAATTATCAAACTCCGTTTTAAAAGTGTTCTAAAAGCTAATAAATTTTGTATGTAGACGGCATATGTGACAATTGTTTTCCCAGCCTATCTCAAGACACTAAGTCAAGCCTCCAATTTAAGGCAAAGTACAGCAGTTCTCAACTTTACCTTTTTAATTTTCAACATTCGTTTTTACGAAAACTATGGTTCTAAGCCAAAAATGGATTAGAACTTTTCGACTCCATATAGCGTCTCCTAACGTCTCCAGAAGTGACACGGTTGACTTTCCTGACACCCTGTATATGTTTAGGAGTGATGATTGCAGTGGCGGTTGCTCCTTCAGGGCGCACGGGCGCTAGCCTCCCAGCCGTCAACTATTCTATAATTGAAAATATATTTTATCATCTTCCTACCGTTATAATATAATAAAGTTTAAGTAATGAGATCCGGAGGTAGCTATTCTATACCACTTAAAATATGTAAAACAACAGCCACGAAGTATGTCAACATAACAAGAGTTATGTGTCAACATACTCGCTGCTATCAATGCACCAAGCGGCTGGCAGCTGATGAGGGCGATCCAAAATAGGGTCCAAACGTATATGGCAATTATCAACGAAAACGCCGAAGCAGCAGAATTTAAATGTGTAGTTTCAATGTGCGGGGGAGGCAAACTAAGCTATAGTTCAGCACGTAGTAAACTGGCGGAATTATTTACAAACAGAAATGTAATGCTTCCGAGGGTTCCTATAAGCAAATGGGGGACAATTTTAGTCATTGAAATTGAATGTATTGGAGCCCTGAGCACTGTTTTGGTAATAAATTAGTTATTGTCGGTATAACTGCTTGCAGTTATGGTGGTTAGGGGTTAGGTACTCGTATAACTGGCATAATTAGTATTTCCAACATTAATTTTAAAAGCCCTCCGTTAGTTTAAAAGGTTAAAATAAAGAGGCATGCGTGCTGTTTTTTCAGTATTACATAAATGACCAGTTGTCGTTTTTTAAAACTTGTGTACTATTGCTACCAAAACAACCTTCGACAAATTTTAGTTGATTAATTGCCACGTAATTATTTCAAGCCTGTCATATCATATCAAATATTACTATCAGAAACTAGGATATAAAACAATTATAAAACCAGATAAATGTGCAATATGCCGAATAATTATACGGTCTTCTAACTAAGAAATGATATTAGCTTTTGAAACTAGACTTATTCTGGGCATGATTGACGGTGCCGTTTTGATATAATTTTAAACTTATTCACATCTCAGTAATCAATTAAAACTTCAGATTCACAATGATAAAAAACGTTGTCACTATTTTCGAAATTCCAATAGTGAGCTTCGATATTGAATAATACTGTATATTTCAATTGCTAGCAGTTTCTTCTTATAATGAAAATTTTATACATTTAACTGATTATATCTTTGTATTTTGCTATAATATTGTTTTAATGAAGCTTTTAATAAAAACGCAAACACATGAACGATCTCAAAATATGATATGACATATAGCTGAAAAATGTGTATGATTATAAATTGTAATTACCTATTTCTAACGATATGAATGAGTAAACAAATTAGATGACATAAAAATAAATTCACAGGCATACCGAAAAATAAAATTTTTAAGTACGAACATGAATATTTGGAAAACGAATCGAGCTGCTATAAAATCTTGACGGCATTTAAATAAGCTGCACTCATTGCCAAATTCCAGGTTTAATTTTGGTTGATGTTTATTTTTATTACAGTAGCAGCTAAAAATACAAGTTTTGTACAGGTATTTTGTTACAGACCCACCTAATAAATAGGTGTTGCGATTTCCGTAATTTTTCTAGACAGTTGCCGCCATCAATTTCAGCTGAGAAGTACGAATGAATTGGAACAAACTCCAAACACAATGTTGAAATTGCACGGGCAGTAGAATTTATTGGCTGTACTTCACTAACGTATGTTTAGTAAGCTCATAACATCCCCGTTGAAAAGCTGCTAGTAATTATGCAAATGGTGTTTAGTAGGAAACTACGATATCGTGCTTGCACTAGTTCCAAAGATAAAGCCATTTGGGCTATTTATTGTTTTTTAAAGATAGTCGTAACTATACCGTAACTATAATAAATAATTCGTAATTGGCTAGGAAAGTAGCTTTATGTAAAAGAATACATTAAGTTGTCAAAATTGTTATCGTTGAAGAATATACAGCATTTACATGCATATATTCTGTATAATTTTATTTATGGTAGTACTTGGTCCTCCACGCCGGTTGCTTTAGTTTCATGTAAATTTTAAGCCAATAGTTATATTACGTCTACTACCATTATTGCCAAACTTTAATATTAATTAATATTTGATATTTACCCTACCTCTAGCGGGTCTCATAAAAAGTGAATTTACAAGTAAATTTACTGCCATTTTACATACCTACAGTGTGCTATAAAAAGTCATCCACAAATGGAACTTTATTTTATCAATAACTTTAGCAAATTATTATTGAGATAGAAGATTGTGTAGAACTACTTAGATACTAACATAACATGGATTAAGTCCAAGAAACTTCTATAATGTACGGAGTAGAATAAGAGAATTAGTACTTATTTTTCAAGATAAAGTAACATTTTATAAAATACGTTATAAATTGAGAAATGTTAATATGAAGTCACATCTACTTGTTGAAAACATGATTATGTTAGGAGTTAGGTCAATAGCCTCAATATTAATTAAAATTTTTGACAGTAAACTGAAACATTTCCAATTTCACAATAAGAAAATTAAAACAAAATTTTCAAGAAATATCGCTTGAGCAGGGTAATTTAAATTTGTTTGTTGGTTGCAATTTATTTGTTCGTATGACATTTAATGCACTTCCACAATATAAAACAGAGTTCTAATTAATCTGTTATATGCAAAAGTAAAGATACCTACTAAATTTGAAATAAGTTAAAATGAAATGCTTTTATATTAAGGCCTATTATAAACAAGGTTTTCTTTCAATTTTTACCCAATCCTGGAAAACAGTATCACTATCTAGATTCTGACTTGTTTGTTCCACTGTATACATTATAAAAGCTTTTATGGAATAATATTTTTATTTGCGAACTCCTTCCAGCAGTGCTTATGTTGTCCAGTCTCCTGAAAGTTGACGTCACTATGGTCTTTGCAACTTTGGTTTCGGCGATACTACATATTTGTTCTATAGTTGAAACAGTAAAGAAGCCGACCTGCGATTAATTAATAAAATTCATCGATGGTAGTAAAAATCGCAGTTTATACACCACGGCAGCTCTGAAAACTCTTTACTTACCGCGATGGCTTAGCTAACTCAAATTTCGGCGGCCTTGGGTCGTAGGTTCAAATCATCAGCTGTGTACCCTGGAATGTGTTCAAAAAAGGAAAGGAAATGGGCGCCAGAAATCAAAAGATTTCAAATAATAAGAGGAAATAAACTGCAAGTGACTAGCGTTTAATTAGTAAGTAATAAAAAGTCTTGAAGTGCTAGTAATAAATAATCTGGATAATTAAAATGCAAATAATGTTATAACAAGGTTGTGTACATTAACTGAAGGTTGCGACACGCATAAAATAAAAAAAACCCTTTTGGGTTATTCTAATAACTGTGAATTCAAATTATTCATGGGATATGCATACCTCATTCACTTAATAATTCCTTCTGTTTAAGCTATTGAAATAAAAAAGCGTGACTGTACCTTTTACAGAGGGTCAATACACATCAAAATTGTAGCTTTAAATACTGATCATAATTAAATATAGGCATAAGAATTTAAATGTAAAAACAAGAGCATGTATGAAATTGAACATTACATGTTCATCATTGCAAAAAGTATGAATTTAAATTCCAAATACTGACGGGTTTAAAATGCACAGATGTGAATTCCTGGTATTGAAGATAAGTTGGTATTTAATCCCGGAGTAGCACTAATTAACCTCAATACATATACTGGACGTGAACGGCTACACACATTGTTGAAATCGCCGTGGATGCATCGGTGATTGCAGCGGAAGCACCCTCAAATGGCAGCAAATACCAGAACGCCAGGATGTGTTGCAAATGTGATTAGGCTAATCACTTGGCCTCCGAGATAAACTCGTGGATAAAACTGTTAATAAAGAGCTAAGAAAAAATGTCATTACTATGAAGATAATAAAACAGAAAAGCGTCATCGTCCCTGATCATTGTCAGCCCTAGGAAACACACTGCTCATTAAATTAATTGAGCGCAAGTAATTTGACTTAATTAAAATCAAACCGCAGCCGCCGGTGACGGCGGGCTCAGGAGAGAACAGCAAGTGCTCGGACGAAAATTTTGTTTTCAAAGGAAAGCTCGCACTACAACAACCTGTGATAAGAGATAACGCCGGTCAGAAAGGGCATCGTGCAAAAAAGGAACTCGATCGAGGTACAAAATAAGCTGCTTTGGAAAGTTTAAGAATTTGAAATGCAAAGGGTTTATAATTCAAATAAAAATATACAGGTTAAACCTGAAATAATTGGATAACTGGCGAAACAATTAGGCGAATCCAAAAATGTTTCAAAGTTTCTATGCTTGTCTGATGTTTTTAACTAGTATGCTGGCTTTCTTGCTACAACTCGACGGCCGTCGCTTTTTCAATTTAATGTAAACAGTAGAATTTTATATTTGGCCCAAGCAGAGTATGCACTAAGTAAGCTGTTTTCCACATTTAAAGGTATTTAGCAGTTTGCGTTGACTCTTAGCTCTTCCTAAAACTTCTTCGTTACAATGTTTACCCATACATCTTTGTTTGTTTGTTCGTTTCTTATAGGCAAGATCCGAAGTACCTAGTAGTTTAGATACCGACTGTTGTGGTCATATAGTCAAATTCCTACTCAGAATTTTGCCGAGACCATGCTACAAATCGTAGCTAACTTCTTGCAGTCTAAAATCCTTTAAACAACAAACAAATAACATGAACAGGGGGTCCCATGCCCACACCATAAAAAAGGACTATAAACGCTACTAAGAATTAAGATTGTCCCTACATATATATGACGTCATGTGGGGTTCACATCCTGCTAAACACCAATTAATTGAATCTCTCTTAATCTTAGGTTACTTATCACTTCACAAAAAAATCTAGTGTGATACACGCACACAACTTCCTTTTACAGTGGTCATATAAATAACCAAAAATGTTATTTTAAATTTTTAAAAAATTTTCAAACATTTAAAAAAATTACAAATTCTACAAAAACGGTACAAAATAAATCGTTAGTTTAACAGATACATTTTCTCTAGAATTTTAAGCTGAATTCAAAAATGTAATAATATACCGGGTGTTCTATTTAAAATAGGAGTTAATAAAAAAAATAGAAACAAAAACAAAAGAAACCCATTTTAGAGGTATTCAACTGGAAAATCACCTATCTCACATCCATACACATTAAAAATGTAATAAAAATGTGAAGTTTTAAAAAAATCGTTAGAGCCGTTTTTGAAAAAATCGAAAAAACTGAAAAATAACAAGAGTAAACACCTACTTCCAGTTATGCGATTTTCTTCAAAAGCTTGCTGTCGCATCTACATAGTACACAAAACTTATATATGAAGTTTCAACGCCATACCTCTCTTTGTTTTTCACGTATTCTGTTCACAGACACACAGACAGACAGACAGACAGACAGATACACACACGCACAGACAGACCAATAAAAAAAAAGTATTTTTTTGGGTTCAGGGGACTCTAAAACGTGTTGAAGACTCAATTTCGAATTTTTGTGGTGAATCCAATACTTCCTTTATTGTAAAAGGAAGTAATTAGAGTTTATGAATATTACTGTCGGCGTTAGACGGTGTCCTTAAAAAGCGCCACTATTTGAATAACTAACCACAACATTTTACGAAATAAAATTGGGATGCGCGCTTAATTGTTGCAGTACCATACCTTTCTAAAATTTTTCTGCGGCAATCATGGTTGTGACACCGCGTGTCGCTGTCGGCAACCTTCAACCTTTGTGGAGCGACTTGGGAGGAAATCTGGTAGGTGAGGAATGGAAAGCCTCGCGCATCAGCTACGTCAACCAGGGGAACGCTGTTAAAATCATCAAGAAAAGAACTGAGTGCGTGCTATACTGATCGGGAGTTTTCGGCAAACGCATTTCCTTAATAAACTTTGACATATTGGAATTCCGTACTAAATCCTCGATAAATGCGACTCGAAGATTCTGTCTTTCGGTATGGCTACAATTACAACGCAAACCTATGGTTATTACTTCGGCGCAAAATGTCCGCGTAACTAATTCGGCAAAATGCTTGCTTTTGCCTCAAGGTATTTCAGCCCACTTTCTCGACAATAAACGGCACAAAGCAGCATATATGCTCCCTGAATGCGGAAGACCCGCATCTAAGGCCACGAAAACTTTATAATTTGTTTTGACTCTCTTATAAATACTTCCAACTCCAAGACTTCACTTAAAGACCCGCGCTCCATGTGATTTTGACTCGGAAGAAAAGGGTAGGGAAGATCAGGTGATTAAATGACTATTGGTGCCCTATGACATGCTTCTGACTTGACATCGTTTTGATTAGTGGTACCTCGCAAGGAGTATATCGATCGGTTTCCAGAAGGCTCAAGTCGGAATGCTGATTCAACCCGTTTGTATGTGTGCACTAATTGTTCTTATTGAATTTTATGACTACATTAGTGCCTTTCCTTGCGACTCCAGGGTGCCAGGAAGTGACAGTTGAATTTCAGATCGTTGCACTCATGATAACGTTAAACTTCCACGGATGCGGACTGCCACTAGCCCGCAATTGTGGCACTTGACATTCGATACCTAAGGGAAAGGAAGGATTGATGGCTCTCTGTCGTCTGCTATATTTAACAAACGGTTGGCACACAGTAGAAATGCGAAATTAGCGCGATTGTTCTTCACAGAAAAACTCAGGACCGTCGTTACTGAATTTATGCCTTGCTGTAATAGGAAGTCATATCGAATTGTCTTAGCACGGTTAATTCACTCAACAAAATAAGGGATTAGATATTTTTTTACGGTTCCTAAACAAATTGATATCTTATACTACACTTCCTATTTTTGATTATTTTACTTTTTCATATATTAATTGATACTTGAAATACAAATAAAAAAAGTGTTGCTTCAATACTAATTTTTTAAGATATTGGCACAGATAATGACGCATGAGAGATAAATCAATTAGATAATTTTGGATAAAATTTTGTAGAACTCTTAATAAAAAACAAATCGTGTGTTTGTGTATTTGTTTTCACACATTTTATAGAAAATTCATCTTTTAAACAAACCAAGCTAATTTTGGTTTTTCTGTACTATTGGATCACTCTGATTTGAGAGAACTACCACATATTTCTTAAAGTTTGCTTGAGAATCGTAAATGTCTAACTCTGTAGGGATTTAAAAACGTTTGTAAGTTTTGCGCGTTGTTTATTTTGGTATTCCGAAACAACGATTTTACCGATTTTGTACTCAATTTCATCGGTATGTTAAGTATTTTATGCATAAATCCCTGTCCGCATTCTTCTTAATTTTTAATTAGAAACTTCGTAGTATTTGAGAGAAAATTTTTATCAGTTCTTGACATGGCTGAAATATTTTTCTCCTCTTAAAAAAATTAATATGATTGATCGCTCATTACAATAACTGATTAAAAAGAGCATATTATTAAATAAGCATGTTTATAGTTTTGAATAAGACCGTCATTCTGCCAATTTTCCGTTAGTCACGAGCTTCTCTATTATTTGTATGTATTACGTACGTATAATGATTTAAAACTTCCAAACTTCAGACGTTGTGTTACTATACATTTACAACACATTCTGGGAAAATAATGTCATTATACGCAACCCTCTTGTAATTGCCTAACTTTGGTTTATATGTAGTGGCTTATATTTTCTATGAATTTCCGCTCATAACTGCGTACATCTGTCGTAACTTAAATTCTTGTTTCACTGGATATTCCTTATACACACTCTAGTTCTTCGATTTTTCAGGCCATATGTTTCTTGTAAAGCAAAAATGTCTCCCTACAAGCGATACTTCTATACACGTGAGTAGTATAAAGTGTGCTATTACAGAGGTTGCCTGTAATTGACTCGTGGTCAAGCACCGCAAGGGACACATGAGTCCCTTGAGCGTTCCAGAAATGGATTTTATTGTACCTTCGTTGAAACTTCTAAACGGAGTATCGAAACGCTTGATAAATGCTTTTTGTAACAACCAACAGAAATGATTTGTTAAAACTTCTGGTATACACATATTATGCACCGAGTCTTATTAAAAATTTTTGTAGATATGGTTTTTAAAATAATAACCGATATACAGGGTGATTTTAAAAAATGTAGTCTAAACATGTTGGATGCTATAATAGATAGTTAATAGTTTAGATATAGATTATTCTTAAAAATTGTTTGTCAAGTGGTCTTGTGTACTGATTTTTTTTTCTGTTCTAAATTTGACAAAACCTTCTCGCTTCTTTATTTGTAGAAACAACAAGCAACCCTAACAAATCATAACGTATTTAATGGGATCAAAAGCAAACCGATTCTATTCATTACAGAGTACAGACTATTGCGTTACATCAATACTTGTTGCAAGCTATATATTTAAAAATTGTATTAACTCCTGCTCTCTACTCATTCAAATTTATTATGATTTTGGTAGGAGCTGGATAATTTCAAGATAATTAGAAAATAGCTACCTTAATAATAGTGTTCTCCTAGTTTTTACCTAAATTTTAAATTCTTGGGAAATAATTATACTAATACAATAAAGTCATGATAGAAACTTTGAATTATAATTAGTATGACATGTTTAATAACTGTATTTGTTCATTGGAATTTTTTATCTAAATACATTATGATCCACCGCACAGTTATTTAGCAAAATGCATTTTTAATTGATTTCGGGTTTTCGCAAAATAATTACGGTTACTTAAGAACTATGCTCTTGCCTATTTTATTATATTCATAATTTACTGGTAAATTCTTACACATTTTGAAGTGATGTACATCAACCGCACATCAACAGTGGAGATGCATTTTTTAGCAACTATACATTTAAACGAAAAGTGGAATAGACATTCTCGATTCAGTGAATCATCTATTACTAGCCTGTAGTTCAGTAAATTTTTCACTGATGCTCACTGCTGGCAGCCCATATGCGACATGTTTAAATCTAGTGATGTCGGAACCTGTCTTAGTGTGAGTGGGGGTGTAACATTTATATTGGGTTGGCTTTCCCATCAAAATAATAATTTTAAGTATGTTTTGTGCTAGATAATTAGATTTCGAGTTGCGAATGTCGAATTTTCGAGGTGGGTGAGAGTAATTATTGTTGAACTCTTAATATTTCCAACTCTTTTGTGACATTTTTGAAATGTTCAAGTAATTTTACATAAATAAGGTCATCTTATTCAAAGCTACTGGAACACATTATTTTTAAAATAATTTATATTTGATATAAGAAAGGCAAAAATATGTGTTTAAATCGACCTACATTTTAATATTTTATGAGCTGAACAATGTGGACATAGATACCAGTGTATACGAGTATCTGTACCGTTGATAATTATGTGATATTATGTGAGGAAGGATAAATGTTTTGTCCTAACCTGGTGGCGAAAGTTATAGTAGGTATTTTGCTGGTAACTATCGGCGTAATTGGGCTAACTCGTCGAAAAGGGTAGGGGTTCCAACTACGCTGAAAGAAAATATAAAGGAGAGAGCGCCAGGTCCTCAACGTCGCTTAATCCTTGCGTCGGACCACAAGGTAGAGATAATTCCAGCAAATTACGACCATAAAATATCACAGCTTTATTTAAATTGGTTGGTACTGTAGTGAAGTTCGCAAGCATGCAGGTATAAATATAGAAACAATTATATATATAAATATAAATAAATTTAGGCAGGTATACGGCGGACAAAACAAACACTTTAAAAATTATGATCGGGCGCCGCAGAGGCAGTCAAAAAAAAACAATAGTTAGACAAGTATAGGTCGCAGAGCGGGCACAACAAGTAATACGCAGGTACAGAGCAATGCAAGTTTGTTCTGGCTAACGTTAAGCCCCAAATGTTAGCTCTAATTGACGTTAAGGCGATGCTCAAAAATTTCTAGCTGTCGGAAGCAACGTGCGTTTAGTATGACCATACGATAACGGCGAGGCTCCTAGTAAAAGAAAGACAACAGCAACTAGACGGAAAATCCAATAAATGCACGCGATTTAAGGAAGAATCAATTGCAGTGTATGCAAGATGCTTAGATTATTTAAGCAAATGGTTACAAGTTTTTGAGGGATTTTCTTGTGTTTGAACTTTTTATTTCTATTATAAATTTAAAAATAGAAAATATCCACCTTATTCCCCATAAAAATCACGATTTTATGCATTGCTCATTTTTCTAATGCTTTATTAAATGTTTATAAAATCTGTCTGTAGCTTCTTATGGAGAATTTTCGGTTGGTGCATAACGCATAAGCATGCCCTAGTTTTTAGCTATACGAAGCGCGCACCTATCCTAATACAAAATACACCAGGCGCAACGATTCATAACTATACTAGTGCCTTGCCTGCAAGAGCACACATCCAACCTCTCCGTTTGCTTCCTTGGCAGTCTGGCGCACCTGGGGGCAGCAGAGAGGTAATGTCACGGCAACAGCTGCTAATAGCGATGCAAGCTATGAAGGCCGCTGGTGGCTTGCAGGTAGGTGTAGTGCGGACGCTTATTCCCTATCGTAGTCCACTGGGGTTGCGAAATACACAGGCAATTCGTCAGTTTCAGGAGCCCAGATCGACAGCTTGGATACCAGCAACGTAAATCTCAACGGGAGGTGGTTAATCCCAACAGGAGACGGCTAAAAACGTACAAGAATTTCCAAGTGAGCTCTCGATTAAGACGATGGAGCCTTAGCTTACCTAACGATGGTGTTAGGCCAGGAGGACGTGCAAACGTTGGCCCCATAAATCTGCAGTAGCGATACGACGTAAGTAAAATAACTATCTAACAAATACGAACGTCCGAAACAAAGCATGAGTGCTTCCAGGTCCTCCATAAGACTATTCGGAGATGAGCTCAACAAAAAGGGCTCTTCGTAGCACTAAGCTGCAGGGGATAACCAACTAGCACGGAAATTTTGCTTCGAAAGAAAGCAGAATTTCAACACCAGCTTCACAAGTTACAAGATATCAAAATGTTTGGGCAAGTGGACCCACAGAAAAACTTCTTGGTAGATTTGACTGCAACAAGAGATAACAAAGTTGTTCTAGCAATAAAGCAGGCCAGAGAATAGGTTATAATTATTGGGATTACGGTTGCCTAACCACCAGGCTTGAATATTTGTAGAAATAGGGCCAAAATAAATTTAATTAATGAAGTCTAGCTAATTACTAGAGGAGGTGCCTACGAAACTACCTATTAAATATAATAAAATGTTTAAAACTAGGATACAGCTAACTAGGCCTATTCTAATGCATGCAAAACCACCAAATTAAACCACGGGCTAATACTTAGGAATAAAATTCTACTAGCCAATTTTTGCTAATACAGGGGATGCCACAAAAGTACCGTAACAATGATTAGACATTCTATGGTTACCTCAAGCTAACTGCACGTTTGTAGAAGGGGCATTTAATAACTTCTTTGCACATTAATTAAACGTGAAAGTTAAAAGTTAGTAAGTCTATAGATTTACTTATTGTTCTGCTCCATATCATTACAAATTTTAATCATGAATGAAAAAAGTAATCACCAAGCAACTATTTATTAGAAAGCCATCGCTCTGGTAATCGTTTAAAAATAAAAATTGTATGGATAATTAGGTCATATCTGTGTATACTTAAAATTGTCTATGACTTTCAAGTAATCAAATTGGATATTGACGTATTATCTATATACAGTTTAAGAGCATGCAACAAAAAAAATAATTAAAAGTTGTGATGATATATCACTATTTAGAATTGTTTTAGGTTTTCCTTCTAAATTTTATGAAAGCAATAAGTTTTTAAAATTATCTGTAAAATATTCCGTATTAGGCTTCAATTTATGGAATTTTCTTGATTACACTAAGATATTCAGCTAAACTTGAATTAAAGAACTTATTCCATTACAAGTACTTATGTTAGAATATTCTTTGTCTCCGTTTGTCATCATAATAATATTTATGAATCAGTCATTAGTGAGGTGACGCATCAAAAACATTATTGTGGCTGCCTCTATATAATTAGAGCCTTTAAAGCATATAAGTACATATTATTTTAAGTTGAAATTACTTTATTTATTGTTTATTGTAGCGTGAAGAAGCGTGGAAAATTACGAAGAGGTACCTCTAACGTTTAGAGGCGACATAAATGGATGCACTCGGAAAGTCAATAAAAAGCGCTTACCTTTATTGGTTGTAGGAATTACCATATTCAATTGAGAATTACGCGGTAAGTGCATTCCCTAAAATAATTTAGGTTTCTAAAAAGCCACGGTAAGTTTAAAGGCTGAAACATAAACACGTTTCAGTAATATTATAAAGCAAACAAGCTGAGACGGTGTAAACATCTTATGGATACTTCGAGACACTGTTAGTATGGAACGGCTTTGTTTGTTTGGGACACATTTGGTCATTGCAACATTTGCTTTCAATGTGGTATGGTCGTTATCATCATATGTTATTCACATGAGGCGAGAACTAATTCTTGCTAAACCTAAACGGAAAAAATAGAATACCATTAGCGGAAAACGCAGATAGGCAGAATTATTGGCATTAAAGATTTGAAAATGACACGGGATAGAAGTTTGCACCTGCTTCATTCTATAACTTTAAAAAAATCTTTCGGGGACCGCTATTCGAACACGCGACCTTAGGATCAATAGCCGGTATTATGTCGCTACGCTACCCTGGCAATGGCGTCATAGTTATGCGACCGGTTAACGGTTATTACTCGTAACCCGAATGCAAATTGACGAACACATACAAAGAAAGCAATTATTGATCTCACCAAAAAGCGTTTTAGTTCTTTGTGTTAATGTTTCATACAAACTGGCAAAGAAATAGTCGTGATAGTTTATGCGGTTTTCGAGTTTTCATGTTTACATCCATCGAATGTGATGTAGTACTCGAATTTATTAATTTTCCGACTTTCCTTTAACGCTTTAACGCCAAAGCGGCTGCTGTATGCGCAAGCGCTTAAGGCAAGTTTCATATAACTTGAAGCAATACTTGGCATATGAATTTTAGTGTAGTAATATGAAAAATATAATACTCATGCCATCATACTATACAGTAAAAGTCGGTAGGAGAGAGAAGTATTTTGAGGGTCTGTTCAGAAGGCCAAAATAGGAAAAAGTAAACCAATACGTTTATGTTTGATTCGTCTGGCATAGAGCATAATACAGCACAACCTAAGGACCCATGACTTCAATCTTTTTAACTACATTTTAATTTTTTAATCTCCTGTTCTTCCTTTCCAATCCTGAATGCTTAATTGCCAGATATCGTTTTTCACCACTTCTACCACCTTCTTCTTCTTGTATATTGTACCCTTTTTTCCTTCATCTCCTCCAAAAAGTACCTTTCTGGCATTTCTATATTCTGGAGTCGATAAACGTGAGCCAGCCATTCTGTTGTCTTGGTTTTAATAACCTAATAATATGCTTGGCTGCCCTTACGTGTTCATTACTTCACTGTGCGTTCTTCTTCTCAACTGCTCATCTGCACTTCGTACACACCCATACATTTTCCGCAGGTTTTTTTTTTTTAGTTTTACTACATTTTTCTTGTTAAGTATCCAGGTCTCATACTTGCAAACAAGCGCTGCTCGGATAACTGTTCTGTTTTTCAGTTTTTCTCCATATCAGTTTTTATTTCATTATTTTCATTAACGTTATCATCGCTGCAGTTTCCTTCCTGTCAATTTTTTTCCTCATTTTTGCTTGTTACTGTAACTTTACTTCACTTCACTTCACAACACATTTTTTATTCATTTGCTGCAAATTCATAAAAAAAAGTATGACCTTCAAATCTAGTTGTACAAAGTATTATTGTAAAATACATGGTCATTATAGCATGCGTTCCTTTTAAAAGTATACATCGGGAATACTCGTTTGCATACTAAAAAGAAAAATTCCCTTATTACTTCCTTTTACAATAAAGGAAGTATTGGATTCACCCCAAAAATTCGAAATTGAGTTTTCAACAGATCTTCACGTTTCAGAGTCCCCTGAACCCAAAAAACATTTTTTTATTGGTCTGCCTGTGTGTGTGTCTGTGTGTGTGTCTGTGTGTGTGTCTGTGTGTCTGTCGGTGTGTCTGTGAACAGAATATCTCAAAAACGAAAAGAGGTATGGGGTTGAAACTTCATATATACGTTTTGTGTACTATGTAGATGGGACAGCAAGCTTTTGAAGAAAATCGCATAACGGTAAGTAGGTGTTTACTCTTGTGATTTTTCAGTTTTATTTTTCGATTTTTTCAAAAACGGCTCTAACTATTTTTGTCAAACTTCTCATTTTTATTACATTTTTAATGTGTATGTGAGATAGGTGATTTTCCAGTTGAATACTTCTAAAATGGGTTTCTTTTGTTTTCTTTCTATTTTTTATTAACTCCTATTTTAAATAGAACACCAGGTATATTATTACATTTTTAAATTCAGCTTAAAATTCTAGAAAATTTGTCTCTTTACCTAACCCTCTATTTAGCACCGTTTTTGTAGAATTTGTAATTTTTTAAAATTTTTGACAATTGCTTAAAAATTTAAAATCAAATTTTTGGCCAATGATAAGATCACTGTAAAAGGAAGTTGTGTGCATGTATCACACCATATTTTTTTGTATTGTTTTAACCTATATGTAGGCAACCAATTATACAGCAAACTTGAATTTTAAGAGTTTTAATTTAAAACAAATTGCATGTTGCGGCACAAATAAGAACATTTTTCTGATTTGTATACAAGGTGTTAATTAAATACGTAGACAAACTTTAAGGGGTGATTCCTTGATCAATTCTAAGATAAAAAGCTCCTACAAACATGGGACCTAAACGGATTCGTTTTCAAAATACAGGGTGTTAAAGTTTTTTTTTATTTGGAAAGCGGCTAGAGTTATTCTAATGAAACTTGGTGTAGGTTAGTATTTCATAAAGTGGCAGTGTGCGGTCAAAATAAATTAAATTTATTTCCAGCAGTGGCGTGCATCGAGGCGACCTCAGTTACCTTATTTTAGAAACATCTGGTACGCCACTGTTTTTTAGCCAAAAGTGTTGTAGCTATTGTAAGATTGTTTATTAAATAATATTTTTTACAACATCTTTAAACTGTATTTTGAAAACGAAGCCGTTTAGGTCCATTAACGTCCAATGACGAAATTGCTGTTACAGATTTTTCCGTTTTTCTCGAAAAAGGTTTAGTCTACCAAAAAAATGAAAATTACATCTTTTGTATAGTTTTAATGAATGAATCTAAAAAACTTGTCGAATTAGCTAAAAAACAGTGGCGTACCAGATTTTTCTAAAATAAGGTAACTGACTTGGCCTCGATACACGCCACTGGTGGAAATAAATTAACTTTATTTTCATTAGAACACCTCTATGCGTTTTCCAGAATTATTAAAAAAAGTAATTTTTGTTTAAACTAGAACATTTTGAAAACGAAACAGTTTAGGTCCCATGTTTCTATGAACTTTTTATCTTAGAATTGATCAATAAATCACACCTTAAAGTTTGTTTACGTACTTGATTAACACCCTGTATATATATACTGTAACGTTTCGCCCAGCGCGAACGCGATTGTATAAATTAAAAATTAATTTGCGCGTTCCCCCTGGGCTTGCACCACGTTAACTACCGGAGCACCGCGCCGAGAGTGCGACGTGACGTCACCGCAAACGATCGCCTCAGCACCACTGCGCACCTAGACCACGAATCCCCGCTCCAGCGACCCGATACGAACCTCCGATTACGCCCGCACCAGGTATAAAAGGAGAATTCGGAGCCCAGACAAGACAGAATTTCCTGGAACCTTCCCAATCCTCTCGTCTTACCTGTGCTCTCCGGAGTGTCCTTAGGACTCTTCGAGAGGATCCCGACCAGTTACCTGAACTCCTGGACGTTCGGATTGTTGCTATACTTTCCAACGTTATTCTTTTGAACTCCTGGACGTTTGGATTGTTGTTATACATTCCAACGCTATTCTCTTGAACTCCTGGACGTTCGGGTTGTTACTATACTTTCCAACGTTATCCTCTTGACCTCCTAGACGTTCGGATTGTTGCTATACTTTCCAATGTCATTCTTTTGAACTCCTGGACGTTCGGATTGTTACTATACTTTCCAACGTCGCTTCCTCGAGCTCCTGGACGCTCGAATTGTCGCTCGACTTTTCAGCGTCATTCCCCGAGCACCTAGCGACCTAGAGAGCCGTCTCAGGCCCGACGGCGACGACGTAAGACACCTGGTTACAAGCAGAATTTTTCCGAACTCGCCGACCACGCCCTCCAGTTTGGGCACTCGGGAAGGCCAAGTCGTGCTCGCTGGCGACGACGCCGTCCGTGAAGCAAACCTCCCTGCACCAGGACAGCGACACCGACGTGATTAGGCCCGTTAATTGCGTCTGGAGTGGCTTAACATCCCCGAGGCCGAGAAGCGTGCACCGGGAGTTTCCGTCTAATGAGCCAGAGGCCGCCGCCCACAAACACGCACTCGTGAAGCTAGGATAACCCAGCGGCCACCTTCGCCAGCAAGAAACAGCACATATTTAATCAAACTCCACTCACCTGGAGCAGCAAAACAGCTGGCAAATAAAGCAAGTTAAATGCATCGTCCGCCGCTTGAACACTGGGAATTTCACCGTTAAAACACCAGACGCACTAGGTATGCACACAATTTAGTTTGATATTGGCCGCAGTTTTGTTTATTTAACAATTTCTGAATCAAGTGTATTGTTGTTGTCCGCCATTACATGGCGACCCGCTAATCTGTCAAATTACCTGTTCAGGACCGGCGCAATGCCTTCGCGACGAGGGAACTAATGTACATACAGGCTGTCCCGTAATAGTGTGCCACTGCCCGATTACCAGCGAGCGAAACACCCCGTTAGAAGAACTAATTTACTTTTATAAATGTCATTACATTCTTTTATTCTATGTGCTTAATACAATTTAATTTAATGTACTTAGTTAAAGATTATTATACAATGGTAAGAAGTTATTCTGTGTTTCTATCCTACGTTACTATCTGAGTTTATTATTTGGACCTTGGCATTTCTGAGCTATTCCTGGGAAGCCAGTTCCACCCTGGTAGTTGTAGCAATTAAATTAAATTAAATTAGCCCGTCAGGCTACAATACTAGAATAACCTATGTATACTTTTAAACAGAACGCTATATGAATATGTTTGTCAATATAAATAATTAAGTGTCCATCAAATTGCATTTTGTCAATGTACTTTTGTCTGTTTGGTGGCTATAGTTTTGTTTCTTGGTCAATAAAATTATAATTTCTCGTCAGGATAAATAATAAAATTGCAGCAATATTCATTAGACAGTACTTTTTATTGGTTAGTATCTTTGCCTGACCAGCACCTTTTCTATTGTAAAATAAAAGAGATTAAATATATGTATGAAAAAATTGTTTATTGTATTAAAGAACAAAAACTAAAAATTCAAAAATAATATCGTCGAAGTCGGTTAAATAAAGGTATGCTTTGGTTTTTTCTTAAAAAGTAAATATAATCTAACAGTGCATTTTTGTTCTCTTCTCTCCACTTTGTTACAGCAATAATAAGTTATACTTTCATCTACCCCATTACCTTGATAATGGAAACTCCAAATTTCTTCTGCATTTACTGCATTTGTTGCTTCTTCTATACTATTAAGTATTGAAACCATGTCTCATTTGCGTTGACTTTTCTTATTCAAGTTTTGTTAGACATTGAGCTCGTCTTTGTATTTACCTCTTTATCAGATATATATATATATATTGCTGTGAAATCTGACTATTAAAATTAATAATAGATAGTATATATTTGAATTTGATTTGCGAGAACAGATACCCTCGCACCTTGAATTTAGTTTGGTACCTGTCTTTTGCAAGAAAATTAATTATTGTGGGCACACGTAACACGTTTATCACAAGCAAAAATTATAAGAGACTCTTCTTTTACGCATGTAGCAACTCAAGGTCTATAAAATGCACCACACAACATCTAATAGGTTAGTGGGTTCATGGAAGTGAACAAAAATAAAATTATTCGAGGATCTAAAAAATAAAACTTTGTTTAATTACTGCCTTTTTCGAACACCCATTTTATCAGATTAATTTATTATAGAGCTCAGCATTACAATAAGATTACCCGAACACATATACCAGAATAATTTTGCTAACCCGTTTTTTCCACGCTACTGTTCGGCAATCTTCTCAAATCTGCAAACGCGCGCTGTTGCTGCTGTCTTCCAGATGACTCCACGTTGGTCGCTGCTTGAAACTCGTCCAAACCCAAACTATTTCGAAGAAATTGTATAAATTGCACCAAAACAGAATAAATCAGCATTAATTTTAGATTACAACGCCGTTAAAAAATGACAGCTATTTATTTACACACAAGTAAATATTTCACAACCAAATAACACGGACATCAAGTCAAAAGAATCAACTTAACCTCTAAAATGGAAGATAACAGAGTGAGGTTACTCCATTATTAAAAGAGAATTATAAAGTCCCCGGAAGTTCGGCTCTCTTTCCTTTTATACTTATCGAAAAATAAAAACTAACCGGTTAAATCTAAAGCCATTAATTGGCTGGGCATCACATGAAATCACTTGCAAAATTACGCTTGAAACAACTACTCGCGAATTAGAAAGATGATTAGGTTAAGTATACAAAAATCTTACATCTAAACGCAATACTAATTGCACCAGTCTTCAGCGCATATCGATGCACAAGTGTACCGAATCTCACACCGATCCGAGCTGGTGCAATTTCGAAACGTTTTCAGTATGAATAAAGCTTCGCCCCCACACAAAACCCAAATTTGATGTCTGAAGGGTAGTTCCACAGTTTTACTGCACGTGTTTGAGTGTTATCTACAAGAGGAAAATATTATTAACGAACATCTGCGCAAATAGGTCGACGTGAACTTTGCATCCTGCAATCTCGCACAAAATCGCGGAGTCCAACAGCTCTGCCGCCAGTGGATGAAGGTCCCCATATATCCAATAATACCTGCTTCACGTATGTGCCTACTTTATAGACTGAACGCAATAATTTGGTTCGTAACAGCTCTAATTTCTCTGGTACGTAAATTCGTAGCGTTAATGTGCACAATATTAAATTTTCTCTGCTTGCAGACCCCCCAATTTTGAAATTCACACATGCTCTGCAGCTGCGGCCTCAATTGTGTGTTTTCAGTAACTTCAGCTTCCATCCCAGCTCGGACCAGTTTCTATAGCAGTTCTCTGCTTCGCTAGTGCACCGAGTGTATGATTTCTGGCGTTCTTGTCCGGTTTTACACTCACTTCAACCGTATAAATTGTCTGGTTGTTTTTTTATGAGCGCACTTGGAAACGAGCACACAAAAACCACACATAAACGTGTCCAAAAGATTTTATTCTATGCCAACTTATACTAACAAGTGTCATTATACGTTTGCTGGCTCTTAGTGTGGCTAAAATGGTATCTCCAAGTGTATTTTAGCTTGGTCTTGCCAAAACATAACAACACATTTTTGCAGTAGATAATGAAGTAATCCCGATCATACTTGGTGCTGTGTGAAATGCACAGTGCGTGTGTGCTTTACTTAAATTAACTTTGAGTTATGTATACTATTTACAAAAATTTCTTAAAGTTTACTTTTGAAACAAACTTATGCCCTAGATGTGATTATTTAACATCGACCGAATAAATTGTACGGCAAGAAATCTGTTTTTTCCTAGCAATTTTGCTTTTGCAGATGAAACGTAGTTAGTTACTCATTACATTAAATTGTAAAATCTGCAAGGTACAAAGGAACAGCACAGCAATATATTCTTCTATATTTTATGCCATTGGGATCAAAACTTTAATTTTATAGTTATTTTACACTACATATGAGGGTAGCGTGGCGTAATTTATTATTTTTAGGTTAGGTTGTCGCGCTCTCGACTTAGTAACTAATTTGCCTAGATTCCTAGCTGCAACTGCCTTTACTGACAACTTATGTTAGTACATACTGATATTTTATTATAAACTCTGACTATCTATCTAAAATACTAACCAATTATTATATTTACAAACATTTTAATTAAAATACTGACTGTTCTTTTTTATAAATCGGTGTAATACTGGCCACGTATAGTATTACAAAATAATATTTCAATATAAATACTAAGCATTTATTTAACATGCTGATTAGAAATATTTAGAAAATACTCGTCCAATAAATAGCGGCCTTGAATCATATGCTTTTATTACATATAATCGATAAATATTATATGCTGTTATTTTGTATTTATTTAATAGTGAAATATGCTCGATTGTCCTGCCCTTTCTAAACACACGCTGATACATATTCTCTTACTATTTCATCTACATATTTCCTTAATTTCTTTTTTAAGAGCAGAGTAAGTATCTTAATCATTTTTATCTACAGTGATTGGCCTGCTTCTTTTAGCATTTCTGCCGAAATTCCAGTTTCTTCTGCCCCCTTATTGTTTTTTTAATTATTTCCATTATTCCTTGTTTTGTTATTTATTGTATATGATTTTCCTCAATATTTGTCAGATTTTCAACAAAATGATTAGCATTGATACTATCATTCATATTTAAAAGTTCGTCAAAGTTCCTACTTCACCCATCTACATTTAACTTGTATATCATCTATTAGTCTTTTCTTTAACTCTGCAGTAGATTGTACCTATTTACTAGACTGTGTTGTTTTACTTTTCTTGGCGTCCTGGTAGAAATTTCTAATATCGTTATTGATTATATAGTTTTCCGAATTCTGGAGTTTGGTTTCCCAATATTTTCTTTTCTTTTTTCTATATACTTATTTTGCTTCTTTTCTCTTCAGATTGTAGTTGGTTTTATTTTCAATAGCATTCCGCGTGTACATGTAACTTTGTTCCTATTTCTTAACTTCCCTTTTTGGAACTTCTGTTACTGTTGCCTGTATTTGTTGCAATTCACATTCAATGGTTTCTAGGTTTGCATTTCTAATATTTCCATTATATCTCTTTCGAAAAGTATTTTAATCCTACTATCCTGTCTTCTAATCATATTACATTTTGAATTTCAGGCATCTCCTCTGCAATTCTGATTATAAATAGGCAGTGATGTAACTTCTGACATCGTTCACTATTTTTCTTTGTATATTTGCTAGTAATACATGTTCTATCTGATTTGTTCGTCCTTCCATCTGAGGAAATCCATATCGATAAAACCTTTAACAACTGTAAAATCAAGAGTTGCATATGCTTACTGATGATTATGTTGAACAGTGAAAGCAGAGCCTTGAATTAAGGTAAATGTAATTTCACAATTAATTAATAAAGCGCATACGCAGTCTGAGAAATTATTTCTTACGGTCATCCCCATGATTGTGTGTAAATGTTAACTTTGTTGTCTTATGACCTTTGCGAAATATGTTACTTTGTATAGTAATTTAGGTTACAATATTTGAACAGAACAGCGGACTTTTTTGTGACATAATTTGGCATTTATCAATATTTTTTTATATATTATTATTTCAGATTACATTTTGTATGTTTAATGAAGTGACGTAGTAATGCAAAATCGGGATTAAGTCAACTCAGTTGTCAAGTAAACTGCGAGAACTTGCCAGTTACTTGTGTCGACAGATATCAGTAAGTTAGATTTCAGTTTCTTGTAAATATTTAACATCGATGCGTTTAGATTTTATTTTATGTACAACATGTTTATTAAAAAAGTCCAGAAGGGGCGGCTGTGGAAATTCAAACTTATGAATAATATGTTGGTGGCACTGTAAGTACATGTCAAATTCGAGGTTATCAGGTTAGGTTTTCTGGCAGTTTTAACACAAACTGACGCAAAACCTAACCTGCTAACCTCGTATTTGACATACACTTACAGTGCCATCAATATATTATGCATACGTTTAAATTTCCACAGCCGCCCCTTATAAAGTTTTTTAATGAACATGTATATCAAAGGCAATATAATGTACAATAAACAATATCTGTGGATGTTATTCGTATACCATTTAATTTAACGCTGCTTAATATCACTAATTGCAAAAATCTGCAATTACAATAAACGCCATTTCTTTTAATTATTAGACTTTCAGTAGTTGAAACGCGTTAAATTGGGAGAACAACTTAACAAGAGCCATACTGACATGGCACGCCACGATGAAAAACAATAAATTAATAAATTTGTTTAATTCCTGTCAGCCATGAATGGCTGAAAGGCTCACGAAAGTGGATGCATTAATCATATATCTGGTCGGCGAAAGTTGAAAGAAGACATTACAGAAACGAATGGGGTCAAGTCAAGCTGAAACAACATCCCAATGTGAACAATGTTCAGTATCACAGCACACATCTCGAATTGGCTCGCAGTTAACAGAGGGTGTGGAGCCTTGATAAATGGTGCTATAAATTATAGTCGACTCCTCCCTGGAGTTGAGTGGGCAAATATCTATCACAGTTATAATTTAAAAGATCGTTTATCGAGATATTTATTGCAATCATAAAGCGTCTACTGGTAAAATATACAGTGACAGCATTTCATAACGATATCGGAGGAATAATAAATTGTGAACGGGTGGAACCGGTTGGTAAATAATGGAACCGACACGCATTTATGTGACGGGCATTTCACAACGCCGTTTCCCCAAATATCGATACGTCAAATTAATTACTGTCTCCTGCCGACACGTCTGATGCCGTACGTGAAATGCTCCGGGAGACCTTTGCGAGCCAAGGCGAGAAGATAAGTACCGAAATATGTTATTGGTTTTCTGATATACGCTAATCTCTCTAATTTGCATTTCTACGCCGTAAGTTGTAAAGCAGGCGGCCTCAAACAGCCACTTAGCTGACATTTATATTTAACTACACGATTCTAATTATTATTTATTGTCATGTTTCAGTCGCTGTAAATCAATTTTATTGCTTCATCAGCGGGGCTTACTTTCACAGCAATTTGCTCGCCGATTTTTAATTGTGATCGTTTCCACAGATCATACGGGCACGCGGATTAAAATTTATAATTAGACGATTATCTGGAAAACTTATTGGGCCGCTCTCAAGGCCCAAACGAGTTGCGCAATTTAAACTGTCATTAGCAATTTAATACGCGCGTTATAGGTGGACATAAAGTTTGGAATAAAAAATTTAAATTAGTAGATTTTATTGCCTGCAGTTTTAAGGTCGGTCGGTTAGTGTAGTAAATAAGCTGCTGCGTATCCGATAAACCAATTACTACAGAAGCAAATAAAGTAATATATACGACTTGTAGCTTGTATCGTGATGTAATCTTTAGAAACGAATCCAATTTACAACACTTCGGCCTCGCTAGTTTTCCTTAATTGACTCTATAATGGGGACAGACGTGCTACTATCGGTTTGCGAGCCGCCTGTAAGACAGGTAGCAAAGGTGATGCGGTTTTCGAGGCTTATGAAATAAAATTGGCCAGATGCATTAGCGCCTTACTAAATTCTGCCGGAGCCGCGGCATGTGAAATTGCGAGCCGAGCTTTCGTATAAGGCTATCGCAACGCCTTTCTGTGAACTAACAATTAAACAGCTACCGTACTGCTTCTTATAGCTAATCTCATTAGCGTTGTTATCGTAGTGTTCTACAGCTCGCTACTCGCTTACGAGGTAATTAATTAATACTTAATCTACACACACATGCATATTCGTGCATGTGAGCACGCCTCTACGAACCGATAGGCATTAGTAGGTTCGTGTAGCATAATGAGGTATGTATGTATGTAACACGTCAAATGATAAAATACATTATGGTGTTATAAAGTCATTGAAAAACTGTCATGTGCTATATAAGCTACCAGCTGGGCTTAAGACTGACAACAGAATCGCAGTATACAAATTGAGTGTAGCAACTACTGAAATGGTGCAATGCACATATGCAGCTACTAAGCTTTTAGGATCACGTTTCTTTCACATTATCCCATACATATAGGTAATACTGCGAGTAGTCAAAGTTATGTCTAATAATATTTCAGGTGGTATCACGAATGTCGCTTGCAGTCTGGCACAAATAACACGACATGTAAAATTAAGTGCGAAAAAACTCAAGAAACGGCCATGGTCCATATCTAAATTCCAAGTGTGATGATTACGGGAACGGAATTTTTCTTTCGTCGAATACACAATTCGCTGACCACCCTGGAAAAATGGTTGCGAGCAGTAGCAAAATTTCTAACTATAATGTCTAACTGTACTGGATTCCTAACGGTATTTTAACGGTTCTAACGCCCTGCGATAACGGAACTGCGGAAAGGAAAATTAGCCCCTTTGTATATAAGTAACAGCGTAGTAAGTAAGTAACAATAAGCTCGATTAGTTAGAGCCCAATCTTCGGTGAGTACAATCACCACTAATCATCTCGCAATACAATAAACTATTCTAACATCTTACAGGTGTTTTCATTCCGAACTCGAGCCTTTCACGCACCCACGCACCCATACCGAGAAGTCGAGGTTAATGTTGAAATCAACCATACATAAGACAACGAAATAGTAATCAATCACGTACCAAGAAAAAGCTAAACAAAGAGCCTTGCCAAAACGGTATGTAGAGTTACACCATAATATATGCCTTAAAGTTCGACGAAAAATAAAAATTAATTTCAGAACAATACCAGGACATAGAGCAAATTCAATATACATTCAATTCATTCCACTTCTATAAGAAATTCAAGAAGATTACGAAACAAAATATCAAGAGTTCGTACAGAAAGAATAATAAACTACTAATGAACAATGCTGAAAACGTAGATCCCTTATTTCCAGACGCTAAAGCTAGTAACTAGAGTTAACTCGCCTACCTATATTTAAATTAGAAGCAGAATTTAAAGAACAAAAAATCACCAGAAGCGGACGATCTTGACGCAGAATTACGTACTCAAGTTAGTAGATCTACAACATCTCACCAACGTATTTGATAAAAGATATGACCAAGGCTTAACATTTTAATGACTAGCTAAAGGCTACCACTTATAAACTTATATAACTACACCTAACGAGAAACGCCTAATAATCCAAGCACTAGTAGCACTATAAGTGTGGAAAACTCGGTTTAAAAAATGGTCGGGAACGCGAGAAGCTTTCCTTTGTAGGCAGTCGTTAGTATAACAATGATCTCTGTCTCCTTCTCTCTCTGGTCTTCAGTCTACTGGTTTGCCGCAGCTTTCCATGGCCTTCTGTCTCCACTTTTTCTTTTCATTCTACATAATTTTGGCAACCTGTAGCTTTAATAATTTACTTCATATACATATGGGAGACTTAGTATTCCTTTAGAATGCCATATCTATTCATTGACGAGGTGCTAGGAAGAGCTGCCGAAGAAACTAAATTAGAAAAAGAACAGAGAAAAGAAGCTACACACTGATAGGAAATCTTTAAAGAAGAGGAAGATTGCTCAACACAATAAGATGGAGGAATAGATAGTAGAAATACAACAATGTTATGACCGTTGAGAATATGTTTATATTTGTTTTGTCGACCATTAACAGGCTTTCGACAATGTACACCATAAAATAGTATTTAAAACCATCAGAAATTACAATCAATAATTCCGTGAGAACCCATCAATGTCAGGTTGCCAAGGATATATTCTTTTACTGCTACTGCTTAATATACATGTTGATACCATTTTTCAGCGATAGAAAATGAAAGTAAAAGAATGAAAATTAATGATATTTCACTAAATAAAAACCGATATACCGACAGTAACAACTAATAGCTGATAGTCTCGAGCAGTTGTGTCCATAGTGGAGTACGCGTACCTCAGGAGAAACGCGAATCGATACTTGGAGCTACACCAAATGACACAATAAAATACTAAAATCCATTAAACGTTAAAAAATATTACCTTAAAATATAAAAATACATACAGAAACATAAATCAAATACAATAAAATCAAAGAGAACTAGAATTAACTCCCAGAAAACTCGTACGAGATAGCTAGACCTACACACATGTAAGTACACATACATAAAACAACATTGAAAAATGCAAATGCCAAAATGTTTTCAAAGATGGCCCTGGCCTGGAGCCGCCCCTGGTCGCACTTGCACGCCCTTAAATTAATACAATTCGCATACGTAAACGCATTCCTTCAGCGCGATTCCCCCATGGCGAAAGCAACTGATCATTGCTTTTGAACTGAAAACATTTTACCTGGAAGTAGGCCTGACCTTGCTGTGTTGCATGCGGATTTGAGCCGGGATTGCGTCATTCAAACGTAACTGGCATGAAGCATAGATATTAAGTCCCGGAGCAGATGCTTGGTCGTCTCACGGGGGCCCCGTCTCACGTCACGAGATACTTAAAACGTCGCACGTTTGGGTGTTGTAATTCGTTTACCTTTCTGTATACGATGAAAAGGCTCCAGCAAACACTGCCTTGTGAACCCCACAAGAACTGATATGCAGCAAATTACTTATTGCTAGGCTAGCGAAATTCAGTTCGCCGCCGGCTCCGCACCATAAGGTGGAAACGGCTAGCATGGTAATAATTGATTGAAATAATATTTACTTAATACTCCCCTCATCTCGCGTACAGGCTCTAGTTTCGTGTTTTACTCTATACAACCAAATTAAGTTTCTCAATGCGTACGCCTCACAGGGAGGACTTTGTATGTATGTATGTATAATCTGTAACCACATTTACCTTGCGGTGTAGAGGCTGGTGCTTTATGCGCTGGCATCTGGCGGTACAATGCTCAACTTGCTCTGGATTCGGGATACAGAGCTTTTGGTGCTTGCGCAGCAACCATTGTGTGAGGTGTCTGTCTTGGTGATGTGTTGACCTTGTTACTCTATCTCTTAGATCTGTGGTTCTGAGTAGAGCACAGTTAATTTGGTGCCCATCTGTGAATGGTCTCACCAAGCCCGATTCCAATCGCCAAGGCTACGGAAAAATTCCGACCCCCGCGGGATTCGAACCGAGGACTTGCTTAATGCAAGCCTGGCGCTTACCCAACTGCGCCACGCGGCTTCTTTACAGAGAGGACTTTACGCACTTTTATTTTCCGAGAATAGACTGCTTAAAACTGATTTGCAATAATAACACAGAGAAAATACAACTGGACTTATCTTCTAAGATTGGAAATAAGCATAACTGGCAAGGAATGCCAAATGGCCCGTTATTTAAAGTAACCACAGCAAATAGTTTATGGATTCTTCTAATACAAGTGAAATGTGGGATCAACATTTTAAGGGGCTTCTGGCGGCAACTATTATTAATACGTCACTGATTGCATAAATAATTACAAGACCGATGGTTTACGTAGTTTCATGAAACAAATGAGTGCGTGTATCACTAAGCCATGTACAGAAAGAGATGTTCAAAGTGAATCGCCCTGTAATGGATCGGATCGACAGAAGGGGAATAGGCCAGCGCCATCGGGCTTTTATTTGCAACCTTTATACAGAGAACAGCATTGCAGAATATTCTACTAAATTAAGTTTTTTGGTTTATAAGAACAATAAAATAAATTTTTGACTTTGATTCACAAAAATTTCTGTTTGAAAACGAAATCAGTTTTCAATAATCCGAAATATTTTAAACCATAAATCTAAGAAAAGGTTTAATATAAGGTAGAGTTATGATAAATTATTTTAGATGTATTTCTAACATCAGCAACAAATTAATGAAGTACAGTTCATGTGCAACATTTCGAAAATAAAAGTCTACAAACACGGTCAATTGAGATATTCTTAGCAACTCAATTTGAATCCACTGTTAGATTTTACAGTTTTCTCAAGGCTTGTTGAATGACGTAAAACTAAAGTTTTCTTTTCTTCAGAATAAAATATTATTCGAAGAAGTAGATATACAACAATTACGGAAGACGAGAAACAGTTACTACTTCATTACATCTTCAAAATACGTTATCACAAAGAATTTGTTTTGCTCTTCCAAGAAGCTTAATGGTATGCTGATTCCTTTTTAAATTGGGATTAAATTCAGGGAAGAAACACTACCTAACAAACTATTATTAGTTTTTTGTCATTATATAGTGAGCCTTGGATAAAATGATAAATGTGACAATTTCCTCAACTTGAATCCGAATAAGTAAATTCTCTTCCAATAGATTGAAAAACTGGAATCAACGAGGATTGCCCTATCCTATAAAAATGCTTATCTTCAGATGAAATATTGTTTGTTCTCCATATAATATTTAAACAAAAACAAACTAGCCTGCGTTGTCATCTACTTAGCGCTCATCTCAACTGATTTGTAGATAATACTCGTATTAATGTAAAAACTCAATTTTGATTGTTTTTTGCTTTCTTTCTTCGCCGATAATTTTTGATAAAAAAAGAAAATCGAAATAACTTAGACTAACATGAAGAAAGTTCCAACTGAATGTATCTTGTAAAATAAAGAATTTGATCTTGTATAGAAATAGAAAACAAGTGAACTAAGTTATCGGAATTTGCAAGTATAACTGACGATGTCTCTACTTTGGTAATACGTAAATACCTAAAAGCATGAGACGCATATAGTAGTAATGCTACCGGGAACAAGTTTTCTTGGATGAAGTGTAGCAAGGGCTTAGCTAAATAACCATACGCGCATCCCGAATTGGGTTCACAATGATACAGCCGTAACTACAGTGGTAAACATACGCCTATTGAGCTTAGCGGGATATTATTCTAGGACACGATTATAGGTATCGAATTCAAAAGGAATAAATATTAAGTGAATGGCAATTGTATTTTATATGACCCATTTTATATGTTTTCGTCAAACATTTGACAGATGATTATTATATATTTGGAGATAATCAATTTTCCGCTTGAACCATAGACCATTACGACTCCTATACACCTAAAAGATTTTAAAAAACAAGCAAATGGTTATTGAGACTATTTAAGAAAAGTCTACGTTCATAACTAACCCACTTGCTAATCCGGAGCTGCCCGGCTATTATTACGCTTCAAGGCTTCTATTATTACCACCAGTTTATGCATTTGTGAAGGCACTTAACATCAAAAGCTGAATGCACCCCGAGGAAAACATTTTCCTTTGATTACTTAGACAACCATTAGTATATCTAAATTAAGTCGGCTACGGTTTTCCTATATACATTGTACCGATGGATATATTATTACAAACAAAATGTATTTTTATAATACCCTGTATGAGGGTGTTTATTAAGATCATTCGATGGACATAAACTGTAGTAAATCCTTTATTAGCGGTCACCTCCGAATAATAGAAAAGTCTCTCTCATTAGTATGTTATATACCTATCAATATATTTTTGCCTCTATAAAAGCCATGCATTTTTTTTATCTGAACGTAGCTTAGTTCATAATTCGAATTAGGTGTCGGATACCTTAAACGAATGTAGATTTTAACGGTAACGAAATCAACTATACTACATTTCAAATAAGAATGCAGAATGGCGCTCTGAAAGCAAACTCAGTTTTACACTAGAAAAATATAAATTTGATTGCTTTACAATAATGTGTTCCTATAAAATTCAAGTAAACGTTGTAGGCCAGCTTCTTTTATCCACTATTTACCGGTTTTCCTTTTATATTTTTAGGATTCATACCGAATGTCAAATTGACAATTTTGAAGAAATATTTGATTTTTAGATGGTTGATGACTTTGTTTTGACCAGTCATAGGCCATAGTTATGATTACTACTTAGTTCCAAGTTAAATTGTAGTTCTGGCTATTACGAGTATAAACTTGAAATGTGATTTTATAATTTAGTTTTAACTATAATCAGATTCAAGATAAAGCAAAATCTGCAATCAAGCTCCATATATCAGCAGTAAGTTGATTACTATTATGATTTTTATTAACGTTTAGGTGAGAGACACATGACCTTTTTGTTGTCATAATCAATCTGTCATGTTTTTAATATGACATGGCGCATTTGTACATTTTCAAGTTTTTCCAAAACAGTTGTCAAACTTCACAAAAATATATTATACATAGGTACCTACATTCTATGATCTAAATATTAATAAAATCGTATTAGTATACTGCGACCATTCATTCAAATCTCGTATTTTATTTTTAAAGTTATATGTCAAATGTGCTTATTTTTATGCACTCTTCGTGGAAGTGTACATAAAACATCAAAGAACCCTGAGTTAATTATCAGGTAGGTATTGGTTAAAAAATACAAAAGGTAACGTTGAAAGAACATCAAAATTATTAATCATTGCAATATCTTGCGGCTAACGCCTTTCTGTAATTAACTTGTTTCTGTTTTCCATCTGTATTTTCCATTTTCAATTTTATTGAGAATTGAATATTTCGGCGTTTAATTTTAAATTGTGGCAGCCTTCACAATCCGTTCTGTATTTTTTAACCAATACGTACCTGATAGTTAGTTATCGTAGGGTTGTTTGATCTTTATACTATACATTTCCGCAAAGAGTACATACAAAAACAAATATAACATATAAACATATAACCTTAAAAATTTGGATGGCTAATGCTGAAGTTTATAAAACTTCTGGGTTACAGATTTCACTTTTTCTTGAATCTGAATGAGCTATAGATAGGTATAGCACTGAGGACAATTTCAGTTTATAATAGCTGTAACTACAATTTCAAATAATTTATCTTTATCAGTGTTGTTATGGACTCTTAACCAAATTAATTTTAGTATCGTTAAGAGCTCCATTACCGCATTCAGTGCGGTAATGGATCGATATTACCACACTCAGTGCGGTAATGAATATTGCCGCACTCTTTTTATATAAAGAAATACATTGAACCAGAATTTATTGATGAAGATAAAATATTGAACAATACACGTATGCTTATGGCACTTGACGAGACTCGTTTAATTGCCACAATACTCGGCACTGGGTCACTTCACTATACTGTTTAAGTAAATCCAAGTTTCATCAAAATAAATTTAAAAAAAATATTCACTTGAACCGTGGCATTGTAGTGAGGTTTTCGGAAATGTTATTTTGTAGCTTCCATATCTATTGTTGTATTAATGTATATATTGTCGAAACTTTTGTATACGTAAAACCTATCTTTTTCAAAATTCTATAAAATGTATTAGAATTTTAAAACCCTAATTCTTTTGCAAAACAAATGACTCATATATTTATTTAAATTCCAGCACTCCATTTTATATTATTTATGCAGCGATTACATCAGTCACGTAACTTCAGATTTCGCTCCCCCCCCCCCTCGCGAAAATTGGCTGCGGGCCCCTTATAGGTGCTTAACCAAATAAAGTGGCAAAAATATGAATAATAATAATGATACATTTAATAAATAATAATAATAATAATAAGATTAGGCACTACAAAACACTGTTTTAACTAAAACGGTTAAAAAATAAAAACAAGATTTCAAGCTATGTGCTTACGCCTGGCTGGCCTTAATGTTTAGAAAATGCGTAATAACCTCTCGCAATTAAATTTTATCATCTATCTCCGGTTCAATGGACAATAAAAAAAGGTTTTCCAATTTTTTCTAGTACATGCTGTTTCTGACATAACTTTTAATTCATAGAAGCTTCTTTCAGCTGAAGCGTCCGAAACAGGTAATATTAAAAATGATAACAGTGCGGTCGCAATTTTAGGAAAAATTGACGATAAATTCAGATTATCAACTACTAAAAACTTAGCAAATTATTTCACGCTATTAGTTTATCTAGATTATAAGATTTTTTTGCAAGTGCAAATTTCTATAGGAAATTCGCCACTTTTATTAACCTATGCCCGATATTACAGAATAATATATGTCAGCTTGAATTTAAAGGCCGGCAATTCAAAACTACTTTTGCCTTTTGCGTGGACATTGTTATAAAAATAGAAATAGGAAGAGTTTTTCCTGCTTGCGTTTATTGAATGAAAGAAAAAGAAAATAAAGGGGCCTTTCGGGCCTCTCGTGGCCAGACTCCCCCGCGGCCGCGGGGTCTGCGGGTACCAAGTTACTCCACTGGAGTACATTTGTAAATCTATTATTATTTATTATTATAATCCGTGGTACAAAATCATTGCAATTAAATTGCAATGTAATATAATGATAAGCACCAGTAGATGTTAAGATACCGAAACTATACTATGTGCCAGTTTGTTGTATTACTAGCATATAAGTGTCCATCCATCCATCAGGCATACCTCTGTATGTGTGTAAATTGCGTCTCATAGCTTGGCCACCAATGGCGTTTATCTAACAGATACATGATTGACATGTAGGTAGATCATTGAGCAACTAAGAAGCGTAAGTTACACTGATGAAAAATAGTATCGAACTTATTGAAAAAATGTTTGCACAACGACCCTTATTCCATTTCGTCATCTATAGTTCAACCCCCTTGTGTTAGTTTGGTATTTTTTTTTACTTTAATGGCTATTCTTATGGCATGGAATAACCCATATAAAAATGTCAAATATTTATGTCTTTTGGAAAGGGTCGAAACGTGGAAACTGACTTTTCTTGAGGACACCATATGGAACTTTTTATATTTGATATTTTTCTTATTAGCCTTAGGTCCCAAGGAATGTTTGTTACGAATTTCATGTTTTTAGGTGATTGGGAAGTTAAAAAAAATGGTCACCTTTTTTTTTAAACATACTTATTTCATCCTCTATAGTTCAATTCACGTGTAGTATTGTAGTAATAATTCACTTTAAGGGCTTTTGCTATAGTATTGATTTTCTTCTAACAATTTCAATTTTCCACTTCATTTGGGAGGGGTCGTTGAAACGTGACGTAATTGTCAATTTATTTTAGTAATTATTCCTCTCTACACTTTTGAGAAAATACAAAAGCAATTCCTGAGCTGTTATAGTTATCTACTATACAAGTAGTGTAATGTGGATATTGCCCACTAGAAAAAAAAGTAATATTCTTCTGCTGTGGGTAATACCTTGTCATAATACGCGTGAAATACAACATTTTATCCACACCTCCCAATAAACACACTCAGAAGCATCAAGCCAACATTTTTGTTTGAATTCACAGTACCTATTTGTTTTAACCTTAATATGAATCGGTGAACAGATCAAATCAACAAAGGAAATCTGCGGCGCCAACTAGACGACGATGAAATAAAAGAACAAAAACATCTGTTACCGAAACGCCGCGCCGCGATCCTGCACAAATTTAAAACAAAAACCTCTGCAGAAATAAAACAATACATTACGTCATGCCAGTTTAAAAGTACAGCAAATAACCCCCATAAAACTTCATGGCAAGGAAACAACGCGCGGAGCCCATCAGCGCGGCCAAAACCAGCCGCAATTGGAAATCGAATTTAATTTACAAAAACGCTTCTTATCAAAAGCACGCCCCAAGGAAGATGCACATGCAGGGTACCGAACAATCGGAAAAATTAACTGCCATCCAATAAAAATACTCCCAAATCGTGGACACGGAAACAAGCCAAATATTACAAGGTTTTCCCTCCGCCGGAGAAATCGCCGCATACGGGCGAATTTTTCCCGGGCCCAGGGCCGAACAAAGACGCATTTTCTAACGGCCGATGGGGACAAAGACCAAATAGAAACATCAGGCTAATGTAGTAATAATGCAAAATTAAAACAATTTTAATTAGCTGTAGGAAAAATCCAAGGCGGGAGTACTTAGTATCAAAATACAGATAAATTCAGCGCGCAAACAATAGAAGCAAGGAGAACTTTGAAACGCACATGGTTAGGCCAGTAAAAATAAACATATTGATGTAATTTCATACACAAAGCCGGGGAAACAAATCCTTATTTTAATTAAAGCTAAACGAAACATAGCAAATGGGGTATCATTAGAATCGGCATTTCAACGGCCAGCCATTGCGACAATCAAGGCGCTAATATGTCGCGCCACGGAAATAACCGCGAAATTGTTAAATACGATAAAAATAGGCAGTCATCCCTTCTCCTCGGGCCAATGAGCGTCCAGGAAGCTCAAAACAAAGCACCGGGCTCCTTTAAATAGACAGACAGAGGCAATAGGAACTCACTCAACCCCGGAGAGTCCCAGCAGCATCCAGCCTTCCACACTCAACCCAGAAGAGTCCACCAGGAACCATTCAGCCTTCCAGGACAACACTCAGATCCCAGCTTCGAGTCCCATCCGCATACAGTTCTCCAGCCTGAAGGAAGCCACCAAGGATCGACCACTCAGCAGCATCCAGCCTTCCACACTCAATCCAGGAGAGTCCAACTAACTAGAAGCCTCTTCAGGACCATCCATCAGCACCCAGCAGCCTCCAGCCTGCCACACTCAACCCAGGAGAGTCCAACAGGAACCGTCCAGCCTTCCATCGCCGACTCAACCCCGGAGAGTCCCAGCAGCGTCCAGCCTTCCACACTCAACCCAGGAGAGTCCACCAGGAACCATTCAGCCTTCCAGGACAACACTCAACTCCCAGCTTCGAGTCCCATCCGCATCCAGCTCTCCGGCCTGAAGGAAGCCACCAAGGGTCGACCACTCAGCAGCATCCAACCTTCCACACTCAACCCCGGAGAGTCCCAGCAGCATCGACAAGGGTAACGCCTACACCCCTCCTCCCGCTGACGCCATTGTAGAATCTACCGCTGAGCTTAGACCGAGGTGTGTTAATCTTTTCGGTTGTCAGGCGACATAAGAACACAGATGCATTAAAAATTATTGCATAAATCAAAACTCACTAGTTAAGTTATGGTAATCAAAGAATCACTTGTGTGTAATATTGATATTCTCTTCTGCCTTTTATTGTCCCTAGAATTGAGCATAGACCTCCCTCTCCTTTCTCCAGTTGCCCCTGTTCTGTGCTATGCTTGTAAAGTTCCACACAGCAACTCTCTTTAAGTCGTTATACCATCTTGTAATTGGTCTTCCTCTACCTCTTCTTCCAGCCCATGGCCTCCAATGGATGATTTTTACATTTCATCTACTGTCTTTTAGCCTTGCTACACGTCCTGCGAAGTCTGATTTTAACTGGGAAACTCTGCCAATTGTCAGTCACTTTTGTTCTCTGTCTGATTCATTCATTTCTTTTCCTATGTCTTAATTAAGTGCCTATCATATGCTTTCCATCACTTCTTGTGTTACTTGTAATTTGTGTATTATTTGCTTTGTGCGTATCCATGTCTGGGCTCCGTACGTCAACACTGAAAATACATATTCGTTAAGGTCTTGGATTTAGTATGTTGGGGATTCCGTTTATTTTTAAGTATTTTCGATAGTTTCCCGAATGCCGCTCATCCTACTCGTTAAAAAATATACATACTTAGAACAAACAATATAAATAGGCAAAGAAAATAAAGATGCAGACAATAAATTGAAAGAAGAAAACGACAGGACTGATATTGTGATTATCAAAATCGCTATAGTTATAGCGCGTTAATTGAGAGGTATTGAATAATAGATATTAACGATACAAGTTTGATTATGAGCATCGTAACATGAGTTTGATTGCCAAAAACGAGGCGGTGAGCCGAGTTTTGCGGCAATCAAACGAGTCTCGTTAAGTGCCATAAGCAAACGTGTATTGTTCAAGATTTTATCTTCATCAATAAATTCTGGTTCAGTGTATTTCTTTATACAAAAAGAGTGCGGTAATATTCATTACCGCAATGAGTGTGGTAATATTTATCAATTACCGCAGTGCGGTAATGAAGCTCTTAACGATACTAAAATTAATTTGGTTAAGAGTCTATAACAACACTAATGAAGATAATAGATATTAACCATACAAGTTTGATTATGATTATGAGCATCTTAACGAAACGAGTGTGATTGCTTAAACGAGGCGGTGAGTCGAGTGTTGCGTTGAGGGTAATCCAAATTCACGCGCACTTAAGACTTAAGTGTCTACTTTACAGCCGGTTGCTACTTCAAAGTCACGTATGTGTTATGGTTTGTATGTAGCCTTGTTACTTTACTTCATAGATCAGTCTTCAGAAGAGAACAAGGTTAATACTGTATCCCAATATCGAATAGTCATCTTGCTTAGAACCGATCGAGTGGACTGCGGAAACACGGATTCAAACCTTCATATTTTGAAAACCTTGTTTAACGGATACTAAACCTGGCCCTATTGTTGTCCACTATACAGAGATTTCACTGTATACAAACATTTTAAAGTAAGATTGATTAATACATTACACTAATCTACCACCGCGTTGTTAAAAGGCTTCGGATTCAGTAATGTAGGGCTTAACACTGCTTGTAGTGTTTTGTAATGTTCCTTTAGTGGCGATATTTTAACGAGGCTCGTAAAATGGTAGAGCTACAAATTTAAGCAAGTGAAAGATGATAACCGATAGCGGTGGTAGTCGTGAATTATCTGCACCTGCAGTATTGCCCTCGCCGTTTAATGAACTAATAAAACATGATTTTATCATTTGCTAGCCCTTGTCCCGGCCATCCCAAACAAATAAACCAAATAACAAAGGAAGGCAACATTATACTAAAACAATACAATCGTTCTCAGCCGTTTACACGCAGTGTGTCATAAGATACGATCTCGCACATTCGTAATGTATGCGGGCATTATTTATTTTAGCCGAAACACTTCTGTGAGTAGGGCCGACACTATGCATTAAAATATAACCATAAATTATAGTCCCAAACCACCTTTTTCTAAGTTCTAATTGAGGCGTGAGTTATTAACTGCTATAAATTAGGTTTCCCCGTGAATGCCCACACTCATTACTTATGCTTATGAAACTCTGACACAGTAATAATGCCTTGGCTTACAACAGTAGTATATTTTCATACTAACCTTGTTAGCGCTTTTACACCTTTGTCTATGATGTGTAATTAATTGTTCATTGTTTAACTGGCGTAAAAAGCTAAATCTCAGATCGCCTAATTATGTCGCATTATATTCTAATTAGGAATAGATTTAATCAAATTTATCTTGATTTTCGCCAGTGTTGATTGCATATAATTTTATTGCATTCTTTTAATTGCTGTGAATAACCCGTTTTTATCATTAATTTTAAATTCTACCAAAATTTTAAAATATAAAAAAAGATTAAGCTGATCCCTAATGTTGTGTGCAACTGATTAGCAAATTATTAGCATGATGCTCATTAATGTTTTTCCATTTAGTTTAAATGGACACAAACGAATTTCAAGGCTAAAGTCGACCATATCATAGTAAGTTGGATATAATAATAATAATATAAATTTATACCATACTGTACAACAGAAAATTACAGAATACTAACGGAATTTGATATTATTTATATACAATATAGATAGAATAATAAAATAAATATTCAATATAAAGTAAACATAAATATAAAATACAAATTCAGAACAAAATTTTTAAATATAAAAATAAATAAAATGTCCGCACAGTAAGGAACTCCAGGGTGTTAGTTCAGTAAGAACCGTTCTTCCACTAACAAAATGAAAAAAAAATTTTTTAAAAACTAAGCCATCAATTTAATATAATTTAATAAAATACTTTGCTTGCACTACAATTAATAACACAAAAAAGATTATGTATTAACATTCGTGTAAAAAGCTGCAACATATCACTGCAAATGCAACAAATGAAGGAACATTTCTTCTTTAAACTGCTTAACTGAACAATCTTTCAACGACGAAGGAACGTCATTATAAATGTTTGCAATGTTATAGCTAAAGGACCGTTGATACAATACTGTTTTATGTTGTGGGATTGTTAATAAACCTCTGCAACGTAGGTTTATGTTATGCACATCCGTCCTAAATGTTATTTTATTGTACAGGTAAGACGGTTTTTTGTCAGTTATAATTTTATGAAATAAAATTGAAGATTGTAAATAACCCAGTGTAATAAATCTGCAATACTACATGCATTAACATTAACGTTAACCATACAAACAACACGTAGGACTGTTATGATAATTGTTTAAACGTTGCGTTAAGAGGCAACTAACGTCATTAATGAGCACTTTACTTGTAATTACCTGTCAGTCGGTTTAGATTTAGTGTCTTAACCCAGATTAAAGTTCATCTCGGTTCTTTCTCGTTTACGATAGATTTGAATGTAGGTACCTTGTTTACCATTTTCGTTTCCATTTACGTCACAAATTCCAGAAAAATCTATTTATGTATAAATTAAACTAGAACAATTTAAACAATGTTGATAATAACATGTATTGCATAATGTAATTTATTTGCTGTTTTGTAAGTCAGCATATCCTTCTTTCCAGGTTTTGCCAGTATAAAAAATGAATTTCAGACAAATATTCCAAGCTTAATCCATGGGATAAGACTAAAGGTTTTTCTTTTTTTTTATATCTGGAGCATCTTACGTCTTCTATTTCTTTTTTGGACATGAATATGGGTCTATCATCAGTATTTAATTTTTTTCTTCAATTATGGTCTTCAGTGGCTTAGTGTACTTTTCTTTTCATTATGTCCTTCATTTTCATTGTACTTCCTCCTTCCTGCATCCTTTCTAATATCTCTTTATTGAATATTCGATCATTCCACTTTTTTAGCATCTCCCGGTAACACTCTAACTTAGAAGCTATTAAAATGAATTCCATATACATAGTGTATTTTTGTACATCATTGCATTTTGCAATTTAGTATCAACAGCAATAAAATTATAAAGAAGCAGACCTTGATATGAAATCTACTAAAATTCTTAGCTTCATTGTATATCTTTGTTATTCTTACCAGATATTTGCTTTAGAAAAATACACTGTAAAATGCGTTACAACACGATATTTAAAAAAATTAATTAGAAGGTTGCGTTTAATAAAAAATTCATTCTGGTTATGTTTCAATTATTTGCTTTAAAACTGGGGAGCAAATAAAATCTTTAAACTCTGCTGGATAATGGTAGAATAAACACTAGTTGGCAATAATTTTATAGTTGTGAAAATATAACTTGTCTTCTGTCTTCTAATAAACTAATAATATTTACATCAAGCCATTTTTCGTTTGTAAAGTTCATGAACTCTCTAAACTGCGCTTTAACTCTAATTTTTATTTTGTTGAAACTATGTACGCACACGTGCTCCACTGTCAGCTTTCAAGTTTAAAATATGAGATCAGTGCTCGTTTTAAATACTATAAAAGAACCAAAGGAAAAATCCTCCATATAAAATTATTTCAAAATTGGTATTGTATTGGAACTAAAACTAAAAACTAAATTGTAAAAGTAAAATGACGTAGACAACTTCTTTCTTAAAATATCGGAGGATATACATTATGAAACGCGGTACAAAACAATCAACAAGAAGCAGAAAGGTGCGCTCTTTATGTACGGAGAATTTGAGAAACACTTATAAATTTTAATCGGGAACGTCTTCAAATTGTAAACATAACATATGCGAATATTTGGCTGGATATAACTGATGCCGCTATGAAGGTTAATACATGCAGGCATAAAAAATAAATTCTCTTACTCTTTATGTAACCGTTGGTGACATATACAGAACACTTATATTTGTGTAATCTATAATAATGCACCAAGTTCAATCCTTCAATACAGGGTGAGTCATAATTGGATGTAAAAAAATTACCAGAGCTCTTTAGTCCAAAACAAAGCAATTAGTCTAATACACCTTAATACCAAAAAAGGCTCCCTTAAAAAGATATAGAGCGTTAATAAAAATATATCTCTTTGCTAAAACTCGGAAAGTATTTATGCGATTAATTTGAAAATACATTATAATGAACAGAAAATTAACAAAACAATGACTAAAAAATAAACTATATAAAATGTTCAAAATGTTCCCCTCCAGTCGCAATACAAGCATTGCACCGTCATACTAACGATTCGTACACGTAGGTTCATTGCGAGTCTCGCAAATTATTTGCTGCAACTGTTCCCTCGTGCTAATTAACTCACGGTAAACCAGCTGTTTAAAAAAAAACTATAAAAAGAAATCCAGGGGATTGAAGTCTCTTTAGCGACCATCCGTCCATCTACCATTGAAATAGTCATTTAACCATTGTTGTCAGTCGCGGGTATTCTCTAACGGCTGCTAAGGCGCTTCCGTTGCAAAAGCGATAGGTACACGATAAGGATGCCTGTTATTAACTATTAATGGCTGTTTATGACAGCCGCTGTCTTGATACTGTTTCTAAATTAAAGTTGACTATCAAAATCAGACTATTTGAATTCAAATGTTTACTTTCCAAATATAGAAACTTTTTTTAGTAAGACCTTATATCGTTTTAAGGGAGCATTTTAGTACCACGGTGTATTTTACGTTAATTGGTTTATTTTGGCCTAACGAAGCTTTGCTTCAATTTTTACACCTAATAATGTCTCACCCTGTATATATGACACAAAAAAATTAGATAACAACCTTTTGAACGGCCATTTATTGGCTATGAAGCTGTTAGTATAAAATAAAAGAACTAGAGCAGCCGATATTCCAAAAATAGCTTACAGTCTACAGATGCAAGTTGGCTGGCTAGGCATCTATCGACTAAAACATCTAGGCTACTACAATTGATATTATATTTAATTTGTATGCCAGTTCTAAAGGCAAACAGACAATTTATGTACGCTTGCAAACTCAACATGTACTATCTATCACAAAAATGATAAAACTCGTATTCAGGAGCAAATAGAAAATTTCATCCTTAAAAGCTCTCTTAATTTTTGACCTGGATTAAAAAGTGATCTTTGGAATGCTGGTTCAATGGCATACAGTAGTTTTAAAATAGATTACCTTGATAGATCTACGTTGACTTAGTAAATGTTGTTATGGTATTCAGAAAACTATTATTTAAATTTATTTTGAAAGATTAGCTACGTCGAAATTATATTTCATTATATTACGGGGACAGCAAAAACATTATAAATAGATGCATTTGCTATTGTAGATGCTATACTTATGGAGTTTAGGGCTTCGTCCTACACAAACCCCAGGTGTGCTACCGGAAAGGTGGTTCTATAGCCTTGCTGCACGTGCGCGAATGTTATCTACGAGAGGGTAATTTTATTAAGCGAGGTGTATGCACCTAGTTTGACGCGACTCTTGCATCCTGCAATTTCGCACGAAGTCCACAGCTCTGCCAGTGAATGAAGGCTTCTATATGTCCAACAACACCTCCCACTTTATACGCCGCACGCCCTCTTCATGGAGCATATTTGGTGGAATAATTGGTTCGTAACAGCTCTAATTTCACTGGTACGTAAGTTCTTTAGCTTTCTTGTGTACAATATTCAATTTCAATCAAACACACACATGCTCTTCAGCTGCAGTCCTGAAATTCTGCAGCTACGGCCTCAATTTTGTATTGTAGAAAACCTCGGCTACCAATGTACCGCAGACCAGTTCCAACAGCAGCTTCAGCGTACATCCACGACACAATCTGCTACGCTAGTGCAACGCGTGTATGATGTCTGGTGTTTAGGCCCGGATTTACATGCACTTTAACCGTATGCATTTTATGTCTAGTTTCTTATAATCGCAGTTAGAAGCGAGCACTGTATCTCACAAAAACTTGCCCAAACTATTTTATTCTGTGATCACTTAAGCTGCCATCCAAGCGTTTTGCCAAAACATAACCTCACACTTTTTTCAGAAAACCATGAAAGACTTCAGAACGTACTTACCGTTGTTTGAAATGCACTTATAGTCCAGGGAAATTAGACATTGCTCTTCGGAAAAATTCCCGGAAAGCTGGATTTTGGTATGAGCCTTGATATTGTGGTTCTAAACAAAATGTCAAAAGTCCTCATCGATCCGAGTGCCGCTAAAAATTTTAAGGGGGGGCAAAGGTCACCCAAAACGGTATTTCGTGAATATCTAGTTAACGGTCACTTTTACAGAAAAAATATTGATTATCAAATTTGTAGCTTATGAAATTCCCAACAATAAAGATATCATAACTTTTATTCGTAAAAGTAACCGTTTTGGAGATAATTCGATTTACAGATTTGTAACGAATAGATGCACTCCTCAATGGCATGTATATCTCATTGGAGTTGCGACTTGCGTTTTAGAGCCCGTAAAAATAGAAAGAAACACATATATAGTACACTGTAGTCTAGATAGAGAAGGAATATGCTCCGAAAAGTTCCCCTCCGTTGTCATAAAACCTCAAGAGACATCTGCTTGCTATTCGTGTAGGAGCATAATAGTATATTTTGTTATTAGGAGCAAAAATTATACTTTATTTGGCGTGGAAACTGATTCTCTTCAAATTGTTTGAAAAAATAAGAAATTCATAAATTATGCAGACATTTTTACTAAGACAGAATATTCTCCAGACTTGATTTTCAACAATGGAATTCGTTTTCTCCCGGCTATGTATAGGGCTCCAGTAAAAGAAGCATCTATTGATACTCACAAATATTCAACTTTTGTGAAATCTACACAGCTCAAAAAACCTGTTCAGTTATCTATTCTTCCGCCAACATCTAGTGCTGATCGGCAACATTTATATCGGGTCTATTACCAGGTTCAAATATGGCTAGATAACGAGCTTACCCCTGAAGACTGGGGATGGAAGTTAAGGGATAACATTTTGGAACCAATTCAAACTCTGCTTCCACCTGCTCCAGACATTCTGCTGAATACTATTTTTTGCAAATGCAACAAGGGGTGTAGCTTAAACTGCGGCTATAGAAAAGTTGGTATATATTGTTCACCAGTTTGTGGTAATTGCCAAGGTCAGTCTTGCTTAAATGTAACACCCGATATAAATGACGTCGATACTTGCGACTCCACTGAAGATGTAGAACCATCACGTTTCCTGACTGAATCTATGGAAATAGAGAAGACAGCAGAAGAACAAGAAGAAGAAGAAGATGATGATGAAGAGGAACGCATACCGATTGAAATAGAGTCTGAAGATGAATATTAATAACTCCTGTTTTGAATCCAAAATTGATTAATGAACAAGTTCATAATAATTTTTTTTTAAATAAACATTTTTCAAACAATAATAAACGTGGAATATGTCTACTGAGGACACCACATGAAAAAACGCACCTTGTACTCTACCTCGAAGGTGGTGTGGAAAAGAGTGCACGTTTCAACTCTGTAAATCGAATTATCTCCAAAACGGTTACTTTACGAATAAAAGTCATGATATCTTTATTGTTAGGAATTTCATAAGCTACAAATTTGATAATTAATATTTTTTCTGTCAAAGTAACCGTTAACGAGATATTCACGAAATACAGTTTTTGATGACCTTTGCCCCCCCTTAAAATTTTTAGCGGCACTCGGATCGATGAGGACTTTTGACATTTTGTTTAGAACCACAATATCAAGGCTCATACCAAAATCCAGCTTTCCGGGAATTTTTCCGAAGTTTTGCTTTTATTTTGTCTAATTTCTCTGGACTATCAGCTTGTGTGCTTAACTTAACTTATCTAAGAGTAATGTGTACTATTTACAAGATTCTCTTAAAGTTTATCTTGGAAACAAACTTATACTCTAAATATGACTATTTACAACGGCCGATTAAATTTTAGGGCAAAGAAATCTGTTTTGTGCCCGCAATTTTCCTTGTGCAAATAAAGCTTTGTTAGTTACTTATGTCATTAACTTGTAAAAACTCCAAAGTACAAACGAATATCACGGGAATATATACCATTGATATAGAAGTAACGACAATATGTCTTGTAGTAAACGAAGATCAAACAAAATATATATCATGCCAGGGGTGCCAATACCTAAGAAACCTTCTTTTGATGATGTACGTACATTAGTTGCTCAGGAACTTAACTAAATAACAAGAATGACAGGAGTTACGATAGAAAACTCAGAATTATGAAAAGATTAAATTATAACTTATAACAACCTACTTAGAGACAACAATATGGCAAACAAAAAACAAAAATTATAATTTATTTAGACCTTATCAGACCCACCATCATATTTTTTTAGTGGCAAGTTTACTATGCAATCTGTTTTAAAAACAATAAACATATTTTCTGAATTGTATTGCACAAGTGACATGTACAGGTGCGCTCCAATGAGCAACACTCTCTATATGAAAATTTGATACTAGTGACACCAAATCTAACGGCGTCTATAGTTTTAAACGTTTTGTTTGCTGACTGCTATCAAACAAAGTAATTGCTAACACATTGGGTTGCACTTCTAGGCGTTGAGCGTTGAACGTATTTTTCACTGTACTGCACAATTACGTCACTGATTTTAGGCACTTCAAGATCGTTGTAAATATCTTTATTCGATACGAACCACGGAGCACCCGTCACTGCACGCAATAACTTCGTCTGGAATGTTTCGAGGATTGCTATGTTGGATTTTGATGCCGTTCCCCATAACTGTAACCCGTAGGTCCAAACGGGCTTGAAGACGACATTGTATGAGTGAAGTTTATTGCGGAGAGACAGCTGTAATTTTCGTCCGAGTAGCCAATAGCGTTTTCTGAATTTCGCATCTAGTTGCTTACGTTTATTCCAAATATGCGTACATCACGTTAACCCTTTATCTAGAATCTAGATGAATGCCCAAGTATTTCACAGAGTCTGTGGTAGGAACTGGTTTATTATTTATTGATACTGTTGGTAATTCTTCTCGACATTTAGTGAAGACACTGTGGTTCGATTTAGTTTCATTGATTCCAATACGCCATTTTTTTTCCATTTCTCGATATCGTTGATATTTTTTTGCAGTAGATTTGTTGCTTCGATGGGGTTTTCCTGTACCGCTAGAATGGCCGTGTCATCAGCAAATGTTGTTGTAGTAAAAATTAGGTTTGGTTCCTATATGTTTTTTGGGTCGCTGTACACCAATATCAGGTTTGCCAACGAAAATTTTGACCGGAAACATGCAAAAACGGTGTAAAAACCGATTTATTTATTTTTTCTAAAATTACCCGAAAGCTATCCATTTTTCGTAAATGTTGAACCTATATGAAATGAAAGAAGATAAAATTTCCTACATTTTATGTACTTGAGGTTTTTTTCCCCGACCAATCGTTCATCCGCGACAGCGCCGCGAAGTTATAGACCAGTCAAATGGTAGAAAATTGGGGAAAGTTTTGGGGAAGTTTTGATATTTGGTTCCTATATGTTTTTTGGGTCGCTATATACGAATATCAGATTTTCCACCAAAACTCTCCCCTATTCGCTCTTTTTGAGCACCATGTGACTGGACTAGATGTATTTGGAGATGATTGTACTACAGGCAGTTGATATTGAATCGCCGAATAAAGAATACCAATAAAAATTGTATCCAGGGACTACAAGCATTTTATTGACTTAGGGTACTTTGCAAGTGGCGAGGAGGTTAAACCAGTGTACGTGAATTACCATAGCAAATTTTTGTGGTTATTATAATTTAAATTAATTACAACTAAACGTGTAATTGCACACACGATTCAAAAGGTAAATAAAAGTAAATAAATTTGACATCAACTAATTTTGATGCAAAATTATATTATTTGGTTAAACAACTTCTTCAAAAATAAATAAGCCAGATGGCTTGAGTCAAAAGTCTCAGCAAAATAGTAGGCCAAAATTTTAAAGAATTTTAGACGAAGTGTTTTCTCACGTAGACTTGCCAGAATCAATTACAGCTGAGAACGGAAAGCAGTTTTGTAGCCAAAAATTCAAAAAATTCTTCAAATTGAATAATATTAGGCTCCATCACGCGATACCTTATCAACCAAATCAAAATGGTGATGTAAAACTACAAAATTGGAAATGCTATAAATAAGTTATTCTAACAGTAATTGGAAGACCGACCTTACTCAATACCCTATGATGTATAGTAATACTCCACATGCGACTACGGGGAAAACACCATCTGAATTATTTTTTCATAGACGAGTCAGAGACAAATGACCAAGTCTGCCTAACAGCTTTTGATCCGAAATAATTGACGAAGAAGTACGAAAAGGCAATCAATAAGAAAAAAAAATATGCGAAGAATGGATAGTTGATAAGTCAGTAGTCGATTAACATTGAGGTCTTATTATGAGAAATTGGTAGTTGATTGTCTGTTTTGTACTTATTTTAAATGTTTTTCTTAGTTAAATAGTTAAATAAAGAGATATTATTATTATTATTGCATTATAATTATAGTATTATTGCATTATTACTATTATCATTATTATTACTAAATAAAATTTCTTGTTCGGTAATTTAGTATTAGCTTTGTAGTTGTAGGTATTTAATTAATACTTTTCTAAGAAACCATAAAAAGAAAGGGATGTGGTATGTTACTAATTAGATAGATATAAGTGCACATAAGTGTAGGTATTTATATTTATGCAATATATGATATCATATAGGGGAGTATGGCAGGGGTGCATACTACCTCTACTGTTCTCGGCAATGCTAGATAAAGCAATCAAAAAGGCAAAAACGAAAATGAAGCAATACAAAACAGGACATTGGAAAATAGAAGATGTAAAAAATATCTGAATACGGCAGCTGATATGGTGATAATTTCCAAAAACTAAAACAGTAGCTTAGCATCAAAGAACGTGAAAATCCATAACCAGAAGACGAAAACAATGATAATAAGTGGAAACAAGAAGACAAATGAGATAAAAATAGGAGATAGAAAGCTAGAACAAGTTAAGAATCTAAGCTTGGTAATATCATAGGATGGACGACTTATAAAAGAAAAAACGGGAGCAACGGGAAAACTTTTCAATGCGATAAAGAATCAATTTTTGGGTAAAAGAAAAATTTCAACGGATATAGTCAAGAAAGTGGCCAACCCATTCCTGTTATATGGTTCAGAAACATGGACACTGACACAAAAACACAAAATAAAATACAAAGCACAGAATTGATTATCCTTAAAAAAATAGAAGGAGAAACCATGCAAGACAGAATAAAGCATTCCACTTTTAGAGAAAACTTGAAAATAAAACCAACCCTGCAAGCAGTCGAAGAAAAACAGATGAGATGGTTCGGACACATAAACAGGATGGGAGATGAGGAACTAGTAAGACGAATATTTGAGGCAAGGACTTTCAAGACAAGAAACAACGGACGGCGCAGAAGAACTTGGACCGAAGAAATTAAATCGGCAGTGGAAAAACGAAATGTTAAGTGGGAAGGGGTAAAACAAAAAATGGAAGACAGAAATAAATGCGATGTGGAGAAAAAAAAACGATGCAATAACTCAACTCCCATTTGCCTTAGGTACATCTGAAAAGGTAGAAAGGCATCAGGATTAATTAAGTAAAGTATGATATACGTATATTATGATGTATTTGGAGATGATTGTACTACAGGCAGTTGATCTCGAACCGCTGAATAAGACATGCCAATACAAATATTGTGTTCAGTGACGACAAGCGTTTTATTGAATTATTTAGATTTGTCACTGACCGTTATGATTTCAAGTCTTCATATTATATAAATGTTACTAAAATATAAACTAAATATTTAAATACAGAATATTTACATTAAACGGTAAACTTAGAAAGTAGATAATTCCAGGTTATGTCTGAAATATTTTGACATTTTTGCCAATAGTTAGCTTGAATTATGCTTTTTCCTTAATTTTTTTTTGTGTAAGAAACAATTTAAAAATTCACTACTGGCCTACTGCTGATCAGCAAATGCGACTTTCAAAAAGGAATGGAAAGCGGCACTTGGAAGTGGCATGCAGCCGGATTTGTTAAAAAATTTGCATGCGGATCCTCAAACTTTCAATTATGTTTATTTATAACCTTTCTCCCAGTCCAATTAACTCGACATCAATCACGTCCACATTGTTGTATCGGCGAGATGGCAATGAAATATTAGGCAGAAGGGACCAGAGAATTAACGCCATCAATTTTTTACCGCGCTACACTGATGTAACAGCAACCAAGATTGAGATCGCATTTGCACGATCAAACTTTCATCGTTCCATCAATACTGCAGCACAATGTCGATCAAGAACGAAACCGCCGGTACAGGGTTTTCGAATATCGAACGATCGGAACAACCTTCAATCGCCACTGTATTTTAATTTGACCGCAACGTCCGATTTTGCTAGAAAAACTGGCGAGAAAAACGGCAAATTAGAACGTACAGCTAGCGCTAGATAGATTATAAACTCAGCAAAATGGCAAAACAGGAGTTAACAGGTGGTTATCTCATCAACTGTCGGTTCCGGAATACAATACCTCGTAAATATCCAGCGCGTCTCGCAATAAACAATCTCACTTAACAAATAACGTCTTTCCAGGAAGTCGCGCAACGTGTTGGTTATTCGCTGTTCACGCCGCGTTGCTTTTAATCCCCGTCGGTGTAACGATTGCATTCAGTGCAAGAACTCAAATAACGTTGGATCTTTTTAATGTCAACCATAACTCAGGCCGTGTCCAAAGAGACTTATGCAAGTCATTAGCAGATTTCGCGGCATATATAATTCAAGTTAATAACTATGTAAATATAAGGTTTCATTAAAAGAACTGGATATGCTGAATGTGAGAAATGGGCTGAGTAAAACACGTCCATAATTGGCGGTACCGACAAACGACTTGTCGACCTGCAACATTCTTCACCGTCAGTGCATAGGCGGCCGTGCGTGCTCAGTATCGGCAAAACGCCGTCTTCTCGTCGGCTACTTAGCGAAACTGTCTAACAACGTTGAAATATTTTACATAATTACATCTTTATGTTATAAACAAATTGTAGAGGTGTGGCTGGCTCGCTGGAAGTAATGAACATGCAGCGCCGTGAAGCTGCAACCTCTTTGATTGTTGGCACTTTCGACGGTGCGAAATAACGGCGACCAAGTCTTCGGTTTCAAAAAGGAACACCGAGTCGTTGCTTCTTTATATGTTCAAACAAAACGTGCCATTTTGCTGCTGTAGCCAACAAAGCCGTGCAGGTAAAAGGTATGAAAAGTTTGACTGGTTTCTAGACAGGGCCGTATTAGCCATACGGCCACACTAAACCATGCCACTCATGGTTTGTGCTGAATTTAATTGAGAAAACCATGTCATACTTAATCCAGCTTTTCAGATATGACCTAAAATTTCTATTTTTTATAAACATTTTGAGTAAACTATTAATTTAATAACTTTATTAAGAAATGTTAGAGCAAGCGACTGTGCCGACTTTTAACGATAGTTGGCAAGGTTATCTCAAGATAATGGGGATGAAGTACGTACGATAAAAACTCATGAAGTATTAATATAGGGAATAATAGTTCTCATCTTCACAAAAGGCGATGACAGAGAATGTCATAACTATAGGGGCATTGCTTTATTAAATATAGTATCAAACCTCTACGAATGAATATTAGAAACCTTACAAACTCAACTCAACAGGAAGATAGAAGACGGATTACTAGATTCACAAAGTGTCTCCAGGAAATGATAAACTTTAAGAACAAAATCGGGAAGTGTACACGGCATTTTTGGACCTGGAGATAGTCCAGGGTAAATAGCCCAATATCAGTTAAAATTTCTCAAAACAAAATATAAATCTAAAAATTGGTAAACATATAAATTTGAGTGTGCTGATTCTGAATATCTAGATACTGTTGTAGGCTGTGCGAGGTGAGGGAATGGGAAAACTACAGTGGCTATATACAAGACAGTGTGGCCATAGGGATGTCTTCGCCGCTATTGGTCGACGCGAATATCCGCCATTAACAGGCAAAATATTTAGTTAATTTTAAGTTGTTCTCAAAGAGGTTGGTAGAACCTGTTCATTTGGTTATGGAAGAAAATAAAACCTTTCAAATCTGACAATTGTAAATTGTCAGTATCAAATAATTCATTAGCGTCGCAAGCGGGTCCAATTTTATCATCTATTGCCCTGAAAAACTAATATTCTAGCACAGTATTTAAATGTGACAATTTATAATTATGCTATTGTTGTAATAGCACAAGATGCGTTCGACTTGGAATATATGATAAAGAGATTACATCGGTGCTACGATAAATGGGGCCTTAGCATAAGTTTAGACGAAACGGAGTATTTAGTAGTCAACTCGAAAGCACAATATGAAGTCTTAATAAATGAAGATGTCGCAGTAAGACAAGTAGAAAGGTTTAAATACCTCGGTGCTACAATACAATCGATGAAAAAGGTTTGGGAACAGAAGAGATCAGAATTCGAATAGTACAAAGTACTTAAAATCAATTTAATGGGACAATACTATCTCTAACAAAAACAAAAAAAGAATAGGTAAAGTAATGGTAGAGTCGGTGCTATGTTATGGCAGTGAGGTATGGACTGTAACAGCGGAAATGAAACGAAGACTAAACACAGTTCAAATGGACGAAAAAGCGGAAAGGTATCGAGACGAGATAGAGTGACGAACGAGGAAATAAGACGCAGAATGGAGACACCAGAATCAGTTGTGGACAGAATTGGAGAATGGAGGAGACGACGTGGCTTATGAAGATCTTTAAATGGTCGCCGCCGGTTAAGAAAAAAAGAGGTAGACCACGCAAACCGTGGAATGAGGGTATTCGGAGAGCCATGGAGGAACCTGGAAGAAGACCAAGCACAGAACAGGGAGGTTTGGAGACAGGGAACAGGAAGACGGCATTTAGCTGTATTGTAAACTAGCATAACTGAAACCGGTTGTAAACTTCATGTAACACCTTAAAAGCACAACGAACGAACGCCAATGAGAAATGTCAATGTCCAAAAATAACACTGCACGTGTAACTAACATCAACTAGTTAAAATAACTAGCTCCAAAATAATGACCACTCAAAAACGTTCGATTATTTCGAAAGGCACTGTATATCTCTACGCTCAAATTTGCCTGTTAATGGCGGCCAACAATCGTATGGCCACACTGTCTTGTATATAGTCACTGTAGGGCAAACAAACAAGCGGCGCCGCACAGTGAGTCCAAAACCTGAAACGCTGATCAAAACCTCAGATGAATCAAAAATTGGTACATGGCGATTTTCAGTCGCTGATTATAAATTAATATGGAATCAATATTACTGTAAACAACATGGCGAAATCAATATGGCGGCCACATGTAAAAGATTATCAGGCATTGATGAAAATTGATATACAGAAGTTTTCGAAGTAGGTTATTACAAATTTCAAGTCAAAATACTGGAAATAAAATGGGGAATCCTCCATTTGTTGAAGACTTTCGATATCTTAATTGAAGTACCTCTACCATTTCCTGTAATTCTGTTCTGTTTGAACTGAGTGAGTTCCTTCTTCAGTAAACTAGAAAACAAACTATGCCAGGGTTTAGATGAACAAGCTAGAAATGAAATAGATTAAATAGGTATAATCTTAGAATCTAACAACAAACATATAGTTATGGATGCAAGTGTAGTTACTACAGCGAATCTAGGTAGCCATCATCGTATGGTACGCGCAAAGGTGTATATGAACATAGTACAAGCACAAAGAAAGGTATCAACCAGTAATCCCCACTAAATTAACGTGGAATAGCTGAAAATGAAAACTAGTGAATACCAGAAAACACTTCAAAAGTATATGGCATCAAAAAATGAAAAAGACACTCTCGATGATTGCAATGCAAACATAGCACGTGGCATAACAGAAATATTTCAAATAACAGCAATAAGATAGGCGCAATGAATGGAAGAAAAACGAATTAAAGAAACATATTTTTGTTATAAGTGAGTGTAATAAGTCACCAACCTTATTTTAACATGGCATCAATTAGTACAGCCTTCCTATAACTTGCAGTTATTTTAATCATGATTCTGCTAATATTCTTATAGGTAAAGGCGTGTTGTAACTGCCTGGGAGCATGTGTTACGTATTCGTGGTCACCGATGGAGCATAGTTCGTCTTTGATTGGCCTAGTCGCGTGTTTCATAATGCAATGATAAGCAAGTACGCGAGGCAGCTTTATTAGCCGAACGGGTAAAGCCTCTGACTAGCAATCAGATTGCTCATGGCTATGGATCAGAGTCAATTTTACTGACTGCATTCTTTTCCTTTGCAAATTAATATAAAACAAGCTACTCAGTGTTTTCTTTAACTTTTCAGTATTTACCTATTTTGTACCTAATTTTGAACACTTTTCAACCGTCATTCAATCTTGCTTTCTTTATTAAATATTTTAAAGCATTTTCTTTTGTAGCTCACTGATTTGCTTAGAATTCAATTTGAAAATGGAAAAATTATTTTAATTAGAGTAAATCCACATTTGAGTTGATCTAAAAAGCTAATATTTAAAACATATTGAGTATATATCGTATTCGTAATTTTCAAAATAAAATTTTTCCCGCAAAAAATGTACATGATTATTTTCAAGATGTCGGCTACATCTCATCGCGTAAGTGCTGCAACATCATAGATTCTCATTAAGATTCCATTCGCCGGATTCTTTTCACCGGAATTGATCACGCCAGAATCCGTCACACCGAAATTCGGTTAGCCGAAAGTCTTTTGACCGGAATGCATTTCGCCGGATATCAACATTTTTTAATTATAAAATATTATGTTCTGCGAAAACAACCCGGCGAATGGGAAGGAACTGTTTTAAAAAAAACTCTCAAAGTCTGCAAATAACCTAAACAAGCTAGAAAAACAGCGCATCCTACAATCCGGTGAAACGAAATCCGGCGAATAGCTTTCCGGTGAAATAATTATCTGGCACTGGGTCATATAGTAAATCCACACCAATTTCTAGCTTTATACTTTGTTTTTAGGTCAGTTGGGGTAAATGACATGTACTAAGAAAGCTTTTGACCGAATACCAAGGAATACAATACGGAAAATATTTGAGAAGAGAAAAGCTAGTAAGAAACTAACATAGGCCATCAAAGGTCTATAATTATAGAGACAATAGAAGTTATGTCAGGGTAAATGGTATAGAATTTGAAGAATTAAAAACTGGGCAAGGTCTAAAACAGGAGTTATGAAACTCAATGATATTTCTGCTATTTCGTCAATTATCATGAGAGAAACTACCCATGCAACTAAAAAATCAAGGTTGCAAAAACTAAAGCTATTGTAATATTAAACACAAGAAGGGACATATTCACATAAACGAACACAAAGAACAGCGGAACGAATTTAAATATTTGGGGTGCACACTAGATAGTCTAGGAAAACAAAATATATAGATTAATGAGACAATTAAACACTGAACAAAAGTTTAAGTAAGAAACACACGACACACAAAAATGCAAGTATTTAAGACTGTTTTTAGACCCATCCTACCCTGGGTCAGAATCCTGGAGAGAAAAGAACAAACCCAGCTGAAATGGTATAGATACACAAGCAGGGTGCAAGAAAACGGGCATGTAAAAATGGTATAGGAAGCAACGATAATACCCAGGCAAAACAGAGGACGTCCAAAGGTGACATGGAAAAATCATAGAAAGGATAGGACGCAGACAACAAAAGGGAAAATGGCTATCACAAGATAGAAAACGGTGGCAAGAAATAGTGTAGAATGAAAAATTAAAATGTACTTCTTTACACCAATTGGTAGATAAGGATGAGACTATTAGAGCAAGTGACTGTGTCGATTTTAAATGATGTTTGGCAAGGGATATGTACAAATGGCTATCTCAAGATATTGGGAATAAAGTGCTTACAATACCCACTCATGAAGTACTTAGACAATTAATTGCGCAAGTAACGAATTCAGAATACTATTGCTCCTTTGTGGGTCAATCTAAATACATTGCCGACAAATCTTCATCCACTTTGCCCAACTAGATGTACCATAGGATGTACTTCCACGCATTATATTCTTATCAGTTATTAGACTCTTTATGACAGTACCGGAATAGCAACGCTAGACGCTTGCACTACCACATACTGCAAATATGCGAAAAACAGACATAGATGATATCAAATAATTAACAATTTTTATTTGTTATGAAAGCTGGAAAAACAATTAATACATTACATTTTTTACACATAGTACATAGTGCATATAGCACAAAGGACGTACAATTAGTTCCAGCGCAACGCCTTTTTTGGTTTTTGTAGTGTGCTACTAAATGGTTCGTTTTGTCCTACCTGTTGTCTTCTAACACGCTCCTGGTTGAGTCTTTGGATGCTGACGCCCTTCCAAGACACTTTTGTGCTGCCCCATATATTCTAAAATATGATTGAATAATTCGAAATTCTAACTAAGCGTTAGATCCATCTATTTTTTTAATGAATTTGCCATGTATTATGGATGCAAACGTTCAAGATCCATATGAACACCGCCATGCAGTGCAATGTTTTCATCAATATGATCGACTTTACCCATAAAAGCATTGTATTTTCCTATACTGTTTGGTCTAGATACAGCAATTGCCTTCTTTTCCTCTTGGGAATATCATATCTACGAACCCTACCTATTGGCTGGATACGATTGCAGATAGAAGCAACAGTTATAAACCCATTGTCTACCAAGCTTACAAATATAATGCAATTAGCATGGTCAATCGTTAGCGATCCATAACACCTCGAACTTCTTTCAGTTTTAATCAATCTATATGTTTTTTAAAATTCCTTATAAAAGTTCATCAACTTACCTACCTTGCAGCACCCAAAAGTATTATAAGTTACCGAGGCAAATTTGCAGGGGTTACTGGTTAAAATTACTCAAAAGGTAGCCTAAGTTACGATTAGAAATCGACAGCTATTTAGTCACTTCCCTCAGAAGCGGACTTCAAACAGCGGCGTCTGCTGTTCGGCTTTCCACTAAAAGCGCTTAGTGCTGGGAATAATCCATAATTTGTGATATTTGAATAATACTTTTACGATATTTACGTTGACAATTGTCAAACAGACCATAAATAAAACCGAAACCTCTAGGATCATCCCAAAATTTCTGAGTGGTGGATTCGTTTATACTCTAGTGCTAGTGTACTTTGACACTAAGCTCCTTGAATTATTGTGCTGTAAAATTTACAAGCCCTTAGGAAGCGGCAACTGTATAATTACAGTGCAGGTCTTTTGTACCTTGAAAGGAAGGTAGTATAACAACAGCGAGCTGTGGTGCCGTGAAGACGGGAGGTATTTCCGCAAATTCCTTGCTTCTAATTGTTGCACTAATAGAAGTTTTAAGCGCCGCAATTACAATTAGATATATTATATTATTCTGTAGCAATTTAGGGAAACGTTTAAGTTTCTCTACTCTGTAACCGTACAGGTTGATGCGCCCGGTTTAAATAAAACAGTAATTTTAAATAGCATCAATAACCAATCACAGTCTTGTATCAGGAAACAAACTTAGAGATGACTTAGATACCTAGAGATACGCAGTAAGACAAAACGAAATTCGAAATTTGACAATTTAATAATAAAATGGACTAAAATCAGCTATAACTCATAATTACATATTCAGAACGCAACATCTTACAGGGTGTTTGACATTTTATATACGACCCTCCGCCTTTTAAATCGCCATCACAGTATACATAAATCATGACAACGCTTCTTTGGATCAAGACTACGAATTGTTCTTTTTATTTCGCTTAAACGTATTTACAAAGACTATTGTTTTACATGCGCATTGTAGAAAAAAGTATGAATGAATACTCAGTAAACATTACGGAGAGCCAGTGTTGCATCGGCCACGAATGTTTGTATATTAACATCCCCGTTATAAACTATGTTTACATTATACGATGTGTTCAATAAGAAATTACACACTGGTTGGTCATGAAAAATAAAAATAATATCAACTGCAAGCTTTAGAGACAGCAATCTTTATAATTTCCAATGACATTATCAGCGTATAAAATAGACTTAGAACAACAAAAACAACAGGGATCACAGTTAATCAATTCTAAAGCTTGCTGTTGAATTTTCTAAGGTCTGTGCCCTTTCCAACCCGAATCTCTATAAACGTCGTTGTTGTAGAATTCTCTGTTTGGCCCTTATCATTTAAACGTTGCCTGTATCGTTTCTGCATCACACATTTTAAAGGGATAGAATTTAATCATTTTTCACCAAGGACACACTGGAGTAAAATAACTGACTATGGTGGTGCGCTCAGCTGGTATATTCATAGATGCAACACTTCTTTACCAAAAAATATTGATTATTGCATCATACACAAACGTTGAATAGAAGTGTGAACTGAGTAGAATCAATAAAATGGTTTTAGTGAGCTGTCAAATTGTTACATTTTAAAAATTATAACCGAATCTAGTAGAAAGTGAATATAAAAATGTATAGAATGGCAGTTGCTAGGTAGTTAATTAATTAAGAAATAACAATTTAGAAAAATTGTAACTCCAACAAAAAAAATGTATTTGTTGCCAGCTGGTTTTATGTATAAAAAAACCTTTTAATAAACCTGTTATTAATTAAGAAGGGTCATTAGTTGAGTACGCGAGGGTGAGCTCAGCTGCAGAGCTTGGTCAACCTGCGGAGCCTTGCTGCATTGGAAGAAGTTATCTGCAAAACGATCGAGATACAAGAGGTGTTGTTGTTGACTTCACTGTGGTGCTTGATTTTCGTCTGCATCTCCTAGAAGGTGCAATTGCAGGTGGTTTTGCCAAAGCAGGATGACTAATGCAGTATTCTTGTGGTATAAGTCAGGAACCAAAACAATGTACCTACTTAAAACCTATATACCTATATTACATGAAAATACAGTACAAGAAGATATAGCTTACTTGAATAAACACACTATAATTGCTTGCTTTGTTAAATAGTAAATGTGTAATTGAGATTATTTCAAAGTGTAAGCAATGTTTGTGCACCAATATCATTTAACCATATTTACATTGGATCTAATGGCAATTTAATCAAATTTTAACATTACCCAGGTGCAGAGACCCAGCTGTGATTTAATTATACGCGTTCTAATGTGCTAGTCAATTAATACAAATAGTATCGACTGCAGAATACTTGGCTATTCAATTAAATTTGAACTTTATATTTATATAAGCAACATTGAGTAGCTATAAAAATGTAAATTTTAAAATAAATATTAAAATAATTATAATAATTCAATCACTGGAGCAAATATTCTTTTCTCTCTTGTGTGTTTAAATCCACTCATAACTGAATACCTTTGCTCGCTGGATATATGTATAAATAGCTATTACAGACAATGCATGTCAGCTTTCATCTAGTAGAAAACGTAATTCAAAACTTAAAATGAAGGATTGGATGGAACGAAGAAAGATTTTATTTTATTTTCAGTTTATTAAATATGATTGCTACTTACTTTCGACATGTAGATAACATTTACTTTGAAACGTCAACAACTCCCCGTTAAATTTATTTTCATACAGTGTTGGGTACTAGTCTACAGACTAATCAATATAAACAATACTTTGTCAGATCCGTTAAACCTTCCCATTTTCATTCTACGTTTATTATACTGCAGAACAAGTACAATTAATATCTTACATAGCCTTTGCGCATGTTGGTCACGTAGTTACTGACTTTTTGGCGATGCGAAGATTACATTACTGATTTGGAATGACCAGCGCATAGTACCTACTGATTTTAATCATATTGAAGACATGTAGAACAAAACGTGTTAGTGCTATGGAAAGGTTCCGTAAGGCATTAGAACCTATACGTAGGCCTCAGTTAATCACTGGCCCAATATTTTAGTGGCGCACATCGATGTCTAATGCGTCATGCATTCTATTAGGAGCCGTATCTTCTTGGTATAATGCTGTGACCTATCAAAATCTAAGATGGTACATTATACACAAAGGGGAGAAAAGCATGAGTTTTATCAAAAGTCCATGGGAAATATACTATTTTTTCCACGACTGAGAAGGACAGGAAACACTACATCCGAAATATAAAGCAATTATTAGCAGGCTATGAATTATGTTTATGTTACGAATGCAGCCGACATTTATTATATTTTTCTTTCATTGCTAATTATTGTATAATGAAAACTCCCTAGGGAGATAATGCTTTATTGGTGGTGTTAGTTTTTGTTTTAACCTAGAAACTGATTTCTACTCCCGGTCATAAAAAAACAATTTTTATTTCCTATTCGTGTTTTCGTTAGTCCAATCTTTTTGATAATATTGATGTGCAATCACTTGTACTAAATCTCTACTCTACTTTTTAGTAACTTAAGAGAAGTTTGATTATTACTCATAATTGTTACAAAAATTGTAATAATAACAATAACAGTGGTCTCTGACAGAATATAATAATATTTTTTAAAAATATCTTGTGAGTATTATTAATTTATAAGCAGAGTACTAAAAACGTAAAATAAAGCCCTTTTCCACACTTGTAGTACATTATAGAGCAAACTTCCGATATCATATATATATCATATACAGTGTGGTCCATTAAGTGTGCAACAAATGGGAAATTTTTTTATTAGTTGTACAATCGAAATTTAAATATTGCCAAAAGTTAGTGCATGTGCGATAACCATATCAGATGCCCTTAGAATGGCTTCAAGTCAAACAATATACAGGGCAGGACAAAAAATATGAAATTCGTTCAAGAACAAAGTTACCTTATTTCAAAAAATTTTGCAAAATTTTATTGAGAAAAGTTGTTTAAAATTAAAAGTTATGCTCAAATACAAAGTCATGGACTCCTATTCGAATTTTGGTTCTTTTTTGGAAAATTTTGTATTACCCCCGTATGATACATATTTTTATTATTTTGATTTTATATGTATTTAAAGTAGCCACAACCACATCCCTTTTAAATAACTTTTAGCAACTTGAAGCGTATTTGTAAAATTTACTTGGATTTATATTTTTTTAGGTAAGCGTCCACTTCATGTTTGTTGCAACTAGTGCTTACAATACCGGACCAAAATCTTAATACCGGTATTCGGTATTTAAAATTTTTAATACCGGGATACCGGTATTAAAACCGGTATTACTATTAAAAAAATTTACTTATTAGATTTGTACCTACATTTCAAAATAATATTCAAAAACCAAATAAAAATTTATTGTTGAAATTAACGTTGCCTACGAAAGGAAATCCATTAACTTAACATTTTTTCTTTGAAGTATAAGTACATAAATAAATACATTAGATGAAAAATATAACAAAAAATAAATTCTATAAATATAAAAAAATAAGTTTTTATGTGTAACTAATATACGAACTACGAAATTAAAATTGTCCATAATATATTATATTTCTTTATTAAAATGTGCTCTCAAAAAACACAAACAATCGATGGTTACATCATTAAGGGAAGACCGAATTTTTGTGCAGATTTGGCCGGCCGCAGAAAATGCCCTTTCCGACTCCACACTTGTCGGTGCAATTGTCAATAAGTAATCATATGCATTTTTTAAATATGTCCCTTTTGTTCCAGTTTTTAAAAAAAAACGTGATTTCATCTTTTATTTTTTGCTCAAATCCCGTTATTTTTTTAATCTTAGGCACAGTTGTAAGTGTTTCTTCTATTGCCGCCTGCAGTTTTCTCTTTAACACGTCACGGACAGACATCGAGCTAGATTCTAAAATAGTCGTATTATTAGAGCCCGAACAGGATTCTTTTATTATATCTGTAACTTCTGTGAGTGGTGTTTCTTCCTCTAAATTTTCATGTGAAAGCCGTTTAGTTAAACAAATAATATTTTTCGTGAGTGTACCTTTCGGTATACGTTGAAATAACAAACCGTTGTCATCTTGTGAGCCCCTTTGTAGGTGTTGAAGTATCTGGGACAAATCTGTTCGTCGCTGTAAAATACGCAATTTTAAAGCATCTAGTAGTTCCAAAGATATTGAATATTTGTGTTGGGCAAGAGCCTCCATCATAAAATTTAAAGATGCATCGGCCGTTAAAAGATTTGCATCTTTTCGACATAATGCGTCCACTGCTAGTTTTATAGGAGTCAAGGCGGCAATAGTTGCAGATAGTAAATTAAGTTCATCGTCAGAAAGATTTATAGGCGAACCTATATCGATCAGCGCTTTTTGAACACAATATCTTAATTCATAAAACTTTTCTAACATGAACAACATACTATTCCAGCGTGTCCGACAATCTAATTTGAGAGCAATTTCCCTCCCGAATTGTTCTTTGACGTACTTTTGTAAAAATTTGTCATTTTTAGAAGGCGACTTTTTAAAAATCTTTACTACCTTCCGTATTTTTGTTACAAGAGGAAATATCTGAGCATGACTAATATTGAAGTTGTGTTTAGCAGTACCTACTAAATCAGATTCTATAATGACGCCATCAACATCCCCTTCTTCATCCATATCATCGTCATCGTCATCTTCCTCCTCGACATATTGTATATCAACATCTACACTAGGGGTTGACTTATACAGAACATCCGTAATTGCTAAATTTATACCATGTGCCAAGCATTGCTGATGTTCAGCATGTATAAGTTTCCCTAATTTCACCATAACCGATGCACCATCAGTGGTTACACCAACTATGTCACTAGAAATATTTAAACCAAAAGCATTTAACTTTTCTTCCACAAGTGTTAAACACCTTTCTGCTGGCATGGATCCGATTGCACGTACTAATCCGATATTCCACAAAGTTCCCCCAGCAGAGTGCACGTTAATATTAGTAGAACAGGGGCACTTTTCCCCCACCACTTTTAATTGATTCGCGGATTCGCGGTTTAATTCGCGTATTTATTCGCGGATTTCGCGGTTTTATTCGCGGATTGACCTAATTAATTTCGCGGTTTGATCTAATTAATTTCGCGGTTTGATCTAATTAATTTCGCGGTTTGATCTAATTAATTTTCACATGTGCTACTGAATAAATTACGCAATAGCTTCCGATCAAGTTACGCGGAGGCCATCTTGGATTTCTGGCGGGAATATTTGAAATTTGAATTTTTTCCGATTTTTCTAAGTTTAATTTGTTGGATTTGAATTTCCCGGTGTGTCGGCCATCTTGGTGCGCGCGCACTTTTCACGGCGGTTGTTTTTAAATTTGAATTTTCGCGGAAATATTTGAAATTCAAACTGGTGGATCTATTTCGCTCTTCGAAGCTGCTGTCTCTCTCTTGCATTCACTCGTGGAAATATTTAAATTTAAAAAATCTATTTGCGGCGGACCCGAGTGGGAATCGAACCCTAGTTTTCTGGTTAACAGCCTTAGCACCTTACCGTTGCGCTATCGAGGTCTGTTGAACATATAGGAAATGAACAAGACGTCATTTCGCAGCTGTGCCGTCACACCGTTCGAGTTGAAACAAACTATTTTTCAAAAATTTATATTATGAGAATAGGGAATGTTTAACATATTGTGTTTACAGGCAGACACAATTTTTAAAAAAATTATATATGTAACAGCTTTGCTACTAATAATAATTTTATAATTTGCAATATAGTCGTTGTCCCAAGTTTCTGGTTAATTTCCATTCGACCGCGCATAATTTGAAAAGCTATATGAAATAATTACTTTATTTTTATAATTAAAACAGCGAAATCCGTGAATAAATCAGCGAATTTTTGGAATGTTTTAGCGCTAATATATGAGTGACTTAACAAATATTTGTCCGTTATTTTAATTTTAAAAAAAGCTTCCTACGATGTCCCATGGCTGGAGTCGAACCAGCGATCACAGCAAAAAATTTCCATTAAACGATGCTAGTTACAGTTTAAAAAGGACAGACCAGATCTAAAAGAACACGAGTTGATGTCGAGACTAGAGAGAGAGATCCGGCAACAATGTACCTATTCAGAAAATATAACCTTAAACTGAAAACAACCTAACCTAGCAGAAAAAGTGTCAGTTTGCATTAGGGGAGTTTAGTTGCCGCAGAGGTACTGCCAACAAAATTACTAGATGGTCATACAGCATCTCACATAAATTTTCACAAAAATCGACATCATGTCATATAAATTATACAAAAACTGTCATCATGTCACTTGAAATTATATAAAAAACGACATTTTTACTAAACACACGACGAAAATTGAACAAAAATCACACAATTACAAGCCATCTCACATAAATTTTCACAAAAATCGACATCATGTCATATAAATTATACAAAAACTGTCATCATGTCACTTGAAATTATACAAAAAACGACATTTTTACTAAACACACCACGAAAATTGAACAAAAATCACGCAATTACACGCCATCTCACATAAATTTTTACAAAAATCGACATCATGTTACATAAACTATGCATAATTTTGCAAATGTTTTACACTTTTTATAAAATGCATCGCTCAAAATTAAAAGAAATAGCAATTTCATTGAAAAAATCTACTACCACAATCATTTCGATAAACAAAATTCAAAAAATCTTATACTTTTGAAGGGAATATATGTATGTTGACCACAAATTAACATAATTTTTAACTAAAAACGCGCAATTCGTTGAAAAAAATATTCTGACACCACCAAAACACGCAATTTCATTGAAAAATATATATATGTTGTCCACAAATTAACATAAATTGAATAAAAACACGTAATTTTGTTGAAAAAATGTTCTGGCTGTAAATAATTTTGCAAATGTTTTACACTTTTTATAAAATGCACCGCTCAAAATTAAAAGAAATAGCAATTTCATTGAAAAAATCTACTAACACAATCATTTCGATAAACAAAATTCAAAAAATCTTATACTTTTGACGGGAATATATGTATGTTGACCACAAATTAACATAATTTTTAAATAAAAACGCGCAATTCGTTGAAAAAAATATTCTGACACCACCAAAACACGCAATTTCATTGAAAAATATATATATGTTGTCCACAAATTAACATAAATTGAATAAAAACACGTAATTTTGTTGAAAAAATGTTCTGGCTGTAAATAATTTTGCAAATGTTTTACACTTTTTATAAAATGCACCGCTCAAAATTAAAAGAAATAGCAATTTCATTGAAAAAATCTACTACCACAATCATTTCGATAAACAAAATTCAAAAAATCTTATACTTTTGACGGAAATATATGTATGTTGACCACAAATTAACATAATTTTTAAATAAAAACGCGCAATTCGTTGAAAAAAAATATTCTGACACCACCAAAACACGCAATTTCATTGAAAAATATATATATGTTGTCCACAAATTAACATAAATTTGAATAAAAACACGTAATTTTGTTGAAAAAATGTTCTGGCCCCGTCATTTCACTTAAAATTTTACAAAACTGCCATCATAACACTTGAAATTATACAAAATATATGTATGTTTATCACAAATTAACATAAACCTGAATAAAACACACAATTTCGTTGAAAAATTTGCAAATGTTTTACACTTTTTATAAAATGTGTCGCTCAAAATTAAAAGAAATCACAATTTTTAAATTATATCACGCCATTATGAAATCGTAGATTGATTTTTTTTGAAATTTTACACTTTGTAACTGTAAAATAACTTCAAATACTAATATTTTAGCTTTAGATTTTGTAATTATTGCAGATTCGTGAAAAACAAAAGCAGAGTAGAAATAAAAAACACAAACACTTTGTAATAAACAAATATATTGTTCTTATTTCGTATAATACTTAATAATATAAATATAAATGTACAGCAGAATGTCTTATTTCTAAAAATTCGTTAGCAATTTACAAAACTGTAGTTTGAGGTGCACGACATTTCAAATTAAAAAGACTGCAAGTAATAAAATCAGAATTTCATTGTGTAATTTTAAAGTTTAAGATGCACCCAATCTAGAATTCCCTTCGTTTTTGGTGATGATGACATCTGCCTTAGAGGCGTTTTTCTAACGGCCCTTTTTTGGAGGCGTTTCCTTATCGATGTTCTTCTGACTGAACCTTTTTGATGTGGATTTGGATGAGTAGCTGGTGTTTTTAATTTATATTCTAAATCAGACTCGCAGTTATCAGTTTCCATTCCGGTTTTTCCTATAGTACCAGTCGGGGTTGGCTTCTTTTGCTGTTTAGGTTTAGCTAGCAGCACATTAGGAACGTTAAGGTCTTTGATGTAATCAGCAAACTGTAGGCGTCCGGGTGGATTAATAGTTTTTCGAGGCCGCAGAATGTCGTGAATTAAATCGACTATGTTAGACGCCGGTAAAATTTCACCCTTTATAGTAACGGTGCCCTTGTGATCCCAGTTCACATCGCTTGAGGTACTCAAAATGCGTAGGAAAACTTCAGCTTTTTTCTTAAAAGTTTTGGGAAGTGTAGATAAAATAACGGCATTTGATAGGCTGTCACTGGTTGTTTCAATAGGTATTTTGATTGGCTGCCGCGCCTGGTTTGTGAAATGAAGGAATCGTTGTAAAACCTGATTGTACTGGATCCATTTATCGTGATCAGTTAATTTGGACTTTAAAACTTTTTGCATTTCGTCATCAAGCTGTGATAATATATTTTTCTCCGCATCATCGCCAGACTTAAGACGTTGGACAAATTCCGGCGATACAATCAACATCTTCCGCTCTTTGTCCATTTTAGTCGAAAAGGAGCTCAGTCGTTTGTTCTGGTAGAGCCGTCGTGAATAAACTAGCTTAAAATCAAGACTTTCATAATAAATATATAAAAAAATATGACAGGTACGGGAATCGAACCCGTATTCTCTCTCGAGATCAGAACTTGAATCTGACGCCTTAACCATTCGGCCAACCTGCCTCCCTATATAAACGAGCACTCTCTGCATAATTAAGAAAACATATAGTTTAAAAAGCCTTCTGCATGCAATTTCAAACAATATTTCATATAAATTAAGCCATGTACAAATTTCTTAATCAGGTTTTGATATATATTTTATCGAAAGACTTGACCCTCAGCTACCGTTTTATTATTTGTCGTGATTCGTCATCGATGAATTTTACAAGTGCCACTCTGTCTGCTGTGTGACGTACGTAATGTATCCACCCCTTTTTATTTAAAATTCTATAAAAACAGAGGCCCGACTGATGCCGCACTAACACGTTTTAAACCATTGTACTCTGTTACCTGATGCGGCAGCAGTTTGGACCTCTGATTTTATAGAATTTTAAAATAAAAAGGTATGGAAACATTACGTACGTCACACAGCAGACAGGCTGGCACTTGTAAAATTCATCGATGACGAATCACGACAAATAATAAAACGGTAGCTGAGGGTCAAGTCTTTCGATAAAGTATATATCAAAACCTGATTAAGAAATTTGTACATGGCTTAATTTATATGAAATATTGTTTGAAATTGCATGCAGAAGGCTTTTTAAACTATATGTTTTCTTAATTATGCAGAGAGTGCTCGTTTATATAGGGAGGCAGGTTGGCCGAATGGTTAAGGCGTCAGATTCAAGTTCTGATCTCGAGAGAGAATACGGGTTCGATTCCCGTACCTGTCATATTTTTTTATATATTTATTATGAAAGTCTTGATTTTAAGCTAGTTTATTCACGACGGCTCTACCAGAACAAACGACTGAGCTCCTTTTCGACTAAAATGGACAAAGAGCGGAAGATGTTGATTGTATCGCCGGAATTTGTCCAACGTCTTAAGTCTGGCGATGATGCGGAGAAAAATATATTATCACAGCTTGATGACGAAATGCAAAAAGTTTTAAAGTCCAAATTAACTGATCACGATAAATGGATCCAGTACAATCAGGTTTTACAACGATTCCTTCATTTCACAAACCAGGCGCGGCAGCCAATCAAAATACCTATTGAAACAACCAGTGACAGCCTATCAAATGCCGTTATTTTATCTACACTTCCCAAAACTTTTAAGAAAAAAGCTGAAGTTTTCCTACGCATTTTGAGTACCTCAAACGATGTGAGCTGGGATCACAAGGGCACCGTTACTATAAAGGGTGAAATTTTACCGGCGTCTAACATAGTCGATTTAATTCACGACATTCTGCGGCCTCGAAAAACTATTAATCCACCCGGACGCCTACAGTTTGCTGATTACATCAAAGACCTTAACGTTCCTAATGTGCTGCTAGCTAAACCTAAACAGCAAAAGAAGCCAACCCCGACTGGTACTATAGGAAAAACCGGAATGGAAACTGATAACTGCGAGTCTGATTTAGAATATAAATTAAAAACACCAGCTACTCATCCAAATCCACATCAAAAAGGTTCAGTCAGAAGAACATCGATAAGGAAACGCCTCCAAAAAAGGGCCGTTAGAAAAACGCCTCTAAGGCAGATGTCATCATCACCAAAAACGAAGGGAATTCTAGATTGGGTGCATCTTAAACTTTAAAATTACACAATGAAATTCTGATTTTATTACTTGCAGTCTTTTTAATTTGAAATGTCGTGCACCTCAAACTACAGTTTTGTAAATTGCTAGCGAATTTTTAGAAATAAGACATTCTGCTGTACATTTATATTTATATTATTAAGTATTATACGAAATAAGAACAATATATTTGTTTATTACAAAGTGTTTGTGTTTTTTATTTCTACTCTGCTTTTGTTTTTCACGAATCTGCAATAATTACAAAATCTAAAGCTAAAATATTAGTATTTGAAGTTATTTTACAGTTACAAAGTGTAAAATTTCAAAAAAAATCAATCTACGATTTCATAATGGCGTGATATAATTTAAAAATTGTGATTTCTTTTAATTTTGAGCGACACATTTTATAAAAAGTGTAAAACATTTGCAAATTTTTCAACGAAATTGTGTGTTTTATTCAGGTTTATGTTAATTTGTGATAAACATACATATATTTTGTATAATTTCAAGTGTTATGATGGCAGTTTTGTAAAATTTTAAGTGAAATGACGGGGCCAGAACATTTTTTCAACAAAATTACGTGTTTTTATTCAAATTTATGTTAATTTGTGGACAACATATATATATTTTTCAATGAAATTGCGTGTTTTGGTGGTGTCAGAATATTTTTTTTCAACGAATTGCGCGTTTTTATTTAAAAATTATGTTAATTAGTGGTCAACATACATATATTTCCGTCAAAAGTATAAGATTTTTTGAATTTTGTTTATCGAAATGATTGTGTTAGTAGATTTTTTCAATGAAATTGCTATTTCTTTTAATTTTGAGCGGTGCATTTTATAAAAAGTGTAAAACATTTGCAAAATTATTTACAGCCAGAACATTTTTTCAACAAAATTACGTGTTTTTATTCAATTTATGTTAATTTGTGGACAACATATATATATTTTTCAATGAAATTGCGTGTTTTGGTGGTGTCAGAATATTTTTTTCAACGAATTGCGCGTTTTTATTTAAAAATTATGTTAATTTGTGGTCAACATACATATATTCCCGTCAAAAGTATAAGATTTTTTAAATTTTGTTTATCGAAATGATTGTGTTAGTAGATTTTTTCAATGAAATTGCTATTTCTTTTAATTTTGAGCGGTGCATTTTATAAAAAGTGTAAAACATTTGCAAAATTATTTACAGCCAGAACATTTTTTCAACAAAATTACGTGTTTTTATTCAATTTATGTTAATTTGTGGACAACATATATATATTTTTCAATGAAATTGCGTGTTTTGGTGGTGTCAGAATATTTTTTTCAACGAATTGCGCGTTTTTATTTAAAAATTATGTTAATTTGTGGTCAACATACATATATTCCCGTCAAAAGTATAAGATTTTTTGAATTTTGTTTATCGAAATGATTGTGGTAGTAGATTTTTTCAATGAAATTGCTATTTCTTTTAATTTTGAGCGATGCATTTTATAAAAAGTGTAAAACATTTGCAAAATTATGCATAGTTTATGTAACATGATGTCGATTTTTGTAAAAATTTATGTGAGATGGCGTGTAATTGCGTGATTTTTGTTCAATTTTCGTGGTGTGTTTAGTAAAAATGTCGTTTTTTGTATAATTTCAAGTGACATGATGACAGTTTTTGTATAATTTATATGACATGATGTCGATTTTTGTGAAAATTTATGTGAGATGGCTTGTAATTGTGTGATTTTTGTTCAATTTTCGTCGTGTGTTTAGTAAAAATGTCGTTTTTTATATAATTTCAAGTGACATGATGACAGTTTTTGTATAATTTATATGACATGATGTCGATTTTTGTGAAAATTTATGTGAGATGCTGTATGACCATCTAGTAATTTTGTTGGCAGTACCTCTGCGGCAACTAAACTCCCCTAATGCAAACTGACACTTTTTCTGCTAGGTTAGGTTGTTTTCAGTTTAAGGTTATATTTTCTGAATAGGTACATTGTTGCCGGATCTCTCTCTCTAGTCTCGACATCAACTCGTGTTCTTTTAGATCTGGTCTGTCCTTTTTAAACTGTAACTAGCATCGTTTAATGGGAATTTTTTGCTGTGATCGCTGGTTCGACTCCAGCCATGGGACATCGCAGGAAGCTTTTTTTTAAATTAAAATAACGGACAAATATTTGTTAAGTCACTCATATATTAGCGCTAAAACATTCCAAAAATTCGCTGATTTATTCACGGATTTCGCTGTTTTAATTATAAAAATAAAGTAATTATTTCATATAGCTTTTCAAATTATGCGCGGTCGAATGGAAATTAACCAGAAACTTGGGACAACGACTATATTGCAAATTATAAAATTATTATTAGTAGCAAAGCTGTTACATATATAATTTTTTTAAAAATTGTGTCTGCCTGTAAACACAATATGTTAAACATTCCCTATTCTCATAATATAAATTTTTGAAAAATAGTTTGTTTCAACTCGAACGGTGTGACGGCACAGCTGCGAAATGACGTCTTGTTCATTTCCTATATGTTCAACAGACCTCGATAGCGCAACGGTAAGGTGCTAAGGCTGTTAACCAGAAAACTAGGGTTCGATTCCCACTCGGGTCCGCCGCAAATAGATTTTTTAAATTTAAATATTTCCACGAGTGAATGCAAGAGAGAGACAGCAGCTTCGAAGAGCGAAATAGATCCACCAGTTTGAATTTCAAATATTTCCGCGAAAATTCAAATTTAAAAACAACCGCCGTGAGAAGTGCGCGCGCACCAAGATGGCCGACACACCGGGAAATTCAAATCCAACAAATTAAACTTAGAAAAATCGGAAAAAATTCAAATTTCAAATATTCCCGCCAGAAATCCAAGATGGCCTCCGCGTAACTTGATCGGAAGCTATTGCGTAATTTATTCAGTAGCACATGTGAAAATTAATTAGATCAAACCGCGAAATTAATTAGATCAAACCGCGAAATTAATTAGATCAAACCGCGAAATTAATTAGGTCAATCCGCGAATAAAACCGCGAAATCCGCGAATAAATACGCGAATTAAACCGCGAATCCGCGAATCAATTAAAAGTGGTGGGGGAAAAGTGCCCCTGTTCTACTAATATTTATATAGCGCCGATTACGAATAGATGTCCATTCATCAAAGGTAATACTGAAGCGTTTACCTTCAGATTTCAAGTTAGATATTTCATTAGTTACAGCTTCTTTAATAATCTTGCTATATCCTAGCACCATATTTCTTATTGTGAGAGAAGATTTTGGTATATCTTTAAACCCCCTTGCACTCAAACCTTCTCTAATGTCATAAGAATTAATGAAAATATTAAAAGACAGGCCATCGCGAGCGGTCATGCGTGCAAGCACTTCTGGAAGTTTATTATTTTTATTGTTTTTAAAATAACTCGTTATTAATAGTTTCGGCTGTTTCGAAGCACCTTGTCCGTCACTGTTAGTGGGTTCACACTTTTTTTTAAGATTTAATCCATGCATTGTTTTCAAATGGGTATGAAGGCCACTAGTAGATCCTCCACCGCATTTTATTTCTTTAGAACAATTTTTACATTTAGCCAATTGCCCACTTTTTTCTGTTAGGAAATGATTCCAAACGGAAGCTTCATCGTTTCCTTTTCTGTGCTCAGCAAAGTGTTTTGTATCCATGGTCTCCAAGGGGTTATGGCATGTCTAATAATTAAAATATGTTTAAATTAATTATGCTATAATCGACACCGAAAGGTAAAAGAGGCTATAGATTACGAAGGAATGAATGAATAATTTGTTTAACTAAAAATACTTACGGTATTTAGATACTGTTTATTTATATTGATGTACAGGCGCAGGAGCAATAAGTTCTATTTTCACTCGCACAAAATCACAGTTTACATACTGATATAATACATTAAAATTGTAAAGATTGGCTACAACTAGGACCAAATGAAACACAACAACACAACGGAAAGTATTGAAAACTGTTGATAGGGGAATAACCGAAGCAGTATGCAAAGTTTACAGAACAATATACCGCACACCGCACCCCGTATCTACCCGTTGAACCCCGTTTAAGCAGCGTCAGGCCAACAAGCTTTACTACAAATCGCCGATAAGGCGCTAGTTTTCTCAGAATTGCAACGAGCTGTTAGATCTCCGAACGTGTAAAATTTGATCTATTGGTCACATTATGAGACATATTTCATTTTTAACTGTAATCAATATTTTTATAAATGTAATTTTTATAGGAATACGTTAATACCGAAATACCGGTATTTTCGACATTAATACCGGTTTTCAATACCGGACAAAAATTGTCCGGGATCCCGGTATTCGGGATCCCGGGATCCCGGTATTGTAAGCTCTAGTTGCAACGATATTTAACAGAACTTTAGAATTTCGCAAATATTCTTTTTAACAACGCAAATGCTTTACTAATAATAATTTACATATGAAAAACTCTTAATAAAATCAGAATAATAAAAATATGTATCAGACGGGGATAATACAAAATTTTACAAAAAAAGAATCAAAATTCGAATAGGAGGCCGTGACTTTGTATTTGAGCATAACTTTTAATTCTAAACAACTTTTCTCGATAAAATTTTGCCATTTTGGAATAAGGTAACTTTATTCTTGAACGAATTACATATTTTTGTCCTGTCCTGTATATTGTTTGACTTGAAGCCATTCTAAGGGCATCTGATATGGTTATCGAACATGCACTAACTTTTGGCGGTATTTAAATTTCGGTTTTACAACTAATAAAAAAATGTCCCATTTGTTGCACACTTAATGGACCACACTGTATATACAGGAAACAGGAACTGTCGCCAGAAACCTGAAATCAGTTGAGAAAATGCTATAATTAAATCAAATTTCATATCAAATAATAAAAAATGAATGATTTTTAATAATGGAACCAGTAAACCCTAATAGAACTTAAATACAGACGAACTGGAACTAGCAGTACAATACTCTGAAAACGGAAATTGGAAATTACATATTTCGGCACATTCGCAAAGCAAAAGGTTTTAGAATTGGGCTACAATATACTCTATACCAACTTACTCAAGATGGAAATGGCTTACCCCAGGGAAATGTTTTATCACTAACTGTATTTAATGTTTACAGCAAAGATTAATCATTTTCTAAAAACGCCACAAGCTTCAAGTACTCCGATGATGTAGCTCTTTCAACTCAAAACACCTTTGAGAGTGTCTATAGTACTTGATTTGGTGATGCACTTAAAGAAGTTTATCTACTTTGATGTCCTAATGTGGCCATTAAAACCTCGCTTTAATAGAATCTATCAAAGCACTGTTTTTGGATTGTTCTTTTCACATGAAAAACGTCTAAACAGCCTCTTTTACTTCAGGCAACTATTAGATTATCACATTTATTAAATATCAAAATTCCAAGTTTCTGATTATTTTTATGCAAAGCAGATAAAATCTTATATAGGTATGTTACGCGTTGCAAAGAAGTTTTTAGGCACTTGACGTGATGTCAAACTCGACTTTTAGCCGCGTTTGACAAAACTACAGCTATTAAAGCACCCAAAAGAATGCGTTTATAGCTCACTTAAGCGCATTAAGAGCCTAAAATAATTTACATTTTCAAAATTGGTGGCTTTGGAATCTCATGATGTCAAACAGTAAATTGCTTATGTTATTTTCAGCACTTTCTTGTGTTTTATACGGGAGACGGGATACATAAAAAATTTCTTCTGCACTAATTTTTAATTAGATTTAATAAAAAATCGTATAAGAAAGTTGACACAACCTCAAACTTGAAAGTGAATTTTAAATTGTCACATCAGCGATACCAACCTCCATAAAATTCCCTAGATTTTATAACTGCACTTTCTTAAAAATTACAGAAAAGGCACAAGATAGAAAAAACTATATAAAAAACGCCGTCATTTATCGCACTCGTCCTTTAGAACACTCCCCGCACCGCGCCGGGTGTAAACTTGGACTCGTACTATAAAACCTGGTTTATAAAACTCGGTCTTTAATATACATACAGGGTCCGGCAACGAATCGGGAGTGGAATATATTTCTAAAACTATGAGAGGTACATGAATATTGTGTATATAAAAGTTGTAGGTACGAAGGTGGTGCATGTTACTAATACAGTTTTGATTATACAAGGTGGCTCGAAAAAGTGTGGAGAATCAAACTTACTTTTTTAAACGGAATACCCTATATTTGGGTAGCTTAAAAGTTTTGCATTGAAATACTCATCATTTTTATATAAATTTGTGTGGGTCTAACATCAACTGGATTGGAGATATTAACGATTTTATACAAAAAAATGCTGAACTTCTGGCGGCTGCTGTAAGCAACAGAAAACCAATGGAGGAAAACGTCCAAGTGTAAAATGGTGGATCTGGGTATTAATGCTATACAGAGTGCTCAAAATAAGCAAATTTATTGATTTCTATTTTAACGGAGTTTGTTTTTTATCCCTTGAAATAAAGCATCTAAAAGGGCTTAAATTGTTTTTTGTTTGTTTAAACACGCATATCTGAAAAACAGTTGAATTTAGAGGTATGAAATAACATATCAAAAGAACGCCCATTAATAGGGCTTGTCAAAACTATAAAAATATACAGGGCGTTCCATTTGAAAAAAAATCCCCAGATTCACCATTTCACACTTGAAAGGTAGTTCACGAAAATCATAATTTTTTAGTAACGTTTTTCTTCATTCTGATGTTTTCTGTTACTTACAGCAGCTGCCAGAAGTTCAGCAGTTTTATTTAAAATCGTTAATATCTCTAATACAGTTGATGTTATATCCATACAACTTTATATAAAAATGATTAGTATTTGAATGCAAAACTTTTAAGCTAGCCAAATATAGGGAATTCCATTAAAAAAAGTAAGTTTGAGTCACCACAATTTTTTGAGCCACCCTGTATAATCAAAACTATTTTGGTAGTGTGCACCGCCTTCGTACCTACAACTTTTATTTACACAATATTTATGTAACTCCCATAGCTTTAGAAATATCTTCCACCCCCGCTTCGTAGCCGGACCCTGTACTATTCAAGGTATGTGTTATCTAAATTCGAGATAATCAAGTTCATTTTAATCTTTCAAAAACTCAAAAACCTTCCATCGACAAAATTAACAGACTGTGAGAAATCTTAGTAAAGGGGTAGAAATTAAAATAGAAAAAACTGTCAAGCATTGATTGAATACTAAATAGAAATGTGCAAGAAATAATATTATAGTAAATGCATACGCTCACAGTGAGCGGGTAACTGGATCTGAAAGGAGTGCCTAACCACAACTAATTAGGACATCAGGATTAAACCTCTGTTATTCCGCTGAAGAGTATGCGAGCAGTGTATGGCAAAAATCCGACACGCCAAGGATTTAACATTGAAAGAAACCTGTAGACTTATAACAGGGTGTCTAAAGCCTACTTCTATTGAGAAAGTTAGCGATTTAGCAGGTATCGCATAACCTGAGATAAGACCAGAGGTATCGGCAAATTCTGAAAGAACAAGGTTGAAATCTTCTACTCGGGAAACGGTCAGTAGGAAAAGGAAAAATTTAAGTAAGTTCTTATACACTACCACAGCACTCGATGATTACACCATTATAATGGGAAATACTTTATTGAAAAACTAAAATCTTGCATGTAGCTGACTAGGTGGAGGCCTATGAAGAAGTACCACCAAAATGCGATCAGAATTGGAGTACGTGGAAGGCGTTAAATACAGTGAGAGTAGATATTGCCAAAGACAACTTACGAAAACTGGGATATATGAATACCTCAGTAACAATTTCATTGTGACTATGGCATTAAACAAAACAATATCTTGTATTTTCCAATGTCCTACACAGTGGTCTGGTTGTGGAAAATAAAATGCGAAGTAGAATATTTTGAATGAGAATGATACAACGCGAGATACCTAGATGTGATATTCATATATTTTATCCTACCTATTGTGATTAAAAATTTGCGCCCACCATCATTTTCGGCTCATTTGCGCCCCATAAAAATATCAACAGTAATTAAAGTCTCATTTGCTCCCATGCTTGCCACCCATTAGGCAGCACAACATCCCAAATTGGCCGACTTGTGAAATGGTCTCCTACACGCAAAACAGTTACTACAAAATCATTAAATTTCACGATTTTTTGCACAGCTGCCCTAACTTCTATGCCTTTCTGTTGGTACTTTAATTTTTGTGTTTATTTGGGATTATTTTAAAACTTTAGGGGTTGTTAGCCCATAATTCATATTGTACCAATTAGCGCATTTTATCAGCGTGTCAGTGGATATATTGGATATCTGGGGCTCAAATGGGCCGAAAATGGAGGTGGGCGCAAATGAGCCTGGCGCAAGTAGGCCTACATACAAAATATTAAATCCGTCAGATCTAGATTGCATAAATGTTTAGTAAATTTAATTTTATAAAGAATTACCCTGTGTTAAAGGGCCTTAAATTAGATAAAAGTATTTATAATCATATAATCATCAGAAACCTGTGCAGTTTACCAAATTTGACACAAATATGCAGCACATAAAGTTGATTTGCAGCTGAGTTTAATTATACCACATTTTATGTTCATCATACATGCCATGAAACCATGATCATCGGTGCATAAAGACGAGGCTGGTGTTTAACTGTACACAATTTTGGTGAGAATCTTGAAAAGCTTTTTCGTTAGTGTGTTTCAGACAAGTATGGTGTGAGACTTGTAATAACATGTCAATGTCCTAATTTGAATTGCATGATTGATTTTAAGGAAGCAGTAGTGGTTTTCATAATATAAGTATTAGAAGCTTTTATTATTTTTTACCTTTCCTATTTGTTATGAATCCAGTATTCTTTGTAATATCCTCATTGGCTAAAATGGATTACAATGATTTGTTGCTATAGCGGATGATGTTGGTTTTGTGCTATTGTTAGTTGTTTTATAACACTTGCAGGGATAAAGTGTGTTTAACCTTTTCGTGACAGGTACTGGAGTAGCTGAAAAATGTTCGTGCCCGCTTAACCGGAAACCGCTAGTGCGACAAGCGTGGAGGCACGGCTTGGGACGTGAATCAACTGGAGTTTCATTCAGTTTAATATATTTTTACTACTAACTTGTACCGAACATAATATATGTGAACCTTATAACCACAATTTTTGTTATTTTTCTGTTTGGATATATATTACTATGAACTAGACCCCTGCTTTAGGCAAATTTGCCTTTAACAAAAAAAAAAATGATTTGAAAAGGGTGCTCCTAAATTCTCGTACTGCAATATAAATAGTGCTGCCCGTGCACGATCTCAGGGTTATTAAAAATACAAATATTTTACTGCAAAATTGAACGATTTTGGTGTCCTTAACTATCTGCAATAATATTTGGCTACTCCAGTGAACATAAACCTCTGTCTCAGGGTCAGGTCGCTAAAATTAGAAATACTGGTAGAGCAAACTAATTTTCAGTAGCTCCCATTTCAACTAGGATTATTTTGCTTGTGAACACACCACAACTACATCTGAAGTAGCTAACCTCAAAAACTGACATAAACACGAAACAGTGTGCTCGTACAAATCGCAATGATTGATTTAAATCGATGCCAAAATCAGAAAAAAAACCACAGGTAGGTAATGTTTATTCTTGTATAGCAACAGTACTAACCGCTTTTGTTCTATAGTGATGTATAAGTGACGCTAACTATCATTTGTTTCATATCTGGCCAAAGGTGAAAAATGCCGCGTCATCTTGCATTTTTGAAGGACGCTACCTAAATTTCTGGATTCTGCAATGCACTGGACAATCGGGAAATGCGGCAATACGTAGCGGAAACTCCAATCTTGCAGATCCCAGCAATATAAACAAGCTCTTGATGATGGAATTTGCGCAAATACCTGGTTTTGTAGAAGCTTCCGATGCTGCTCACACCTATCAGGGTACGCCAACTCGTTTTCTTAGATGCAAACGGCCTGGTGACTTAGATCTCTGCCTAAAATTCTAGGTGGAAGACCCCTCTGGGCATTCAAGGCACCAAACTTGGCTCCAACTAGCTCCTGTAGGAGCACTCCCAAACGTTTCCCTTACTTGCATCGCCACTTGCTTGGTTTTGTAGAAGACGAATTTTCGCCAAATAAAGCATTTAAAGACTGGCAAACTGGTTCTAATTATGCCCAACACTTCAGTGGTTAAATGAAACACTTATACTAAGCTGGATGTGTTTCATTAACAAATTCAAACTTTTTTATGGGAGCTGATGTGAAACAATGTTAACAGCTTGGGATATTTTCAGGGTATCTTGTGGGGTTGTTAAACAAAGGACGGTCTCGTATCTTAGCAACATATCACCACAATTGTTTAAAAGAAAATAAGGTTTAATACATAAAATTAACTCATAGAATAAGGTTTTCATAACATTTTTAATTCTTACAACCCAAATAAATGTATTTCTTAGGTTCCACAGCACTACACTGAATACTCTGCTATTTCACGGTGTTTTTAACAGCACTGTTATTATCTGTAGTTCCTTATGCACGTAAAAATGTCCTTCGTTCTATTTCAATGCTATTCGTAGGTTGCTCTTTTACAACGTTCCTTGTCGGTTGCATCTTGCAACGCTTGTAATCCTCGTACTGCATTGATATAGCCTTCAGTTACTTTGCCATTCTGGTCGTAGCTTTCTGACCACTATAATGCTCATACTTTGTACTTGTGCAAACCATTTCGCACAATAACAAACATAATATTGCAAACGTTAATGCTATAATCGTCAGATACAATCTAACTGCATTCGTACTTCCAAAACCTCGTCAAATCTGAGCCCAAGAACGTAACAATTTTGAACTAGCTTTTCATGTTACTATTTGCCTCAAATTGTGAAACTCAGCTGTACCCATCAGTGCATTTATCTCAATAAAAGTAAGCTAAGCTTGGACTAATTAAATCATTTAATTCTGTGCCTCGGTTTGACTTTTAATGCATTGTAGTTCAATTGGCAAGCAGAATTGTAGAGAGCACAAAACCATTGCAATATTTGTTTTCGCTAATAATAAGAGCCTCTTATGCTGCGTAACAGAAGGGAACTAACACAAAGTTTAATATTAGTGTATTAAGATTAGTGTTAAGGACTGGAAAAGATCGGAGTGGAAAGTGCTCCCGCTGCTGTCCAGCCAGCAAATATTTTCAAAACCTTCTTCAAAAGGTTAAATCAGTTCCTGAAATAAAGTGTTTTTGATAACAAATACATTTTTGTGCATTAAGTAATGGCCTTTTACCTCCGTCCAAATTGGTCCAACTAGATGGCGCCAATATCACATATTAAACTTAAGAACGGTAAAAGTCCTACTGTTAAAGTAAAATCATCCACATTACTAGCTGAAGACCTACAACAAACCGTTAAAATATACAGCTGGAAATAGTTTCTGCAATTATATGCAAGTTCGTCTGGTGGTATCTACATACATAGGCAAAAATGGATAATTTTCAATACACAAAAATGTATAGAGCTTTGCACAGCCGTTTAAATTCTAAATATAAACAAATTTATATAAATTCAAGTTTTAAAACAAATAATGTTTGTTTGATTGTAAAGGCTGCTATGCAATTTCATTTCATTCATTCACCACCAGTTGTGGTTTATTTTATGAGAACTCATTATTCCCAGACAAAATAAGCACTCCAGATAAATGTAATCAATTGATCTCCATGCCACAAGAATAGGTCAACAGCTTATTGGCCGTCAAAGAAAATTGTCAATGCATTACTGAGATAAATAAAAACAAAACACATATACAGGTAGACCTCGCCGTTCGCGGAGGTTACGTTCCAGAAGAGTGCCGCGAAGCGCAAAACCGCGATGCGCAAGTAAACACATAAATCATAAAAACGGGATGAGGTTCCATTAACTAGATTTATTTACACTATGCAACCTCAAAAATCAAAACTTTTCTACGTTTGTTGTCTGGCAAATCTGAAGCAGAAACTTTGCGCTTTGACGACGTGGTTTTCCGTGATTTAAAAATTAAACTCAATTGAATTTTCGGCAGCAACGCCCGAGGAGACAGTAAAGCTTGAACCAAAATTCCATACGTAACATAAGTCTGCCACTTGAATCTAGAGCCCGAATGTCCATTTGTTTATCCACGATATAATTTTACAATTTATTTTAGGTCCAATTTGGTAGTACGAGATTCAAAGGAATATGCTCGATAAGTGTGATTACAAGTTCCTGATAAATAATGTTATTTAGGTGTTCATGACATAAACCGCATACGTCTGCTTTATTTATTTACTGCCGGTCTTATAAAGGTCACTAATCTGACGTTAACTTTAAATGGCTGTTAAAATAAACAAAAGCTAATCAAAACGTTGGCGCTTATGACATATTATTCATTAGTAAACAAATTTTTATACGCTTTTGTTTATTTTAACAGCGAATTAAATTTAACGTCAGATTAATGACCTTTATAAGACCGGCCGTTAGTGTGTAAAAGTTGAAACAGTTGGCAATTCCATCCACGAATGGCAAAGCAATCCGCGAACGGCCAAGAAAAGGGAGCACAAAGGTGCCCCGCGTAAAATAAAATCAGCGAACCGCAAACCACGAACGGCGAGGTCTGCCATGTATATGTTTATTTGAAGAGGAACCTATTTCACAGATTTATAAGACGTTACGGAATAAAATTTAACAAACCTCTGAGACAAATCTATTATGCGTAAATGTCTCATTGGGTCCTGTTAAATAAAATTATATTAAAAAATCAAATAAGGCACTTTCCTGCTTAAAATAAATGACGCTCAACGTAAAGGCCGATTTTAATCATTACATTGTAATGTATTACACCATTATAATATTTTATCATACTTTGTAAATGTTGTTTTCTATTTATCAATGCTACTTTTCTATAAGCACATAGCAGTGGCGCAGGAACAGGGGGGCAAGGGGGGCGATAGCCCCCTCACAGAAAATATGTTGGGGGGGGGGGGGGAGGGGGGCAAATAGTGTAATTTGCCAACCTGATATACTTCATACGGTTTTTTAAAATGTGTACATAGGGTTTTCACATTAATCTATACAAGATTTTAAAACTAGTTGTTCTATTGTAGGTGGTGCAGAAATAAAACACGAAGAATTTGTTAAACAAGTTTATATTTTTAGGTCGGCAACGGAGAATTCGATATAGTCCATTTTTGTTTCATATGGTAATGCAAATGCCGAAATTCTAGAGAAATCATTGACAACAAGCATTGTCACTATGTTGAATTGTGTTGGTACATAAATTTCTTATTATTTTTGTGGTGGGGGGTAGGCTTCATGTCGACAGGTTGACATTTCATTATTTTAAATTGTAGCTTTGGCTATTATAAATAGTGATGGGCTTATTCGAATGAAAAATAACCGGTTATCCGGTTATTGAAATAACCTATGTAACTCGGTTTTCGTTCCAAGTATTGAAATGAAAAATAACCTCATGCTGATACGTACTACGCTTTGAATATAAAACCTCTATTCAAAGGTACTACGTGCCATATCTCAGCGACCTAGGCAGTGCTCAAAATTCTGTAAATATAAATACGCCATAACTCATAAACAAAGCAGGCTGAACTGAAAACAGCATTTGGTTATCGCGTACCTACCTCCTATCATAAAAAATATCACATCATCAAATTCTGGGGACCTGAAACCTGAACGCCTAAAAACTGCAAACACATCAAGCTATAAAACAATTTTTTATTTGCTTACATCTCCAAAGTTACAATACAAGAGGCGGCGCCTTTAACCCGCCCAATCGATAAAGATAAACGTTTACCCCTGTTCTTATTGCGATTAGCAAGTAGTTCTTTCTACACTTCTTAATAAATACCTCTTAATTTCCAATACATAACACATAATGTACGGTCGGCGCCTTAGAAATCGGGCACTACACACTATTATGATATATTTTGCATGTATTTTTTAAGTGTATAAACTGGATTTTTACAGTTATTATGGTTTTAATTGTTACGTCAGATTGTTTATTGTTTGTCAATTATGAAATGCCATTTCACCCTAATGAAGTAACCGGAGCAAGAATACTCCAAAGACTAGAAGAACATATTACGTGTCCCGATTTCTAAGGCGCCGACCGTACATATTATGTTTTGGTTGCTCTGCTATCTGCAAGTTACGATGTCGATGCAGATGCCTGCTGCGTTAGAAAGACACCATATTATTCTGTCCCACTTGTGATGTTTACCCTATATCTGCCAGGTCTCATTTGTGACAATGATAAAGCCTGAGCTATGTACAAATTACTACGGTTAAAGGAAAAATAAACAACATTTAATTTTTTTAAGGTATATATTACTCTGAGATGTTTTCGGTTTTATGCCAGTTAGCTATATAATCTGTGTGCAAAATATCGCCTTCCTCCAACAAATAGTTGTTGAGCTATACCGCCAACAGGCGGACAGAGAGATAGACGGAATCGAGAAAAAAGCATTTTAGCTTAATTGTAACTATTATAGTTATTTATGTATCAAGTATATAAATGTAGGACTTTCTTGGAGTATTTTATGCAGAGCGAGCGTAGCGTAGCGGTAAAGAGGACGAGTCAAATACGGTTTGATTATATACGAGCTGCATGTAAAGCTTTACGTTTGACTGCACTGCAGAAGATATAATTTTATCTACAATATCATTTATATTACACACAGAAAATTCAAGTTGCATTTCAATCATTTGATAGTTTCGAAGTGCGGTTCTTCTAGGTTAATTGCGTTATTAATATCAAGAATAACGATCTATTACCGTAAGGTATTAAAGCTGAATTTCTTTCTATTATTTGTAAAGTTTTCAGTAACCTAATACAATCTTCTTTCCTGATTTTAATAAAATTACATTTATTTTCATAATAACTATTGAACATTGGCAGGCGGACAGGTGGACTAAAGTGGCACTTTATGGACGCTAAATTATAAAGTGTTTTTGGAACAGTCGAACATAAAGCCTAGTCATGTTAAACCATTCAAAAAAATGTTTTGCCCCCCATGATTACAGTAGTTCCTGCGCCGCTGGCACATAGAATTTTCTTTGTTTGTAGTATTTTTGTTATGCTTCCGACATAAATAAAGAAAGAACGTCATTTCGAACATCTTATGCATTTTCTAATATAAAGTAGTTTTTGGGCAGCTTTTATGGGATGGCAGTTTTCATTGTTTACATTTTACTAACAGTAAATTTTACCTATATGAAGTACATAGATTTTAAATTTGCTTATAATGTTGTTGTGACCCTATTTCAGCTGCAATTGGTACTACTTCATTATTCTTGAAATTCAATGTAGCCTTGAAACATTTTCCATTTTAACGTTTGCATAAATGTTAACAAATATTAAAAATAAATCAAGCTGTCATTATTTATAGATCTATTTAAATAATGAATGTAGTGACAGCGACGACAAAGAAAACGACTTACATCAGTACCATGTTATTAGATACCGGACACCATGTCGTTAACCATTTCCTTTCTTGTCAGTGAATTAGCTACGTAACATTTGAGTTATTTTTATAGCTCCAAAATGACAAGTGTTCATGTAGCTGTCCATGTAACGGCTACTTCGGGGTGTTGGAGCGAGAGAGAGCACCATAGCCATCATTAACGATAACCATCGCGCCTGCCAGGGTCCTTTCTAAGACAAATGAAGGTGCGAGCTGACAGCGAGCCATTTAGTCGGGAAGTCGTAATTATAAGGCGTGGTGCTGGCGCGGCGGCTTCGAGTAGTTGCCACTCTTAGGTAAACAAGGACAGACAAATTTGATGCGTTATAACTCATCTGCAAATTATACATTTTTGCGAGCAACTCGAGAACGGGATATTAATGAAGGCCTAACTTCGAGAAGCGTTTATTAGCGCCATTTGCAGTGCTTACCGATAAATTCCCCAAGTCCCATTTGTTGTCTAATTGCGGAAGGGAGGCGCACCGGAAGCCGGACTGGCAAAAATACGCAACCTGCTGCGGAATGGAACAGTGGTATAGAACTGTTGGACATATGACATTCATGAAAGGCAGCAACTAGAGTTTCTGAATCTATTAACAAATTTACATTTATAAAAGGTACCTAACACACTATGCATAGTCAAGTTAGTAAACAACGAAGAAAGACCTAATAATAGACATACAATGCGTTCTTTTTAAAAGTATACATAGGGGAGACCCGTATGTATTCTAAAAAGACAAATTTCCTTATTTTTGCTACAGCATGCTATTTGGTTTAAATTAAAACTCTTAAAATTGAAGTTTGCTGTATAATTGGTTGCCTACATATAGGGTAAAACAATTTAAAAAATCTGTAAAAGGTTTTACCCAGAACTTCCCTCGTCAAATTAGTGGTCTTTATAAGACAGGCAGTAAATAACTTTAAAAATTAAATTAAGAAAAGAAGCCGGGTAGCGCAGTTGGGTAGCGCTAGGGTTGCTAGTAAGCAAGTCCTCGGTTCGAATCCGGAGGTGGCCAGAATTTTTCCGCAGCCTTGGTGATTGGAATCGGGCTCGGTGTTACCATTCACAGTTGGGCACCAAATTAACTGTGTTCTACTCAGATCCACAGACCTAAGAGATAGAGTAACACTTCCCACAATGGTTGCTGTGCAAGCACAAAAAAGACGCGCTCCAACTTTGTATCCCGAATCCGGAGCAAGTTGAGCATTATACCGCCAGGTGCAGGCACATAAAGCACCAGCCTCTGCACCGAAAGGTATAACGAGGTTAACAATAATACATAAAAATTAAATTAAGTTAGCAGTTGCAGCTGTATTAAATAACGCACTAATTTGTTGTTCCTTTCTGTATCGTAGAACATTTATTCTGTATCTATTCGGGAACATTTTTAGTAAGAATAAAGCCTGCGCTATGTATAAATTATTACTTGTATTTATTGCTAAGTTAAATCAAAAATAAATGAAATTATATTTTTTTAAGATGCTCGCCCTGTATATATACTGCTCCACAACTGAACTGGACCACCCATAAAAGTTGTATTTATTACATTACGTCATAAAAAATATATATATAAGCTTTTGTTTTATAGTATACTCATATTAAGCATATTTAATTGCTCTATCCTCAGATATCAACTGAAGAATTAACAAAATCATATTCATAAAATTAAAAAATAATAAAATTATAAAAAACTATATTTTACGAAAAAATAAGAGAAATTAAAAAAAAAGTTAAGTAATAGTTCTTTGAGTCTTTTTGGAACGTTTAAAAACGTTTGGCAACGATTTGACATACTTTATAATATGCAATGTGCTATCAACATCTGGGCAAAATTCAAAATTTTAAAACGATCATATTGCATTAATGGACTTAGTTTTCTTTAAACTAAATTATGCAAAGAAATGCTTTTTATAGTGGCACAATCATGAAATGTTAGCAAAAATGCCATGACTGCCCTATTGGAAAATATATTTTTAAATTGCTCCAAGATATGCAAATGGTCCAGTTCATTTGTTGAGCAGTATATTTGTCTGAAATTTTCTCGGTTTCATGCCATAGTAGACATATAATGTGTATGCAAAATATTGTCTTCCCCCGACAAATAGTTTTTGAGTTATACCGCCAACAGACAGACAGACGGACAGACAGACACACACACAGCCAGACAGACGGAATTGATAAAACCTGTTTTTCGTAATCTAGGGACCCTGAAACGTGAAGATCTGGAGAAATCTATAAAGGTGATTTTTTCGCGATGACAATACTTCCTTCGTCTTTTAGACGAGGGAAGTAATAAGGGAATTTTTTTTTAGTATACATACGAGTATCCCCTATGTATACTTTAAAAAGAACACGTGGTAGTATACATACACAACATTTAACAACAAAAAATAAACTGCACTTACTCTACAAGCTGTAATATGACATCAATGTTTTTAATAAAGATGCTAACTTAGCAAGTAATTAATGGTACAATAAATTCTAAACAAGGCTACCATGGATTAATACATTTGTTGTACGATTATGAAATACAAGAACAACGTGACAAATATATTACTGTGATTTTTACAATTGATTCTCTTAGTCTAAAATTTTAATAGCTTCGGAACTACGTGGATTATCGCACTTCACAATTTTGCATTATTCAACATAACACAATGCCGGGATTCAATTTCATCCAAACTTATGCATTTATAAGTCGAGTTAAGCGTAAAATACTTTGCACTCGAATTCGGTTACCGGTCATTTTATTTTAGGTAGACTATACCTGAGTTTAAACTAGCGCAGCGGTTATACAGCTGAAAGAACCAGTGGAGTATTAACCATGCTTGCGGTCAGAAACCCCTTAAAATTTTGCGCCTAAATAATACTTATTATTCGAAAATTCTAGAAATTTTTGGTAGGGGGGTTTCATGTCTGGGAATTAATATTTTATGACAAATATAAAACATATCTATTATCAATCATTCCATTTTGACGCCCCCCGAAATTTTGGGTCCGAAGCCCGGGTTTCTCAGGCTTCTTCCATCCATATTACGCAACTGAAGCCAACCAAAAGTAATCTATGAAGAACATATTCGTTATTTAACACCAGTGGCGTCTTTAGATGGTGGGCCGCGTGGGCCATGGTCCACCTAAAATTGGCTCGGCCCACACTCTGGCCCACCGTGTCTCACTCTGAATTAAATTAACTCTAAAATACGTTAAGTAGTCAACATTAGTTTGTAAGTATAAACCATCTAGGGAATTATAAATGGAATTATCAACACACTATCGAAATCACTTCACAAATTAAATAAACAAGAGCAAATATGAATTGCTATTAGATATTATTAACAAGGATTTTGTGTCTGCACTCTGCAGGACCACTTGTAATGTAGGGTCTGTGTTTGGTTATATAAAAACACTTGGAATGAGTGCAGTATAGACTTGGGTAAGTGTTGCACAATTTATGACGGTGCAAGTGTCGTGGGAAATTTAATGGAGTTCAGACGTTATTTTAGAAGAAGGTACTCTAAGCAACTTATGTAGATTGTTTCATCATAAATTAAATTTAGTGTTGGGAAATAAGTGTAAACATATTTTTTTCCCTACTAGAAAAGTTTACGTTTCTTATTCAAGTTCCCACGTCCGCGTTAAATATGTGAAAACTCAGATAAAAAATTATCCATGCAAAAAAAACAATTGAAAACGCCGAGTCTCGAAGATTGCTGTCACACATAGATTTTTTTGTTTTGGAATTGCACATGTGCTATAAAAAAATCTTTTGAGATTTTAAAGAAATCAATTATATGTAACAAAATAAAAATTCCGACGTTTTGGGAGCATTTTTTCTTATATATAGATAGTGTTAAAATGTTATTTCGTTAGAGAAAATTCCGATTATTTTAACAAGCCACGGGCAGCTGTTGAAACAGCCATATTTGGCTGAATCTCCATCTAAATTTTTATCTGTAGAATGCGTCAAATACGCTTATACCATTCGCTATCAAACACCATGTATTTTGTGATTACCCATACATGAAAAAATGCTCAAACATAAGACAAACATTCTTGTAAATACTTTTCCAACCATGCTTATTCAATGAGGTACAGGGATGTTTACGAAAAAAAAATGTTAGTCACACACTAGAATAAGATATTAGATTAAAATTTCATATACATTCAAATATTTAATCGGTACAGTTACTAAGGCGAATTTGAGTTAACTGGCACAATTTAACGCGGCAAGTTTTTAAAAATAAATTACTAATAAAAACGTACGACCAGTATAAATTTCAGCCTGTCGTGTCAAAACTTTTATTGAATAAAACAACATAGTGCCTCTGAAAAAGCAATTTTCAGATCACGATTAAATTGACTCGAAACAGAGGCTTACTATCAAAAAAGTTTTATACGTTTTTCTCGGTTGTTTATGAAAATAGACTGTAATGCGCTTTAACCGCTAGCCTACGCCGGGGTAGCAGTTGCATTCGCTTTTGGCCATATTATAAAGGACGTGTTGATCGCTACACATTTCTATTTTACAATATTCATTGCATTTGTTGTGTCCCATATTCAGGTCTAGGGTAAAATCCTGAGCTATGTGCAAATAATTACTTTTATCTATTTCCGCGTTAAAGCAAAAATAGACAATATTTCATTTATTTAAGGTTCGCACCCTGTATATATTTGAGCAAAAGTATATTCGGTTTTGATTCAGATAGATATACAATTCGCATGCAAAATATAGATAGTATTCCTCCAACAAATAGTTTTTTAGTTAGGTATATCGCCAACAGACGGCCAGAGGCCAGACGGACAGACATACAGAGAGATGGAAGTGGGAAAACATGTCTTTCATCATCTAGGGACTCTGAAACGTGAAGATCTAAAGAAATCTCGTAAAGTGATTTTTCAGGATTAAATGCAATAATTCCTTCGATGGTTAGACGAGGAAAGTAAAAAGAACGTCGAACATATTTGTTTCTTAGGGCTGGGTCCAATTTACTTTTTGAAAATAATTTAGCATTGGAATATGGAACAAATTCAATGTTTATGGTCTGTGTGATGGAAATACTTTAGCAGCTCAACAAGGATATCGTATAAGACTGCGTAAGTGTGCGGTTTTCTCTAATTCACATCGTTAGTTGAGAGAACATTGCGTTTTCAATGCAAGACGTGCAGTTCGCCAAGGAGTTGTTCATAGACTCATAAATGATGATCAACAGGTCCAAGATCCCTCTTTAAGTGTGGGCAGAATTTAGTTGCGTACTTTATATATAGAAACCGGGTATGCTGAACAAGTGTAAAATATGTAGATGCATTTTTCATTATCAATTATTGATCAAATTATCAAGTTTGGAGAATAATAAGAAGTGCTCGCTTGCATCCATATCATCACCAACGAGTTCAAGCTCTAGACAATGATTTCGAAGCTCGTTTCAGATTTTGTAATTGTATAACAATCATTAAAACGTTCTACCACATAGTTTATCGACCAATGAGGCTTGGTTCACAAGAAATGCCTGGGCTATAGAAAATCTTCATTTTAGAAGACGCTTACATTGTCAATACAGGTTTAGTGTTAATATGGTAGCTGGTATTTTTAATTAATTAATTAATTTATTTATTTATTTTATTTACATGATAGAGGGCGACCTACAGAACTTACAGAAGACCGCTGTTCCAAAAACGGGTCACCACTAATACATAACAAAAAAATATAAAGTTAAATAGTAGCTGAAAACTAAAAAAAAATCAAAGAAGAAAAAGATTTAATATCAGTACTAATATACAAAAAAACAGTTGCGTAAATTACTGCGTATTGAATTAACGAAAGTGGATAAGCTAACATTAAACTATAAATTTTAGCCAACCTTCGTAAAGGAGCGTAATGATAGTCTGATGGGACGATTTGAACTGCCACAAATTTTTCTTGGTGCAAGATTGGAACATTTTCTAGAAAACTCTACCACGGTGTATTACTGGAAGATGTGCCTTTGAATATTAGACGTGCAGTAAGTATGATATCAACATGATGGGGAATCAACAAATCAATGTCTTCGTGTAAGAGCTTGACTATAACTGCTCATTTTCCAGGAAGATAGATTGGAGTAGGGGGTTCTGCAGTATGGCCACCGCAACACCGGACCTGACTTTTTATTTGTGGGTTTACATGAAACAGATTGTTTATACATACAACTGAACTGCACACGGTGGAAGTATTATGTAAAAGAATACATCAGGCTAGGCCGTCGATCTTAATAAGAATAACCCAGAACGCAGTTATATTTTCTACGACGTTCGAATTTATGTATCGAACACAATGGCGATAATTTTGAACATTTCTTGCAAACAAAATATTATTGTTTGTTTAAAAACCTATTTATTTAATAAAGTCTGATGAACTCAACTTATGTTTTGGCCACCAAATTTATGAAATTAACAATAGTGAGTTTTTGCATAACGTCAAATTAAAATAATGCTAAAATCGGATTTTTCTATTTGGATTGACTGTATCGTTGTTGCCGCTAGCATACATACGCTTTAACGGGCCGTCATTTTAGCAGGACGTTATGCAAAAACTCCCTAATATCACGGTAACGGTTACGTTTAGGACATACCTATATAGGTTATACAGACTGTTCGACGTTAAATAAGTTTCCCAATTCATTCACGAAATATTGCCGGTACATTTTGGAATGCCTTGTATCGTGAAGCAAAAACATGTTATATACCTATTTTATTGATATTCGTGTTATATAATAAACTACTACAAAAATCATTCAACTGTTAAAGTGTGAAAACCTATACAATAAATAGTTTAGAAAAAAATGAAGTTCTCTCCTGATGCCCAAGTTTTCGTCCAGTCGGTACGGGAGAAAGGCTTGCGCGATGAGCAGCAGGCTGTATAAGTATTTGAATCGTTTATAAATCTTGATAGGCAGCCGTCAAGAGCGAGGCAGCTGTCGTTTGTCATGCGGGGGTCGCGGCCGCGGAAGCCGCGGGTTCACAGAGCGGGAGAGATTGATGATCTGGCCTCTGCATAATAGAAAACTGACGGCCGAACAATAAGCTATCGAATGTTATTAATGACATTCGCCACTAATTTCCATGCAACTGACTTATAACAAATATCTATCGTTATTTGTTTACGTCTACGGTCTCCCATACTCCGCTTGTAGTTTAGCACATTTATCACACACTACGACACATACCGTATATATGCGTTCCTTGCTATTGGGACTCAGGTATGATATTGCCAGTGGCGTAACTACCAGTTTTGGACACCCTTGCGGGATCTTTCAGTGAACCCATCGACGGTTATAAAAAATTGATATTAATGAAAAGTAGAGTCAAATATGTAACTCCAAAAATAAAAATGATCTTGATTAGTATATGCAGCTTTGCTCATATTAAAACTCTTAATCGACATTATTCCCCAATTGTGTAACATGACGATACCGTTTTGGCGAGCAAAGGTGAAGACAGTTTGCTTAAAAATCATGGCCGACCAATAATTAACATGGATTATCTAAGTAAAGAGTAACATGGAAATACAGCATGCAGCAATCAGTACCGGTAGTTTTAAACCAGCTAAAAAAGGGTTTTGAAAAAGCATTTTTTTAATTTAAATTATTTTTTGAAAATGCCTGAGCTATGGGGAAATCAGCACTTTTGCCTATTTCACAGTTGAAGCAAAAATAAACAACATTTAATTTATATGGTGCTCACCCTGTATACGTTGTGTTGAAAATATGCCCTTTTTCGTCAAGGGTGAAAACCTGCGCAAAATATTGCTTTCATTTATGTAATAGTTCTTGAGTTAACGCAAATATAGGCAGAATTTAATTTTTCAAGGTACTCGCTCTGTATATATTTTATGGAAATTTTCTAGGTACATGTCAGGAAGGCATATAATCCGCATGCAAAGTATCGTTTTCTTCCAATAAATACTTTTTGAGTTATACCGGCAACAGACAGACAGACAGACAGACGAAGTTGAGAAAACTTGTTTTCGTCATCTAGTGACCCTGAAACGTTAAGATTTGAAGAAATCTCGGAAGGTACGATTACAATACTTTGTCTTTCAGACGAGCGAAGTAAATATATGAACAGTTTCAATTTCAGTTATGTAAGGAACCAGGGGAGGTAGCAGATAGTGGGTGTTAATACAGCAGAACAGAGAGAAAATAAATGTGGAGGACGTGTCTCGGTTGTTATCTTTATTATTCTTTATGGTTCTGCATCTTGTGTGACTTCTTCGGCATTCAGTTTATATTTTTGTATGTATTATTTGTACTTGAAGCTGCTTTTTCCATCAAGGGTACTGAAAATATAAAATGTCTAAATATTACATTGACCAGCACCATGGCAGTTGAACATAATTTTTTTGTCATCATGAAAGCTCTGTTGAAAATTTAAGAAAAAGTACAAATAATTTGCAAAAGAAATTGCCAATATTTGAAGTTCTTTTTGTAATAGTTGTGTAACCAGAGGTTTGGAATACTTAAATTTTGTTCAAAAAATACTTAAATAATTACAATAAAGTGAAACCAATTAATGATTAATGTAGAAGTTCGTTTAGATGCGGTGAATACATTTCAATAAACTTTTATACAACAAGCCAGTATTTAAAATACAAAAAATATAGGCAAAATGAGATAAAAGAAGAATTCAATTGTGCAAATTAGCTATAGTAGATATTGTATATAGACTGAAGTATATTGTTACATATTAACTGGGATTATTCATAACAAATATCATTGTTTATTAACAAGCTTTTGTATTTGTACGGCACGAAAATGATGTGTTAAGGTTTCGCTTTATTTTAACCGATATATTTTATATTTATAATTACGTACGGCTTTCAATGTTCTAATGAGCTTTTAATATAAGAAAATTAAGTCGTCATCTTTTGTTAAAGTTCTTCTCATATAAATTAGTAGGTGTTGCACAGAGCTGATATTTGTTATAATTACAACCTATATCACAGAGCTGGGTATGACTCGAATCCAGGATTCGAATACTTTTTGAGGATTTGTAAGAGTTACTCGAATAGTTTAGCACAAAAAAGGATTCGTGAACCGGATTCGTAAAGCAAATAAAAATGATATCGAATTCTCACTTTTGGATTGGAATCCACATTTTTTACAACCCGAATCTTTTTTTGTGGTTCGAGTACTTTATGGCTACGTGATATGGTTGTTTTATTTATGTTGCTAAAAGTAGAGAGTGTGGAGATGAACGGAACAAATATCTTTCCCAAGTTTTGAGCTAACAAAGAAAAATCTGACTACTGTTAGTATTGTTTTTATTTTTTAAATTTTATATACAAGGTTATCATAAAGGGATATACTTTAACTTATTATAACTTTTTAACAAATCAAGCTAACAACAAAAGGTAAACGTAATCTAATTGCTTAAGGAATGGGATCTTATTGTATCTATGGAAAACAAAAGCGTCGTCATGACAATTGTTGACACGAGTGTCAAAACGAAATCATTCAATTTTGAGTTTATTTTCAAATTAAAACTCAAGTAAACGTAAAGTTCTAACGACTCAAACTGTAATAGCATGGATCTACAAACCAAAAATTGGTTTAGTTCAGTGTTATTATGAATGCGGCAGAAATTACACCGCTGGATTACGAAGATTTCGCACGAGAATGGGTTTGAGAGCGGGGCCCTGTCAAATAAAAGCGTACCGCAATTTGATACAAAAATTTGAAAGAACAGGTCCAGCGGTGTAATTTCTGCCGCATTCATAACACTGAACTAAACCAATTCTTGTTTGCAGATCCATGCTATTACAGTTTGAGTCGTTAAAACTTTACGTTTACTTGAGTTTTAACTTGAAAATAAATTCCAAATTGAATGATTTTGTTTTGACACTCGTGTCAACAATTGTCATGACAACGCTTTTGTTTTCCATAGATACAATAAAATCCCATTGCTTAAGCAATTAGATTTCGTTTACTTTTTGTTGTTAGCTTGATTTGTTAAAATGTTATAATAAGTTAAAGTATATCCCTTACTTTATGATAACCCCATATATGGTAGACTAAGATTACAATAAAATGCAATTATTTTTATTATAAATAAACAAAAAAATCACTGTATACTGTAACAATTATTCTGAAATTAAACTGAAGATTCGGATCGGTGATCATATAAAAGAATTCGAATCCTGTGATTCAAATATTTTTTTATATAACAAGAACCTGAACCTAGTATTCGTAATTCGAATCATTTTTATGATTCGGATCCGTGAATCGAATCCACTTTCAGAAGATTTATCCCAGCTCTGCTATAATACCATATCGCCTGACATTTTGATGGGATGTTATAAAGTTTTCCTACGTCTTAGAGTAGCCTAAAAAGAACAGTATAGTAAGAAGTGATTATTTCAACAGTTGGCAAAATGTCATTTTTTTATGGACTCTTTAAAACTTACCCTTAGTGATATACCTACTCATACGAATATGTTACACTATTTTAAATCTTAAAAGTGATATCAAGCAGTTTCAACGTACAGCCAACAAACTAAAACTGAATATTGTAACAATAGTGAAATTCTGAGAACTATTTTTATTTATGTTAAACAAATATGTACAGACTAATGTAGATTACCGCTTCATATTTGTAGACAAGTTATTGTTTTTACAAATAAAAAGTATAATTTATTTTAATTATTGTCATGTAGTTACAGATTTTCCTGATTTGAATTTTGACAACAGAGTGATTGAGTTTCAATGTTACCAGATCGAAGGTAAGAAATAAAATTAAGACAAAAATATAGATAAAAAAAGATGCATGACTTAAGCAATTATTACGTCATTTATGTACAAAAAACAGAAATAAAGTAAAGGTATTCTATTTTAGTTTCAAAACAATGCACAATCGGTAATCATGTGGTTTATTTGCCTCGGCCCTACAACTAAATCCGCATTTGTGTAAAAAGCTAAACTTTACTGCCTTGGTTAATAACTATTATTATACATAAATGTGAACACTAATTGACTTTTCAACTACAGCTAGTATTTTTGCCTTTGTACACAATATTACTCTTATGATTTAGAAGTTCTTAAGATGTACCGGAAAGCAGTATTGAATAATGTACCTACCTTACAAATTATTTATAGAAATCTTGATGAAGTGTTTTATGCCTCCAAAACTACAGTTATTATTAATTACACAAATAGCAAGATAAATGTGGCCAGCATATTTCTTCTTACAGGACTCGCCTTAAAAATACATGAATTCGAGTTTCGTTTAACGGTAGTATGACGACCACAAGAATTAAAGGCGCATCCGGCGCACCCGAATAATCTTCATTTTAGCAATGCAATAAACTATAGATTTTTAGTTATAATTTAAAAATTTGGTACTTAATTTGACAGTGTTAGGCATAAATAATTGCATTTAAAATTTATGAAGTTCTTAAAACCGTTGTATGTTTTAGAGTAACAGCCGATCACATAACGTTAATCTTAACAGCCCACACAATAGTTTTGATTATAACATAGCTACCTATATAAGAGCTAGTAGGAACAAATAGTACATACACAGTGACTGCTAAATAGTTGGCATCAAATGGGAAACATTTTTACTTAGGGTTTTTTTGGATAATCAAACCCTGGCGATCAGAGGTGGTTGGAAAAAAATTACAAATGGACCAAACAAATGTTAACACATTACTTCTGTTATCTGCAAAATTTTTCATTCTTGGAAAATCATTGCGAAAAAATCATTTACTAGCCAAGACAGAGAAAAATTGTATTTTAGTAAATACAAACGTTTAAAAAAAACTAAAAATGTTCTAATAGTCGAGTCAATAAAGCCTAAAAATCGACCAAACTTCTTAATTCTCAGCAACAGCTCCGATTTTGATCAAATTTTTTTTAAAATGTGTGTTTTTTAATATTAATCAAAATCAGAAACATCCCAATTTCAGGAAATAATTTTTTATATTGTTTAAACAATAAAAACTGAATTCATGGGAAAAATTATTTAAAATTTTTTTTTCGCAGTATTTGTGAAATAATTAATTGTTTTTACTAAAAATTCATTATCAAAAATGTCTCCCGCACTCATGGTTAACATGTATTTATATTGTTTAAACAATAATAGCAACATTTAAGTAAAAAATTGATTTTTTAATGTTGTTTCGTAATATTTACAAGAAAGTGAAGAGTTTTTATTGAAAATTTAGTATAAATAATATTTTAGACAATTTAAAATAATAATTATTTATATTGTTTGAACAATGATAACATTTATATAATTTTTTTTTCATATTTATAGAAAAGTGAACTGTTTCTATTAAAATCTTACGGAAAGTCAGTTAAGTTAAATCAGAGTTAGTAATTATTTATTTAATTTAATTATTTAAATAACAATTACAATGATATTACTAGGGAATTAACTTTATAATATTGTAAAAATTTTCAATAATAATGTAAAGTTACGTGCCGCAGCTGAAGTATTTATGCTTGAAAATCAGCGTGAAGAAGTACTTTTTAACGAAGGTATATTTTCTATTCTCGCACTGTATAGTGCAAAAACTTCAAACAACTTAAACGAATGGAGGCATAAACGTTTTATAATGCTGGCTTCAAAGACGAAAAGCGTTCAAATTGCATCACTTCCTCCAACAGAAGATGCAGCTCAGCAGCATATTAAAAGCGGTTATTTGCAAATACAGCAGTGGAAAAATAATTCACTAATACCTCCCGAAAAATGGGGTTGGAAAAAAGAAAATTATTTAATACCAGTGCAAATGACGCAACCAGTAGCACCGGACAACATTTTAAAAATTATTTTTTGCTCATGCAAAACCGGATGTGGGGCAGCATTTTTATAAATATCGCCAGAAAAAATAAAAAAAATATTTTTCATAAAAATTTCATTGTTATCGTTATTTAAAAAATATAAATAATTACTAACTCTGATTTAAATAAATATATCTTTCGGTAAGATTTTAATAGAAACAGTTCACTTTTCTATAAATATGTCAAAAAAAAATTATATAAATGTTGCTATTATTGTTTAAACAATATAAATAATTATAATTTTAAATTGTCTAAAATACTATTTATACTAAATTTTCAATAAAAACTCTTCACTTTCTTGTATTACGAAAAAACATTTAAAAAATAAATTTTTTCCGTAAATGTTGCTATTATTGTTTAAACAATATAAATACATGTTAACCACGACTGCGGGACTCATTGTTGATAATAAATTTTCAATAAAAACAATTAATATTTTCACAAATATTGCGAAAAAAAATTTTTAAATAATTTTTCCTAATAAATTCAGTTTTTATTGTTTAAACAATATAACAAATTATTTCCTGAAATTGGGATGTTTCTGATTTTGAATAATAAAAAACACACATTTTAAAAAAAAATGATCAAAATCAGAGCTGTTGCTGAGAATTAAGAAGTTAAAACCTTCATTGACTCGACTATAACAAAAACTGGATAAAAAACTCATTTAGGTAACCGTAAACGAACATTTACAGGATTTTTGTAAAAGTAGTTTATTAGCAAAGATAGATTAGAGTTTTTAAAATCCGTTTAAATAGATATTATTTGTCATTGAAAAATATTTCTCCTAAAAAACATTTTGCATCAAAAACGTAAACATTATTCAGAAATTTAAGTTCCCAGTAAATAGTAAACAATCTAAAGGAATAATTAATGTCTTATTGTTTTTTCTACTTATAAATCTTTAGAATATTCACCCAAAAAAAATTTTTTTAAATTATTTCATGGTATGCGAACTTTTGATAATATTTTGAATATTGATGAAAAATCTCATTGAAATCTATCAATTTCTGATAGGGAATAAATAGGTTTTCAGAAAAACATAAATTATTGCCGTATAAAGCTTTTTTTTAAATTAGAAGTGAAGATTCTTCTCATTTGATGCCAACTTTTTAACGGTAATTCTATGCTATATATACGTTTCTCAATAGTAATGAGAGATATTGAACTAGTCTGTAAAAAAATAAACAAAGAATTCCTTTAAAATTTTAAATGGAAAACAGTAATATCCCAAGTGCATTAAAATAGCCGATTAAAATTTGACGTTTTCTGTCAGAATGTTTTGCTTAGAAAGTTGTCAAGAATCCCGAGTGCGTAGGAGTTTTATCAATATTGGGCACTAGATGGTGAAGTTTACTTCATAATGGTGAATTCAAGAGGTTACACGTACTTTGAACCGTCCATTCTGAAGCGGTCTAGGACGTTTAGGCGCCGCAACTTTAGGCGCGTGGACAGCGGAAAATAAGTTATTTACATTTTGTATATGGATAGTTTAACGTGGTGGAATTATACACACCATATAATTTCACTACGTTAAACTATCCATATACAAAATGTAAATAACTAATTGTCCGTAATCGATAAAAGGTAAATTGACTATGTAAATATGTAAAACTTTAACACTGAAGAAGACTCGTAAAAAGCTGAATATATATTGTTTATAAAGGTTTGAAATTTTCTTCAACATTAATGACTGCAATAATTACCTAACAAAAAATTTAAAATCAAGAATAATGGGAATTTCCTTCATGTGGCGACTAATAACTGTCCCCGCGCCTAAAGTTGCGGCGCCTAAACGTCCCTGTCCGTTCTGAAGGTAGCGGAAAGGTCATTAGCGCTTATAAATATTACTTACAAGTCCCAAGACTCTAAAGAGGCATTGAAGGTTTCTAGAACGTCGCGGAAACTATCAATACTACTTCAAAGTAGTTGCAACTTTGAAGCCAGATTTCAGTAGCATAAATTAGTTGTCGCTGCCATCTTTAAGTTCTTAAAACTCTAAGGTCATGTATAACATAACTCCGGTGTTTCCAATACCGAGAAAGCTACGTACAAGTTATATACAGCTAGAGAGCAACCATAGTGGTAAAAATTACGTTTCACCAACTGTTGGTTTGTCAAATGAAGTGGTTTATACATCGAAGTCATAGTTTTACAGACAGTTCCGTAATCATTTTTCACTCGAGCTTCCTGTCTTAGTTACAGGTATATTGGTGCTAGTTGGGATTGCAATAATGCATAGAAAGATACTGTAGCCAAAAGCATTATACGATCATTATTATGTTGGCGACTTGGTATATGCAAGTATAATTATTACATAAACATACAACTGATAAAAGTGAAAATGTAATAATAATAGTAATAACATAAAATTGAAATCTCCTTCCGCATACAATTGATTAATCGTGTATTTTAAATAATTAAAAATAAATCTTACTTTATGGCAAGGGGCTGCTCTGGGTACTAACTCAATAATTGAATCATAATATAACGTCGACGTGTGACTCATTGCCTCCATGTCACCACACGATAATTCTATTTGCGCTTGACGCTTTAAAGGCCTGTTAATTGCAGAAAAATAAAACAATCGCAATCTTATAGCGCAATTGTTTATGCAGTTTACTTTCCAAGCCGTATTCTCATAAGACTTACATGCTTTATTCAAAGAAATTGTATTCCTTCATTTGTATTCGTCGGCATACTCAAAGCAACCGACAATAATTGGATAGAATCGGAGACTGTTCACAAAAACCATGCGAAATGGTATAAATAGTTCCCGTTGAACGTCAATGCAAGGCTTGATTTATTGGACGGCTGCAGACAGTGATGGAAGTCGCGGCGAATAAAGAATCAAAGGACCGTTGCGCCGCCAGAGCCGGCTTCCGTTGGACGACCGCCTGATAATGAGACTGGTTCGAATACAAAACGTTATCGTTAATATCGACATCTGCAATCAAAATAAAGGCTGCCTCAGTCGTTTATATTCGGACAGACATAAAAAATCGGGGAGATTGCATGGCAAAATCGTAAATAGCGACTGCCATAATAAATTCTACTTCTGTAAGTTCTACATACAAAGTATTTGAAAAATTTGCAATGTGGCGATAGGCATCTCGTAACAGTAATGATAAAAACTGTAAAAATATATTATATTTATATACGAGTAGTTAACGGGACTGAAACTACTGAATTTAAGAGTGCACCCAATATTTCCTAGTGAATCATAATTCGCAAAGGCCTTGTGATTGTTTTTCTGATTATAGAACAGTGTTTCCGTTACCATAAGTTCATAATATTTTCTGCCTGTTATAGTTAATAAGCCCAGTTGCAATTCGGCAAACATTGCTTGGCCTCTTGGGTACGCAGTAAAACTTCATTGCTACTGCACGCCTATACAAATCATCATCATAAGTCAGTCGTTAAGTGTCCACTGTTGGACATACACCTACCGTAACCTTCCATCCTGAATTCAGTTTCGGCTTATCTTTTTGATGTTGTCAGTACATCTGGTTGTAGGACGATCTCTATTGTAATATGTGTCTTTCGGTCTTCATTCTAGAATTATTCTGTCTATGTACGTGCAGTAGCATCGGCCAAATTCTACTTCAGGGTTTTTATTTTTTCATAGCATCTGGTGCACCCGTTTAAATAGTTTTTCTCATCAAACTCAATGTTTCTGTGCCATAAGTCATGAGGTCATGACTGAGAGAACACACTGGTTGAATGGTTTCCGTTTGAGACACATTAAAATGTCTGTCGAAAATACATGATTTAGCCTGTCCAAAGCCTGCAGTCCATGCTAAACTGATTCGTCTGCTCCTTTCGCAAATATTTCGCTACCTATTTGTATAAAAGGTAAAAAAAGGTAAACGTTCTGGGTCATTTCACAATTTCCCCAACTGGGGGGCGGGCTGCTATATACCTTGCGTCCCTCTTCAACCAAGAACGGGAATTATAGGATGAGTGAAAGAAAGAAGGGATGGAGAATGGAAGAGAAGCCAGAAAAGGTGGACAAGTACTGCCCCGGCATTCATATTCACCTTAGAGAAAGTACTCTATTGACTCAGTAAAACCACCTAAAAACCTGAATCAGAGCAAACTACTACGGGAATCAAACCCCCGAATGCTAAGCAGACGTGATAACCACTATTTGTATTTTACGACCTTGGTATTTATACATCTGATACAGTTGTGTTTGAGTTTGGGACTAGACTTGTAATATATTGGGTTTTAGAGAAATAGTTCAAACGTCCTTGTTTTTCCTGAGCATCATCAGCCGGATATTCTAGAACGATATAGATTCTATACCTTCGCCATTAATACTGATTCCCATTTCATTACAGTTTACTATATTAAAATCAAGTTCCAGTAATGTCGTGCGGAGTTCTGCAATTTTCTTATTAAGCAATAAAATCCTCCTGACGCCTAACACGTTCTATCGGAAATTACTGTGTTTATTGTTGTATATTGTGTGGTACATAACACGCTGATTGACGTTGTCGACTAACTCGCTCGTTCTATCTTGTGTGCATTCGTGAACCAAGCTTAAATCGTTTCTTGTAGTATTTAAAAAAGCTGGGCCTATGATGCTGAGCAATTTAGATAGTTTTTGCTCGTGTCTTTTGAAACAATCAATTGGCCAAATGCTGAAATATTATAGCTTAAATAAATAAACTTTTGAAGGAGATGACAGCATCATCAGCAAAACTTCAAATAAATTCTATTCCTCCAACTCGGTATCACCTCAAAACAGTGAGTAGGTAGCTCGACTAGACGTGGACCGTGAAGGCCCTCATTCTGCATCTTACCAATATTTATACATATGCATTGGGCTTTGTAATTATTTATTTGAATAGCACCACTAGGTAGAATAATTGAAATGTTTTAAAGATCTCTAAAACTAGGTAGTTGATGTGTTTTCAACGAATACCTATAGAGACGAATACAGTACGAAGAATATGAATTATAAATAATTTTTTGTGTTCACAACACAATAATAGTAATTTAAATATAGCTTCTCTTTCTAATTGAACTTGGTGCACTTAAAACTTATGTATATTGCATTTTGTGATCAGTAGCTGGTTACTTGGAATTGGCATTGGTTAAAGATGGGTAATATAATGTCGTGGTTTTTTAATAATGAAAAAATGTATTGAACAGCCTCGCGTTTTGGTGTCAAATTTACTGTCGTGTTATGGACCCAATTTTTAAAATGTTTTGATGATAAAATATTGTGCATTGTGTATATTTCATTATTGCATCACGTCTTGGGCGAAAAAATACTGCTGATATCCCCGTGCTTGTTAATTTTTACTAATTATAAAAGAACTAACTTGGTTATACATCGTACAGTTGCACCCTACCTATCAAGAAGAATCCACGGAACCAAACGTTGCTATAAAAACCAGAGGCTACACTTGCCTTCCCTGGGATTATTAGCTTATACCTGAAAAGTACGATGCTTAAAGGTTTGGTATATCACAAGCAGCTCTTGTTTTATTTAGAAGAATATTTTTTTTACCAAATAAGCATGTGATTCTTTCTCAGGGTTCAATAAAATTTAAAACAAATTGTTTGACTTTTATTACATATGCAAAAATGTATCTTTCACCTTGTGGATTCCTAGCGGGTTTGGGAAATCAAAGAAAATTACTTCTTGTATTCTGGTGAAACTTCGAGGGTAAATTGTTTTGTAAATTAGTATAACAACGAATATTTAACAAATTCGCGAGAAAAAAATAGTGCAAAACGCAATAAGTAAGAAAAACGAACTACCGTAACGCCATTGGCATTTTTAGGCCATCACTGGGCGTTCTGCTTCTATACAATATGGAGTTGATTTAATTTCCAGAAACATGGACGCTGTCAAGATCTACAATTTCGCTGGTGGATATTGGATGCCCTTACAAAAAGTTAATTGTGATGTGCACGTGCTTAAAACTCATTAGGAAGGCTGCTACACACGCTTATTAAGCTAAAGACTTTTGTTAATTAGTACAATTCACCCATATAATTTTTTATGTGAATCATTCATGTCAAGTACAACTCTATTTTACATTTCAAGACAAATGTCCAATGACAAGAGAAAGAAAAAGACTAATAATGATCAAGTGACCGAAAACAATAAAGTAACGCTCCAAAATCAGTTACAAATATTAATATAGTTCCCCAAAGTTGAACGCTCTAAAACAAAGTATCAATTGTTTAAATAAAACCTTACGCTTAACGTACGTTACCCCTTCTATTTGGCTAAACGTATTTGTGTAATTTGTCGCCTGTTTAAACAACAAGAGCTTTAAGCGGGAAAGTACATTATAAAAAACGCGCCAAATACTTTAAAACGCGGATATTGAAATCTAAAAGCGCATAGGTAGCTCCAGCGGTGTCCTAGACCCAACTTTCGTTCGAGTTCCATGAAACGTTACCGAGTAAATAACATAGAGGTAGTTGCTTCGCTGTCCAACAGACGCCATGGCAAATACCTTCAGCTTCCACCTTATTCTCGTCCACGCGGACCCCCCCCGTCACTAAAACATTGCAGTGGCTTAATTTCATAGGATTTTACCCGAATATAGCTACTTGAGGAAATAAGTCCTTGTTTTTCAATTCCTGGCTCTCACAAGTTTACTATTGTTGCAGAAGGGTCAGTTTTACTGGTGGCCAGGTTTGCCTTACTGCTTGAGCGCTAGCAATCTTGGATATCGCCTGCCTTCACTCGAACTACGGTGCAGATGCATTGGGCAATATTACTGCCTCGGAAATGGGCAGCCTCCTAGTGTGTTGACTCCGCCAGTGACTCGAGTACGTGTTCCATTATCTCCAGGTGGTTTGTAGCTGTGGTGTGCTCATAGAACATCGAAAAAACATATCGAAGAGTTTCGTATGCACGGATGCACTGGTTTTTTATTTGACAACACACGCACTATCACCAATAGTATTTCTCTGCCATTTTAAACGCATATAAATCTGTCTAACTCGAATGTTCGTTGTTATTTAAGCTCTATTTAAGACTACTCCTGTAAGTTAAAAATAATTTCTCGTATTTTCACTCTTTCGATTTTGAATGAACTTTGAAATGGTTGTACCTTTTTCGACTACAAACATTTATTTAATTTTTAGAATCCTTTTTATATTGAGTTCTCTGCTAGTAACCTCGTTATTTATCATTTATTTTACTAATTTGCAAAAATGTTTTGTTCACATTGTACTTTTACTTACAAATTTAATGTATTTGATTCAACAGCCTGTAAAACAAATCTGTGCCCTGGTGAAAAAATTGCAAGTTACTTTATTTTAGAAAAATCTGGTACTCCACTGTTTTTTAGCCAATACGACAAGTTTTTTAGCTTCATCCATTGAAACTATTCAAAAGATGTACCTATCTTTTATTTTTTTGTAGAATAAACCTTTTTCGAGAAAAACTGAAAAATCTGTAACAGCAATTTCGTTCATTGGACGTTAATGGGACCTAAACGGCTTCGTTTTCACAATAGAGTTGAAAAAAGTTAAAAAAAAATAATAACAAACAACCTTACAATAGCTACAAAGCTTTTGACTAAAAAGCAGTGGCGCCCCAGATTTTTCTAAAATAAAGTAACCAAGGTCGCCCCGATGCACACCACTGGTGGAAATATATTAAATTTATTTTGACCGAACAATGCCACTCTATGAAATACTAACATACACCAAGTTTCCTTAGAATACGTCTAGCCGTTTTTGAACAAAAAATTGTTTAAGCTTCAACAGCAGTTTGTCTGAACTTTTTATCTTAGAATTGATCAAGAAATCACCCCCTACAGTTTTTCCCTGCAATACATTAACACCCTGTATATACAATTAAAACGCCTTAGAAAAACATCTAGAACAGTATTCATTTTTATGTCTGCTACTTAATCGTAGACTAAAATGATCGTTTGACCAAAAAAAGTACTAGGAAAAAATCTCGGAAGCTATGTTATATAAAAATTAAATGCATCTATTGGTAATAAACAATAACTTCAACAATGAGAGCGGCGAACGAAAGATAAGGTGATGTGAGTTCTGTCTTTAGGTATGCAATTAAAGCAGGAAATTACAATTATAAACAGATTTCATTTCCTTGCATATCTTCAGAAACTTCTCGACATCAGGTCGATGTTACAGACAATCTAAATTTTCCTAAAGAAGCCTTATTTTAGCAATATAATATTTCCATATTTAAATGTAAAATAAGTGATTTATTTGATGTAATTTTAATATTACCTTTTAATATATTGCTTTGATATACATGGTGTCCATCGACATGGCTTAACAATCACAGATATCTTGTCCAAAACGAGAAGATTTACCACAAGTACCAATATCCAAATGTGTTTTGTTAAACGAGTATTTTTCTTGTAAGTTCTTCTAGGAACATGATTTTGTTTATATTAATAGAATTCTAGGATGGACCTATTAGTAAATTTTTGTATCAGAAACCGAAATACGGTGAGATTCTGCAATTGAACACCATTTAAGCGTAATCTCAACATTAAAACAAAACTATATACAGGTTGTTGCGAAAGAATGGGTCACCGTCTAAAGGAAAACCAATATCATCAACACAGCCAGATGTTTTACACATGACAATGTGAGCCTGCGGTTGTTTGAGGTAGAATTGTATTAACGAACTTAGTAAAATTACTAAAAGTTAACAAAAGGCAGTGGCTGTATATACAGTGTGTCCCACCAACTATCAGATATACAGATATTATTGGATGATCGCAAAAATCATTCATGTGAAACGGCCCTAAATTTAGTGTTAACGAACTGGAAAGAGGATATTGAGCTAGGCAAAAAAGTCGTTGCACTTTTTCTCGATTTGAAACGAGCTTTATTACTGGAAAAAATGAGAAAATACGGAATTCAGGGTACAGCACTACAGAGTACAGTGGTTCAAGAGTTATTTGTCTGTCGGCAGCAAATTACTAAATTTGAAAATGAAGAATCAGGACCTAAAGAAGTAGCTTTAGGCGTCCCCCAGGGAACAATTTTGGGGCCTTTATTATTTATACTGTACATTAGTGATGTAACTTTATCTGTGAATAATTGTAAAATTAATTTATTTGCGGACGATAAATTGATATCTGTAGCTGCTAGCAATGTAGAGTGTGCTATTATTAAACTGAATAAGGATATACAAATTGTGTCGACTTGGTTGAAATTAAATAAACTAAAATTAAATACAACAAAAACAAAAGCAATGATAATCAGTAGTGGACCACCAGTGCATAATGTGGTAGCGAATGTAAGGGTAGATAACGTAGCTATAGAATTTGTTACTAATATTAAATATCTAGGAGTTATAATTGACAACAGATTGAAATTTAAACAACATATTGACTATATTGTAACTAAAGCTGCGAAAAAGATAGGTTTCTTTGGTCGAATAAGTTCTAAATTAAACATTTGGTCAAAAATATTAGTCTACAAGACAATTATAGCAATATATTGCTCCAGTATATTATTTAATGCCACTGAAGGAGACTTACAAAGACTGCAAAAGTTACAAAACAAATGTATGCGCATTGTTTTATCTTGCAATAGACGAACATCTGTTTCTTTAATGTTGGAAACCTTACAGTGGCTTAGCATTAAGCAAAGGATTTATTTTAATACGCTAGTTTTAATTTTTAAAATTATTAATAATAAACTGCCTAGTTATATGAATAAATTTATAGTATACAATAAGGATATTCATAATTATAAGACTAGATTTGTACTCGTAAATGACTTTAGATTGCCCTTAACCGCAAAATCATGTTCTCAAAAAAACTTATTCTATAATGGACTCAAATTATATAATGAAATGCCGAACGAAACTAAACAGGCTGCTAATGTATATCAGTTTAAAAAGCTTTGTTCAAGATATGTTAAATCTGTTTGTTAAATGTCTGTTTTTGTAAACATCTTAAGGATGAATAAACCAAACCAACATCTCATCAACTACTCTGTACTATGTACACTTTGACTCTGATGATACAAGCTGCAAGGTTTTGCGAAACGTTCGTCTATATGGGTGCACAAACAGTAAAAGGCTAAATATGCTTAAGTATCCTTGTTCACCAGGTATTCCAGTAACGCGGACCAAATCATAGGTGTCTTGTAAGAGTTCACGTGCCACTAAAGAACATAACCGTTATACAAACCTTTGCTTGAGAGCACAAGGTGTTAGGCACATTAAGCCAACAAATGCTGGGTGTTTATCTACAAAAACGACGCGGTCTAAGCCGAAATTTAATTCTAATATTGACAATTCGAGTAACCGCGAAAGCCTCAAATATTATACAGGATGTCTCGCGAAGTTATCCCCGCACTTAACGAGCATGTTCTTGAAATCATTTCAAGCAAAAAAGTTCATATGAACATGTGTCCCATTCTCAGTATTGGATTGGTCGAGGTGGTCCACGCAATTAGCAGGCCAGATCTCCAGATCTAAATCCCCTAGATTACAACATATGGGGTTGGAAGAAGGAATTGGTGTTCGAAGAGAAAGTAGAAACATGCGAGGCTTTAATCCAGCGAATTTTGAACGCTGTAGCACAAATAAAAGACAGCCATGCTAAGGTAATGAATGGAACGCGTGTTATTCACAGGCTTGAGGCTAAATGCATTGAAGTAGGAGGTGGAATTTTTGCACATCTATGACTACGTTGTTTTAAATTATTAGTCTGCAATCATTTATTTTGTTATTTTTGATGTCATAGAAATGAAAATTCTTTAAGATTATATTAGATTGAAATGTGTATAGCTCAATAAATACTAAGAATAGGACACTTGTTCATATGAACTTTTTTGCTTGAAATGATCTCAAGAACATGCTCGTTAAGTGCCGGGAGAACTTCGCGAGACACCCTGTATAATTAACCCTTTTCTAAAAAGTGTGTAATATAACAGTGTTTTAAGATTATTAACCATAAGTAGCATTAGTGACCAAACATTTTTTAGAGTGATAATGCTGATGTAGTGATGTATAGTAACTATAGGAAGTTGAAATAATGCAACCTTAAAATGTCTCGTCTCTTTTGTATAATTTTATTTTTGACTTAATTTTACTTAATTTGCTATGGTTTCAAGGTACGGCTATACAGCGTGTCCCAGAAATAAGCGCATAGAAAAATCCCATAAAAGACGCCAGTAAGTTAACACAGTTTCTGAAATAATTATGAAAATTGAATTAGAAATTATTGAAGTTTTACCTAAAAAACATACAATATACAATAATAATAATAATAAACCTTGTTTATATATATATATATATATATATATAAAGAAATAATCATTTAAGAATAAGAAAATTAGACCACTTAGACGGCTGGCTAAAGGCCGCGTTTGGTACTGTGCTGAATAATCGTACTTATTATATTGTACGTTAATTTATTTTATTCAATTTTGAAGTTTAAAGTGACATTATTAACTCCATAACAACCTTCATAAACAGTCTATGACTCACAAGTGAAGTAAAAGCGTTTTAATTCACTAGAGAATTAAAAGTGTTTTACTTCACTAGAGAATTAAAAAAGTTTCAATAAAGAACAACATATTTTTATTATTTCTACAAATATTTACATTCAATTATTTTTTCTCTGTGTAGTGTGTAATATGTTATTACTAAAATTTAGATCAAATCGACGATAAAGGGACAAATTTATATCTTAATTTGAATATTTTTTAATTTTTTATTCAAAATTTCTTCAAAATTGAATAAAAACATATAGACGCTGAATTAAACATTTATTAACTCAAAGATATGGTCTCACACGCACTACGTGCTCGTCAGCTCAACATCTTTTCGTGAATAAACATGTTTAATTCAGTTGGTGTATAATATTTATAAAGTGGCATTAATAGCTAACTCGCGTAAGTAAATGCTTTAAACCACAAAATTCGTTTTTTGTTGAAACGCTTAACTGAAATCTGTGATATCTCTACATTGTGCTTCACAAATACTTTACAAAGTAGTTTTGAATTTCTGAATTTTAAATTTATATCTGATTCTTTAAGGCAGTGGTCGCCAACCTGTCGATCGCGAGCTACCGGTAGCTCGCGGGAGCAATTCTGGTAGCTCTCACAACGATTTTAATTTAAAAAATACAAAATCAGAGAAGCTTCCTAAAATTCCACAAAAAAATCTAATTGTCATAATATTAAACATAAACAGCGGCAACGTTGCGGCGAGCGATCTGCCGCTGACGCCATCAAGCTAGAATAGTGTGTTTGTTATGTAATACTTCGGTCTCCGTTGCTAAAAAAGGAAATATTGAGAGACATCATAAAACTGTACATTCTAATTTTGAAAAATCATTCCCACTACATTCTGCCGCCAGAAAGGAGAAACTGAAACAGTTAAAAAAGCAGTTAATTGGACAACAATCAATATTTTTAAGAACAATCGACAAAAATAAGGCTGCAACTGAAGCATCGTACCGTGTGTCCCAGATAATTGCACAAAAAAAGAAACCTTATGAAGACGGGGAAATGATAAAACAGGCGTTTTTAGAAGCTGCTGACTCGTTATTTGCCAACTTTAGAAACAAAGACGAGATAGTTTCAGCTATAAAATCTATGCAACTTTCTGCTAATACAGTGATGAGACGTGTAGAAGTAATGAGCAATGATATTTTTTTACAGTTAAGAACTGACTTAGATAACTGTGTTTATTTTTCACTTCAACTGGATGAATCAACAGATGTCGTTGACACTGTCCAGATGGCCGTGTTCGTCAGGATGATTTTTAGTGATTTTACGATTAAAGATCTTTTGAAGTTTATTCCACTGAAAGGACACACTACTGGACAGGAGTTGTTTTCTCATTTAAAAAATATTATTTCTTCCGAGAAAATTCCAATATCGAAAATGGTAGGCTTGACAACCGATGGCGCTCCAGCTATGGTGGGTTTTGATAAGGGTCTGGTGGCGTTATGTCGTAAAGATGAAACTTTTCCGCAATTTCTCTCTTACCACTGCATTATCCATCAGGAAGCATTATGTGGAAATTTCCTGAAACTAAACAACGTTATGAAACTGGTGGTAAAAATTGTGAACAAGATTAGAGCTCAAGCGTTACAAAGAAGATTATTCAAAACCTTGGCCGATGAAGTTGACTGTCAATACGGGGACCTACTCCTTCACTCTGAAGTCCGATGGTTAAGTAGAGGACGGGTGCTGAAACGTTTTAATGATGTCCTATCTGGCATAGTTCAATTTTTCAAAAAAACGCGATGAACCGACTCCGGAACTAGAAAATTCAATCTGGCTTAGAGATTTTGGTTTTCTCGTGGACATTACCGAGAAATTAAACGAACTTAATTTGCAGCTTCAGGGAGAAACAAAGAACTAGCAGAAATGATTTCTGATATAAAAGCATTTATCAAAAAGCTGGAGTTTTGGGAACAAAACCTAATTAACAGCGATGCCAAGCATTTTCATATTCTTTCAGAAAAAATATCTCAAAATCCATTAGAACCCTATGACAGCAAATATCATGTAGAAATAGTTTCTACCCTGAAGAATAACTTCAAAAATCGTTTTAAGGATTTCAACGAAATGGCTTTAGTAGCGCAGTTTGTTGTTTCACCCTTTATGGAAATTGATATCCAACAGTTTGCAACTTGTGTTATGCAGAACTTTGGCGAAGACATCGCTGCAACAGAAATGGAAGTAATTGATTTTCAAAATGATTTAGCCTTAAAATCGTTAGTCTCAAGTACCAAATGTATCTGGCCTATTGTAAGTAAAGACAAATATTCAGTTCTATGCCGTGTTGCCTTGAAAGTGAAAGCATTATTCAGTTCAACCTATTTGTGTGAATCTTCTTTTTCCAATATGAAGTTTATTAAGAACAAATATCGCAATCGACTTACAGATGAACATTTGGATAATTGTATTCGAATGGCTGTATCAAATTATACTGCAAACATTAAAAAAATTATCGATGAGTCTGAGTGTCAGCCTTCTCATTGAACGTGCTTTTTTATTTTTCAATGTTTATGTTCATGATAGTGCGTTACTTTTTTGTTGTTATTATTAACTATTTTTAAATCTTACGTGACATGCCGTTGTGGCTGGATAAAAGTTTGTGTTTATTTTTCAAACAACTTCGTTTGGTAGGTAGGAATGTAGTTATTATTAGTACCTATGTATTATGTATTACCAGTTAAATAAATAGTAAAATAAATACATATAATGATAAATTAACTGTGGATTATTTCATTTACGTTGCGTTACGTGGCTTCCGTGTGGGTAGCTCGCTGTTTATTCCAAAATTAACAAGTAGCTCAACACATTGAAGAGGTTGGCGACCACTGCTTTAAGGTATTTCTACAATTTACTAAAAACCTTTGGTGTATAGTATTTTAAGCAATTTTGGCCAATCGCCATATTGGTTCTTACATTTTAGTTTCTACTACTAGGTATATTCATGAATAAAGCGACTAATAGAGGATGTGCTTTATATTCTAAGATTGAAAGACAGTATAACTGTGAAACGTTAAGCATTTAATTTTATGGTAGGGTATTTTTTACAAAATTTATCTTTGTATTTTCTACACGCTCCACTCCAGGCAATATATGATAATTGATTACCCTAGCCCATAATAAAAAACAGTTATCTGACAAAAGGTTGGATTAGTAATATGTGGTTGTCTCTTTCTCTCTCTCTCTCTCTCTCTCTCTCTCTCTCTTGTCTGCATATGCAACGATATTACCTTTCAGCGTTATTAATCTAGTGGTATTATACCCGGAGGTTTTATTTTATGTTCAAAGAATAAACTAAAACAACAGAATTGCTTATGGTTTAATTGTTAAAATTTTAATACTGGAAAAAATCATAAAAGCTGTCAATTAAAATGGAATATGGCCTAAGACTCGGCGGGTCAGGGCCACCGAAATATCTCTTTCCAAAACTCAGTCATCTGGCACACGTTAACGGCATACTGGGTGATGTGGTTAACATGACTCCTTCGAAGACTGTATTACTCTCCCTACTTCCACAGTCGTAGTTTCGGTATCCAATTTTTTAAGACAGTGGGTTGACCGCCCGCCAGTTGTCAGATGTGGAGATTCAACCCCGTACAATGGCACGGCAGCCGAGCATTATATGCTAATATAAAAATTAAATGGGTATAAGTGAACAGGATTGGCTATAGCTTGGGAGCATGTTACAATTTGAAAAACTAGCAACTGGAAATGAATATTAATAATTGTTTTTAGAGCAGTACAAAACGGTATTACATTTAATAAGTTTGGTTATGCTAACGTGAGGTAATTAAATTGAGGTGTACTATAAAATAGCCTTAAAAGTAATGCTAAATGATGTTAATCCATGCTAAAATTAATATTAAATTACAAGCTGTTTAAAAAGGGTAAGATTGGCGACATATCGCATTTTGATAATTACATGAACGTAAGCACAATTTAAGGATATTTTTACATGAATCACATAAAGAATGTGTAATTGTAAATAACAAATAATACAGAAGGTACCTGAAGGTAAGGTTAGAAGCGTAAACTGAAAAGAATAATTAAATGGTATTATAGTGAACAAGTGTCAGATTTGTTGCCAAGTTGTGGCTAAGTGAATGTAAAAAAGAATTATGTCAGTTTCTAGGTAGTATAAGAGAATTAAAATAAAGAGCCGAAAAACAATAGCCGTAACAAGTAAACATTTTTATTTTAGGGCTAGTTTTGATATGTCAAATGAAGAAAACCGGTAGGAGCCGTGCAGCTGAAGTGGAGCTGTTGCAACCATCGTAAATCCGTAGCTAGATAATTCTAAGTTAGAAGTTCGGAGCGCTTCTTGAGTTCCACACTACGTAGCCCAGCTATGGAGCTGGAAGTAGCCTCTGGGATAAACGACATTTGAGGCCGTGTCGTTGCAGTTTGAGGATTGCTTACTCTGCACGCAACGCATAAGCAGCAGAAGGCACTGAGCTTGTGAAGTGGCATTGGTGTGGTGAGTGAAAACACAGGTACAGACAAGTTAATAACTGCAAAGAGATAAAATTTGCCTGATTAAATACCGATGGGGCCACAATTATATATAACAGCAATAAGATAACATGAACAAGAAGATAACATGTATTGCTTGAGTAAGAAAGAGATAAACATAGTAGCAAATATTCGAGATGGCTTGACGCTTAATTTAATTATGACATTTGTCAACTAAACATGTCTACTAAAATAATTTTTTCGTATGGTCATCTCTTTCTTACTCAAGCATTCTATTTTGTTATTCATGTTATCTCATTGCTGTTATATATAATTATGGCTCCATCCGTATATTGTAATTTGGTTGTTTTATTCAATACTAAATGTAATTGAGGTTATTTCAAAGCATTTTCACTTAGAATAATATGGGAATATCATTAAAATATCATTAAAAAAATCTAAAAAGTAGATCCCGTGTGGGGCTGCTATTCCTCCATCGGGTGCCTCCCCAGATGGCGGATAGGGGAATGCCTCCCAGATATGGGTGGTACCGGACAAATCAAATATCCGGGGCGGACCAAAACCAGCATATCAACGGGCAGCAACATTGATATCAATATTTATAGGCGGATATCAAGGAGACAAGAACGGCTATAAGTGCAAGTAAGCTCGAGCACGGAATAAATACAGGGTTTTCATTAATTCCTGTTTTCCACGTGACCATGTATTCAACCTAAATGCTAGGCAACCAAACTTACACGATTGGCAGTACTCCCTAAATACAGTAACACAAAATTATCAGTGGCGTTGACACGACGCAAACTAAATAACGCTTGAAATCTGCCTAGCCGGCGCGAATGTAATTTTAGCGATCGCCGCGGACAGCAAAACGAAACGCATAAAGTTTAGAGGTTAGATGTGACGAACGTCTATGTCGCGTTGGCAATTTGTTTAGGGATATTACCAATACCACCAACCTTCGAAAAACAAATTTATAGCTTCACATTTAAATTTAGTCACGTGAGAAATGGGAATTAATGCAAACCCTGTACTATTGGAGCGGTCGAGTCACTGCGATGAGGAAGGCAACGGGAAACCACCTGATTATTTATTTTCCCTAGTTAAATCATCATGGCTTTAAACTGTAAAATAAGGAATGTTAGTGATCATGAAAAACGGAATCCAAGATCCAGCAGGGGAGAAAGCTGCAAGGCCTCTTTGGTCGTCATATAGCGAAATCCTTGCAAAATGGATGAAAACAGTGTGCAAATCACATCCAAACGTTTAGCACCACGCAATACAAATATGTTCCAAACGGACAAAATGCACAATGCCGTAAAAATCGGAACCTGGAATGTTAGAACCTTATACGAAGCAGGAAAACTTGGAAACGCAACCAAGGAAATTGAAAGAATAAAGATAGACATCCTTGGTATAAGTGAGATACGCTGGACGGGATCAGGAAAATGTAGGTAATACGGATAATGGCACCATATATTACTCCGGTAATAACGAGAAGAAGCACCAACACGGAGTTGCAGTATTGGTCAATAAGAAAGTACAGAAATGTATTATAAATTTCGTCCCAATGTCAGACAGAATGATGATGCTAGAGATCGCAGCACATCTCATAAATATTAACATAATACAAGTAAGTATATGCCCCTACAGCGGATAAAGATGAGGATGTGCTAGAAGGATTTTACGATCAATTAAAGACAATGTTAAAATTAACGAAAAAACATAAACTAAACATACTAATGGGTGATTTAAACGCAAAGTTAGGAAAAGGTCGTTATCAAGATATAATAGGGGAATATGGTTGAGGGACAAGGAATGAGCGTGGGGACCGGCTCTTGCAGTTTTGTCAAGAAGAGAAATTTATAGTAACCAATACTCTCTTCAAATTGCCACCTAGAAGGCTTTGCACATGGACGTCTTCCGCACATACACCTGATAATATGATTGGAAATCAGATAGACCACATTTTAGTTAACAAAAGGTTTAGAACAGTATTTTTGCTGTGAAAACATACCCAAGGTCGGATAGAGGATCTGATCACAATCCGCTTATCGCAAAACTTCACACAAAACTAAAAACTATCAAAAAGAAAACACGCTGCACAAGAATAGATAGAGAAAAACGTCAAAGCACAAATATACAAATGCAAATAAAATAAAGTTTGTCGAGCGAGATGCGTGTAATGAGAAAAGAAATGAAAGAAAACAATTCAGACGTAAACATAATCTGGAAGTCAATTAAACAGCCAATGGTGATGGTGAAGCTCACAGAGAAAGTAAAATCAGAAGTTGTGAAGGAAAACAAAATGTGGATGGCTAATGAAATACTCCAACTCATGGAAAACCGGAGGAAAGAAAAAACAAAAATAAAGAAAAATACAAATACAACAGACGATTCGTAGAAAAATACGAGAAGCAAAAGATAAATGGTTGAATGACAGATGCGATGAAACCAAAGAATTAAACAATAAATTTGATATGTTTGATATTTGATATCTGCATAAGAAAATTAGAGAAGTTACGGGTTCTTATAGAACTCACAATATCACTATACTTCTGAATAACAAACATAAAATACATGTTAACTTGAGAAAAACTAGAAACATGGAAACAATATGTAGAAGAATTATTCAACGATAACAGATCAGCGCATCATAATCATATAGACACAGACACCGGGCCATATAGGTATATATAAAAAAGAAGTCTTGTATACAGTTAAAAATGCAAAGAATGGCAAAGCCCTGGAGCCAGACGAAGTATACACGGAAATGTTGAAAATGGTTGATGAAGTAGGCATAGAAGTCTTAACTGAACTATTCAATATACTATATGACACAGGGACAATACTAGACTAATGGGTCAAATCAACATTTGTGACCATACCTAAAAGAAATAACACTAAGAGATGCAATGAATTTCGAACAATAAGCCTAATGAGTCATACCTTAAAGATATTCTTGAAAATAGTACATAATAGAATCTATCAAAAGTGCGAAGCAATACTAAATGAATGTCAGTTTGGGTTCAGCAATAAATGAGGCACAAGGAAAGCTCTTTTTAGCCTACAAATCCTGGTGGATAGATGCAGGGATGTCAGTGTGGATGTTTATGCCTGCTTCATTGACTACGAAAAGACCTTCGATAGAGTGCAACACGTGAAACTATTGGTAGTTTTACAAACTATATGTCTAGATAATAAAGACATACTCATCATAATTAATCTTTACTGGAACCAGACAGAGCCAGCGGCCGTAAGGATTGCTGGAGAAATGACCGACCAAATAAAAATATTAAGGGGGGTGCGACAAGGTTGCATTTTATCGTCACTTTTATTTAACATTTATTCTGAAGCGATATTTAAAGATGCTGTAGAAGAGAGCCAAGAAAGAATTAATATCAACGGTATAAGATTAAACAACTTGCGCTACGCGGATGATACCGTCCTATTGGCGATTGGCGGAACATGAGCAAAACTTACAAGTACTGATTGATCGCGTCAATGACTTCAATAAAAACTATGGTCTAAAGATAAATAAAAAGAAAACTAAGATAATGGTGATCAGCAAAAGTGGTACTGTTCTAACTAATTTTGTGCTTGATGGAATCCGGTTAGAATAAGTGGCGATATATAAATACCAGGGTTGTAATTTAAACGAAAAATATGATCACAGCATTAAAGTTAGAAGTAGAATAGAACAAGCAAGAGCATCTTTTATAAAAATGAAAAACTCATCTGCTGCCGAGACTTAAACCTACACCTTCGCATGCGTATTGTACGATGTTATGTCCTACCCGTTCTTTTGTATGGAGTGGAAGCATGGACGCTCACCCAAGCAACCATTAAATGGATAGAAGCATTTGAAATGTGGATTTACAGAAGAATACTTAAAATATCTTGGGTTGAAAGAATAAGAAATGAGACCGTCCTACATAGAATGGAAAAGGAAATAATAAACAAAATTAAAAAAAGAAAATAGAATACTTGGAATATATAATGAGTAACGAAAAATACCAATTGTTACAACTAATTATCGAGGGTAAGGTACAGGGAAAGAGAACCACAGGAAGAAGGAGAATATCATGGCTCAAAAATATTCGTGTATGGTTTGGTAAAAGCACAAGACCCTTGTTTCGGGCACCAGTATCTAAAGTCGAGATAGCCTTGATGGTCGCAAATCTTTGTTAGGAGACGCTCCATAAGAAGAAGAAAAAGTAGAT
>OW679194.1:227830807-227875195 GCA_940337035.1 Agriotes lineatus | reverse complement strand
AATCTTTGTTAGATGACGCACCATAAGAAGAAGAAAAAGTAGATATGGAGGTACAGTTCAACTCTGTAAGTACTTAGTAAAAATCTAATTCTTAAAAATGATAATCAATCACACTGGCGTTTTTCATCTCGATTTATTGGCTTACTGAAACTTAAATAAATAAATGTTGAATGATCATTTCAATACAGTTCCCTCTAAAACATCGCCAACATGAATATTTTGGTACCGTAAGATGGGGCTACTTTGAACAGCGGGGTACAGTGCCTTTATATAGACAGTGGCGACAATACAACTAAGCCACACCCCCGCCGCCATATTTAGGCCAATTTCTAACGGGTGTTTATTTAAATTCGTGATCAGAGTCGACTGTGATACGTGTTTTACGTTTGGCAGTACTGAAAACATTTGAGATTTGCAGGTTAAGATTTGCGTCAGTTTGTGTCAAAACTGACGCAAAACCGAACCTGCTAACCTCGAATTTGACATAGACTGACAATACACTTCAGTACTGCCAAAAGTATAACACGAATCACAGGTGATTTAGCATAAACATGGCGGCTAAAACCACGTGATCTAGGGAGCCAATCAAAAATAGGACACCCCATTGTCGCCACTGTCTATATAAAGGCACTGTACAGCGGGGTAACTTTGAACAAAAAGTTCCATTTTGTTATTTCAATTTTCCTATCTATCACAGATGTTGTTACTCTATGGTATTAGCCCTATCCGATAGGGGAATATATTTTTAACGGTTGGCGACACGCACGCATTGGCGCCGACGCTAATCCTAAATGTCATATGTCAGATTATAACCTTTAAATTTTTGTGTTTTTATAACAGTGGAATACTTTTGTTATTGCAGCGCAAAGCACAGCTGTAATCAGTGAAAAAACATTTTATTATTAACCCACATAATGTAAGTACCACATTAAAACTTTATTTGCTTCAATCCGTCTTGTAGTTTTGTTTAAATATTTTTTATTGTAATAACCTACTCATTATAGTATAATTAGGGGTTACTTTGAACATGTTCAAAGTAACCTCTACACCTTATTTTTCTTTAGATAGAGTCTTATTCCTTATTGTTCTGTTACAGAATCATGACACGGGTCTACAAAAAGAAACTGGGTTGTCGGAATTATAAGAACTTTGACAATGAGACACTCGATAAGGCAATTGATGCAATAAAAACGAAGAAATTGACTTTGAGAGCAGCATCAAAAGAATTTAAAATATCACTAGGAACATTAAGCAATAAAATGAAGGGAAAGCATTTACAAAAATTTGGTCATCCCACAGCACTTACTGATGTAGAAGAATTATGTATCGTTAAATATGTACAAGTTATGGCCACATGGGGCTTTCCATTGGATCAACGTGACATACGCAAGTTTGTTATGTATTATTTGGAAAAGGTAGGAAAGACTGTCAGCATATTTAAAAACAACCTGCCTTCATCCGACTGGGTGTCCAGCTTTTTGAGCAGGCACAAAAATGAAATTTCTGTTCGGACATGTCAGAATATTAAAAACTCCAAAGCTTCTGTGTCTGTAAAGGTTATAAAAGAGTACTTTGACAATTTAAAAGAAAGTACGTTAGGAATACCTGCCACCCACATTTTTAATTTCGATGAAACAAATTTATCTGACAATCCTGGGACCAAAAAATGCATCTTTAAACGAGGAGTGAAATATCCAGAACGTATTCAAGACTTTTCTAAAAGTGCAATATCTATCATGTTTGCTGGCAGTGCATCAGGTGACATGCTACCAGCCTACGTAGTTTACAAAGCAGACAACTTGTGGAGTACCTGGTGTGAGAATGGTCCCCCGAAAACAAGATATGGAAGAACGAAGAGTGGATGGTTTGACTCCTGTGCATTTTCCGACTGGTTTGCGTCTGTTTTTGTGCCTGCGGCAAAGAAATTACCTGGCCCAAAGGCAATTATAGGGGATAATCTTTCAAGTCATTTTAATGATACAGTCATAAACCTTTGTGAAGAAAATGACATTAGATTTATTTGCTTACCCGCAAATACTACTCATCTGTGTCAGCCTCTGGACGTGGCGTTTTATGCGCCCTTAAAAAAATACTGGCGACAAATTTTAGATGAGTGGAAAATTAGTTTGAGAAGAAAGAGCAAAACTCTGTCAAAGGATGAATTTCCTGGGCTTTTAAGTAAATTATATAAGAAGCTGTATCCAGACGAAAATGAAATGTCTAACAATATGAGATCTGGATTTGAAAAATGTGGAATTTTCCACATAATCCAGATAAAGTCTTAGAACGCTTACCTGACAACATGAAATGCGATAAAAATGAAGTAGAGCAAGCAACTTCCACTGCTGTTATTGAACTATTACAAAACCTAAGAGGAGTAGAACAAGTTGTACAAAAAAGAAAAAAGAAAAGATTAAATGTTGCCGCCGGAAAAAGTATTTCTACAGCTGATTTAGAACCTGAGAATGACGAAATTTTACATGCGGAAAATAACGATAAAGAAAATGAAATTACAGAAATAAAAACTTTGGTCGCTGATAATAGTAGCAGCAGTTCAAGTAGAAGTAACTCAGAAAGCGAAAATGAGTCCGATAGTGACTCTGAAAATGATAATGATAATGAGGACATAAATCTAGAAATTGGAAAGTTTTATTTGGCGAAATTTGAAGTCAAAAATATTATTAAACACTTTGTGGGAAAAGTAATTTCGACTGCAGAATTGAAAGATAAAATGGTAGAACTTTCTTTCTTGCGTCATTCGCGCAAAATAAATTACAAATTTTCCTGGCCACATGTCCCAGACGAAGGCAGTATTCCTGTGCATGAAATTGTGAAAGCGCTGCCAAATCCTATCGCCGATCGAAGAGGAGCTTTGATTTTTTTATCAAAAAACTTAAAAAAATTTTTGAAGACGTTGGAATAACCTTTACCTTATATTTTTTTTCAATTTAATGCTCCTGTATTATTGTTTTTTGTTTTTGTATGTAACATTTTCAAAATTAAAGTATTATGCCATATATATCAGCAAATTTTAATTTCAAAAATCTCAGGTTACAATAATAAATTTATTGAAGTATACGCTCGAGTTTAGGTGTTCAAAGTAGGCCTTAGAGTGCCATATAATTGAACATAGATTTAATTTTCATGTGTGTTCAAAGTAGCCCCGAGGGCGGGGTACTTTGAACACCCATATTTAATAAAAAAAAAAGTAGAAGCAATTATTTTATCAAACTCAAATTTTCTAGATTGCTTCTCCTACTTGATGCCCAAAATTTAGCGTTTAAACGATAAAAAAAAACTTAAGCCAAAAAAAGTTATTACAAAATGAACGAAAAAAATGTTCAAAGTAGCCCCATCTTACGGTATAAGAGTTTTCACTCAACAATAATATATCATTGTAAAAATATAAAATTTAAATTATATATTGTGAAACACATATGCAGTTCAAAAAAGGTAGATGGAGAATTGTTTAATTATCTTTTAACGCATAACATTGCTTCCAGTAGTATTTCCTTATTTGCGATTTTACTGATTTTCCACTTCCTAACTTGGACAATCTGCAAAAATAATATCTAGTGGCAAATAAATCATAAATGTCAACGTCAAATTATTTTTTAATTACTAATACTACTAATTAATGAAATTGTATCTAGTATGGAATGTAAAATATTGCAGTTCCATTCGCTTTTTTCTTTGATTTTTTTTCTCTATACATACATAGGTATCTTATTCATACCATTTCTTATTTCAAACAGGCCTTCGCGATCAATATTTTTATCACTGTAAAGAACATTTAGTTAGAAAAAGTGTTCCTTGTCCACATTTAAACTTACTTGCGACATATTACTTTACAAATCATTTTAAATAACTTCAGCAAATTTTTGTTTTGACTGACTCATTATTTAAAGCAAATGCTTTAGACCTCTTTTCGCTCATCTGAATTTAAAAACATTTTCTACGATAAATGATGACAGCAGAATAGAATGTCGAGTTCGTAAACCCTGTATAGTGTGGCTATATTAATTAATTACAGAAATTTTTCTGATTTTCAAATTATTTTGTTAAATTGCAGATTAGTTAAAAATATTTCTTGAATTAATTAATAGCCAGCGTTAAACACAATCAGAAATTAGTAACGATTGTGTTTTGTGTAGCATCAATACTTTATTGCTTGACGATATAAATCACACACTTATGACATGTTTGATGTAGACAAAACACGTTGTTTGTGCTTTACCAGCCCCATCAACCATCAGATTGTTGAAAGCTGACGAGATTTATGACGATGCTTTGCAGGAGTTTACATCACTTGACCCGCATGGAGCGGTTCAAGGCGGAACTGGTTTTTAAACAATAGCGAGGAAACAAACAGAATCCCTGCAGACGCCTCATTTCGGGCGTGACTGATTGCTTCTAATCCGTTGTGGAAGGCGTCTATCGGATCCGAAAGTTATCGCCGACTATATTTAGACAAGTTCATAAAGGATATGGCAGCTGTGACTGGCAGAACTATCCATAAATAAAAATACCGTAAACGCGCTCACTTTATGGCGGCGGCCGACGTAATTTACGCGCGTCCCAGTCATTATCGAACGCCTTTTATATTAGCGTTAGCGGGGCACATTCTATTTGTTAGTGTTTTTAGCCTACCGATTGCACAGAGGCATCTAGCCGCTGTGAGGCGGCGAACACAAAGCGTCCAGAGGGTCTGTCATCGTCACCGGCATCATGGGTGGTAAGAGCCGACAGACCAGAAACGTGGCGGTATTAGCGCTTTGTCATGTCTTGGTTGAAAGTGGATAGAAGGCTGGTGGGGACGGCGCTGGCGCAGATTACACTCCTCCGAGCCAGAGCTCAGTTCGCAGCAGTTGTGTTCGAGTCGCCTTTGTATGAGTTTAGCGAATTTTCGTCCGTCGAATGCAACGTCTTTCACTTTTTTTTGTACCGAGTGTGATTTAGTATTTACGGTAGTGCTCTACGTGCGCTAGATTTCCAAATGGTGGTGCTAGAAGGCAGCAGTATGTTAACCGCCTCTGGAAACCAGTACTTACAGCCAGATTACCTGTCCCCATTGCCAACTACGGTTAGTAGCTTAAAATTACAAACAAATGAAGCGTAACTGCAAACAAAAGAAGCGCTTTTACTGTTAAACAAAAGAAATGCAAGCTTCAAGTTTCAACAGTTTGTTTCATTTTCAGTTGGACGCTAAAAAGAGTCCGCTGGCGTTATTGGCGCAGACTTGCAGTCAAATCGGGGCCGATTCGCCTTCGTCGAAGCCGCTTCTGTCCGCCCTGGAAAAGCCCAAGAAGGCTGCGTCGGAAAACGCTACCCGCTCATCGCCTGCTAGTGTAAAGGATAAAGTGGAAAAGCCACGAAGCAGTCCTGCAGAAGCTACCAAATTAGCGTTTAAACCTTACGAAAACAACGTCCTGTCCAAAAAGACGGACGATAGCCGCCCTTCATCCAAGACGGGTAGTATCCACAACATTGACATAGGCGACGAGAAGAAGGAATCGCGAACCCCTAGTAGAAAATCAGCGTCGCCGCCAAATAGCAACGGCGGCGCAACCCCCGCCCCAGAAGCTGGCAAATCCTCGCCCGCCGACAATAAATCGTCGTCGCCGTCCGCACGGGGCGCGAGCCCCATCATCCGCTCAGGCCTGGAGATCCTCCAGGGGCACCCGAAGGACATTCCGTTGGGCACGTACAAACCGGGCAGCCTCCAGCTAGGCTCAGGCTTGGGGCTGAATTCCCTCTGCTGCCCGCCGGGGCTGGAGCACACGAACCCGGCGTTCAGGCCCCCGTTTCCCGGGGGGCCGTTCTCGCACCACGCCATGGCCATGGCCGCCGCGGGCTACCCCAGTGCGACCCCCGGCCCGTATCTGAGTTACGCGCGAGTGAAAACCCCGTCGGGTGGTGAAGCGCTAGTGCCAGTGTGCAAGGACCCTTACTGTACCGGGTGCCAGTTCAGTGTGCACAACCAGCAGCTGCTCATGGCGGGTGCGTCGGGGCCGTGCCCCAGCGGGTGCACGCAATGCGACCACCAGAAGTACAACCTCGCCATGGCCGCCATGTCGCTAGTGCCTCCCGGACCGGTGCCACCCTCCTCCCTAGGATATCCACAGTTAGGTAGACCTTACGTTTGTAACTGGATAGCGGGTGACACGTATTGTGGAAAGAGGTTCGGCACCTCCGAAGAGCTGCTGCAGCACTTGCGGACGCACACCAGCGGGTCCGACGCCGCCTCCGCGGGCGCCTCCGCCGCCTCCTCGCTGCTCAACCCCCACGCGTTGCTTTCTTCGGCTGCTTTGCACAGGGCGGGGTACCCCAACCCACCCCTGAGTCCGCTCTCCGCCGCCAGGTATCATCCGTATGCGAAACCCACGTTACCGACGACGTTAGGAGCGTCGCCATATAGTGCTTTCAACCCCACCACGTTAGGCCCCTATTATTCAGCTTACTCGATGTATGGACAGCGTATCGGGGCTGCAGTGCATCCCTAGTATTAAGAATGTCTCTTCAGTTACGATACAGGCCTAGTTTAACACGTTAGCTGCCCCATATGGGCATTTAATGTGTTTAACGTGTTAATAATACGGAGGAGTCTGTGTCCATTCTTCTGCTGTGATAAATAAACATGTAAATATTTTCATGCTAAAGTGCAATCTGAATGCGAACTTAATTTAAGGCAATAAATAAGACCGTTGTAAGTTATTCTCTTTATTTCTTACAGTCTTAACACAAAAAAACTTAAGATTTGTATAGCAATGTAAGTATTAATTATGTTGAGTTTTCAGTATGCTTTAATAAAATGTTTGTAGAATTAGCCTGATTTTTAATCGTCGAAAGCTCCAAGTCGAAACCCTAAATAAAGACATGAAATACCAATGTAGCCTTCCTGATCTCATAAATTCTGCACATTCGGGCCTCGATTCCGCTTTATTGTAGTTTGTCACGCCCAATGTCAGGGTGGGCAACTTGTGCAATAAGTCAAAGCGTCGGCGTCGAGGCGCCGATGAGCTAAAGCAACACGTTCATGTTTCGCTTTGGCGCATTAATCGGTTTTTGAGATTTTAACACTTGGCTCCGACGGAAGGCATCGATCTGGTAGGTTTTTAACTTTCGGTGGAACGTTTTGTACCAGTCCAAAGCGGCTGCCGTAAGCGCAGTCAAGCGGGATATGGGTGTGAAAGCGCAATGATGAATTGCTAGCGAATGGCCTCCTCTTGGCATCTCCAATCTCTTGTACATGATGGATCACCTGGGCCTGTCGTGGGTTCATTTATCATACGTCTTGCGCTCGCATCGATGTTCACTCTCCGGACGTCACTGGCCGCTAATTGAACACCTCCGTTTCGCACATAATGTGCCAATATATCACTTGTTCGGTGCAATTTATAAAACGCTCCGTCGCCATAAATACATTGTCGTCTTTCTTTGCGGGTTTGTTTTTGTACGAATAACAAACCGTAAAACGTTCATCAAATGCCCATATATCTTTCAGATGAGATCGTTTCATGGAAATACCATGTAACATGCTGGTTTTAAAGGGTAGGTTGATAGATTTAGGAGGTAACAGGTGCTGCTTAAGCGACCGACAGTAGCAAAACAACTTAGATTGCCTGTGAAGTGAATTGCTGACATCCGTACTGCATCTCGCACTTTAATTTTGGCACGAGCAGTGCTAACGTAACAAGCTTATTTTTATTAAGCTTTGATCTTTTCTCGAACTAGATACTAATATGAGCATTGATAAATCGATGGGTGACATTTAGTTAACAGGTGAAACTTGTTTAATATACATTTGACTGCTAACAGGTGTAAGTAGCACGCTGAACGTTAATTATAGTGTTTAAATATTAATCTTTTAAATGATCGCCGACTACCAAAAAACCGCCATCTTGAGCACTATCCTGAAAGTAAGATCGATGGGTAATGTACCATTTAAAGTAGAGCTAAGTTTTCTTCAGTTATTTATGTTTCTTTACAAATTGGCCATAAATATAAAAAGTGTTTGTACCATCTTTGAAAATTAAGAGACAGTATTTCCTGGTTTTATTTAAAATTTCAAGAAGTCTCGATAGTTAGGCAACGTTATTATTGTTATTATTTAAAATTTTGATTTTAATGCATTTGTAATCAACTACATTTGAACATAATATTATTACAAAAAGTTGTAAATAACTCGCTTTCTTAAATCATAAATTTTTAACTGAATTTATTTCAATGAATTGTGTTCAATCCAAATTTTCAAATCCCTTTACATACTTTCATTGCATCTACTCTAATGTCCAAAAATATTTTGCAAGCATGACAACGTATATCTCATTATACATTTTATTATATACATACATGGCTTTTTAATTATGTTTTCAATTTTATATTTTTATATTTTCTATTATATTTCACTTATACCTACTTATATTACCATTTACAAAGTCTTTTTTGTGATCTTAAAAGCTTTAATTAGACCTACACCAACACAACTAAGTCTTCAGCTTTAAAGTACGTATGCGAAATAATTAATTTTAAGAATGATTTGGCATTTAAAATGTGTTAATGGTGTCAAAACATTCAACTAACTTCAAATTAATTTTTTGTCGAATAGCAAGGAGGCAAAATTGTAATTATAAAAAAATCTGGATTATGTATACATATGGCCCGGCAACGATGCGAGGAGAAGATGTTTCTAAGACTATGAGAGTTATATAAAAATCGCTTATATGAACAATGCTTTCGTAAAGTAGTGGATAAATTAGTTAAAAATTCAAGGAATAACTTTTGGAGAAAACGCTGGTACCCGTCAATTTTTATTTTTATTTGCGCATTTTTGGAATAAAATCTATAGGTACATACAGGATATGCAATTTTTGAAATTGTTTTTATTAATTTCTGGTCGTGTGACCTCTACTCAAAAATTAGCTTCGTGTAAGTAAACAAATGCGTTCTTTCAAATTCCGCAATAAAAAAAAAGTCATTAAAAAAACCTAAATATATTATAAAAAGTTGCAAATAAATCATACAAAATTATTTAAGTCATATACTTGGTAGTAAATGTAATTAAACGTTTTATATATTGCAATGGTACATAAAGGCTGATATTTATGTAAGTCAATGTTAAAGTTTTTATTTAAATAAAATCGTTAGATCAATATAATCAAATCGGGAAAATTTATAAAAGAATTGCATGTTTAATTGAAAGTCATTAATAGAATTTTAATAAGATGCAAACTAAGATGAAAGCTATAGTATTTGAGTATTCTTAGATGGTTTTATAAGAAAGCTCATGTAACATGTCACATATATAAGTTCTATTGAAAGAAAATTATAAAGTAAGTAGCATTCAGATAAGCTAAAGTTATAGATGGCAGAAATAATTGTAACTTAGCATAGAAAAATGTTATAATTATTGAAAAAATAATAGATTTGAAAACAACATGTAATTTGGTATTTTGCTGAAAATAAAATAGAAATTAGCCCAGTTTATTAAAAATGTATTTCGATAAGATAAAAGGGTTATACTTAAATCTACGAGGGGAAAGCAATTAAAATATTAAAAGAAGAATATAATAGTTACTCAAGAGAAGTTGGAATATTGTTTAACTAAAAATACTAACAAGAATAAGAAGCAATAATAATAAGAATTGGATGTAATTGAGTTAATTTTAATACTACAATTTATAAGAAGTTTTTTTAATTGGAGGGTCACTGATTGCTGGAGTTCTTGTGGGATTGCTGAGGACGTAAGGACCAATTGACAGACATTGACGGAGGAACTACTGGATGTTGGAAATTTTGTTGGCTTCTGACGGCGTGAATGGATGGAGTAGGAGTTAAGGAAGGAGAAGATTAATTTACATTCATATGTGGAAGTATACTTACCGTGAATACGTTTGAAAATGGGAAGTTGCAGGAGTAAAAGAGGTGTAGGTGTAGGAAAGGAACCATTTCTACAAGCATCCTAAGGTTTTGCAAGTTGGTGGCTGATTGTTCGTGGACAGTGCTTCGAGGCTGAACTGTGTGGAAGTCCGAGTAGGAGATGTAAGGAAGAGTGTCGTCTTAAGGTGATTTGGAGTTGTTAAGAGTGAAAAGAATCCAGGTGGGTTTATAATTAGTTATATTAAAACAATCTGAAATAAAAAACAATTAGAGAAGTATATTGAACTATAATGAAATACTTATCATATAATATTGAGTCACAAAGAGTTGGAAAGGATTTATATTTGTCATATTTGATTGAAAGTGTTGGGAGTCAAAAATTATTTACTTAATTTAAAAAAATAAACATCTCAATTTTATCTACTATAATGTCACGTACCACTTAAGAGTATAATTTACTCTTTCTGTTATTGTGTGCAGGGCTTCTTAATTATTTCTCCAACTTTACCTTCAAATTTTACGTACTATTCCTATATTTCCATTTACGAAAACATTTTTCTAATCTCGCAGCTTTAATGAGATCTAGACTAACGCAAGTAAGTCTTCATCGTAAAAGTACATGTTGGATAATTAATTTGAAGCATGATTTTGTACTTATTTTAAAAAAACCAATGGTACGGTAAATACTATATATACAGGGCTCGTCAACGATGTGGGAGTGGAAGATATATCTAAAACTATGAAAGCTAGATACAAATCGTATATATAAAAGTTGTAGCCAGGAAAGTAGTGTAGATTACTAAAACATTTTTGAATATACAGTGAGTCAGATAAGTGTGGCAAACAGAATTTTTGTTTTTATTTAAAATGTTAATTTTAGCGAAGTTTTAATGGACCTTTAATCAACATCATTTACATATAAGTTGCAAGTAACTAGCAAAAACATTATTTATTTCCTAAGTAAATGTAATTAAATGTAATATCTGTAAGATTCCAATTAAAAAACAATTACTTCATGTTAAAAAATAAATATCACCATTTTATTTTTTGTAATGTCCAAAAATATTTGGAAGCATCACATAGAAGAACAATTCACTATTTATTTTAGTGTGTATGTATATCGTAGGCATAAAGCAAATTTAGGCAAATGATTATTTACTTAGACATGTGTTAAGCGCTTACTGCATAGAATACTACATCTTTTGACAACAACGCGGATCGAGGACACTATGCTTACCGTGGGCACAACACCGACCGTGGTAGTGAAAAAAGCAAATATCAAAGGTTGGAACTAACCTAAACAAGCTAGAATGAGACACAATAAATTTGCCGAATTTCGTTATGTGACATTTAGGCAAATGATCATGAGCCTAAATTTGCTTTATACCTACGACATATATACATATGTATATCTTAACCATTTTTCCAACTTTCTGTTCAAATTATTTTACGTATGCCTAGATTTTCATTTAGCTTGATCGAATTGTTCCACTAATTCGATTTTTTTCCAGTACTAAGGAAGCAAAATTGTAATTATAAACAAATGCGTACTATGCATACAGGGATTGGCAACGATGCGGGGTGGAAGATATTTCTGAAACTATGAGAGTTCTATAAAAATCGCTTATATAGACGTGTAGGTACAAAGGTAATGTGTATTCAAATATTTTTGATTATACGAAATTGCTCAAGTATGTGAAGCGAGTAAAACCTATTGATGTTATTATTTAAAATGTTGAATTTAGCGCAGTTTTAATGAAACCCGTAATCCACATCATTTAAATATATGTAATATTACAAAAAACTTCCAAAAAAAGTCATATACTTTTAAGTAAATGTAATTAAATGTTATGTAGTACTGTTTGAGGCTTTCGCGGTTACTCGAGTTATTCTTCTTAGCATAGAATTTCGGCTTAGACCGCGTAGTATTTGTATGTGAACACCCAGCATTTTCTGGCTTAATGTGCCTTGCACCTTGTGAAGTCGAGCAAAAACCCCCGCGATGGCCATGCTCTTTGGTGGCTCGTGTTGTTTGAGTATCTTGAGAACGAGGATACTTAGGCAGATTTGGCCGTTTTGCTGTTTGTGCATCCATATTCACTAACGTTCCGCAAGACCTTGCAGCTTGCATCATCAGAGTGAAAGTCGCACTAAGAACCGAAGGTCGGTGTGGACCTATTTATAGTCCTCTGTGCCAGGCGCGCGGAGTGGCGTAACGCTGGTTGGCCATCACACACACAAGGTGCAAGGCACATTAAGCCAGAAAATGCTGGGTGTTCATATACAAATAATACGCGGTCTAAGCCGAAATTCTATGCTAAGGCGTGTAATTAAATGTGTTATCTGGTTAATTAAAATTTAATAGCTATACAATATTTTTTTCTACGGCCCTACATTTACTGTTATTAATTCATAAATGTGGATTTAACAAAGGTTTGCATTTATGACAGTTATAATTTATGTTTCTGCACCCGGTAGCTGTCAAAGTTAGTTATCAAAGGTAATTATAATAGTACACATTTTACTTTATTCATGATATAATGCTTTAATTATTTAAAAAACACTTTACCTCTAACGAAAGAAGTAACTAGAATAACTTTATAACCTAACTTCAAGTTTAAAATTCTAAATTTAACACCAGCTGTTTACCTTTTCCTATTCCTATTTCCTATTTCACTCTTAACACGCTGATTTATAAAAGGTGATTTGCAGTGTAACAAGCTAATACTAAAAGGGCTACTTTTAGTAGTGGTCGTAGAAAAAAGATATTTACTTAATGTTAACAAAATAAATACGATAGTAGCTAGCTCCCATAATTTCTGGAAACTGTAGATCAACTTTTCATGGAACAAATGTTTTGTGGTTTTCCAGTTTGACAGTTGAAATTTAGTTTTGATAATTCCAACAGTTATTATACAAGTCAATTTTCAAATAGGTGTTGTTAAATATGATCAATTTAACTAGAGATAATTTTTGTGCCAGGATTTACTTTGACTTTAACCACTTATTGTCTGAAGTGTCAAAAGAGGAACATTTCAAGAAAATTATATTGTTAAATTCATTAAATTCTACCTTTTTTCCGGAAGCTTCGGAGACACTTACGTCATCAAATTGGTTTCGTTACCAAGCCATTTTAGGTGTATAGAAGAATTCTCCTATGCGGAGTTGTGTATTGGCCGCTGTCAGCTGATGCGTACTTTTTATAATTTATTATTTACGGTATTCTAAGTAAGTATGTCTGAAAAAAATATTCTGTTGCTTGCTTGAGTTATGTAATTGTGTATCATCTATCAAAAGCGCGTTTTATATGGATATAGCTATAAAATTACACGTAAACAGTTAGTTTCTACTCGTACCTAGACCTACAGCTGTCATTAGATGTCATAACCAAGTTTTCGCTTTAGTTCCTGATACGGTACGTCTGGCATGAGTGGTCTCATTCAAGTTTTTCCACGGCCGGGAGTAGAAGTCGGTTTCTTTTCTATAGCATCAAAATTGTGACAGAAGTAAAGCATTAACTCCCTAGAGACAAAATAACACAAACATTTCCCTAGGGAGTTTTCATTATGACTGAAACAATTATGGCAAATTCGAGGTTAACAAGTTAGGTATTGCGTCAGTCTGTGTCAAAACTGATGCAAAACCTAAGCTGCTAACCTCGAATTTGATATAGACGTACAGTGCCACCAACTTTAAAATTTAAAAATGTCAATAAATTACGTATTAAAAAAACAGGTTTGTAGTTTTAAATCTTCCAACGTAAAAAAAATAGTATATGCAATTCGGAGAGACTGCTATTTTGTTTCGCCATCGAGTCACAAATTACTCCTCAGAAAAATAACGCATTTCCCTCCCTCATTGCATAATCTACTATTACATTTTAGTTTGCCTAAAATGTGTTCAACTTCAACCAGTAAAATTCGCAAAAATATCACCGAAATGTTTCCTGTGGAAAGCGACAATGATAATAATCTAACTGATACGGATGGAGAATATTCTAAACAACAAACAGAAAGTGATGACACTATATCTGACGATTCTGATTTTTCTTATAATTCAATAGTTGGTAGGGTTATAAAATTTCAAAACGTCACAGATCGATAATATTTTGTGGTATATTTATTTACCATTTTTAGTTGAAAACTGCAAAAAGGAGATAAATAAGGATATAGTAACAAGGCAAATCCCCAGAAACGAGGAAAGAAAGGAAAAAACTTCAAACAGCAAAAAGAAAGAAAACGCAACAATCATCAGAGTATACATGGCATTATGTACAAAACGATGAAAGTGAAATGTAAATTCCAGCTTTTAGTGTAGAAAATGTGGTGGATCAGTCGAAATTTGTAGGCCGATCCATTACTTTCACTTATATTTTACCACCGAGATTGTAGACGATATTGTACACCAACCAAATTTGTATGCTATACAAAGAAATCCAAACAAACCGTATTACTACTGAGAAGCTACAGTAATTTTATGGAACGTTACTTTATATGTCCATTTTTGGGTTACCACGCCCCAGGATATGCTGAGCGTCAAACATCAGGGTAAGCCATGTTGCCAATTGCATATCTAGACAAAGGTGGAAGGAAATCAAACAAACTTTCGATGCAAATGATAATAACAATTTTCTGAATGATAGGAATGGTCCAGAAAGAGGCAAACTTTAAAATTCGCCCTTTCAAAAACACAGAACTGGGGATATAAAATCTTTGTATTATCAGATATAAATGGGCTTTTATATAGTTTTGAGAGATAGGTGTACTGGTAAAACTCTTCTTGCCATTGAAAAAAAAGACATTGGAGCCATCGGCATAGTGCTGTGTTTAGCAGACACAATACCCAAAAATAGAAACCATACAAACGAAATGGTTTGATAAACAAGTAGTCACTTTAACCAGAACTTTTTGTGGAGCCGAACGAACTAATGTGGTTCAAAGCTTTGACAGAAAGTAAAAACAGCAGATGATTCTAGTGCGTCCTAAAATAATCAAACAATATAATACATTTATGGGAGGCGTCGATCTCTGGAATGGCTTAATATCTTATTACAGACTTACTTTACGATCTAAAAAATAGTGCTACAAGAGTTCCTACATCTAATGGACATGGCAGTAGTAAATGCCTGGACATGAAATGAAAGCACAAGGGTTTCAAAAGTAAGACATTTTGGATTCACTGGTGTTTAGATGTGAGCGGAAGCTCTATGCTTGTAGGGAAAGACAATAAATAATAAGCGTGGAAGACCTTCGCATGTGGATGCCCAATTTGCAGCTAAAAAACATAGGGCTCCAACAAGTAGAAAAAGAACACGTTAGAAGTGTAAGTTTCTGGGGTGCAGTTTATAAACCCCATTTTATTGTGCAAAATATAATACTTATGTATGTATCACAAAAAAAAACTGCTTTGCTCTCTTTCATGGTGTCTAATACATGTAACTCCCCATGGGCATCCTTTGCTCCATTCACGGAGCTAGAAATGACATTGATTGATTGGATAAATGTAACTCTATATAATAAATATACTGTACCCCCTACCCAAGAAAAGCGGCCTTCCGTGCTTTCCAAGAATACTTCGATACTCAGCATCACTCCGTTTCGCTAATACAATGAAATGCTATGAACCAGTTATTTATAAAAAAAAACAACAAAAAATTTTTTTTGCCGACGGCCATCGCTTAAAAGTTGATGTTGCCTTCATTTTCGGAGGACCTATCGTATGAAAACGATCCAAGACTTCAAGAAGGTTCCTGGCGACCGGAATCGTGTACACATACGAACATACATCCCCCGCACAGCACGTTTAGGCACCCCCCAATACGGGGGGATTGATCTAGTGGGCTGGGATCTTCATCAAAAGATCCGCACCGCCGAGACGGAGATTTGATATAGTGGGTTCATTAGTCGGTTGGCTCGAATTTTAGAGATATTTGACTCAGAGTGGTTTTCGATATGAGGGAATTTCAATACTTCGTACACTTCGTGTCGAAGTAATAGAATAATAGAAAAATAGAAAGAAACCCCATTTTTCTCTTGTAAAATAAGTAATATTTTTTTAACGGATAAGTTGTATGAGCAACCATACATACCCATCAAAAAACAAATTATTTTGGTTATTTGATATGTTGGAAAATAAGGGGTTAAAAGGTTTCTATCTCTGAAAGAAAGCTTTGGACGACTTCGTGCTGTATCTGGCAGCCAAGCTCCTTCGCAGAGGACTGTTTATAGCTGGTTTAATGAATTTAAATTTGAACGAGTTTTACTCAGCGACGATTTTCCGGAGGAAGACCAATTTCAGCAGTTCCCGAAATAAGTATAGACGCCGTGTAAAGAATGACTCAAGAGGACAATCGAGTCACATATAGAATTATTAGGAGCACCTTGGGGGTTGGTATGACTGCAATAAACAAGATTTTACATGATCATTTGGGTGTACGAAAAGCCTGTTGTCGGTGGATACCACACAGTTTAACAGAAGCACAAAAACAACGGCGTGTGGAAACGTGTAAAAAAACTTTTAAAAAATATGATAAAGGTAGATTTACATCATCATAACTGGTGACGAAAGCTGCATGTGTAGGTATGTATTTGAACCCGAATCTAAGCCACAGTCTGCACAATGGCGTTTCTAGCAGATACTAATCCAGTTAAAGTAAAGGGATCTCGAAGTGTTGGTTGTACTTGAAAATAAACGTACTAGTACACAAACATTTCAGATCATTAAGGCAAAATGGCAACAGCTGACTACATTGTTAATGGTATATGTAAGACGTACAGTCGACAGCACATACTAATCGTCTTTGTACAGGAATTCTCATGGATGAACTGTATTTACCTTCTAAAAATGTATGTTCTGAATAGTTTATTTTAGTTATTGATATAGGTATTCTTAACGAGTATTAGATTAGGGCACCGCATTTATTTAGTTTTCGTATAACAACATTTACAGGGATCACATAAGGGCAATTATGGGGCATCGAGTAATTTTATAGTATCTTACAGTGACTTGATTAACGACAAAATGGTATTTTAAAAGACCCATAATTTTCCTTTGTTTATTCCTAACTGTAAATTTTCATTGTTAACTATTAATGATTTCGAAATAATTTACAATACTGTTTACACTAAAATTAAGCGACACGTAAATATGCTCTGTATACCTGATTATTGTCTTTTGTCAATTTTACATGCTAATCTCTGATTTGTTTTTCATAAAACAATATGGTTGTAAAACAAATGGCCTTGGCTCTTACACTTTCGGAAACAAGAAATATAGCTACTTATAAACCCTCGTGAAAAATGAAGTAGAATACATTTTTCTTTCGAGTGCTTAGATAATTCGCCTTGTTTTAAATATTTAACATTTCTAGTATCATAAAATAGTATAAAACTAGAAAGTGACATGCGATTCTTCAAAAATTACTTATTAAATAATTAAGCTACATGATGTTCCTGATTTAATTTTTGTACTACCGATAACATTTCGAACTTTAACTGTAGCACTACGAGCAATATACCTAATTATATTTTTTATTCGCAAATGTTATCTTACTATTTCCACTAATATAATACATTTCCTTGGTATGTAAACAGTACATTGTACAAGTTGAGAAAAGTGTAGTTTTTCTGTGCAAACTCGGCAGATAAACTGTCCAAACACGCCACATAAAGTATAACCTTTGTTCCTAGTAACAGTAATAACATAATATACCTACTATTCAAATTCAGCATTTAAAAATTAAAATGTGCGTTGCTATCCAGAAAAATGTTGCTATGCAGAAACGTATCACTTTTCTAAACGATTTACCGTTGCTATATAGAAAAGTACCTCTTTTTTAAATGGTTTTGTATTTAGAAATACCGTACATTTCCCCATAGTACGTGAAGAAGTAGTTAAGTTACTATATTTAAAATTTCAGCATAATGATCTAATTACGCTTTAGATATGCCATTATCGTTTTGACTACTGGCACAAAAGTAATTGCTACAACAACAGAACTAAATAGAACGTTGATACTACAACGTTGAAAATGGAAAATGTTTTAAAAAGAAATACGATTGGATACGTTGTTAATTAAAGTGGACATTTTAAGCCACTCTTTTTGCAATGGAAGTGCATTTACACAAAATAAAGAGACATTGCTTTTACTAATTTAATATGTGTACAACTTACTTGTTGTTGTGTGAATTCCATGATACTTTCAGATGTTTTAATTGCTCTTGCTTACATAGTTACATATACTACACGATTTAAATTGACATCTACTACTGAATAAAATAACTAAATATAAATTAAAATTTTTGGGACCTTATACCCTATACTGAATAATACTGCTGCTTATTGAAGAGAAATCGAGTTTTTTATTGATACATGATACATGTATACTTAAACACTCAATTAATGTAATTTCAAACTAACATCCTTTTATTTTTCATGATGGTCTATTTTTTATTCGGGTATATGAGACAACCAATTTCCAACACAATTTGCCTGCATTTAAATAGAGATAGCAAAAATACATGATAAGCATATTTTATACTTGAAGGCGAAATTCTATCAAATTGTCAATTATTGTTATTTATTACACTGCCAGAGTGGTTATTTAATCGCAATTTATCGTCTTTATTTATTTTTATTTAAATGTTTGTAAAGTGTTATAATATATTAAGGGAATTTACTTACCTTATAATTTACTACTTTCCAATTAAATATGTATATAACTTTTATCTTCATCAGTGTTGTTATAGACTATTAAACAAATCAATTAGAGTATAGTTAAGGACCTTATTACCGCACTGAGTGTAGTAATGGATATTACCGCACATTTTTTATATAAAAAATTCCTTTAATTAAGCTCCTGGGCATGACCTTGTAACGGGAAAGATCCTACAGGAAATGAGTGAAAACGGTATTAAAGCTGTACTACAAATATTCAACGCTGCAATAAGATTAACATACTTTCCAGTATTATGGAAAATCGCTCAGGTAATTATGATACCTAAACCAGGTAAGAAAGCTGATGAGATTGCCTCGTATAGACCAATAAGTCTACTACCTGTGATGTCTAAGATCTTTGAAAAAATAATACTGAAAAGACTATTGGATATTATTGAAGACCGTAAACTGATACCCGACCACCAATTTGGCTTTCGCCAATATCATGGAACAATAGAACAGGTCCATCGAGTTGTAAAGAAAATTAACAATGATCTGGAAAGAAAATGGTATTGCTCGGCCATCTTTATTGATATATCCCAAGCGTTTGATAAGGTATGGTATGAAGGTTTGTGCTACAAACTCAAGAAATGTCTGCCATATGATCTGTACGAGCTCCTGAAATCCTATCTCACTGAACGACATTTCTTAATCAAACAGCAAGATGTATTAACAGAATTAAAACCAGTCCTATCTGGAGTACCACAAGGGAGTGTGTTGGGGCCAGTACTATACCTGTTATTTACAGCAGATCTACCGAAAAGCAGGTTAACCACAATCGGCACGTTTGCCGATGACACGGCGATACTGTCATCTCATCCAAACCCAGTAAATGCATCAAGGAACCTACAAACTCATATAAATAAGTTACAGAAGTGGTTAGAAACATGGAGACTGAAAGCAAACGAAAACAAATCAGTACAGGTAACATTCACCATGAGAAGAGACAACTGTCCCCCAGTAACGCTAAATGGAAAGCAGGTCAAACAATCGGAACAAGCGAAATATTTAGGCATGCACTTAGATAGAAGATTAACATGGCAGCATCATATTTTCATGAAAAGAAAACAACTAGGCTTGAAATTCAGAACTATGTACTGGATGATTGGCAAACACTCACAATTAACAATAGAGAACAAACTGCTGTTGTATAAAACAATTATCAAGCCGATATGGACATATGGGCTTCAACTATGGGGAACGGCCAGTAACAGCAACATTGAAATCCTACAAAGGTATCAAAACAAAGTGCTACGAGCCATAGTCAACGCGCCCTGGTACGTACCCAACAAGGTGATACAAAGTGATTTGTGTGTGCCCTCCATCAAAGAGGAAATCCAACGTTATAGTGATAATTACAGTAAACGGGTTCGAGTGCATCCAAACAAACTTGTTAATAACTTAATGAACAGAACAGGTGAAATGAGAAGATTAAAAAGGTTTAAGCCATCAGACCTAACCACTAGGTTTAATTAAATGTAACTGAACGTTTGATAGATGATAAATAGCTGTATGTTAGAATAGTGCATATATAATGTAAGTAATAACTATAAGTAAGTAATACATAAGTAACTTAGGTTAAGTAACTACACACATGTCAGTAAATATGTCAAAGGTAGAACTTATTGTCCAATTAAGACAGATTGTTCAATATGTGGAGTTAATAAAAAAAAAAGAAAAAAAAAATAATGTATTGACGAAGATAAAATATTGAACGCGTTTGTTTATGGCACTTAACGAGACTCGTTTGATTGCCGCAAAACTCGGCTCACCGCCTCGTTTTGGAAATCAAACTCGTCTCGTTATGATGCTCATAATCAAACTTGTATCGTTAATATCTATAAACTAATTACATAGAGTTCTTTGAAAAATTAGGACCTCGTACTATTATTACTTATTATATATACTCATTGCTACTTAAAAAGCTAATTAATAACCAGCAACCGGTATTTAAAAAAACTATATTCTTCTTTGCAGGAATGTCTTTAATAGCTCAATCGAATACATTTAATTATAATTTTCTAGTAGAAAAACGCATCTTTGTAGCAAAATATAACATTAAAACCTGCAAAACTGAGACAATCGAACGCAGACTGATTGCTCTAAGAACATGATAACTATGAAAACAAGAAAAGTAGGTTTTTTTATATCTTCCCCTTACATGCGCCTATGTAAATAATTTCTTTCTTCCAAGCAAGTGGTCCATTGGCTATCAATACCACTAGAGAGAAAAAGATTTTTTTAACTTGAATTGTTTACTTCTAGTGGATCGCACGACCGGTGTTTAGAATTTTTTAAATAGTACGTGTTAATGATTGATTCGGCTAAAAAATAGATTAATTTGTATTCGCTTTTACCACTTGGCACAAAAATAAGAAAGTATTGCTAGTGCTTCCTGAGGTCCCCAATTTGCGATAACGCTTTTGCAATAAGATATGAATTATAGCTGTCTACATTTTTATCTCGGACTTATATTTTCCGTGCACTCCGCAAAAGTGATCTAAGCCAATAGTTAATTACCGTATTAAAAGTTGATATCCCGGGACAGGTTTTCAAAACCGTTAAATTGAAAGTTTATGTAGTTAATTTATTTCTTATCATTAAGATCTCGTAGTCGACAACAAATTTGTTAAGACGGATTTTAAGTACGGCTGTCAATCCATGCAAATTTTGTAATCGATTAATGGTTCGCTAATCGATTGGGAAGTTCTTAATTGCTAGAAAATCAGGTCTTTTCATATGCTTGCATTGACGTGCATTAAAGCTAATTAGTAGTTTATATTACAAAATCAACATAAAGTACTATGTACTATATCAGAATACGGCTGCTTTGCAATTTAAAAACTACTTATACAACATACCAGGTATTTCTTTTAATTTCAGACTTTTTAAAAATATAAGTGATATAAGTTGTAACAAAAATGTTCAGTATTTGCTCCTAAAAGTGGTGGAAAAAAGTTCACAACAATTTTCCAATAAATTCGATTATTTTCATATACGAGGTACGTATCGTAAGTAATACTCTTAATTGAAGAAATATCAAAAATAAATCTTATATATTATTTATTTAAACCTTAAGCTAAAATACATTATTTTTTCAATATAATCTCCTTCCCGGTCTAAACGTGCGGCATCTTTCAAACTATTGGAGAAATCCACTTTGGAAAAATGTTGATTTGCTAACTTTTTTATTGCCTCAAACAAGTGAAAATCTAACGGAGTTAAATTAGGACTAAAATCTGAGTGGGGCTGAACATCCGAGTTTCTGAATTGTCTGTTGAGTACCAAATGCTGTGTGCGGTTTTGCATTGTCATGGTGCAAGACAATACTAATCAACATTTTTGTGGCTGGCTGTTTATTGTGGTCTGAGAGAAGAACCCCCTGACGGTCCCAGAACACAGATACTATAGCCTTCTTGTCGTGTGACGCCGTTCCTTGATTTATTTTTAGTTTCTAGATCATAGGTAGACACCTATGTTTCATTCCAATCAGAAAAAAAGATGGTCCTCGTTTATGTCCCTCTTTATGAGATTACCGAAAATCTCCTTTTTTGAGTTCTTCGGTTACCTGGATTGGAATTCATCTAGTACATATCCTATAATACCTAAGGTTACGTATAATCTTCTTAACGACATTGTATCCACATCCCGAAACACAACAAGTCCAACTTTTTTTAAGTCCTTTCAACAACAATCAGCCTTTCTGAAAGTTTATTATCAAACAAATGGGTTTCAACTAGGTTTGTTCAAAAATGTTGTGCGTACATTTAATATACGCACATTGCTAATATCGAATGACTCTGTCACTTCTCTTTTTTTTAAATTTTAATATGGTTTTAAAGTAGTTTTAAAAATCAAACAGCGTAACAGTTCAAATTACAAATGACATAAAAATAAGAGGCGAGCATCGTCTTGCTAGATTATTGTGTATGTTTTTTACAGACCAGTACGGTGCATGTCTTATATTTTCGAGAGATCCAAAACAATTACCTTAAATCGTAGCCAAAAATAATGGACTTTAGTAGAAGTTCATTTATAAATATGAATTAGTCAGTTTAGACCATTCGGTCTAGATGGTAGAAGTACAGGAAACTATAAAATTATTTTTATTTGCAATATTTCTACCATAGATCCCGATACTATCTTGCGTACTTTTTATGGAATTTTTCACATTATTTATTAATGTCTCAGGAAGAAAAGCTTGTAATATATCGTACTTAACAGTTTTAAACAAAGAAACAAACAAAAAAACATTTTATAGTCTACTGCTATACAATTCGCACCCTTTTAAACAGTAATTTCATTTGAAGTAGAAGAAATATACAACTTCAAACAAATAGTGTAGAAATATATTCTACTGATATTAATTTTTGGAAGTTACTCGTTGCGATATGGAAAACTAGTTTTTGCAATATAAACTCTAATCTATCACATCCTGTCAAAACAGCGATTTTTTGGATAGTTATCATGAAAGTTGTCTTTTTATGGAAAAATCGTAAACAAAGTATCATCTTTTTAACTATTTTATTGAAATTTTGAATTTTTAATTTGACAGTTGTAAATTCTGAAGTCCTTTTTAATCAAATTTCGAGTTACTAGGGATCACTATACGAAAAAAATAACGTGTACAACACGTACGAGAGCAACTTTTCTTTTACTCATTTGCTTGATAAACTCGGCCTTCACCCTCGTTAATCAAACTACAAATTCGTAAAAAAAGGTATGGCTTTCATAACTATTTGTACAATATACTATTTTGCAATACTTTCTAGTTGTCATTATTCATGTCGAAATAAGACATCTACTTTTTTCATTAATGAAAAATAGTTATTTGTATAATAAGCATAGAAAATAGAATTTGTTGCACTGAGGTCAACACATGCTTTTTTGTACGAGTTTAATTAAATAAGTTTTAAAACTGTTTATTAGTACATAATTTAGTACTTCAAAAATATCCAAAACAAATAACGAACAAACTAGTTGTCAAAGCGTTTAGGGACGAACGTAAAGTGTTCTACTTTCTGTGCCTCGAATTGAATGGACGCACAGAAAGTGTTTACGGCAGCATTTCATAGCAAGGATCCTTACATAAATGAAATGTAACATTTCTATGCCCCCGAATGTTATAAAACCGCTGGCATTCTATAGGGATTGGGAAAACAATATTTTTTTTGCAACCGTGCTGAAAAGTTGATTTTTGCGGACGTTACTATTCCCGGTCACAAACTTATCGGCATGGTTGCAGAAAGAAAATAATAATGGGCTTGCGATTATAATATGCATTTTGAGTGCACACAAAATGATATGAACGCCAGATTCGCGAAATGTTTGGCTTTGTCAGAATAATTTGGCGGACTCTACTTTGTCTCCGCGGCCAAACAATCATTTCGCGGCTTAGATGTACAAATATCTATTTTTTAACGTTGACATTAGTGACGTGAACGAATAGTTATTTATGAAAAAAGTTGTAAAACGTGGGTGTATTTAAAAAAACACTCCTATTTTGCGATTTGTATAATTACGACTTGGATTTCATTTTTCTAATTGCTAGATGTTTTACTGGCAATAATAATGAAAAATTCCAGGTTAACTCAAATGAACGAGTTTACAGCATGTTACCGCCGACCTGCATTTATATTAATTGTAAATTCATAAGCAATGTTCCCTACCGTCTTTCCCAAAAAATTAAACATTTCCTCACGTTTACCCACATTATACCCTTTTGTGTTTCTAAAAACTAATAGATAGTATAGCACAAACATATCTTGTGAAATTCCAAGATGACATTCATAACTTTTCAGTAGTTATTGCTACAAAGCATCTATTAGGGTAGACTTTAACAAACTAAACAAAAACCATTGTATATATTGGTAAATATGATATCACTGATATCAGCAATGAAATTTTAGCTTAAAATCTATTTTTAATACAATATCATACGTCTATGATTTCTTAAACCACAATGTTTAGTTGTAGCTTTGCAAGCCTTTCAAGTTATAAATTAATGTAGTTATTTATACAGAAACCGCAAGATGAATGACTAAAATAATACGTTGTATAATGGTTATCATTTCCTATTCACTTTATTATGATATTGTCATCTATTTTGTGTATTAATTTCAAGTTAAAAATGATTACTAGAAATAATTCGTAATTAAGTTTGTAAGTTTAAGCCTTTATATTTATCTGGTATTAAATTTTACTATTTTAAAGCAATTTCGTTGATGGCATGAAATTATTTTTTCGAGTTAAGCCACATATAATTATATGTATCAATCATTTTAAGTATCAAAGAGTGTGATATACAGGGTGTTAGGGAAGTCGATGCAAAAATTTCTAGGGGCGAATCCTTGGCTCAACATAGGATTATTTAACTTAACTTGCCTATATACAAAGTGGCTTAGTTTAGCCGCTAGAGGGGTTTAAAAATGATTAGCTTTTTTTAAATTTTTCAAAGTCGAAAAATCTTTGATAGATCAATCATTTTAAGTATCAAAGAGTGTAATATACAGGGTGTTAGGGAAGTCGATGCAAAAATTTCTAGAGGTGAATCCTTGGCTCAACATAGGATTATTTAACTTAACTTGCCTATATACAAAGTGGCTTAGTTTAGCCGCTAGAGGGGTTTAAAAATGATTAGCTTTTTTAAATTTTTTTAAACAAAGTCGAAAAATCTTTGATAGATTTTATTTATTTTTTTGCCATTCGTTTTTACCAGTAAACTACAGCTTTTTGTGGAATAAACTTTCGAAAACTACAGGGTGTTTAAAAACTTGGTCACAATAAATTATCCATCCATATTTTTTTAACCCCCTGTATAATCATTACCAATTTTTTTTCTGGATAGTTAGGTACTTTAATTTATAAGCTTTCTAACAAAATTTTAGTTGAGTAAACGGTTTATCCACAAACAAATATTTTCTCATCCTGAATCAGTACCTACCTAATTCTAAGTTACCACTAGACTTGTAGGGATTTAGAAAATATTTTTTGTGGCTAAACCGTTTATTCATCTAAAATTTTGTAAGAGAGGGAATAGCTTCTAAATTAAGGTAACTATCCAGAAAAAAATTGCTAGTGATTATATAGGAGGTTAAAACATTTTAAAAAGCTAATAAGCTTTAAAGCTCTCTAGCGGCTAAACTAATCAACTTTGTATATAGGCAAGTTAAGTTAAATCATAATATTTTGGGCCAAGGATTCGTTACTAATTGCAATTTTATTTTGGCTAGTTTTTAATTTTTTTTTAGAACATTAAGATTTTTTTGCACTTCCGGGACTAAAGTTGATACTTTAGTCTCCGTAAACAGGGACTAAAGTAGATCATTTAATCCCTAGGGACTAAAGTAACTCATTTAATCCCTAGGGACTAAAGTAAAAATGATACCGTAACTATGGTAAATTTATGTACACACGAGGTTAGTAGGTTAGGTTTTGTTTGTCATCTGACACACACTGACGTAAAACTTAACCTGCAAATCTCGAATTTGACATATACTGACAGTACACTTCAGTACTGCCAACTGATTCAGGCTATCCAGGACCTGCTGCAATTCAGTTTGTAATAAATTATAATTGTCAGTTTCCAAATTGACAGATTCCAAATTTTGGAAATGTTTGATGATAATGTTCCCAAAAGTGCAAAAAATAGCCTATATACCTCGGGACTAAAGTGCCTAAATCCCTTGAGTGGTTATTGCCCTCGGGCTTCGCCCTCGAGGCAACAAACTCCACTCGCGGGATTAAATGGTGCACTTTAGTCCCTCATGATATAATATACTATTTTGCACTTCCGGGACTAAAGTTGATACTTTAGTTCCCGTAAACAGGGACTAAAGTAGATCATTTAATCCCTAGGGACTAAAGTAACTCATTTAATCCCTAGGGACTAAAGTAAAAATGATACCGTAACTATGGTAAATTTATGTACACACGAGGTTAGTAGGTTAGGTTTTGTTTGTCATCTGACACACACTGACGTAAAACTTAACCTGCAAATCTCGAATTTGACATATACTGACAATACACTTCAGTACTGCCAACTGATTCAGGCTATCCAGGACCTGCTGCAATTCAGTTTGTAATAAATTATAATTGTCAGTTTCCAAATTGACAGATTCCAAATTTTGGAAATGTTTGATGATAATGTTCCCAAAAGTGCAAAAAATAGCGTATATACCTCGGGACTAAAGTGCCTAAATCCCTTGAGTGGTTATTGCTCTTGGGCTTCGCCCTCGAGGCAACAACTCCACTCGCGGGATTAAATGGTGCACTTTAGTCCCTCATGATATAATATACTATTTGATAAAGACGACCGCCCATCGACGAAACGTTAACCAGTCTTTTTTAAGAGACGCAAAAACTACGTACTTATTAAAATAAAGTTAAGTACTATAATTACACTCATTGTCTTATTTTAAATAATATTAGATACTTACTCTTAAAACGCAAATTTACCAAAGACTCTAGGTGTAGTTATTTGTTTTGTAGCTAAAAGCGGAACACGCACAGTTTTTTATTTCTTATTAAAGCTTTGTCGTAAGACAAAATTTACAAATATTAATAATTAGAAGTAATATAGTAGTTTGATTGTCCCAACATCGCCGAATGGTAACGATTCGACTTGGAGGCTCTCAGGTTAAAACTTACTCTCTTACTCTTTCAGACGAGAGAAGTATGTATTGTAATCGGAAAAAAATCAGCTTCTGGGACTCCTTCAGATCTTCACGTTTCAAGGTCCCTAGATAACGAAAAACAGCGTTTTTCAATTGCTTCTGTCCGTCTGTCTGTCTGTATGTGTGGTGAGTGTCTGTCCGCCAGTTTGTCTGGCTACCTGTTGGCGGTATAACTCAAAAACTATTTGATGGAGGAAGACGATATTTTGCATGCGGACTATATGGCTACCTGGCATGAAACCGATTTCGGTCAAATATATACAGGGTGAGCACTTTAAAAATGCTTTAATTCAAGAGTTATAGTAGTTCAATAAAAGTACTAATATTTTGCACATAGCTAAGGTTTTTACTCTTGACGAAAAAGGGCATATTTTGGACCCAATACAGAATAGAAACCTTAAAAAACTAAATCCATTTTTTCTTTTAATAATTTCAAAATGTTTAGTTTCAAAACTTCCACTTGCAAGGAAAGATCCACGTAAAGTCATTTTTACGACCGACCAGAAAATATGCAGTTTCTGGAGAATTTTTTCACCAGAAAGTAACGTTTTGCCGGTCAAGATCGGAAAACGGGCATCAGGGATCGGTAAAAGCTGTTCCCGGTCCCTCGTGCCTTCTTTACTATGAAAACAAGTTTGCTTTAGTCAGCAGTATTTTTTCATGTCGTCTGTTTATGCAGTTCTTTAGTTGTTTTAACTTTCTCCTTTCCATTCAATGAAGAAAATCAGAAGGGGCTTGCCACCGACAATAAATGATACAGCTGCTGATCATGGTCATTGCTTGATTGATGGCAAAGTTTTAAAAAGTTATAATAATCACCAAAAAGTTATTTACTATACATTATTTCTAAAAGCTGACTTACTCTTTCGAATTTGGATCTAAAACTATCAAGATGGCCAACACCAAGATAGAAATTTAGGGCATTCATGTCTTAGCCTTGACAGTTCAGACCAAGGCTAAGCCGTTTTGATGTTAGTCTTGCGAGCCAACATTAACTTACATCCAAAAGAGCTTTTTCAAAATCCCTAAACGCTTGTACATCATAAAGTGTAGCAACCACAGTCATTCATAGTCGGAAATAAATTTAAAAAATTGGTTGTGAGTTTTTCTAAAAGTTGAAACTAATTTAGAATATACATCCAGTTTTAAACATGAAAAAACTATACCAAGTGTTCTATTTAAAAACCTAAAATTGAGATTATTCTCATTGAAAACTGGCCTTACCAAGAAGTTTCTTTTATATGTTCAATTGCTTATATTTCATTTATAGGACTATAGGCCTTTTAAATATTCTTATTCTTGATTTTTGTTTCTTATATCTCTTCAATGTTAGGCAAGTAGCTAGCTAACGGTTAACAAGACAGCTTTAGCTTGAAGATAAAAAGCTGAGATCATTATTATTTTAAGAATTAAGAGCTTATCTGCTTTTACGATTCGGGATTTGTATTTCTCTGTAATTTAGAAACGAAATTTATGAAGTCTGTGAAGTTTTAATGGCTTCATGATATGTAATTATATAAAGATATACGTCGATATTTATTGCGAGAATACAACCGTCGGAATAATGACTGTGCCATTATCGACAATAGCCATCAGTTAGGATATGTGGCCGTCAAAGAGCGAGCTGTAACAGCATAATGATGGCCCATCATCCAATTACCTGCTATCATCAATTCTAGCCAAACTGGTTATGGGTTACTCTTCATGAAGTGCTTCTGTCATTAATCATGTTGCGGCGGCAGGTAGAGGTCGCTGTCAGTCAAACCAGAGTCGGCTCATCAAGGGAACGAAAATAATGAACAACTACCTTGAAATTATTCCAATTTCGTTTTTAATTTGCACCTGCCATAAATATGCACGCCTGTCGTAAAAGTCCACACGGCGAGTTTAAATTATTTATGAAAAGTGAACTGCTACCCCGTGATTTACGATTATTTTCTTATAAAATCTGTTTAACGCCGCACCAAACATTGCGAAAGACTTTTAGTTCGTCTACCTTCGCCGAGTATGTTTGATGTTCTTACGTTTATTTATGTTCTTTAGGATCAAAAGGCGAGTGTTATGTGTTATAATTTATGAGTAATTAGTCTAGCGAATGTGCGGACGTGGAGTTAACATAAATAATTATGTTTATTACAGGTTTATGGATATAAAACATGTAATAAAACTTCTCACAAAAGCAGCAGTAGCGTAAATATCAGCGGTAAACACTTTGAAACTGTAAATTGGCTGAAGCTTGGGATTTTTAAATCACTCAAGGGGAATTAAGAACAACACGTCTTTGTGGAATACACAATAAATTACTCCAAGAGAGTTTTTTGTTTTTAATAATAGTGTTTAGCGTATGGTTGTTTACCGAAAACGAATTACAATTCTTCCGTAATAAATCACACCATGTCCTTCGGTGCAGAATATTTTAAAACAAACATATGCTTAAATGTTAGAAACTGTTATTTTAAGGTAATTGCCAACGGTTTTCCCCGTTATTTTATTAAATCGTTTAAACTAATAATATTGGATGAATACAACCTGACATACAATAAAATAAATGGCGTGGGTGTTTTATTGAAAACCTCAGAGCAATTTTTAATTTATTAAAAATGTTACTAAACGGTAATTGGTTACATTTTATTTTTAACGTGATACAGCAACCAAGCATATTTAATGTATTAGCAAAAGTAAGTTTTAAGAAAGCGTCTTTTTTTTTGGAAAATCGTGTTTACTCATACCAGAACATAATTACATTCAAAATTATATCTATGGTTTTAATGTCTACAGGAAAAAACATGTAAGATACAAGAGAAAAGGCAATAATATGATTCTTTTTTTAGCATAAATAAAAGCCTACAAAGCAAACAATTACTAAGAACGAAGAAAAAAAGGAGTAAATAAAGACATCTACCTTGGCACCGTAATAAACAAGCCTTGTCATCCTCTCTTGAAATAAGATGGAGAATAGACACAACAAAAGCATTGTTTATAAAAACAAAAATAAAACGGGTTATTACTATATATCATTCCAGTGCTATTATATTGCATTCAATTAATTCGAACGCTCGATGAAGTGGATGACAAAATAGACTTGTGGCGGTATAGACGCCTGAGAAAAAATTTCTTGGACAAATCTTCACGATAAAGATATTCTAGGATCATTAATAGATACACATTAATTCAGATAACCATAAGTAAAGGAAAGTTAGAAGATATGGGACACATCATGGCAAATAATCACGGATACTAATTACATTACATCTGACACTTCACCGTAGAGTGTATTGTAGAAGAGTTCCCTGAAAAGAGTCGCTTGATTCTAAAGCAAAATTGTTCAACATGACAACCGGCCTCCTCTAAACATCATATTGCGATGATGATCGCCAAAATCCTATAACGGATATGCAGGTAAAGACAAGAAAAAAATCATAGTCATTCAATAAGAGTTCAGGTCTTGTCGCTTAACAAAAGAGGCCATAACAATTCTCATTTTTAAAACGTTCGATCAAATTTGCGATATATCTAGAGAAGATTTAAGAATTGTATCGTTTTTAGAGACAATTTGAGAGCAGAATACAAAAGTTAAAAAAACCCGAAAAACTATTCCACTTTGAAATAATAGTTATTCATGTATTAAGGGCATAATCAATAGATTATAACACTAGGAAATGTTTAAAGCGCGACGCAAATAATTCTTGGGTGGGAAGAACATTTGAGAAATTTCCACTTAACAATAGTATTGCCTTACATCCGACTATATCTGTTGAAGTTGAGTACATCTAAGAAGCAGTTAGTCTCAGCTACTTAGTGAAGTTGTCTTGAAGCATTGTAGCTAGGACACATGTTCATTAAAATGTCTAAACAAACTTTTGACTGAAAAGAACAGTAGTTGCTAAATAATACAGTTTACTTTAATACAACATTAATGGATATTGGCGATCTTCACTTTGTTGACTGTGGTTTGGGAAATCCCTGTAAAATCCATGCAAAATTTAAATTTTTTCAACTGGGAGATTCGACTTCATCCCGACTCTCCCCATATTGACCTTTCCTTGAAGTATTAGTAGGAGTAGTTGGTAGCGTCTCGTTGTTAGCTGTGTTGTTATATTCCTAGTGCCGGGGCATCGACCGGTCCTCTTTAAGGAGGTTTGGCATTAAGACTTCACGGTTGCCAAATCCGAAATGGGAAATCACAGTGAGGTAGACACACAAATTTTGTAGACGTTGTGATTACTCAGCTTTAAACCAGATTTTCTAGCTTAGAACCAGAAGCTCTGTGTTTGAGCCATCTTTACTGCTGGTAGCATTTAGTATAACCAAAAATAATCAAACATTATTTTCATTTAGTTTGGCTATGGAAAAGTTCTTAATTTATGAATGCAACTATGTTTGTACTTAAATGAATTGAAAATAATGAAATAGTGAAAATAATTTTTGATCATACTATATATTTGCAATCCTAAATCAAAATTTGTAGCAGCACCAAATTGCAGATTATATAGTTTCAAAACTATTTTACGTAATATTTTCGAACACTAAAAATATTTAGGTGCGATCACCTACACGTTCTTATAGCAATAAATACTTCCATTCTATATATTATATTAGAAATTCATTGATTTTCAAAACATACAGCGAACCACACAGGCGGTTGAATATGTCTACAGGACATATTAACATCTTAATGTATGTTCAGTCGCCGGGAACTGCATACCGAATGCATTCCGTTGTGCTTTAGCGTATACAATACACATTTAGCTTTTTAACGGGAAGATAAATTTATCTGCGTAGTTGACATAATATGGTAATTTTAAAAGTCGCTGAAATTATACAAATATATAACATTTAAGCTACAAATTTTCTGCATTACTTTAGGTTTTAATTGTTTCTCTTTGTTGTTGTAGTAAGTATGTATGTACTGCATATTTGAGTACCTATGAGATCAATGGCATAATCTGTAGTCGGAGGCTTGTATACAATCTATTGTATTTATTTGCAGACGAACAATACCGACTAGTGTGAAGATTGTTATACACATAAAATACACATAAATAGTAAAACGTTACTGATTTCCTTTATCGCAGTTTTTTTATGGAACCATTGAATATTACTACATCGATTAAACCAATTTGTTTCTGTGTAAGTCATGATATGGACACGTTATATGCTAAAACACTTTGTTGGAGATGCAAGTTAAGCAACAATTTTTATTCAAATTGTAAAAGTTAATTGTTTCGAATATGCGCTAGTAAGACCCAAACGGTCAGTCATTTGACATTAACTATCAATTTTTTTATTTAATTTATAAATTTAAAACGATGCTATGGCAGTCATTACTGTATTGAGTCAGTTACTGACTGGAAGAGTCAACAGGTTAAGAGAGAAAAAACTGTATAAATACGGTAGCAGCAGAATGAAAACGTGAAGCATTTAAAAATTATAATATGAAAAGGCAAACAACATGGTGGAGTCGGCATATAAGAAAAGGGCTAAACAGGGGAAGATGTTATGAAGGAAATATCTAAAACAGATAAAAGTAATAGATTATAAAAAATACAAGCAACGGTAACCGGGAGATAGGTGTATTAGTGACAGAAGCGTGGCAGAGTTTGGAAATAAAGTGAAAAATATAACGCAGACAACGCAAAAATGTTGTTTACAATACTAAAAGTACCTATTAAGACGAGGATATCAAAAAACACTGCAACGTATTAAAAACAAAGAAGGAAAATGACTACGAGCAGATCAATAAATCAAAAAATGATGGTTAGGTGGTCAAACAGCACAAGAAAATAAATATTAACAAACTGGAGCGACAATAACACAGTAACCAAACGAAGAAAACATAACACCAGATAGATATAAGTGAACCAGTAGGGACATCGACAAAACTGAAAATAACGAAAGTTGCTGGACAGGCCAATCTTCTTCTTCTTCTTCTTCTCCTTGCTCCTTATGCCCTGATGGCGTCGGAGGACAATCTCAAACTGGAAATAGTAGTACGTGGGACCAAATAAGATAGCACTGCTATACAAAATAATAAATTGTGCCTGGAAAATAAAGAATATTTCCAAAGATTAATGATTGTACTTTATATAAGAAGGGTGACAATATGAGCTGTAACAATTAGAAGCGTACAAGATATATGATAGAATTAACGAAAGCAGCAGTAGAGTAAAAAGGAGTATAGAAAGAATCCTTAGAAGAGCTCATGCGGAATTTAGATCAGGAAAAAGCTCAACAGATTGGATCTTCAGCAAGACAACTTAGTGAAAAAGTAATAAAACACAATGGAAAATCGATTGAACTTCAGAAAGCATTCGATAGTGTGCCACAAAAAAATTAGGAAGGCCTAGAAAAGCAAGAAGTACGTACCTAACAAACTAAGACAAGTAATACACAGCTTATATACGAAAAACGAGAAACGTGAAACAAAGAGGAAACGTAAACCCTCTGCTATTTGGCCTCGTTATGGGCCGTGTAAGAAGTACAACCGAATTGACAATTGGGTACAGAATCCTACGTATATGCAGTAATAGTTGCTAAAGAGTCCTTATGTATATTCCGATGACTTAGTACTGGCTAGTTGCTAATAACCAAAAAGACCAACAAAGAAATTTGGAAGTATGGAGATACAACCTAACAGATTTTATTTGAATGTAAACATAAACAATACTGAACTGATAGTTTAGTTATTAACACAGATAAACTAAAATACCTAGGTTCGGTAACAGAAAAATTAAGGATTTCAAAGCGAGATAAACATTAAGGCAATACAACATCCCTAAACGAAAAATAGTATTGGGGAAGACAAAATTCAAAATATGTAATACTGTGTACGTGTCAACTTTATTATATGGTTGTAAATCCTGGGTATTAAACGAACGTTCGAAAAATCAAGATCCTGAAATGTCAAATAAAGTACGTGAGAATAGTAATAGAAGTTACTAGAAAAGATAGACGGCGCAATGATGATATAATAGAATTTAACGTAGAAAAATTAGAGACCGTAACAAAACGCAAACTACGATGGGTGGGATGGGATGCCGGAAGAGAGCAGTGCAAAAGAAATATGACTGAATTATTAAGCAGTCAACCAGCATAAGAAAACAGAGCTCATACGAGTATTACATATAGGGAAACGGGGAACGTTATATGAATAGGCGTTCTCAATGCAGAAGTATTTAGAACTTCCAATCAATAAGGCAGCAAAGAATCCTAAGCCTTCTCCTATTTATCCTAATGACGGCAGGTGTAAAATATATAACCGAAAAGAAAATTTGAGTCACCACCGCTGGGTACGGAAACCTAGAAGCAGTAATAGTTAAGGAGCTTTTATATTCCGATAATCAAAAATACATACAAAGAAATTTGGAAGACAAACATAAACAAAACTGAAGTGATGGGAATTGCTAAACAAACAGAGGAGGTGAATGTATACCTATATCAAAACAAAATGAAATACACAGATAAACTTAAATACTTAGGTTCGATAGTAGGAAATTACGAAAAAATTCAAAGCGAGATAAACAACGGAGTAAATGCTACATCAAGGTTATAGGTATACTAACAACCTGAACAAATCAATTATAAGAAAAAAAAAGTATGGAAGAAGACAAATATCAAAATATGTAACACTGTGCACGTGCCAACTTTACTATATGATTGTCAATCCTGGGCACTAAACGAATATTTGAAAAGCAATATGCCGGCATGTCAAATGAAGTACCTGGAAAACGCAATGGACGTTGCTCGAAGATAAAGACGGCGCAATGACGACATAATAGCATGCAAACAACTACGATGGCTGGGTCATTTGATAAGGATGCCTAAAGATAGCATCGTGAAAGCCACATGGAAGATGGGAGTTACTGGTAAGAGACCAAAGGACGTGGCAGAGGAACCTGCAATGGAGTATTAAGCATGATCTTAGAGAAATAGGAAAACTCTGGGCTCAAGCTAAATTGTGTGCAACAGAGAGAAAAAGTGAATAATATTTTCTGGGTTCAAAACCAATAAGGACAAAATCTGAAAAGGACTTTACATAGAACTTCCCTCGCATGTGGAAGTTTTGAACCTAAAAATTTTTAAAATATCAAAAGATAAAAAATAATTTAGCTTTTTAAGGTGTTTGCCCTGTATGTGTTGGGTCTAAAATACGTCGTTCTTCGTCACGAGTAAAAATCTGAGCTATGTGAAAAATATGACCTGTAGTTAATTAATAGTTCTTGAGTCAAAGCAAAGAATGATAGAATTTTATTTTTTAAGATGCTCGTCCTGTATATATTTAACGGTTTCTCTGTTTTGTGCCAGGTGGACATGTAATTCCCATGCAGAATGTCATTTTCTTACAATAAATGGTTTTTAAGTTATACCACCAACAGACGGACATACACAAACGAAAGTGAGGATATATCTAGAGACCCTGACACGTAAAGATGTGAAAAAATATCGGAAGATGATCTTATCGCGTTTGCAATACTTCCTTCGTCTTCTAGATGAGGAAAGTAACTAGCCATCGATTGTGACAGGTGGAAGAATGAAGCGGATAAGTAAGTAATTGCATAGAATTCACTGTTTGATGTAATGCAAACTAATAACTTGCGTGCAGAGAAACATAAATAAGGAGCAAATTAGAAAAAATTCTTGTTACAAAAGAATTGGTGCTATAATTAGTCGCGGTTGCTTTTAATATCTATTCGGAAGAAATAATTAAAACCGCATTGGAAGATGTTTACGAGGGAATCCTTGTGATTGGAGAACGCCTGAATAATGTAAAATATGCGGATGATACAATCCAATCGTCTTCGCAGACAGTCTTGACAGCCTACAAACCCTTATATCACGTTTATCAGAAACAAGTCGAACATATGGACTCGAATTTAATATTAAAAGAAGCAAAATATATGGTTGTCAGTAAAAACCAAACACCACCTGGACAATCTCTACATCAACAACCGATAGCAAAAGTTAATAGCTATACTTACCTGGGAACAAACATTAATGGCCAGTGGGACCACGCAGTTGAGATAAAGCAGCGCATTGAGAAAGTCAGAACTGCATTCACCAAGATGAAGAACGTCTTCAAAAGCCGTGACTTATCACTTATCACTAAAAATTAAGACTCGCCTACTACGATGCTACGTGTTTTCAGTCCTCCTTTACGGTGTTGAATCCAGGACATTGACTGAGGCATCTATAAAAAGACTCGAGGCCTTCGAAATGTGGTGCTACCGGCGAATATTGAGAATCTCCTGGGTGAACCGTATTACCACCGTAGAGGTATTACGCAGAATGAACAAAAAGTATGAAATACTTTTTAATGTAAAAAGTCGCAAGCTCGAATATCTGGGCCACGTTATGAGGAACGAGTAACGTTATGGCCTACTGCAACTTATACTACAAGACAAAGTATATGGAAAAAGAGGCTCAGGAAGAAGGAGGATTTCATGGCTGCAGAACTTAAGAAAATGGTTCTCCCTCATCACTACAGGACTTTTCCGTGCAACAACCAATAAAGTTAACATAGCCATACTGGTCGCCAACATTCGGAACGAATAGGCGCCAATAGAAGGAGAAGAAGTGTCGCTAGCTTTCTTTATTTATTATCTATTATCTAAAAAAGATCAGCTGAATTGGTATATATCTATAAAAGGTGTTTACAGCTGCCGTTGTCTTCTTTTCTCAACTATTTTCTCCATTTATCTCTGTCTTCTCATTCCCTCTTTTCCAATCTTCTTCTCTCCATTGCTTCATCCACTTCGATTCTAAGTGATCTTAGGTGGTTTCCTCTGTTTCTCTTTTTTGTAGGGCTCCAGTCTTTCTTTATTCATCTATTTTCGTCTACTCTTTTAACGTGTCCGTACCATATTAACCTTTATTCTTCTGTAAATCTGAGTGTATCTTTGTGCATCTTCCTCGATTTCCATTCTCCTTGTAATTTTTTCGTTCTTAATTCCATATATCCTTGTAACCAGGCAACATCTTCGTCAATACTTCATTTACTTCGCCGCTGCTGAGTTTTTGTTTTTCCTATTTGTTACCCAGTTTTCAGCACCGTAAGTCATTATACTTCGCACAATTGTGTTATAAATTCTTTCTGCTGTATTTTTAGTGACATGGTATACCTACAGATGAATAATAAATTCTTCGTGTGGAGCTCAGAATATTTCAAACAAAGTTTCTGAAAAACAGCATTATGGGATGAGGCGTTGTCATGCTGCAGCATGACACTGTGGCTAAGCATTCCCCTGCGTTTCAGTTTAATATTTTCCCTCAATTTACTTAAAAGAGACGCATAATAGTCTCCAGTAATCGTATGTCCTTTTTTTTAAAAATCTATGAGTATAACACCTCTTGAATCCCAAAAAAACTGAAAGCATCATCTTGCCGGCCGATGGTTGACTCGAAACTTTTTTGGGGGCGGCGAATTACTGTGCCGCCATTGCATGCTGGATTGTTTTGTCTCAGGATCAAAGTGATGAACCCAGCTTTCGTCCATTGTAACGATTTTGTCAAAAAATTATCAGGATCAGCTTTAGAATAATTTAAAAGTTGACGACAAATGTCGACTCGATCCTGCTTTTGAAAAGGTGTCAGCATGCGTGGCACCCACCTGGCAGATACCTTATTCAGGTGTAACTTATCGTGTAAAATAGATCTTACCGACCAATCGCTAATCTTTGTACTTCTTACTATCTCATCCACCGTAATTCTTCTGTCCTCCATAACTAATTTTTGCACTTTTGCCACCATTTCTTCATTTTGTGCAGTTGCAGGGCGCCCGCTTCTTTCATCGTCTTCTAAGCTTATTCTTCCATGTTTAAATTCTATTGCTCAACGTCTAACTATAGATTCTGAAGGTGCAGACTCCCCATATACATTTCTTAAACGTTCCGAAATTTTCGTGAAGTGAATTCCCTCTTTTGTGAGAAATTTTATTACAGCGCGGTACTCGATTTTTTCCATTTTCGATTATCCTGTTATATTCTGTTTTATAAATCAGAAGTTAATAAACGAAACTTTATGAAATTTTCAGGCACAACTACCAAAACTTTGACAATTATGACAATCAAGAAATTTTGTTTTTTTTCCATGGCCTAATGAGATCGGCAGAACTTTTCTCGGTCCCCTCGTATACTACTTTATGAGTTATACAAATTTCAGTATAGATAATTCTATATTTCTTTCTTTATTAATCTTTCCTCTGTATACCCAAGGAGTGTCGAGGATTCTTGTTAATCCATTTGTGATTTACAAAACTTCGTAAATTCCTTCCTATCCTATGTGTTCTATGCATTCTGTTGCATGGTTCTACGTATTATACCTTCTTTTTAATATTTTTCCCATTGCCTGGTTCCAGGTTTTTTCGCCCCTCCTCTCTTTCTCCTTCCATATGCTCTTGCTTCCCACAGTTGTTTGGCTTCTTTTGCTTGTCTATTATAAAGACATAGTTATAACCTTTTATATAATTACCAAGTGTACCAGCTGAAGAATAGTGTAACGGATATTTTGTCATATCGTAACTACAATGAACTTTTATATCTTAAATTCGTTGTGGTAAACACAGAAACATTAATATATTTTCATTTAGAAAGTCATATCCAAAAATCTGAAATTATTAAAAAGTTAAATTGTTAATAGCAAAACTTCAATGTTTTTAAAGGAAAATTCTTTAGCACGGCATGTAATGGCCATCTACCAAAGTTAAAAAAATCTGTTGAATTTTATTTTATCAAATAAAATATTTTGTTTGAAGTATTTAGAAGGCTGTTTGTATTTCACTTTTACGTTTTGAAAGTCATTATTGTATATTTATTATACCCAAGTTAGGCTTTACCAGAAATATTATTACTTATCTTTCGGGCTATTTAAATTTTTATTTATAGGAAATGCTTGTTTCGTAACGAGTTCTGAAAATATACCTAGTACCTAACCAGTCTTAGCAACAGAAATGTCCTACCAAACTTTTCAAAGTACTACGTTTCATTGTATTTTATGGAATTTGATAGATCTGATGAGTATAGTGTCTCTCTAAACAATTATTTCAGTTTGGGCTGGTTACGGTGGTTATGCCACTGGGCCCCTATTAATATCCGCCATTCTGAAAAATATGTGTTCTTTCGGTACGTTGTCAGACACCCTGTACACATTAGGGTGGTTCTACGTTATACTTAGTGGAAAAAACTTTTTCGAATTTTTTTGGTCGCACCCCCTAAAGTCGTTCTAATGCCGAAAAAACAAACGTATACAAAATTTGAACCCAATCGAATAATATTAACACGTGCCACCGAGCCCCGAAAGTTTCCAAATTGCAGATTTTAACTTAATTCACTTATTATCAATTAATATCTCGCGAACATTAAGTCGTATCGAAATTTTGATAATGACATAAATAAAAGGAAATTTAATTTGCTACTAATTTAGTTATATGCATTTTTTTTTTGTAAACTTGTTGGAATTTAAAAAATATGCATTAAGTATTAAAAAAAGGTAAAAATTCTTGAAAAATTGCTTTTTTATATTAATAACTAAAAATATAATATAATTAAGCAAATATATTTATTTACAAATTAAATAAAACGAACAATATTAAATAATTACTGAAGTTACATAAATTGACAGAATTATATTTACAAACTTAAGAATAAAACAAATATAGCAAGTTACCTATATGTAAAACTATTAAATGCATATCACAATAGTTACTTTTTTTTTCTAAGGAAACTTTACTGGAATCCGGATATTGACGCCGAGAATCACTAACAACTTGTAGCAAGTACTGTTTTTGGTCCTCTTTCTTGGTAATTAAGCTATTATATTTTTCGACCAGTTTAATACTTCTTTGCGCAATATCATTTGTGACGTGAAGCAAACAATTACATATACTTAGGTACTTAAATTTTCCATTTCTTCGTAAGTTCATTTTCTTATTGCATCTTCTCTTTCCAGTCGTTATTCAGTTCTCTTCTCTTGTTGATGTAACCTGATATCAATACCAAGCATACTACTCTTTTTGCCTTTGAAGAGGCAAAAACTGTTTATCTTCTACATCTATTAATTCTAGAGCGTTCGCATGTGCGATATCGAACACGTCGTCAAATTTTTCATAAAATTGTTATTCCTTCCTTTTATGAATCCGTTCTTTTATTTCCTTGTTTTAGCAGACTCCTTCATTTAGAGTATAATCAGTGTTGAATTCAGACTCATTACTCCGGGGGGAAAATGAAACGTCTGGGGGGTATTTTTACCTATTCCCGCGCAATCCACCCATTCTTTTATAGATAGAAAAAACATGAATATGAAGTGGTAATGTTTCCGGGGGTGAATTTTGTACTGCCCGGGGGGGAATTTCCCCCCCCGGTCACCCCCCTGGATTCAACACTGAGTATAATAATTCCAGCTTTTGTACAGAATGATGTTTTTCCTTAGCTGGAATCCGTGCTTTTTACCAAAACACTATTCCTTGAATAATTAATTTTGCACTTTTATGTAAATTCAATTTAACTATACGCATATTAAAAAAAGTACTTGTAAAACTTGTTCGTTTGAGAGCAATTTACTACCAATAATTTAATGTGCATCATTTCCTATTAAAAGTGCTTAGTCTTTTTCACGAAGAACCTTTGACGTTGAGGCCATTTTATGCTTTAAAATTTGAAAATGGTATATCCTCCCTCTAAACATCTGGTTTGTATTGACAAACAAAGAAACTGTGTTCGACAGTTTGACTCGTTTTTTTTTAAATAACGGATTCTAAAAATATTTCAATATACTTAAAATTGGTAAAAAAAATTATTATTGAATTTCAAACATTTATATATCATAAGATCTATTTACTTGTAATATCAAAAATCGCCTAAAATTGAATAATGGATTGCAATTTACTTCAAAATTGTAATACTTCTACGTTTTCAAATTAAAAATAGAAAGAAAAAAAATCGAATTATTACGTTTTTCTAACACTTGACGCATTTTTTTAACATCTGGTAAGTTTGCGGACAAATTGCATATAACTACAATTGTAGAAAATAAAATTTCCTTTTATTTATGTTATTATCAAAATTTCGATAGCACTTCCGGTTCGTCAGATATTAATTGATAACAAGTGAATTCAATTAAAATCTGCAATTCGGAAACTTCCAACGCTCGGTGGCACGTGTTAATATTGTTCGATTGGGCTAAAATTTTTTATGAGTTAGTTTTTTTGGCATTGGAACGAATGTAGGGGGTGCGACTAACAAAATTCCGTGGTTGCAAAATTAGAACCACCCTAGTACACATAGGTATATGTGGTTACATCAACTTATTTTAGCTTACAGCTTTTCCAGCCGAACTTAGGCTACATTGTTTAGGAACACCCTATAAGTATACATGCAGTTGCTGTTGTTGATCAGTTAGGCACAGCCAAATCCATAAGTTTGCTCGTTAGCACGTAGACCGGCGCAAAACGTTTGATTATTGTTTTACAGGATTCCAACTGAAAAATAATGCAGTGTCAAGGTTATGCAAAACCATATCATCTCTGCAAGAAAACAAATTTGATCAATTTAGTGGCTTTTAAATTGCTACGCATTTCGGGATTTCTGTATGAAATGCAAGAAAATGGATATGCGCGTGATGTCTCGCGTAATTTCCGCTATTCAAATATAGAAAGAGAGAATCGGCCCTGATAGCAAAGAAGGGAAGCGAAGTAGCAGTTCTGATAGCAAGCAGAGATAAGCCGTCAAGTGTGTCACATGCCATCAAGAGTCTAATCTAAATCGCATTACCATGTCGAGCAGGCACGGCTTCTTCGTGCGCCTTCTTATTCTTCTTCCGGTCTGACACTTGCACGATTATATGTTGATTTATTATATTATCGCATTTTCCTACATGCGAATGTTATGGGGAAAGTCAGAACTGACAGTTACCTCATTATTTTTATAACAAACCTACAATACTCTATCGATTTATATGTCTTTATAAATTTTACTGTTATTCAAAGTGCGTTGTGCGCTTTCGCAAACAACTTCGCCTTTCCTCGACGCCTGATTGACATGGCAAGTTTATTTTGCTTTGAAATACAGTTGCGCTACATAATTACGAAACACAAAGAACTAATTTATCATAATTAATCTGTCACTATTGTAATTTAATTCGTATGAGTTGATATGAATATTTTTTTTTATATTCAGTCTCCTTGATTATGAAAAAATAATGAAAATAATTAATAGAACTATACTGACAATTGCAGCTTAAGGTATTGCAGAAAAAATAAAATATGAAACAAAAACAAAAACACTTACGAAATTATAAATTATTGTAATATGGAAAGAACTACTAAGAATTTTGAGATATCTACAACAACGTTTTTTAGTTCCCTACTGTTTTACCTGTTCACTTATAGTACAAACATTGATTTAGGAATAACACAATAATTACTAAATTAATTAAACTTTTTTGTGTATGGTAGCAATTATCATGTGATTGCGTAAGATATTCGACTACCATCTCATTGTGTTATTTTAATTTCCATTAAATTATTACGTTTAGATTATCGTGGAAAATGTGACAGGATAATTACTGCTCGCTGTTCATGTCAGTTAATAGCGACTTGCAACCCAATTTTCTTTTTTTTTTTCGATAATACACCGTAAAACGTTTCAGCCTTTTTCGTTTTGTTTTAGTTAGTAGTATCGCTATTTAATTATTGTTTAAGATGGGTATGTAATACAATTGTAGTAGTGTTCAACAAAAAGGTGCAAACAATGGCATACGATCTAGTGCATAAATGAATGTACCTATTTATTATTTGGCACCTCAATCATTTGACTCTGAAAATAGGGTCCAGTAGCTAACATATTATTATTTCCGTATAAAATACATTAGAAACTAATATTTCCCTGGTGTTTTGCATGGTGTAATTTATGACTAATACACTTTGGACTTATTATTAGCCTATTAATATAAAACGTATTCATCAATTTACAATTGTTCGAGCAGTTGCTCAGCGAGTTGAGAATATTACACTCGATTTTCTACAGTCTTAATTGTCATTAAATTAGGATTCTTTATCAAGCGGACAAAAGTCGTATAATTATGCTACATGAAAAGTCTGCACAATTGAAACGAGTTGAATGTTAATTTTCCAAAAGACAACTTTAAATAAATACTGGAGCTGCCGTTTTCAGGCGATGCTGTTTTCGAACAATAATGTCTTGCTGTTACGGCTTGATCACCGGCTTAAATTGGCAAACTTCTAAATAAGTACTTTTGAGTACAGTCAGCATGATTAGAGGAATTCTAAACAACCTTTATTTATGAGTAAGACAAACACAACTGAGTAACCGTAATTCGATAGAAAAATAAGCGGTGAAACCTTCATTGTACTAATTGATTATTGATGCTAAAGTAGTATAAAATTTTAGAAGTAATGATTTCATTTGTCTGGGTAGTTTGGAATTGTTAGATAACTTAATTATATTTGACGTTAAGTGGTTGTGCAATCCATTGGTTTTGATTGAGCAGAAATTATAAAAGTATATAAAAGTCTCAGGAATGTAATTACTCATAGTAATATAGCCAATTAGGTTTCTGAAATGTTGAAATTGCGGTTCTCCTCAATATTTTCTTTCAATATGAATATAATAATTACTTTCCTAATCAGTCGTGCATTTGCCGTGGTATTCACTGATAAAGTGATAATTGAAGAATTCTGTTATTCCTTTGTTTAAAGTTAAAAAGGTTAGCCTTGGCGTAATTAGTATTTTTCATACGTGTCATAAGTTTTGATAAAAGTAAATGTTGGTAAACTTAAACCTAGCTTTAATCGGATAGTCATTTAGTGCTGCTTGCCCACGTCTCTCATTTAATATTGAAAGTTTTGGTGGTTTAGCTTCAGGGTTGAGTTTGTATTTGTAGCTTGACTTGAATGTGGTAACACATATTTGTTGAAGTTCAAAAGTTCGCATTTTTTAGTATGGAAAAAGTGTGGTTTAATGTTTAAAAATAGTTTGTATAAAAACTAATACACTCTTCTTGCAATTACTTGGTTACTAGGTCTAACATATAAAATATAAAAGAAATCTTAAATAGGTTACGCTAAAATTAATATCTTGTTTAAGCTTTATATTGTAATGAACAATTG
>OW679194.1:227648968-227830707 GCA_940337035.1 Agriotes lineatus | reverse complement strand
TCTTGATTTGAAAAGTTTGGTTAGGAAAACAATATTACAGCCAAATAATTTCAAAATATCCAAGATGCTTTACTGGAATTACGTTTCCTTTGCCTTGGCAAACTTCTTCAGATTCACATATTTACATATTATGCATATTTACAAGATAAATGAGTTTCCTTGGATAATTTAAAACATTTCGAAAAAATTTAAAACACTAATTACACATGAAATATTTAGAGGGAGGAATTAACACTCCCTTTCATTATTTTTAAATATTTTGCAAAGCAAATAAAAATTTTTGCCAGTCACGTCAGATTATTTAACGTATTGATCCTCAATACATCATCTGACGTGACTGGCAAAAATTTTTATTTGCTTTGCAAAATATGTGCTATTTAAAAATAATGAAAGGGGTGTTAATTCCTCCCTCTAAATATTTCATGTATAATTAGTGTTTTTAATTTTTTCGAAATGTTTTAAATTATCCAAGGAAACTCATTTATCTTGTAAATATGCATAATATGTAAATATGTGAATCTGAAGAAGTTTGCCAAGACAAACGAAACATAATTCCAGTAAAGCATCTTGGATATTTCGAAATTATTTGGCTGTAATTTTGTTTTCCTAACCAAACTTTTCAAACCTTCAACATTCAGCCGTATAAATTTTACATTTCTCCTTAAAAATTATTCTTGATTTACAATTTTTTTGTTGGGTAATTATTACAGTAATTAATGTTGACAAAAAATTAAAACCTTCATAAACAATATGTATTTGGCGCTTTTACGAGCCTTCTTCAGTGTTAAAGTTTTACAAATTTACATATTTAATTTACATTGTATCGATTATGAAAAATGAGTTATTTACATTTTGTATATGGGTAGTTTAACGTGGTGGCATTATACACACCATATAATTTCACTACGTTAAACTATCCATATACAAAAAGTAAATAACTAATTGTTCATAATCGATAAAATGTAAATTCAATATGTAAATTTGTACAACTTTACACTGAACAGTGAACACACTGAAGAAGGCTCGTAAAAAGCTGAATATATATTGTTTATGAAGGTTTGAATTTTTCTTCAACATTAATGACTGCAATAGGTAAGTAACAAAAAATTTTAAAATTAAGAATAATGTGAATTTCTTTCATGTGGCGCCTAATTGTCCACGCGCCTAAAGTTGCGGCGCCTAAACGTCCAGGCGCCTAATAGCATCCGCGTCTAAAAGCTTCGCGCCTAAAAGCTCGCGCCTAATAATGCGCGCCTAAAGGTGCCCGCCTAAACGTCCCTTTCCGTGTTTAAAGTGTCTATTGCCATTTCATGGTTCCACATGAAACTTTAACCTCTCTCTAGTTTCTAACTTCATTTATTGTTCAGACGGCAGGCTTCGCACACAATTTCCAATGTTCATAGCACTAAAATCCGATTTGTCAATATTGGGCACTAGACGGTGCAAATTACTTCATGGTGAATTTAAAGGGCAATATGCACTTTATAGTAATCGTGTATCAGTGACCTTCCACTCTGCACGTAGCGAAAATTTAATTAACACTATTAGATATTGCTTACAAGTTCCACGACGAATAGTGAAGGTCCCCAGACAACTATTAAAACTACTTCAAAATAGTTGCAACTTTAAAGCCGCATTTCAGTAGCATATTCGTCGCCGTTAAGTTATGAAAATTGGAAGGTCGTCCCAAAGGTAACTACGACGTTTTCAATAACGGAAAAGCTGCGTACAGCTACAACGTAACCAGTAGTGGTAAAAACTAAGTGGCAGCAACTGTCGATTTGACAAATATTAAAGTCATAGTTTCAGTGGCGGTTACGTAGTAGTTACTGATTCGAGGTTCTTGTCTCAGTGACGAGTAATTTGGTGCTAGGTGAGGGAGACTATTTGGTCATCCTGACTAAGATGATTTTTTCTGCCTGTCTGTCCGTTTCTGTCATGTTAACGTACTTCCAGAACCGTCAATAATATTACATATCTCAGTTTGTTAATATTAACATCTTTGTAGATGAATCCTTGTTTGGATTCACAAAGTATAAAGCATGTAAAGCCAAAAAAATATGGGCAACAACTATTTCTACTTTTACATTTTTCGAAACTTGTTTAAAGATTGAAAGTAGTATTGTGAAAATGAAAGTGAATGTTAGATTTTTTAATGATTCGGGTTTTCTTTAATAATGTAACACTTTAACTAGAAAAAATACGCCACATAATAAATCGTATAGTCAAAATTATACCCATTCGGAGTCACGTGACTTTTGTTTGTCTCTGTTCATCTTTAGTAAAATAGATGAAATGGAAGAAATTTGAAAAAAAGGCATGTCGATTCATAAAATTAATTTTAAAAATTTGACGTTTCTAATCTGTCAGATTATATTTTTCGTGTAAGTTATTGAGATAAGGGTAATAAAACCTAAAATTGTTGAGCCGAAAACTGGAAATTAAAAGAAACCATCGGACATGCGGTATAACGAGCAGTCACAACAATTAATTTGAATATTATGCGTTTTTTTTATGAAGAGTACAATATTAATAATAGTAAATCAACAGTTTCACCCTCCAACGCTGTTCGCCGTGCCTCTCTTGCGTTAAATATCTCGGAGAGCACAATTTACCGAAAATATGAGCCAGAAAGTGAAGAATGCAAAAACGGAACTCGACGAAGCAGTCAAGACACTGTATATAAAATGTATGTAGCTAAAGAATTTGTAACCATAAAAAATCTAAAAAATGCTTGGTTGAAGAATCTGGAGATTTTTCACATTCAGTTTCTTCCCTAAATAGATTGTGCAAGGAAATAGGCTTCAAATGGCAATGTTCTATAACAGAATATGCATGCACAGAAATTGACTTAAAATTTGCTATACGCAGCAGGTTTTTAATGTAGCAGCTGACATATCTTTATTATATTTACATTTTACGACATGTTATGTTTTCTTTAACCTGTAAATTCAGTTTGATTTCATATAAGAAAATAAACCCGTAGCAACCTTGTTTTAGAAATTGGCATATGTCAGGATAACCTACAAAACGGAATGTCATTTATTTCCCTAAAATTGCATTTTTAAGAATCGACATACGTAAAATTACTAGATTATCACGTGACTCCGAAGGGGTATAAATTTGACTATATATGAGTAATTATTGGTGATTGCAATTTTCCTTATAAGAAGATGTACAGGGTCCGTCAGAATGACGTATCCATTTTCAAAGTTAATTCATTTCATAATATAATGCGATATAAATTCAAATCAAGTCGCCATGCTTTTGCGATAAATGGAAATTTAAGAAAGTTGTCAGTGTTTGCGAGAAATGTCAGTGTAGCTGTGAATATAGAGCATTGGTCAAATATTCAACGTTCTTTTGCGGTTGAAGCTTATTTTAAAAATAACAATTCTGTTGTAACCACCCAGCGTTTATTTCGTCGTTGCTTTCATTTAAATCCACGAGATGCAGTTCCTAGTCGAATAACAATTAAAAAGTGGGGACACAAGTTTCGCACTACTGCCTCATGTGAAAGGGCAGGAGCAGCTTCAAGAGTCCCAGCAGCGAGAAGGAGGTCACTTGACTGATGTAATGTTTAAAAAATAAAATTTCCGTGTTTCCTGAAGAACCTTTTGTATGATTTTTGAATACAAATTTAGCCGTTAACAAAAACAACTCAATTTAAAATGGATACTTCATTCTGCCGGACCTTGTATTTAGTAATTGTTATACGAGTACGTCACATTCAACAATTGTTAATAGATTTTGTTACGTCTTCTGCCCTTCTTCGATTTTAGACCTAAATATTATGTAGTCGTTTGCGCATGAAGTATTTAGAGGTAGTAAGCAATATTTCTGAATTGCCAATTTACTTGAAATTCTCTCTGAGTTTGGTGCGTATTCTTTCCCTCTGTTTTTCCTTTGTGTCCCTTAACAGCTACGTAGCCGGCCAACCTATTTATCTTAGACGTAATTTCTAGTGGTAAGTGAGGACAACGTGTTTGAATTTTGCAACCAACTTAAAATTGCCTTCACTTCTTAGCTAAAACCCATAATAGCAACATGTAGACTGCGTTTTACACAACATAGGCTAACGTTTTATATTATATACTCTTATGCATAGGACAGGTTCCGAATATTTAAAAAAATTAAAGTATAGCATAAACTAAAACTGGAAATAAATTATTTTCGGCAATTTTTCAACATGGTAAAGTTTCTTTAGATCGCTAAACTACAAGAGAGTTAGTTTAGTTGAAACGAAAATATGGGGTACGAATCGGAATCTGGTCACCCAATTCAATGTAATAATACACGTATAAACTTATAGTTATTAATTCAAGGCAGCTATGAAATTTATGGCCAGCGAGTCCAGCACAGCCAAAACTAATACTGTGGGATTTTCCCCTGATTATCGGAATTACTAGCCAACCCGCCCTCCGGGCAGATACAATTTCTTATAATATAATCCACGGGTAGGTTACAAAATGACATTGTAAATTACAGGACGCCAGCGAGAGAAATTATAGTGTAGTAATCTCTTCAGTTTTAAATTAGATAAAGGACAGAATTATAACAAAATATGCAAAATAGTAAAAAATGCCACTAACAAGTAATAAGCAAAACAACAGTTGAGATGCATATGGGAAAGAACCTTGTTTAAAAAATACCTACTGGTTTTAGGTTGTATATCAAACTTGCTTCTCAATCGTAAATCATCATTTCTTAACTAATTGACTATGAAGCCGCGGCTTTACACAGTGCATGAGGAATAATGTACTTTGCGCCATCGTATAAGGCTTTATAGGACATAAAACTCATCAGGCACTTTCTATAATTATCCTTGCGGTGTACTCAACATAAAACTATCATTTTAACGTTCATTGGACATTTCTATGTTTTCCATGAGCGTCGCATTAATTGCTAATGTCAAATGTCTCTATATTTTAATATTATCCTCGTTTTCTAGTTCTTTGAATAGAATAAAAAATGGCAAATTATAACTTTGATTATAACTCATTCAGTACCTATCTGTTATAGAATATATAGCAATACTTTTTATTATTCAGTATTCTGATACGATAGATTTCAAAGCGTTAATAAGGTCATATGTAAATGACCGCAGCTCTATTACAAGCGCATTGATTTGCATTCATTAAAATTTAGAGATTGTTGCATGCAGAATAGCTGTTTATTTTTATTAAAATATAAATGTGAAAAATAATTAATAGAAATCTTTTAAGAAAATACCGTTGAAAGATACGAAGATGTTACACTATGTAGAAACTCATTGGGTTAGTAGGACACTTTGTCGTAGACTATTTTAAAATGAACTTCTTTTGGAATTGCGTTATCGTTTACTACGAGCCCAGAATCACATCATTTAGCCCAGTTAAGGTTTTTCAGGTATCTTTATATTGTACCAACAAAAGCAAATATTTTTGGACAATATTTTTATTTCATAATTGTAGGAGTTTTTAGCAATAATTTAAACAGCTTAAGCAATAACCAATACAAAAGATAGTCAAGAAACACTAAATTAAAAATAAATTATAGATTCATTCCATTTGGCCCATGTGATCAAAATATCATTTCGTTCACAGTAGCATGTTTTGATTGAAGTGAAACAAGCTGTTTGTTGTTTAGTAACATACAGTCTGGTGTGGCAAAATTTCCAAACAATTGCTATTATCGTATTATAGTGTATGAAACATTATGAAAATATAAGACAATAGGATCCATAGCAGAAAAGCCAAATTTGGGACTAACTCCAGAGCTTTACGTTTCTGGGTCGAATTATATGATTCTCAGCTCGTATATTTGAGCAGATCTTTTTCTGAAGTGTTTTTTTAATATTAAAAAAATCTGGTAATTTTATTTTAGATAGCTGGTTAAACAGGAAAGATCAAAAATCCAAATACAAACAATATATGACAAAAATCAATATAGTTAAAATATTCAATCACTTACGATTATCATTAATTGCATTTCATAACACCTACTTGTTATTTGTCAATAACAGAACTGTCAACCTGACTGAAAAGTTCCCCAAAACAGAGATGGCTGTTATACATTTAACAGCCTAGGTCGTTAAGAAATAACAGAACAGTAACATTTTATTATTGGCAATACTGAAATGTATTGTTGGTGACACTGTAAGTCTATGTCAAATTCGAGGTTAGCAGGTTAGGATTTGCGTCGCTCTGTGTCAAAACTGACGCAAAACCTCAGTTTCAGTTTGTTTCGCTGATGGTTTTTAACTGTCTTACAGAAGAGGTCTCTATACTTCATTTGATAGGGTGCCAATATCATAGCCACGACAGAATATCGACAATTATAATTAACTTTTATATTTACTACGTTATTACGATTACTGTTAGTAAATTAATTGAAATACATATCGGGGTATTGTGTGCCCCTGTATAATTCTAAGTGACACCCAACCTGCCCCTCTTAGAGAAAATATCTAGTTACGTGTCTCAATAACACCGCACTTAAAGAATAATAAGAAAAGCTTTTTTATATCTTTCAGATTAATGCAATATTCAATTAATTCAAAATAACCAAATGTACACAGTTCTTTTTAAAAATATTTTTAGCTAGCTAATATGATACCTCAAGTAAACATGCAACTCTCTTAAAAAATACATATATTTCACAACTTACAAGACATTTTATCAAAATAAACAAATATCTTCTTCTTTCTCTTGTATTAGACCCCACTGGCCTGTTTTAACTACGAAGTCGTGACCCTTCTTTGCTCGTAAGTCGGGTAGGTGGCTAGCCTTGCACGTTGAAACTGAGAAAGAGTTTCTTTGCTAGGGGTTACCGACGACCACAGGTGTTATCGTGGTAGTCGGAGAGCGTACAATACTTAAAAATCCTTATGTCACCGGAGATCGAACCCGGGCCGGGCTCCTGAGACTCTAGCATGCTGCAAATATATTTAATTTAAAACATTTTTAATTCCCTTCGTCAGTGTCGTTGGTAGGTCATGCTTAAATTTCGTTCCAAAAACTTTTGTACGCATCTGTTACCAGGAAGCATTGCTGAAATATCTTGAGATTATTCAATTTCTCCCTATTCGATGTTTTAGAAGGAATTTGTTGGACGACATAACATCTACATAATACATTGATTTATTTTAAAACAGATCTTTGGATCTCTATGTATTTTTCTCCACTTGAGGCTGCTGCATGGTATGTTTTATAGTAGGTATATTAGTTACCATTTTTAAAATCGATAAAATTTTATATTTTAGGATATTTACTATATAACTTTGTTTTTTAGCAGACTTTGGTAGCCGTAGTTATATTCTAGCTGTGTGTAAGTTTGATCAGATGCGCTGGAAATTTACTTGAGAAAACCAATCAGTGAGTTGTAGTGTTTCTCTACCATACGAAAATATTGCTTTATCATGAAGTAGACATATAGTTAAGTGACGAATCGCATTTCACCGTTAAATAGTGTGTCTACATGTAAAGAATAGTATGTCGTACATAAATGAAAAGGGAAAAATGTGATTTATGGGCTGCTCAAATAAGCGATTTAATTATGTCTGATGGTGCTTTCACAGTAACATTTGGGACAAGCTCTAGTACAGTCTAAAGTATAGAATGAGGAAATATAATATCTAAAGCAGTTTACATCGATAACATGTCAATATTGTATTTTTTAAAACATGTTAATTCTCGTACTTTTGCAATGTTATATTTAGATTCAGCTGAAAAGCAGCTATGGTTGAGCTGCGCCTTGAGGTTCTGCTGTGCCATTGATTGCTTGAATAATGTATTTATTTTCTGTTTTTCTGTGTACATAATTGGCATCTCAGAATAAAGACTTTATTATTTGAATATAATCTTTTTTTTTTTTAAATTTTACCTGTATTTAGACTAATTTTTTTAAATTTTTAATGTAAATAACGAAATACATAAGTGCGAAACAGATTCCTGGGAATAGAGGTTTTACCGTGAAAGCGTAGATCAGTCTCAGGTAGGAAAGCATTTAAACAAATAGTCTATTAAATATGAAGTAAAGAAAGGAATATTTGAGTAAAATGGGTGTGTTGTAAAGATAACAATAAAGTATGGAATATCAACTATCAAATGGAACTGATTGAATTATCCATTGTATTGTTGACAGCAGTTTGAAAGCTGTGTTATATTGATGATTTATTGTTTTCTGGATCATGTAGACGCTTACGGATGTTACACGTTTTGTGCTTCATGAAAATGACGAATATAAACGTACAGTAGAACTAATCTATCACTTAGTACTATTATATTGTCTACAATTATTTGATGTTGCTGACTATAACTACATTAAATAAGGGAGTAGCTTAGATTTCTGGGAATATGATTATTATTTTGACGAATAATGTACAGTAGTTTAAATTTGTTTCTGTTGAAACTTTTATTGTTACAGTATTTTATGAAAAAAAGTGTTTTAGGATTCTTGCTTACTCCTATATTTTGTTTCTAGGAGTTACTTTTTCCCATATAAGATATTTTGAAGAATCCTTCCTTGCGTGGCTTGGCGTTCGTTCGGAAATTCATCACTGGTGCTAGTTAAGTGGAACCCTATCGTCCGCAGAATACTTCAGATGCAATCTATTTCTGTTCAGTAGATGAATGAATAGGACGTTGAAGCAATTAGACGATTCCTATGCCGAAAATAGATTCAGAGTAACAATAGGTACAGCCAGGGCATAGTTCATTTAAGAAATAAATTTGTGAGAAAGCAATATTGATTTTCCGATCTTGTCTTGCGAACTGAGCGATTTTAAGTTTATCATAACCTTCGTTTGATGACACCGGCCTAATGTAGTAGTCATTACAGTCTCGCAGATTGAAACAAATGGCCTAAGCGAAGTTGTGAGCGCTCAGGGAACTGTCAGCCGCATCCCTTCACACATCAATATCAATATTTATATGCAACTATTCTTCATTACGCTGACACTTTGATCGTTCGTCTTCGTGCTATTGTTTAGGCTCACATTCTCTTGCATGCCCGCTAAAGTAGGTAATTATGATTGATTAAGGGTTAGAGTAGGCAATATTTATTTTACTATTAAAATTACATTACTCGCGACTTAAATTTATGGTAATAGAGCAATAACTCCATTATTAGTGCTTCTTCTGTGTCAGTAATTTGTCTGAATCGCTCGGAATAAAATTCCCATTAATTTCCAGAGCAATTGGCAGTCTAATCGTGTGCCCTTACTCAACATATTAATGGCTCCACTAGTCTTTCGGTAGGTAGGCATTACTTTTATTTGCGACTTGCTCGATTTGAAATTTATATTAGGCAGTATTTTATAAAGTAAGATAATGTATGCACTTATAAACAATGGGGTGCTCTTCTCATTGCGCCGGGGAGCTCGGGGCAATCCATTATGTAAGGATGAAAAGAAAATTCAATCTGCATGACGGGTTCCGCCCTTCTGCTCTGACAGGCCGTGATTACGCATTCAACAACCTGACCTGGGGCTGGGGTATCTGACCTTAGCAACTCATGTGACTCACTGGTGTAAGTGACATGTATAACAAGTTTTGGTTGAATTTTACACTTATTCAAGTTTTTTAAGGTTCTTTTAAAGATTCGGAGATTCACTCTTCCGTGTGAAAGCCATGTTAGCGGTAGCTGTCAACATGTTTTATTACCTTCATATGCTTTTAATCAATTGCATAATTAAAAAGTTTAAATACAAAATACATTTAATTGATATAATGACTTACCATAATATTTATCAAGCGTTATCAGCTTAAGTATCGCTTTGAAGTTGCTGTACATTATTGGTAACCAAGGAAGCTAAATCCTCGTTTGAATTCTGAGATAGCATAATATAAAGGGTGTCTCTAAAATATATGGACATAGCTTTACCATGAATTTCTAGGGCCAAAATAGGTTGAGTTAACCCAATTTACCTATATTCCAATTTCTTTCATTACACTGGTATTACGCTTCAAAGGTCTTTTTAAAAAGCTAACATTGCTTATAAAAACAGAACGCCTTGATCGGATTTTGATAATATTTGGTATGGTATGCCAGTCTAAGGCATCTTTCAATATGGTGTTGGTAATTATTAACGAATTACTAGTGGATGAAATGCTTGTGTCACGGCATATATCACAGAGTAACTTTTAAAGGGTTAAGCTGATAACTTTCAAATTTATTTTCTTTTTTGGAAAAGGTCTTTTTACGATTTTCGATATTTGTTCTGGTTTAGCCACAAATAAATAAAATTTCAATGTCTGCACCTTGCATGTTACAAAACAGATGTAATCTGCTACTAATTTTTAAACATGGCAATTGCTTCTCATTGGCGAAACTGCTCAGGTAAGAAAGTTGTTAAGTAATGACCAACATTTAATCATCTTTTTATTCCAATAATAATGGCAGTAAGAGACACTTATGCCGAATAAATGGATACGTTGCCGGTTTTGGGATATTGTGAAATAAATTGTCGCAAAACCGTGAGAATGTACAGAGAAAGGTTTCCGAATCGTCGCATTCTGGATCATAGAACTTCATCAAATATTGAAAGACGCCTTCGTGAAACAGGTAGTTCTGCACCAGTTACTGCTGGACATGGACATCCTCGTGTAATTCGTATCCCGCATTTAGAAGAAAAAGGAAATCCTGAAATAACTACTCAATGTTTTGTTTTGCCAGTTTATTCAAGAGAAAAGTGCTGAAGACATTAATTTCCATACTACTAACATTTTGTTTACTGACGAGGGGTACTTCACAAATTTAGCAATGAACACATGTATGACGAGTTTAAAATACATGTTTGGACAGAAATAATCAGCAGTTATCCCATAGATTCCGTCATTTTAGCAAATCGACCAAATAATAATAATAATAATAATAATAATATTTATTTATTGGCTACTAACAAGTACACAAGTAAACACAATCTAAAAATTCAATACTTATAAAAATTAAATAAAATCAAATGAGATATTCCAGGTACTCCTTAGTGGGGACCAAAGGGTTCACAATCAGAACAACACAAGTGTGTTCTGTTCTTCCATGTGAACCTTATGAAAAAAATATTTAACATAAATAAATAAAGGTAAATAAAAACAAATAGCACTGCCAATTCGAACTTAAATCTTATATATTTGTGAAAAAAACAATTAGGTAAGTGGTGGTTGTTGTTGTTGTAGCTGCAACAGATGCTAAGCCGTAACTTAAAGGTAGTCGGAGAAGCTGCTTCTATGCTGCATATCTTAGTATTGAATTCCCGTGCAACACTATAGAAGAAAGATCTCTCAAAGAGAGAACTTTCGTGCAATGGAGGTGTTAATGGAGAGGGGTTTAGGATATTTACCTTTACTCACCTGAACCTCGCCTTATGATTACCAGTTCATTTTTTAATTAATTTTGTGTTTTTTTTACATGGTAATAAATTGATTATTATATGTGGTTTTTACAAGATGACGCGCCTCTTAATATTACATTAGCTTCTTCTGTAAATCTATTAATGTTCCTGCGTTTCACCAATAAACAATTTATGGTTTCATCGTTTGTTTTTTAGCGTCCATTAACAACTACATTAAACATGCATGTCAAAAAGAGCGTAGACCGTTACCGAAATGTCTTTTATGGCTAAATCGTAACAGATATCAGAAATTACAAAGATACAAAAATTTCTACTAATGAATTTTATCTTTTCGGAAAAAATATTCAAAGGTTGTCGGCCCAGCCATTAAAAAACGACTGTGTGATATGTGTCCTGACAGCTTTTGTTTCATTCATTAGTGACTGACCAATAATCACAAATATCATTTCAAAATAGCTTAGGCCCATGGTGCATATCATACTGAATATCAGCCAAACAGGTTGAAGCGTCTTGGTTTTATAAGGAAAAAACATTTTATCCGCAAACGTCACAAAAGTCACAACTTATGAATCCTTATTGACAAGGTAAAAGTGTCACTTTATCTGCCTAAGCAGATAAGAACACAAAATCGTTGCTCTCTTTCTTTCGTTCTATGTTTGTTCGCTATTTCCTCCGAAGATACTGGACCGATTAAATTGTATGATGGCTTAAAATTTTGCTTAGCTGAATTATTTGCCTCACTGATGTTCGGCTAAATAAACTTCAGCTTCGCCACATAAAGTATCACTTTTACTCCTAATAACATAATCTACCTACTATTTTAAAGAACTTTAAAGCAGATTATGGGCATAAGGAACGATATTTGGATATAGGTAAGTTGTGTTTAATCGTCCTATTTTGGCACCAGAAATCCATGGTTAAGCATGTCCATGCATTTTAGCGACACCCTGTATAACACAAATAATAACAACTTCGTTTATTGAATCAACTATAGTAGATAGTAGCATTACAAGAAATGTTAATAACTCTACTAAAAGAAAAGCACCAAATTGCTGTTATATGCGAATAGTTGAACTTGGTCAGGTGAGCTAAGAAGAAAATTTCCAGTTTTATTATTCATTAATACACTAACAAAAGAAAAAAACGATAACAACAACACTTTATTTTACAATTCTAGAACAAAATGTCACATATATTATGCTTGTTCTTGATTCGAAGTATCCACATTAATACATTTATTGCAACATTCTTTTCCTGGCAAGAAAGAAAAGGGCACACTTTCGTGTTTGGTCAATCAAATACAAATTAAAAATAAAGGTTTTGCAACAATCACATAGAACCTATTGAAAGGTGTTGTTAATAACGATCAGGAATAGCATGGACCAAACGATGGACGTTCTTTGGCTTTAAAGTGCCTACAAGCCATTAAAAATTTACATTTTTTAGACTGATTATTTGAATTAATAAGGAACTTACATTTTATGAATGTGTGTCAGCATAAAATTAATAAAACCATAAAATTCTGCTGAAGGAAATGAATATATGCGGAATAAGAGGAATTCCTCTACAATTATTCAAAAGTTATTTGGAAGAGAGAACACAGTTTGTTAAAATCATAAATTGTCAAATTTTGCCTGAACCCGTGGCATGTAGTGTGTCACAAGATACTGTAACTGGACCTCTCTTATTCTTAATCTACATTAATAATTTACTCCTATCGCGAGAAATAGCAAAAAAAAACGTATTGCGTATGCAGATGACACTGCTCTAGTTGTTGATGAAGATAATTGGCAGAATACGAGGGACACTGGGTATTATTAAATATTGGTTAAATGCTAATATTTTACCATTAAAGACTGTTTGTTTCTTTTAGTATCTACATTAATATACAGCCAACTTTAAATGAACTTACCATACACACTAGGAATTGCTCTGGAGCTACTTCTAGCTGCAATGTAAAAATTAATAAAGCCACATCTGTAAAATGCTTGGAAATTACTGTGGATCAACATATGATATGGGACATGTCACATACTGCGTACTACTACACATTATGCTACAAAGTCAGGAAAACGATGTATGTTTGTAAAGCATTAAAATATATTTTAACACTATCACAACTGTATTCTTCTTATTATGCTTTTATTCAATCTCTTCTATCGTATGGAACAATAGGATGGGGTGGAGCAGCAGAACCATATTTTGACCGACTAAAAATAATATAGAGGGGTATATTAAAAACCACAGAAAGTTGGCGGATGCAGTATTGCAAGTAGGTGTCTGCAGATTTGGGCTGTTGGCTGCGTACTGTGGGAAAGGCTGAGTTGTTGATTTTGGACGATTGGGACGTCTAGTCTGTTTGTGGGGTCATCCACTAGAAAAGGAAATAAAAACTATAAAAAGGTGAATTATGTATGAAAGAATTACTTACTGTTTTAATATTGTTGTGTACGATTGTAACGATTTGGTATTTGTCATTTTGATTTCAAAGCTGTTTGAGATATATCTGACATAAGTTATATTGACTTATGGGAATGATATAAAATTAGAACATCAAATTTCAGAAATAAGCTATCTAGATAAAGGAATCCACCCCTGATTTTTCAGGAGCTTGCTCTAATAACAGTTACTGATTTTCTATTCATGAAGAGGCAATTTTAATTTGATAAAATAAAAATATAAGTTAAAAACAGATTAAAACCACGATACCTGAGGGTAAATAGCAGATTTAAGGCACTGCAACGTGGACATAAACATCTATGACGGCATAACGTGTGACAAGTTAATAATCAAAAATAATAGCTCATTAACAAGTAAATAAAGACAGTAGCTCACGCGTTGTGATCCAGTGCAATATTTTAAGGGGTTTAGTGCTGTCGTTTTCAGACAAAATAATAAAAAGAATACTTAAAGTGATTTTGCTGTTGTTAAAACTAAACAGACTACATTGTTTTACTTAATTACTTATAGTATTGATAATGCTAAGAGAAATTAAAATGTTAACTATATTAACAAACTACATATATTCCAACAGTTTTTGCTTCCTTTCAGTCCAATTTGGATATAAATAATTGATGAAGATGACTCCAAGGAACTACTATTTACTCTTTCACTATCTTTGTTGAAATATTCAGCTTTCATCTTTGTAAAGAACAACAAATAGATGTCAAAAGAACATGCAACAACTTTTAGGTTTATTTCATTTTTTTTTCATTGCATAAATGAAAACACAATGTTTATTATGCATGCTTCCTGTTGACAGCATTGTCGAAGCAATTAACTGGCAATATTGACAGCCCATAACAAGACGGAGCATTGGATTGTCATAATCTTTAAAGCACAGTGTGTAGTCAGATATTAATCAGACTAACATATGCCTTAGGGAATATTTGAAATTTATTTATGCAAAACGAGGAAGTAGTTTGTTGATGTTGTAAACAGGCAAGTAATTTAATATTAATTACATTAAATAAATCAAAGACATACAATCTGTCATTTCATCAATTATGCTAATACGCTGTAGCCGCGAATATATAATTTTGTTCGCATGTGTAAAGGATTTTACATAATTGATATATGACATTTCAAGATTTATTACAGAAGTAAATGATCTGAGAGGCAATCTTGAGTAAAACGAGTTTATTAGAAACTACGTTTCCGTTATACTGTGCACAAAACTAATTAGTGCGATTTGCCAATCCTGGCAATAAATTTTATTGCCTCTTTAAGGTGCAGTCCTTGTCTGTAAAAGGAAAGAGTTGGCATTCGTACGTATCTGTATGTAACGCTTTAATTAATTAATGAAGTTGCTTACTTGTTTAATTAAAATACTCACGGTTATAGGCACAACTAACTTGTACACGCTCACAATAATAATTAGCGTCATAAGCAGAAAAATCATTGAAACTGATAGATAATGTTGTTATATACGGAAGACATCCGAACAATGCAGCTCCCGCCGTGCATGGAGCTAATTGTCGGTAAATGAAAATTATGCACAAAGGAATTCGCTGCGTCGTATGTAGAACATTTACACGAAGAAGTTAATGGCAAACGGAAGTGACGCGGTGACGTTCAGCTCCGAACCGCTCTAATAAACAGTTGACAGCTGCGATATGTCTAATTTATCACGCACTCAACTTATCCGTGACATCTCCAACAAGTCGACAACTTCCATCATTTTTGACACGATGCATATTTAAAACCAGTTTCCTATTTGCGTTACGATATCTGCCGGTTTTTACTTTGAGCCTGTGTCTTCCACATGTTCCTCATTTCGCTACTTGTTGGGTCGGGAATTATTCATTTCGCGCAACGGCGTTTGTTAAAAGGCAGTGGCGTAGTTGAGGTTGTCGCAAAACCGTTATTCGAGGTGGCCTTAATCAGAAAGCTGCATTCGGCTATGTACCCTATACAGAGTATTCCATAACTCAGTAGGGGTTTCAAATAAGCTAAAAAGTTAGTATGTATTGTTAAGGTGATTAACTCCACTTTGTGTGCCCAACTTTGTTAAGTTATAATTGACTTACACCTTTACTTTAGTTTATTCTCAATCAAATTTTTATATTAAATTAAATTTTAATTAATTTATTTTCCCTATTTTATATTATTTATAATCAAAATTATTTACTGCTAGCCTCAGTAGAAACACTTGACTGAAAAGCAAGTGTGATTATTATAATCAAGATTACTTGTATTCTGAAATTTGATGTTCTTATTTTATATGACTCAATACATCTGTCAACTGACACTTCAAACCAGCCTTGAAAAATCAATTACAAATACTTTATCGTTATATTTGTCATTCGACAATCTCAAATGGTAAGTACTTCCTTAATTAAAATTAATTCACTTCACTCTTTATTTTCTTTCAGTTTTTATTTTAAATACCTGTATTCTGTTACCTTTTATTGGACTTAACACTTTCCTCTACTAAACCCAATACATCCAGCTCTGCAACTCACCACGCTACAAAACTGCCAAGATGTCCAGAATCCGGATCCAAGTCAACACAGGAACCCAGTTCGCCATAGGAACACACGAAAAATAGCTCGCCTTTCCAAATCAGCATCTACACCTCCACCACAGTAGGCATTCAAATCGACCTCTGCTGTAGATGTTTTTACTCTAATGCTCAACGAACTCACACGTATGAAGCCTGCTACAACCCCGCACCACGAACCTTGACCAGATGCAAGCCACAAGATGTCACTTGACAAGCCCCACCAATATGCTGACTCTGCTAATGATGTCGATGTAATCTACTTCCTTTGTAAACCATTCCTTTTGTCCAATTTAGTTGATGCAATGTAATTCCACAATAAATTCAATTCATATTCCCTTACTTTTATTTGCCTTTGTAGATCATAACTGCATTATATTGGTTTTCTCACCACATTCTAATCTTCATCCATCTAGTCCGCTAATCTTTTCTTTTAACATTTTAGTTTTTATGCTTCTTCACCACGCCAATTTATATTCAATTTTGACCCTTTTATTTTACCAAATATGTATTTAAAAACTTTTATAAAGGGGTTTATTTCTTCATTTCAAACGTTACAAGTTGTATTACATCATTTTCGTTATCAAAATTTTTATACTAATCAATAAACTATCTCCTTAGCGATACAGCTTATTTTTTACAGTCCAACACACTATTAAAGCTTTTTTATATGACTAATACCTGCTACGTTAAATAGTATATTTCCAAAAAGTATTTGTCATTAACTCTTGAGACCAAAATTATTTATCAAAGAAAGTCAAACCAAAAGTCATTTTTAAACAATATATTTTTATAATGACGCCCATAAATAATGGTTTTCATAATTTCGTTTTTAGTTTTTGCTAAAATGATCGGTAAAGCTTTTTACTAGCTAGTACCCAGCGCGAAATATGTCGCGAAGGTAATCTGGTAAACATGTCACCATTAAAATAGTTTGTTTATATTAGTTTTGGATCCGATGCTAATGATGAAATAATTAATCAGTTCTGCCTACCTTTCTTCGTTCTCAAACTCCTTTGCATCTAAGGCGTTGTTTTTAAAATTTTCCTATTTTGTTTTTGGTTAACTAAAAATACAGAAATTGCAGTTACATAAATTGTATAGTCAAATATACTAACTTATATCTTTCAAAATGTAAGTAAAAAGACGTAATAAAAAGATGAATACAATTGCGAAGTGAACTAGTTCTAGCACATCAGTTTTACGCAGCAACCGGTCTTGCAGCGAATTTTTACCAAACGAAACACAAAAGAATAACAAAATTTGCGGTTACACGTTAAACGTTAACAAAAGCGCATGGCAAAGTCATACGCGATACGAATTATTATATGAATTATTACTGCAAGGCATTCGGATAAAAATGCATTAGAATTTCGCATTAAATAGAACGGTTACCACAATTTAAAGAGCTAGGCACACTTAAAACTAATTGAATTGTGGTGAGTTTTTACTTGATTTATATATACGATCGTTATCGATATGGTCGAAGGCTTACGATTGTCAGTTTGACTATTTTACGACTGGCATGGTTTGTTTTCCTAATAATTTTATAGTAACATAACCCAAATAAGTTGGGTTTTAAACGCATACCAACAAGCTAAAGTTCGCAATACAAAAGATTTCACCGCGAAAAGTGAAATGTGTGGTTAGCGGAATCAAATCTAAAACAATTTGAATATTTAACTATAATAGTTCAACGTTTTGTATATAGTTGGTATAGGATGTTACCATTGATTAATTGCAGTAGGGATTTTATAATATTTACCCAAGAAAATAGTAATTGTAAACATAAATCACACCCGACCTTGCAATTTTTCTACGATCATTCATACAGCATTTGCTCAAACTGCATCGGAATGGGTTAAAAATGCACAGGAAACCGATTTTCCTCTTCCACACGTTAGCTCTTGGTTGTTTGGTGATTTTGTGTCCAATTTTAGCAGAAATGTAGATGCAATACCTGAAACAACAAATTTTATAATTCTGCAATGTAAAACATTATCTAACCCTGTGAAACTGCATGATGTAAAGGGTGGTGAACACAATTTGAATGTTTATTTAACCCCACAAACGGGTTCATCATAAAAAAAATGAAAAATACGCTTCTATCACATTTCAAAATTGTGGCGAAAGATTTTCATAAGAAATTAAATTACGATTTAAGTGCAATTGTACAAATAACAATAAAAAATTATGTAGAAAATGGTAGTAAAGTTTATTTGACTGTAAGTTTCTAGATTAAATAAATATGAGCTAAAATGTGTAATTTAACACGTTTCGTTTACTGGTTAGACTTAAAATGTGTATAATTTCCTTATTAATTAATCCTAGATCGTTAATTGTAATTAACAGATATTAGGATAAGTATAAAATTTAAGTTGGGGGTCACGCATGAGCTTAAAAACAGTGGGTAATTATGTTCCACGTCAAATCAACCGATCTGAGGCTGCGTTTTCTTTTGTTTCTGGCAGTCTATAGAGGCAAAAACTCGCGCTCAGGAGAAGATTCTGACACTTTTTATTAATGGGAACCAACGTTGGTTTCGTAAATAATTTTGAGGTTAAGTTAATTGTTTACGTTTGAATTGTTTTTAAAATTTGCCTGGACTGAGGTTATAATGATAATATTGTTATGTAAATACTCACCTGCAAAATCAATTTAATTGTTGTAATCTTTACGGGTGTTGTCATTACGAATAACGTTTTTAATTCCGACAAATTTCCTTGATGATCTTACCAGTGAGTAACATTGAATAAAGACAAATAAATTAACAATCTACGTTAGCAATTACAAATCATACCTTCGATTTGGGTATCTGTTTCCAGGATTTTGGAGGTGGAAAGCTACGGACGAGCTGGCGGCCACAATTTTCCTGGATAGCTTCGCTTCGAGCAATTTTTAGTGTACTGTCATCGACGATGAGGCCTTGATTTTTAAGGCAGGGAAGGCAATAGTGGCTCCACTGCTGACGAAGGGATTAGATGCAACTGGAATTCAACGTTTAACAGTGTGTTTCGAGGTTAGATTTATTTTAAATTTCGGGTTCAACTTGTTTACGCGTATTGATATAAAGCGTCCTATTTATTTATTACATTTGGACCGGATAAAATTTAAGGGAGGCTACGAAATACTTTAAATTATTGACACAACTGAAACGGGAGTTTCATGCGTATGAATTCTTTTATTCAAGCGAGACGTTTAATAGTGAAAATGGCAATTAGCTCTGGGATTGATTGTTTTGCAGTTTACTTTAAGTTCAACAAGAGTACGAAATAAAAGCGTAAGTACGCTTATCCGGAGTTCATATTTTGCAGTAAAAAGAATATTTTAAATTATTAGGACCCTTCTGCCATTGCAAGTTTTTATGGCACCCAACAAAAGGGGCTTTCCCATTGCAAAGTTATGGCTAACAACGAAAGGGGGCCTTTTTTCTATAGTTTAAGTTTATGGCGCCCAACGAAAGGGGCCCTTTTCTACAGTAATATATAAATAATTGCTGCATATGGAGAGAAAATAATCATTTGTTTGAGATAATTGTCTTCAAATTTTTGTTTTTTTTTCGATAAAGTTTATATTTAATTAATTATTTTAAAAAATGTGGGGGTTAATTTCAAATTCTCTATTTTAATCCCACAAATGAAACATTAGACTACTCAATTTAGCTGTCGGAAAAGCAAAATGCGCAAAAATAAAAAAAACAGACCAAAACATAATTGAGAGCGCTCACTAAAATTACATAAATTCCAGACACTAAACGCTCCCTGGTAAATACGCCTCACCATTTCTTCATACATCTTCCATTATTTTCGGAAAGTGGTGATGGAAATTGTCCTTAGTGGCTGAGCATCTTAAGAAAGTATTTAAGTCGCTAGAGATCAATCTTATATTGTTCAAGTAAAAACTGTAACCGACTGGTAGCAATGGTCTACCAGCTAAAAGGTGAAAAGTAAATACTGGAGATAAAATAGTACAAAAGGTTGAAAGCGCATGCAATCCTGTGTGAAAAAGTTGGATAATGGTTTTCAGATGCAGGATGACCATTTGTCTTAGCACTCCGGCAAACGAAATGTTTTTATTTCGCCAAAATACCGAAATGAACCGTGAGCTTTGTTCTTTGTTTGAGCACTAGAATGGCATTTATGTGAAATATCCGAAGTCAGAAAAGAAAGACAACTATAGTCCTAACAAGTAAATTTTGATTTTTATATTTGTACTTGGTACCCCTAGTTTCGGCGACGCCGAATGGATCTATTCACTCGGTTTGTTCAAAACCAGCCATAGTAGTTCTGCAAAAACTTATTCTTATGCACTAATAATGAACACAATTTCTGCCATAACGTAGCAGTACTTCAGAAAGTTGTCAGATTATGTTATTATGACTGGTGTAAGCACAACAAGTTTCGTGTATACTGACTTATAAAATGAAAAAGAAAAAGAGCAAAGAAAATTAAATAGGAAGTTCAGATTAAAAATAAGAAGGTAAAAGGCGAAAAACATATTAATCATAAGGAAAAAGAGGTTGCACCTAGAAACACCGGACCAGATTGCAGGTTAGTTTGTAGATAATAGCGAGATGGGTTGCTGTGAAAGTCGGCCACATCAGAGAGTATTTTCCAACACTGCAACATATAGTTAGAAAGTAAGATTTGCTAATTCTGAAGTTCGAGTGTGCTTCTAAGCTATTCTTAGCAAATATGTTGTTCCAATGGGAAGAGTATGACCAAGGCGATCTATATTGTTCCAGGCCATGACACTGGCTCTGTTGTCAGATTGTGTGCTAGGCCATTTCAAGATACACTAAGTTTTGTTTGTTTGAAATATATTTGACATTAAAAACTATTTTGACAAGGCAGTTCATATAAGTTTTAAAAATGCTTTTGAAGTGTTACGTACCATGCTGCAAGTCAACTTACGCTTCATCAGCTGCTCCATATGTTAGCGCGTTCTGACTGCAATATCACTCTAGCTTCCAGGCAAGTTATTTTGAAGAAATTACTGGTTTAGATAGAGTCAAAATTAGTAGCAGGGGAGAATTAGGTACCCATCCATTAGGAATTGTTTTTACATCGAATATTACAGTGAAGTGGGGCACTACCATGTAAATAGCAGTGTTCTAATAGATTTTTTTCAACTGATATGTATCACAATCACAGGAATAGTGCACTGACAAATTGTTCATTTAGTGAAGAAAACTGGTAATTTTTTGTTAAAAGTTGTCGAAGCCATGTTACCAGATTGTGGTAGGCCATTCGAAAGGTCACTTTATAGGCCCAGTGTCATGGCCTGGAACCATATAGACCACCTTGGTATAACGCATTCAAGAACATTTAGTAAAATAAGATAAAAGATCTATAGATCGGCCGGAAAACACACCAATAGATAAAAGAGAATACCTGAGCCTGTGGAAAATGTAATAGTTCATCATGTTCAGACATTCAAAGCTTGTCAATCGCACTGCAAGCAGAAAAAGATGTTTATTTATATAGAGCAGAGAAATTCTATGAAATAAAAAGGCAGTGTAAGTGAGAAGACCACGCGGGAGAAATCGCTTGCACAACTCTTTATTTTATGCAAAATTTACCCTTTCCTCGCATTCCCACTAGTGACGTCTGTTTTACGAGCCTGTTGTAGTATTACGTATTTGGTGTGGATGATCTAGGAACCAATGAAAAATCGATGTTCGTATATAATAACACCACAGGGAAGAACGGTCAAAACCATGTGATTTCTTCTCTACTCAAACATGCATGGTATACATACGGAACAAATAGTGTTGTTAAGCGGTTGATGATCAGTCCAAAAGAAAAATAACCTGATGGTTCAATTTTGGTATTACTTACCTAGTTCATGGTTTGAAACTATTCAAAGAACTAAGACTATTTTGCTATACACAGCCATTCACAGTTGTTCAATGACCAGGATTTCAGTTTAATTGAACTTAAAAAAAAGAAAACACATAACGGAAATTCAAGCAGATTGGGATCGCTTGATTTTGGCATTAGAACAAACTCCGCCCTATTTAGTTTACTTAAGGTGATAGAGGATGAGATTTATAATTTTTAGAAAAAAAGGTCAATGTATTGAAGGTTACATTACATTACAAAACCAGTTTTTTCAGTCCCCCTATAAAATAATAATTTCTTAGAAATGTAGTTTTTGTAATAAACTCTTCAATTGACAGTTTAGGTCATTAGAGATCCGGCTTTAGCTTCCAGGGGGTTAATTATATCCTTCTGATATATCGTGTGTTCAAAAAATAAATCATTTAGAGCAGGTTTTGAAACTATAGTCATGTCTTAACTTAAGTCTGTATGTGAAGGTCATATTGCATTTTGTATATGAAAACATTTGTCACTACGACAAGCAAAAGTTTACACTGCATTAAGTTTAGTTGTATCAAGCAAATAGGAAAATAAGATGGCATTTACACATCAACAACGAGCCTATTAATCATAACAGTCAATAAAAATTGTTTTTGTATATTTTTAGGAAAATAGTTCAGGGTCAAGATGTAATTTAGTTCTCTCTGACTTATGGTAGTTCATTTGCTTCAATGGGTATGTATCAAGTTTTGGCAAACCTCAATTTGATCGTGGCATGTTGCGAATGAGTTTTTTAAACACACGATAGATTCTGAAGATGAAGTCAAGTTTAACACAATCTTGACACCATGCGTCAAAAACAGTAAACAATGGCTTTGATGATTTTGCTTTTCAATTTATGAATTGAGGATTCCTTATAATTATGGACCTTTCAAATTAAAGTTTTTATCACTAGATATAATCATCAGTCTGGACAATTTACGATTCACAACTCACAAGTGTGAATGAATCGTTTTCTTTTCTTAATTCTTTCGGTACAGTTAACAATATTTTCCGCAACTAGTACATTAAAAATCCAGGAATTATTTTCGTAGTAGACAATAAATTCATTGTACGTAAGTAGCAAGTCTCCTAGTGCATACAATTTCAGTTATATTTGACATTATCTGTGACGCTTGCTAGTTTTAAATAATCTTTTTCAAAACTGAAATTATTAAAACAAAAAAAATTAAAAGTGTTAACGTTAACGTTTCTGGGGTTCGTTGTCATCATTAAGACAATGCATATAAAAAAAACTCGGATTACTTTGAGTCGTCATTTGTATTTCTCTGAGGGGAGGGGGGCTAGTGGTAGCTACGCCACTGTAAAACGGCATTTGCCTTTTTTATGTTGACGCTCTAAATGTATAGAGGCAGTTGTTCATGGACCATGCATTATATGCAACATCCGGCGAGCGAGCAGCGTGTTAAGTATTAACTCCGATTGAATAATTATCATTAACGTGTTGGGAGGTCATTGCATACGTGTATGCTATCACCGCATTTGCTTTACATACAATGGAGTCGTGTAGTTACGTGACTGCTTTTCCAAGCACGTGTTTTTATGGGAGGCGGCTCCTACGACGCTAGCCACAAACACGCTTCGTTCTCTGATGGACTGATGAATGAGAATGCTCAATGGTATGGGTTCCAGCAGTCGCATACCAATGAAAGCCGAAAGTCGAACGGACCCTGAATACCCAAATTGCCGAAAACAGAAAAGGCACCGATGCAGCAGGTTCCTCAACCAGGGGCATCGGCACGTCCGTTGCTGACAAGCAAAATTACCATGATTGCGAGGGTTGATTGAGTAACGACTGACAGCAGGACAATGCAGTCTGGGATGTCCTTCAGGAATGCCGACGTGACGGGCAAATCAAGTTCGACTTTGATTGGACAAACACTCGCATACTGCGGCTATAAGAATTACCCACAGTAGCGGAGCATGCGGCTCCGTTCGATGTGAGATCAAATATCAACGGTCGTAAATCTTTCGTTTGGACTTCTTAAACCATTCAGGTTGTTTTTACCTACGCATGGTATGTAATAACACTAAGTCTTCCGTTATCGCCGTACAATGGTTTCTATCGCTGGTGGATGTGAATATAATTATGGCGGAGGTGGTTCCTAGTACCAGAGGCCGCTCGTGAACGCAGACAATACCATGTGGGTGGTGCATATCGTTCTGAAAGCAAATGCCACAAATTTAAATAACACTAGCTTGATAAGTATTTATTTTCACATGAGCTTCGAGATATCACTGCATCCTGCGCACTGAATAAAGCACGCGATCCGCAGACGGAGGTTTGTATTCCTAACTTTCATATCTTAAGTTATAATACCTTTCAGGTGAGTGTCGTCGCCTCCCAGCAGGTGCGCTCTGGTGTCGTGTCCTAGCTGACAGATGTGTGTGGCCATCCATGCACGATTCTTCGGTAGAGTTGACTCCCATAGTGCAACCGTTTGCTTTATTTTTCCTGTTATACCATATCCAACACTGTTGTAGTTTTGACTAAATGTAACATATTAAATATCCTCTATTGACAACAAAGTAATATCCGTTTTCTGGCGCCTCCAGTTTTGAGGTCCTTTATAAACCGAAAGTATTTCTTGATTTCAAAGGTATTACATAGAAACTAACATAACTTTGTTAAAAAAGGGCACCTACTTCAACATAGCTTTCTTTTGGCTGATCTTGCTGCATCAAAGGCGTGATCAGTAGGTACCTAGTATTTTTTGTCTTACCGTTACTTATTCTACCCCTTTTGCAACAATATTAACTTCTAATTTTAGATGTATGGAGCTCAGTGATTTCGGTCACTGATTTATTATAGTGCCAGTTGCTTTAAAAAAATACGTCCTATAAACATTATAATGTTCTGTTTTCAATGTTCAATGTTTAAGTGTCCACTGAAGATATAGGTCTCTCGTACTTCTTTCCATAGTTGTGCCACAGTTTTCCTGCTGCTTGTTTTGAATCTTCTACCCATAATTTTTGTAGACGTCCTCTAGTGCTCTTTGTAATTCTTGCCTTCCAGTCTAGTAATATTTTATTCCACCTTTTTGTTGTTTACATTGCGATATGCCCAGCCCATCTCCATTTTTTGTGTACTAGCACTTCTGTTATATCCTGCAACTTAGTTTCGTCATTCACCTTTTTGTCAACACTATCGCTTCTACTCAGCAGGTTAACACTAGTACCACGCGTTCCTTAAAAACTCCTATTTAAGGTTATCAAGTGATCAGTTTTGCGTATGCCGACCAGCCCACTTATATTGTTCATTTGATCCATCTGGTTATTCTTTTTCAATATGTCTCAGATATATTACATATTCTGTTAAATTTTCGATTACTTCTCCATTTGTTGATATTATTGTTGCATTTTGAACACATTAACTTTGTCCTTTTAAAATTTCTGTTATAATTCTACTTCTTCACGTTTCTCTGCTATGACTTGGATGATTTATTGAAGTTGTTCTGCGATTAGAATTATGTCGTCAGCATACCATAAAGTAATTCCATCTATATAAATTCCAAAGTTTTCTTACTCGCTCCATACGGCCACCATTTTAATAGTATATTACACTACAAGTTAGGAAAGTGCTGCCATTGTTCACCGAGCCAGATATTTCAAATACGAGGTTAGCGAGTGTTGAAAATGTTTCCGAGATGAACAATTGCACTTTAATAACAAGCTGTGTATACATACTATTTTTCCAACGTTGCATTTCCTCTTAAATACTATTGCTATTAACGTGCGTTAAAAGTGAGCAAAGTAATTACTTTCCTCACTGAGTTGTGCATTGTGCAATTGTCTACTTTTTCTAAATTGAGTGATGGAAATGGCATTTCATAGAAGACGTTGAAAAAAAATGTTTTACACAATTTTCCATTCTGGCATAGGGAACCGTGAAGTTCTGATGGTTGATCCTGCATAAAAAACCAAAACCGATGCCGTAGGTGCCAGTTCTTCTTCAGTTTAGAGGCTATACTGCTGCCTTATAGTGTTTTATCTCCTTTCTTGAAATACGTGGCATTACTTAATAATAATGGTGAGGCACTAACACCCCATGAAGGAGCTTGGCCTGCAAGGCGGAAGGTTAGAGCTTCCGTATCCTCGCTCTCACACCCGGCTTAATATCTGTTGATAATGATATGTTATTTCAAGTGATTTCAGCATACATTTGCTTGATTTTTAAATTTATTTTCTTGCAAGATTCGTGGTCTCTGGCTTCTATGATTATTTCGAAGTTGTAACACTAGTTTTATGTTGGTGCTAATCAGCATCGACGAACGTCTTCGAATGCAAAGTAGAAATAGACAACAGTGATATTCTATACCTACAGTAGACACGTAAAAAATGAAATTGGTACTATACTGTTATTTCGTTAAATATGTATTTTACTAAAACATTATCTTAACACAAGACTTGATGTACGAGGCTGGCACTGATAATTCCTGAAAACTAACATAATCAAACCAGGTCTTGGATGTTTATCATACGACCTTTCAGGAATTTTTGATCTGCCACTCTTAAAGATTACATCATTCAGAGAACTACGTCGTTTTGTGCTCTGGCAGTTTTTGTTAGATTCCATTATATGTGGCCAATAATTTCCTTTGCAGTGTTAAAATGTGTGCACGCTAAGAAAATGCGTTTAACAAGGGACAAGATGTGATTAACATGTTTCAATAGCGTAATGTTCGTATTACAGGATATAATAATAATAATAATAATAATTTATTTCACATCATAACTTCAAAATTTAAAAATTAAGAGATACTAAAAAATAGTTGCATTAATACAAATTTACACAATGAAACTGAGAAAAAAAAGTAATTCAATGATAACTACCAAAAATAATAATAATCAAAATATATAGCACATGAAATAATTAGAGCACGATGAGTAAACTACTCGTGTGTGCTGACATGAGTATGATACTGCTACACAATATATCTGCAATATTTCAATTAATAAAGCTTTTATGTTGAAGGATGACACAAATGAACAGATGAAGAAGAAGGATAACGATTTCAATAATAGATTTATATTGCATAAAGAAATTTAAATGAACTAATAGTGCTTTTCAAGGACAGATTACAGCCAAGTCACACAGCTACGGATATAATTCATATTACCAAAGATCCAATTTGTTATCTTTTTTTGTACAAGGAAAAAGAGTTTATACTTTTTATATTACAAGGTAACAAATTAAATAGTTTGTTACAAAGATATAACGGGCCACGCTGACTGAGGGATTTATGAGTTTCCGTTGGTTGCAAAGCAAAATTAGCCATACCTCTGGTATAGTGCGGATGACTTGCATACGTTTTTAATTTTGGGTTTTTATAAATATAACATAAAATGTTTCTTAAATATAACTGCCCAACCAGATCAAAAATCAATTGAGTTGGGAATCGTTTAGGCTTTTTATACAGTATTTTTAATAGGCATTTTTGAATTTGTTTCAGTGGTAGTAAATTGTTACTGTAGATACCTTCCCACCCAATAATTCCATAAGTGATAACAGATTCAACAAATGCGTGAAACACAGATTTTAATACATCTTTTTCTAAGATATCACGTAACGCGTAACATTGACAAACTAGTTTGCGCAATCTATTGGTAGCTTGAACGATTTGTTTATCCCATTTTAAATGCTGATCTATAATTATGCCCAGGAATTTTATAAAATCTGCATTTTCAATAATAGAATTCCACGTGCACAAGTTACCTGAACAACTTATATCATGAAGCACTATAGGTCGGAGCTGTTGAAGGCCTTTTTTTTGTTATCGAAAAAGCAATATAGTACTTTGTTTTACTGAAATTTAAGCTGAGGTAGTTAGCATCCAATCACTTTTTTACAGTTAACATTCCTACTGTAGTCGTATTTAACACAGCCTCCCAAGTATCGTGCTCAAAGATAATGACAGTATCGTCTGCATAGGAAATAGCATTTATATCTTTTAGAAGCATCAGATCATTTATATAAATAAGGAAAAGGATAGGGTCCAAAATAGTTCCTTATGGAACTCCTATTTCTACAGTTTTTATAATCACTAAATGTATTTCCTATTTTAACGCACTGCCTTTTATCGTTCAAATAGTTTTTGAACAAAGTTAATGCAACACCCCTAATACCACACATTTCTAACTTATGCAGTAGTATAGGTACCATGGGAGAATGTATCGAAAGCTTTCGCCAAATCCATAAATACGGCAATATCTTTTTTGTTTTTGTCTAAGGAGTTATACAACTTATTAGTTAGTTGATATACAGTGTGGTCCATTAAGTGTGCAACAAATGGGACATTTTTTTTATTAGTTGTAAAACCGAAATTTAAATACCGCCAAAAGTTAGTGCATGTTCGATAACCATATCAGATGCCCTTAGAATGGCTTCAAGTCAAACAATATACAGGGCAGGACAAAAAAATATGAAATTGGTTCAAGAACAAAGTTGCCTCTTATTTAAAAAAAAAAAATAGCAAAATTTTATTGAGGAAAAGTTGTTTTAGGAATCAAAAGTTTATGCTCAAATACAAAGTCACCGGCCTCCTATTCGAATTTTGATTCTTTTTTTTGTAAAATTTTGTATTATCCCCGTATGATACATATTTTTATTATTCTGATTTTATTAAGAGTTTTTTCATATGTAAATTATTTTATTAGTAAAGCATTTGCCTTGTTAAGAAGAATATTTGCGAAATTCCTAAAGTTCTGTTAAATATCGTTGCAACAAACATGAAGTGGACGCTTACCTAAAAAAATATAAATCCAAGTAAATTTTACAAATATGCTTCAAGTTGCTAAGAAGTTATATAAAAAGGATGTGGTTGTGGCTACTTTAAATACATATAAAATCAAAATAATAAAATATGTATCATACGGGGGGGGTAATACAAAATTTTTCCAAAAAAGAATCAAAATTCGAATAGGAGGCTCGTGACTTTGTATTTGAGCATAACTTTTAATTCTAAACAACTTTTTCTTAATAAAATTTTGCTATATTTTTTTAAATAAGGCAACTTTGTTCTTGAACGAATTTCATATTTTTTGTCCTGCCCTGTATATTGTTTGACTTGAAGCCATTCTAAGGGCATCTGATATGGTTATCGAACATGCACTAACTTTTGGGCGGTATTTAAATTTCGATTTGTACCACTAATAAAAAAAATTTCCCATTTGTTGCAACACTTAATGGACCACACTGTATAGCGTGTTCAGTGGACATGTTTATGTTTTCCCTAAAACCGTATTGATTGTCGAATAATATGGAATTATAATTTAGATGATCTTTCAATCGACGTGCTATTTACCCGTTCCATGATTTTTTGAAAAACCTGATATTAGCGAAATAGGACAGTAATTAGCTACTTCTTTTTCATTACCTGCTTTAAATAAAGGTACTGACTACGGCAAGTTTAAAGCACCGAGGAATAACAGAATAGGTTAGGTATATGACTGTAGATCTTGAGTAAAAGGATGAGCTATGACATTTTTGCAGTTTTTTAATATTATAGGTGATATTTTGTCATATCCTGGGGCCTTATTAACTTTTAAATTCATCAATATATCTTTATTACTTTTTTTTTTCTGTAGCGGGCTGTAAAGATATGGAGTTGTGTATAAGATAATTATGAATAAAGTTTCTTTAAGCCACACCAGTAAATCTGGTTTGAATATCATTAGCCATTTTTGTACCAACTTCAATAAAATGTTTATTAAAGCTATTTGCAAATTTGTACCTTTATCATGAATGACATCATCTGATACGTTAATTACGTTTGGAATAGTTTTATTAGCAGCCTAAATTAGTACTTACCACTAACTTCTTTTACTGCCGACCATATTTTCTTCTGGATCGTTTTCTGATAATGCTCATTTTTATTTTTTGTAATAATTTATTTTTTTGTTATTCTACTAAGTAAAATTAGTCAAAAAAATTCCTATAAAACGTTTGTAACTCAATTTTCTAAGGTTTCATCTCCTCAGGCCGAGCGCCCCTCTGATGCCTTCACGAAATTTATCCCCGCCATTTCTAATTGAAATTGATTAATCATCCTTGTGTGATCCATGGCCTTAAGTTTTAACTTTATTAGAAGGAATTTTGTAAGTAACCGTTTTGAGTAGCCAGGCTAACATAATTTTTAATTGATTCAATTAAAATGGTCAGTAGCTGAATTAATATCAGTAATGTTTTGTAAAAAATCCCAACTTTCCCTACTCAAACAGTTTTGTAATGCATTATAATTCAATTTTGATCTAGCAGAAGTGTCAGACGATCTATGGCTTTCACGTATCCTTTTTATCACACAACCCACAGGAGAATTGGTCAGTAATATCACTATCATATATAAAACATTTTACAATAATTTATATTTGGTACCTTGTAAAAAATGTGATCGATACAGGTTTTTTGATAATCTGCGGGTAACACCATTTAGTATACCTTGTACATACCCTAGTGCGCTAAAAATATTTAAATAGCTATCAACATACTTAGAGCCTTGATCCAAAAGATCTATATTTATATCCCCCACAAAAAGCCCTACGTCGTAGGTTGAGCTATTGTGCAATAAAATTTTCTGGAAAAATTTCCAAAAATAATTCTTTGTCACCTAGCTGGTGATCTGTACGTTACAAATAACGTTAAACTTGAAATTATTCATTACAAAAATCTATTTTAGTAAAGGAAACTTCACTATATTTAATAACGTCGAAACTTTTAACCACTAATGTGTTTTTAATATACACAAAACAACAATCGTTTTGATTAAATTTTACCCCATCATAATATAAAATTATATCCATCTATACTGTAAGGTCCAGTATCAGTAACTTGCCAAGATTCTGTAAAAAATGATTACTTGAAAAGTTGACTGGAAAACTCTCCATAATAAAGCGATTATTTCATTAAAACTTTTGTTATAATACCTCTTATATTAAAATGAATTAATTTAGAATCAACATCCTTCAAACAATTTACAAATTTGAGCAATTTATTTAACATTGTATCACCAGAGTTAGTGTAATCTATTTCATTAATAATATTTTATGTCCATCAGAGATAACTTATACAGAAAACTAAAGATAAGAAACACTCTCACAAAAACTAAAAATAGAAAGGAAAAATGCTTTGCTTTATTTTGATTAACCCAAAAACTGAAAATATATTTTGAAAAGAAATGTTATCAAATAACACAAAACATCCATACCCCATTTGCGCCAGCGAAACCTATTTACAAATTATTTAGGTCTTCTTCGGAATGAATCCTTTGCTTTTTATCATTATCGACAATCCAGATATTGCCATCCAAGCTCCAAACACTTTTCATATTTAATTTGCCTTCTTCAGTAAATTCAGGTCGGTTTTTCGTTAGGTCTTTCTGTTATCACTATTTTGTGCTGTTTTTTAGCAGTTTCTTTTCTCTGTGAAGACCATATCGCGACCCCTGTAGCTCACAAATTCTAACTATAAACTGGTCTGGCACTTCCACTGCGATATTTCCCAAGGCGGTGGCACCTATCTATGGATGTTATCTTCATATCAATTTCCAGATTTTCCTTAAAAACCCCCAGCTATTTACTCTCAATATTTTCAATTGGTTTGTTCCTGTCATGCCAAATACACTGAGACAATTTCTTCTAGAATACTGTTGTAATGTATCTAGTTCCATTGTTAGTTTTTTTATTTTCCTCGGTTAGCTTCTTATTTTCGATAGACAATAAATCAACTTTTTTCTTTACCTCTTGAAAGCTTCTTTTGTATCCCTCGAAAACCTGTTTTAAATTTTCTTGCACCATTTCTGTCACCGAAATTTTTGGGCAGAACAAACGTTTGTTGGGGCTGATAATATTATATTCAAATCAAAACATCTGCAGGATTAATATAGCTAACAAAATACATGCAACTAACGGAATTCGGCAGGAAGACTCATTTATCCGACTATTATTCAATTTAGTCATGAACGAAAATCATTAAACATAGCATTACAGCGAATATAAAATGGGAAATCAAGAAATTCGTAGACCTCAGCTAGCATTGATGCCAACGAGGATGACTTACAGCGGTTACTATTCCAATTCCGTATAGCCTGCGAAGAATTTAATCTCACAATATCGCATTCGAAGAATAAATCGTTGGTAAGAAGCAAAGATTCGCTACACTGTAAATTGGAGATCAATGGAAATATTATAGGACGATATATAGGAACAAAAATCACAAACATTGGAATCTCAGCGAAAGAGGTCACTGACCAGACTCAGAAAGATTAAAAATATTGGCGTGTCTAAATAATACCATTTGGTACAACAAACATCGTTGAAGAAAATCAAAAACAAAACTATACAAATCAGTAATAATGCCGTTTGTAATATATGTTGAAGAAACGAGACCAAACAGCCAAACCCCGTTTTAGAAGCTACTGTAATGAACACGCTAAGAAGAATAATGGGTGCAACTACCCATGACTATAGAAACGAGGACATTAAAACAAACTACGGCGTACAAAAAATTAAAGAATGGGTACAAACAAGAGGAATGATCAAATAACAAGAATGCAATTCAACCGAATTGTAAAGAAAGCGAGACTCTTGTCACCTAAAAGGAGAAAGTCACCCGGAAGACCATAGAGGAGATAGAAGAATTCCCTGGTATAAAATAGGCTTATATTAAAGAAGAAAGATAAAGAAGAAAAAGATATAGAAGAGAAGAAATTTCAGAGGTAAGATTTTCTACGACTTGAAAGTTCAATCTCCCCAAACACAATGCGCGGAAGGGATTCTAACTGCTTTTGGTAATGAAGTACCAAGTTTTAGACCAGTTTATAATGACTTCATGTTTGATCGAGTTTCCCTCGATACATACTATCGCAAACATTTAATTTTTAGAACAAAAAATCAAAACATTAATAATGAAATAATATTCTTTAAAACAGTCAGTGGTGTATAAAATTATTTAACTATATATTTCAAGTAATAGTTTTCAAAAAATGCAAAATTAACTTTTTAGAAGCAGGAAAAGAAAGTCGTTCTTTCTATGGGGATTGTTTTTTAAGTTCGTATGATTGCTACCTTATTGATAAATTTCCACGCCTTTTGCACATATTCTTACAGCTCCCCTACAGTTTCTATCGCATGTTTTAAGCAACAGTCAGTTGGCAACTTTAGCTGATTTGTTTTTAGGTCAGTTTTCATTATAATATGACCCGTTTCGTAAATATGTTGGGCAATCTGTTGAATATAACATGATGTAGCCTACCTTGTGTGTGGTGAAAGTCCGGGTCGAGTAGTAAGGCAAGTTCACACGTGGTCCAAGCCGTAGTCCACTGTTATCACTCACTGAGTTCGTACGTGCGCCTAAATAACTAAATTAATTACAATATAAAAAGGTTGGGGGATCGATCCCGTTGCCGCTAGGGAAGATAACCGCAACATAGGGCAACGCTCAACAGTTTCGCACTCACGAGGCGGGGGGGAAAAACACAACCGCACTCCGTAGGAATGTTGACATTAACTGTGATGAAAGTTTCTCCCTTAAGGGCGTCATGCGCAAAAATGTCTAAGTAAAGATAATTGCGCCAATAGTCAACGGGTGGGGGGGGGGGCGCTACACACTCCCCGTTTAAGATTGGCCGGCGTCCCGACGTCAATCTTAATTCGCTTTGCGCGGCCGTCCGCGCTCCGTATGAGCACTACGGCGTACTGTTCCCCTTTGGTCCCATATACGGTGTTAGGGCCGACACATGGTATTTTCCAAGTGCACTATGACGCAGATCCGCGCTGGCAACTTCGTAGCTCGTGGAGGAAACTTTTCGTAGAATTACGCAAGGGCCATTACTAAGGGGATCCAGCTTGGAGGATCGTCCGGCGCCGGCAGCACTTCTAGAATGGCTGCTTACCCATACGCGATCTCCAGCCCGGTATTCCTACCCGACGCTTCGTTTTGAATCAGCGTATTCCTTGCGACGTTGCTGTTCACGTTCTATCGTGTCTCGTGCATCCCGTAAGGTATCCACCATTCGTGTTAGGTACGGAGTGATTTGCTTCACACAATTCTCTGTTCCGATTATTGCCCTCATATCTCTGTTGACGTCATCCGGCGTCCTTAGTTCACGGCCAAAATTCAGGTAGCACGGCGTCTGTCCAGTGGTCTGACATCTGGCGTTATTCATGGCGAAGCGGATTGAGGGTAGTTGTTCGGGTCAAGAGGCATGCTTAGACCCCACCAGGATAGATAATTGTGCCTTTAGGTCGCGATTCCTTCGCTCGACGGAATTTGCCTCAGGATGATAGTACGGAGTCAAGGTTTTATGTACTCCTAAACAGTACATTGCTTGCTGCATGACAGCGCTCACGAATTGAGGCCCGTTGTCGCTGATCACCTTTCGGCACAACCCATACCTCAAGAACACCTCGCTAATTAGCGTTTTAATGCATTCTTCAGCTGTTGCTTGTTTCAGGGGAAAAAGTTCAACCCAGCGTGTGAGCATGTCTTCGATAATAAATACCCATCGCTGACCTTGCTCACTGACAGGGAAAGGCCCGAAAAGATCTATCAACAGTGTTTCAAATTGTTGGCAGACCGCCGGCGTTTGTAGTAGTTCCGCTGGCTTGTGATTCTGGACTTTGTACCGCTGACATTTTTCACATTCGCGGAAATATTCGGTAATAAAACGTTGCATCCCCGGCCAGTAGTGACGCGAAGTAATTCTAGCCAACGTCTTTTCTACACCATAGTGGCCGGCTGTAGGAGCATCTTGGTATTCGCGTAATACATTCACCCTTTCGTGAGTTGGGACTACTTGTTGAGCATTGTCGTCGTCCTGCTCGGGGGAATACCTATATAGTATGCCATCGTTCACCAGGTACCTTTTTTCCACCCAAGAATTAGGCGCTTCCAGGTCCTCGAAAGCCAGTACAATTTTAGCCAGATCATCGTCATTAAGTTTCTCGCTGCGAACGTCACTGGCATTGCGACCAGGGAGGTCAACGACCGCAGTACAGAGGGTGCAACTTTCTTCAGTTTCCGTATCGCACGGCGGGCGCGACAGGGTATCTGCGACCTTATTAATTTTGCTTGGGGTGTACTCGATGCACAGATTATAGGGTTGCAGTAATAATGCCCACCTCACTAAGCGTCCGCTGGGCGATTTTAAATTCATCAGCCAACGAAGTAGTTGATGGTCGGTGCCGATGATAACTTTCGTGTTTTCAATGTATCCACGGAATTTCCCAACGGCCCACACAATTGCAAGAGCCTCGCGTTCCGTGGTTGTGTAGTTTCTTTCAGCTGCCGTTAATAACCTACTCGCATATTCTACCGGGCGTTCGTCGGTGCCTTCTCCTTGGCACAATACAGCACCTAGTGCATGCGATGACGCATCTGTCCCCAAGGTAAAAGGGTGGCTTTCGTCCGCTTGGCGTAGAATAGGTGGCGACGACAACAGCGTTTTCAGCCATTGGAATGCGGATTCCTGCCTTTCAGCCCAGGTCCAGGTTGCGTCTTTCTTTAGGAGGTCGGTTAACGGTCCAGCAATTTCCGCGAACCCATCAATAAACCTCCTATACCACGAGCACGTCTGCAAGAATGTTTGTAGGTGTTTCACGTTCCGCGGGGGTGGCATTTTCATTATCGCGTCGGTTTTACGCGTGTCCACAGATATTCCGCTAGGAGTTAATACATGTTCTAAGTACTTAACTTCCCTACAAGCAAATTGGCACTTCTTGCGATTTATGGAAAGTTTATAATGCCTTAACCTTTCGAACACTGCGTTTAGATCCGACATATAACTGTTGAGGTCCCGGGATAGCACAATGACGTCATCTAGATAGGCGAATAACGTTATCCCGCTAAGACCGGCTTTGAAATGTTCAATCAAACGCTGAAACGTAGCCGAACCGTTCCGAAGACCGAAACTCATACGTTTACAGCGATATAATCCAAAAGGGGTGATAAAAGTTGTTTTATCGCGATCGCGGGGCTGAACACTGATTTGCCAATACCCCGCTTCGTGGTAAGGGGTAGTGATGGGGCACGGTTACCGCGTTTAACTGCCGATAATCTACGCAGACACGTAGCGTTCCGTCCTTTTTCGGCACTAAAACTACCGGGGAGCACCACTCGGATTCGCATTCTTCGATAACATCACTCGCGAGCATCTTGTTCAATTCTTCCCGCAACATTTCGCGTCTCTGGGAAGATAACCTATATGGAGGTGAACTTACCGGACCGTGTTCGCCAGTATCGATGCGGTGTTCAGCAAAGGGGGTAAGCCCTCCTCCTAGTTCGAAGATAGCCTTATGATCCTCCAGGAGCGCGTTGAACCGCTGTCGTTCTGCTGCTGCCAATGCGATTCCTTCATCGTCCCGCAACTCCATCTCGATGGTGGTGACTGCCATCCCAAGTGTGGACGGCTCCGATGCAAAAGCGAATGTTGCATCTTCGGCATCTTCAAAGGTCCACCGCCTGCGACGCAGGTTTAACACCAGGCCTGCAGTTTTGATGAAATCGCAACCCAACAAAGTTTTTCTGTGGGGCTCACCCACCAACACTGTAAACAAAGTCGGAACCACCCGCGTATGAATTTTCACTTCAAACGTTACGTTAGCACGTCGCATCGCTGGGGTTTTCCATCGGCAAGGGTTAGCCGAGCGCTTTCCCGTGAAAAGTTCACACCACGTGCCACTAACCTTTGATACAGTTCGTGTCCTGCTATACTCTTTCACGCACCCGTGTCCAAACACGCGATCCCTCGCAGCCCAAGCACCTCAACAAAGACGTGTGGTCGGCGGCCTGCCGCCGGAGATGGTTTCGTTGAGACGACATGGAAATCTAACTCCAGGTTGCTGGTTTCCGCCGTCGTCTGCCTGTTGTGTTACAATTCGGACATTTGCGTGTGATATAGCCTTCTTTACCACACCGATAGCAACTTAAAGGCTGCCTTGGAGCAGCGGAGGGCCCTGGTTGTGCCATGTTATCCGATGCCGCTGTCTGTTTACTGTTGCATCGAGCCTTTTTGAAACACTCTGTTTTTTGTGGCCAGTGCGCCGGCAAAACTAACCTTATTTTACTCGAGCCCCGCTGTTGGGCACCAATTGTAGCCTACCTTGTGTGTGGTGAAGGTCCGGGTCGAGTAGTAAGGCAAGTTCACACGTGGTCCAAGCCTTAGTCCACTGTTATCACTCACTGAGTTCGTACGTACGTCTAAATAACTAAACTAATTACAATATAAAAAGGTCGGGGGATCGATCCCGTTGCCGCTAGGGAAGAAAACTGTACATAGGGCAATGCCTAACAGTTTCGCACTCGCGAGCGGGGGGAAAACACAACGGCACTCGTAGGAATGTTGACGCTAACTGGGGTGAAAGTTTCTCCCTTAACCTTCGTAGCCCACCTGGGGTGGTTTTTGACCCCACGCGCTGTAGAATGTAGTTTTCTTATGGTTATCTTTGGTCTATTGTCTTGAAACCCTAAATATGCTTCAATCGAACTTCGTAGGAGAGGATCATACTAGTTTTTTTGCTAAATTGTTATAGAAATATATTTATACCGCAAAATATGCGCTTGGGGTCAATTTTGACCAGGTGGGTTAATTTGTGTAGCCTTAGGTTTTAGGTTCCGAAATACGTTTTTATGTAAGGTAGCATAATGTGCAGCAGCAACTCGCAGTTGTTCATGTTTCTGTAAGTTGTGACATGTTAGTTGCGTGGTAAAACTGCGTACGTCTAGTGTTTATAAAAATAGCTCTCTGGGATAAACCCTCAATTACAGTTTGACTGAGTGATAAGTAGTGTGACAACAAATTTATTATGGCGGACTATAATATTAACTTTGCAAGTGGCTACAGTGACCAGCAAGCTTGGATAGATGCTTATAATTTAGATTTTGAGGTAATAGATAACGAGAGCGATGGTAGTGATGCAGAGGACTATTTCACCGAAATTCAGGAAGACGAAGATGTCGTAGCTTATCTAAGTAACTCAGATAATGATGGCAATGGGGACGAAGAAGTATGGGTTAGCAAAGATGGAACAATACAGTGGAGTACTAAGGAACCTAAACGTAAAAAAATATTATTAAGAAATATTTTAAAACAAGGTCCTGGTATACCAAGACATTTAAATGTATCTACCCCTGCAGACTGTTTTCGTGCTTTTATGACTGATGAAATAATCGACAAAATTTGCTTGCACACCAATGAACGAACAAATGAACAAAAGGATAAAAAAGCAAGTCTAAGAAAATGGAAAGAATTAACACCTACTGAGTTTTTGGCATTCTTGGGTCTAAGCTTACTTTATGGTGTGCAAAGAGGTAGCGGAAAGGACTTGAAAGAGTTTTGGTTAGAAAAGTACGGTTTCCCTGTCTTTAGAGCTACAATGTCTAGACATCGTTATACAAATATACTTAGCTGTCTACGATTTGATGATAGGCGTACACGACAAGCGAGAAAAGAAGCGACTCAAAACAAGACTGAACCTATAGCTGATATAATGAATATGTTCGTTAGTCAATGCAAAATTTGTTTTATACCGGGTCCAAATATTACCGTGGATGAACATCTGTGCACTTTTCGAGGGAGATGTGGTTTTAAGGTTTACATTCCTTCAAAGCCCGGAAAATATGGTATAAAGATATGGATGGCTGTAGACTGTGAGGCTCGATACATTACAAACCTGCAAATACACTCAGGAAAAATTGGAAATACAAGGGAACAAGAACAAGGAAAACGGGTGGTGTTAGATTAGTAACGCAGCTGAATGGTTCTAATCGCAATATTACTACTGACAACTTCTTTACTAGCTACAGCCTTCGACAGGAGTTACTGAAGCAGAAATTAACGCCTGTTGGAACTGTTCGGAAAAACCGTAAGGAGCTTCAGTCCCGTATGCTGCCGTCGAAGTTGCGTGAAGAAAAATTATCGGTTTTTGCCTATGCCAACGACACACTTTTAGCATCCTACGTTTCTAAAAAAGGGAAGGCTGTCATTATGATGTCCACACAACACAACAATTTTGAAGTTTCCCATGAAGACCATAGGAAGCCGGAAGTAATACTAAATTACAATTCCACCAAATTTGGCGTTGACACGGTAGATCAGATGGCCAGGAACTACTCAACAAAAAGAGCAACAAGAAAATGGCCACTTGCTATATTTTTCGATCTCGTGGATTTTGCGGGAATTAATGCTCATGCATTGTTTTCTGAGCTTGAGAGTACATACAAAAATACAACAGGAAGACGGCGTTTCTTATAGAACTAGGTGAGGAGCTAGTAAAACCGGAAATAAAAAGAAGAATTCAAAATCCTCAAGCCAGGACAAGAAAAATTCGTAAAGCTGTTGAAGATGCCGGGTTTAGTAACTTACTTTTGCAATACAAGAACGTCGACCATCCAAAAAATAAACGGGGAAGGTGTGACGTGCAATAATTTTGTGCGTAAGGAGCACATTGAAACGCGCACATTGTGTTTTAGATGTTCAAGTTTAACGTCAGAAGACAGTGACCCAGAATAAAGGCGTATAACTTAATATATGATAAATTTTATTAAATTACCATGTAATCTATCTTTTATAATGTTTATATTACATTTTATAGTTTATTTAGAAATGTACTTACCAATAAATATCTTGAAACGTCAGAAATACTTTTTTATTAGAGTGAATGGCATAATTTTAAGTTGGGGTCAGACATTACCCCAGGTGGGCAGTATGTAATATTAAAGCAGGTGGGCTACGAGGGTTAAAGGCGTCATGCGCATAATGTCTAAGTAAAGATCATTGCGCCAATAGTCAATGGGGGGCGCTACAATGAGCTATATGCTCTTTAAACCTAGCACTAAAATTAGGACTTGTTTGCCCAATATATTTAGACTTACAATGGAAATATTTAATTTGGTAAATTTCAGATTTCTCATGGAATTTTGATGTACTTTTCGTTGGGTGTTGGGTCTTTGACTTGTAAGACTGACTAAGTTGTGGAATTGCGAACGTGCAATTTTGTTTTTTGTTTTTTAATAAAATTGTCGATCATTTTAGAAAGAAAATCCATGTATACAGTGATATTTTTTATGATCTGAAGTTCACTGTTTTACCGATATTTGTTTAAAGGCTAGGTAACAGTCTATACACTAAGACATTTAGAGCAGCCATTTTTTGTTGAAAACACTTTTTTAGTTTTATTTTCTAACGTGTTGAACATGCTAGCTTTTCTAATACCTTTGCAAAATCTAGCCAAAACTAAATGTCGACTTTTAATTTATCTAACTTCTACATTATGACTTATAATACAGAAATCTAGAAGTTATGAAATGTCCATTATCATACCAATATAACAATAAACTGGTACGTTTACACATTCGTGACGAAAAGTAATTCATTTCACTAGTCATCATCATCATCATAAACAGCGTTATATATTCCATCTCTGGACATACGCCTCCCCAGTTTGTCGCCAGCTTGTGCGGTCAGCGGTTGTTCCCATCCACTGAGTTCCGGCTATTTTGGTGATATCATCCTTCCATCTCGTTCTAGGTCTGCCCCGATCTCTTCTACCATTCTTGGCCTCCACTCAGTCACCTTCTTAGTCTATCGATTGTCTTCCCTTCTCATAATGTGTCCTGCCCATTGCCACTTTAAACTTGCGATGCGTGCCGCCACGTCTTACACTCTGGTTTTGTTTCTGATCCAGTTATTTGTTTTTCTGTCTTCTAGTCGTACTCCTAACATCGATCTTTCCATGGTTCTCTGTGTTACTTTCATCTTTTTTTATCGTGGTTTCTGTAAGAGACCATGTCTCACAGCCATACGTTAGAGTTGGAAGGACACATTGGTTGAACACCTTAGTTTTCAGGTACTGTGGATATGTATTTGTTTTAAACACATTTCTTAATTTTCCATAGTCTGCCCATCCAAGTTTAATTCTTCTATCGACTTCCGCTTCTTGGGTATCCGTCGTAAAGGTTAATTTTTGGCCTAGGTATATATATTCGTCTACCACATCTATTAGATTGTCATTAATCTTAATGGGTGGTATATCATTTTTATTGGCCATGATTTTTGTTTTCGTTAAATTCATTTTGAGACCAACTGTTTGCGCCGCGTTTTCTACATCTACGATCATGGTTTTTAGGTCCTTGTTATTCGTTAATAGTATAATATCGTCAGCGAAACGTAAATTACTTAGATATTCCCCATTAATATTAATGCCTTTTTTGTCCCACTCTATAGTTTTGAACACATCCTCCAGTAGATTTGTAAATAATTTCGGCGAGATCGTGTCGCCTTGTCTAATACCGCATCTAACATTCACCGATTTCGTCTTGTCAAATGTCTGTATGGTCATCGATGCATTCATATATATATTTTTAATTAGCTCTATGTATCTATAGTCTATCCTGCATCGTTTTAATGCGTTAACTAATGCCCACATTTCCACAGTATCAAACGCCTTTTCAAAGTCAATAAAGGCTAGGTATAGGGACTGATTGTATTCGTGAGATTTCTCCATCACTTGTCGCACAGTGTGAATATGGTCCATTGTACTATACCCCCTGTCTGAATCCTGCCTGTTCTGGCGGTTGAAATGCGTCTAGGCGGTTTGATACTCGGTTTGTTATTATTTTTGTTAAGAGCTTGTATATATGCGATAACAGTGAAATCGGTCGGTAGTTTTTCAGATCTTTTTTATTGCCCTTTTTGTATATTAAAATGACGTTAGCGTTATTCCACGATTTGGGTGTTATTCCGGTATCTAGACATTGGTTGAATAGAGTTTCTAAGTGTTGTAATATTGTGTTTCCTCCTATTTTTATTAACTCTATTACCAGATCATCTGGGCCTGGCGCTTTATTGTTCTTCATTTGTTTTAAAGCTATTTTTATTTCATATTTGCTTATTGGAGGTATATCTTCAGTATAATGTCTGGTTAACGCTGCTCGTTTGTCATTTGGATTTAAGGGTGGATCTTTTACTTTTGAAGAATATAGGTCTTCATAGAATTTTTCGATATGCCTAAGAATATCTTCGCGGTTGTTTATTACAGTTCCGTTCTCATCTATAATACTCGTAATTTCTCTTTTTTCTTCTGCAGTCTTTTTTCTGAATACCTTAGGTCCTTTGTTTTCTTCAATAATTTGCCTGATAACGTTTTCATTAAACTCGGAGACATCTGCTCTAACTTGTCTTCTAATATTTTTGTGCATTTGTTTTAGATCGTATGCTGACAGATTCGCTTTTTCTTTGTTCCGTTTGGCTATTAACTTTCTGGTATTTTCCTTAAGTTTCGTTATGTTTCGTTGTTTTGATTTATTGAATACCTTCTTAGCAGCATTTGAAACATTATGTGTAATGTAATCGTACAATTTGTCGATGTTTGTCATTTCATTAATTGGATTGTTAACGAAGTTTTCCCCCAAAGTATTTCTGTACGTTTCTTCTTTACTCCAAATTTCTTTTATGTCTATTCGTTTCACTCCGCTTACAATTAACTTTTGCCTATCTTGTTTTGTATTCAGTATTACTCTGGCTCGTACCATTCTGTGGTCACTAATGTTAATACGGTTGAGAACCGTTACATCAAGAATTGTGCACCTGTAGTCTGCAATTATAAAATCAATTTCATTTCTAGTGTTACCATCAGGGCTCTGCCATGTCCATTTCCTGTTCTCTTTTTTGTTAAAGAAGGTATTCATTACTTTTAACTGTTGTTCTTCAAGAAAATTTACTAGTGTTTGGCCTCTGTCATTACGAGTTCCTATGCCATACGTTCCAGTACATGTTTCGCCTCTCTGATGCTTTCCTAATTTGCTCTAAAATCGCCCAGTATCAGTGTGTAATATGTTTTATTTTCATTTATTGCCTGGTCTAAATCTTCGTAAAGTTGCTCTATTTCATGATCAGGGTGTGTTGATGTAGGTGCATATACCTGAATAACCTTTAAACAGTATCTACTAGATAGTTTAATGGTGATATATATAACTCTTGATGAAATGGCAACAGTACAGCGAATATATGGAACTAGCCTTTGATGCACTAAGAAACCCACTCCATTCCTGTTCTCATTTGCTTCGTTTTCTCCTTTGTAATAAAACACATTTCCAGTCTTCAATGTCAATAGTTCTTCTTCTTTTCTTTTTACTTCGCTTAATCCCAGAATGTCCCATTTAACATTCTGTAATTCTTCTTCTAGTTGTATTAGTCTGTCTTCTGAGCGGAGTGATCTACAATTCAATGTGCAAATGTTCAGTTCGGTACGGCGTTTTATTTTGTTACTTCTTAACGATTTCGATTTCTTGCTCCCCCCATATTCCTTGGAGCAGACTGACGTTTTTTCGTCAGTGTGGGATTCCGAGCGTTTCGCTCGACCCACCTGGGGACATTTTTCAGGAATCGACATTTTTCATTAAGTGTGCTGGGGGTTGTTAGCCGATACTCTACCACGCTGGCCATTGCGGGTTGGTAGAGGGTTTAGGAATAGTAGGAGGGACATACTCAGAAGTGGGTAGGATTTAGGTTGGGACGTGGTTCCCTCTTAGGTTACAGGAGGCAGGAGAGAACCACGGCTCGCGTGGGCAGGGCCGTTTCCCTGAAGTAAACCTACCCTCCACTGGGTTTGTAGAGGAAGGTTTACCAGCTACCCTACTTTCACTAGTACTAGAACATAATCGCAGTTATCTAGTGCCAATGTTTATAAAATTTATTGATATGTTTCAATCAGAACTAACATTCCCTATTTTTTCTTTATATTTGCTACTGAATTAAGGCCTTTCAGAATGCACCTGTTGGCAAGGAGCGAATATTTACTACTGTTCTGGTTTAAAAGGGAAAGTTGATGGTTGTTAAATAAAGATATCCTTGACGTGCTAATTGGCTACTTTTCATGGAGTATCATATTATATTAATTATGTTGCAATTGCCAACAAAACAGAAACTAGTGTCCAACATAACGTTTTTACTGAATTGGATATCACTATTATAACTTACAGGCAGTTTCTATTTCTTGCGCATCAGCAACTTTTATAAATAAGATTTTTAAGGTTTATCGACTTGTAAATTGTAAAATAGGACGCGTGAAACCAGTCATCGAAGAGTTGTTTAGGAGATAGATGCAACTTTTCTATTTAAATTTACATACAAAGATGACTCAAAGGCAATTTATTTAAATGCTTTCTATTGTAAATTCCGTTTTTTGTGGAGAGGATTGCGGTAAGGTGGTGGTCGCGTCAGCCAAGGAACAGCAAGGATTAATGGGTCGGGAGGGACGGTAGGGTAATAAATTCCCACCCAAGAATTACCGGCTTGCAACTTGCGAAATATGACAGTCTCATAAATTTAAGACAGCGAGAAAGGAGGAAAGAGCTAGCAGGCGACCCGTGTAGCCGAGTAATATATCTGTAGAACCCCAAGTTAGCTCACAGACCGCCGCGGTCTTGCCCTTCAGCAAGCTACATTATTTTTTCGTTTTCAAGAAGTGGGTGTTTGGATACCGCCATATTTTTCCTCTGGCATTGCAAGCAGGAAGCCGAGATAGTTAATGTGATTTATTCGTGGTGAGATAACTCAAAGCCGACTTCAAATGATAACGTCAAGTGCAGAAGCGACTTCTCTAAAGTTTATAAGCCTCAAACTCGTCTTTACGCTAAGCCCACTTGAAACATTATCGAGCCTTCTATCTGAACAGCTTTACTCGTATAGAGCCATAACGTATTTAAGGCTAAAGAATGTCTCTCCACTCATGGTGTTCTGTCTTGTAGGCCGAGACAGCATTACACGCCGAAGAACACGATTAACCGAGATAAATCTAATGGTGAAACCTTGTTAAGAGTGGCGTAAATGGCAGCCCGAAGAGCTGGAGATTTAACACCCGCGTGTGCGAGAGCTCGTGCTGACTTATTGGACACTTCACGTCGTGTTACCAGAGCAGCAGGATTCTTCATCATCTTGTAAGATACCCTTAATTTTCCTGAATAAATTTCATTACGTTTTAATTATAATCCCTTATTGTTCCCACCGATATCAGCTTTATTAATAATGTTAAGGATTTGTTATTTAATGGCTCTCTAGTTTTCCGAGTTTTGATTTATGATGACAGCAAGTCCTTGAGCCATTGTTTGGTAATGCCAAGCTATGGGTGTGAACACCCGTGAGTATTGTCTCGGCAAAACAATACTAACGTCATAATTCTTCCTAACTCTGCCTATACCTGGCCATATGTTATGCAGAGTTTACGAGTTAATATAGGCCATTTCTCACAAGCTACCGTAAGGAAGCTTTTATACCTGCGCGATGCTATCGTAAAGTAGACGATGCCGCATATCAGTTTCGATAAGCCCCAGTGAGTTGCACGAAACGCTTCTAAACAATAGAGTAATCAGCACTTACAATGATTTATGAGTTGTAATAAGTTAATATCTGTCATTTACATGTTACAATACAATTGAGCTCATTAATGAGAGTCAAAAGCACTTAACGAACAAAACCCCTCGGAGTTGACTGCCCCTTTTGTGACCTTTTAAACTGAGCGTGATGTTATGCTAGTGGTATTAATGTTTTGAAAATTTGTCAAATGCTGTTTTTATTTTTGAAGTAATTGGTACAATACATATTTTTGGTTAGTATCGCATAACTCGCAAGGTCCTGTAAATTATTAATTACCCGACGATTGTGATGATTACTTTAGTTGTGAGAATTCACTCACTGATTATACCTATATCACGGCCGCTGTGTTTGATAGTGCATGCCCCATTAGATTTGAATCAGAAAAAAACTTCCATTGTACGCCTTCAAATATGTTGTTAAGCAAAATATTGTTTCAATGTATGATTATCGACAATGTCATTGAATAATAATAATACGGTCCAACAGAAATGCTATTTTAAATACGGTTGCTTTCAAAAAAATTGTCCATCAAAACCATCGCCCACCTAAACTTTCGCATACTAAAGATATCGCCTACTAATGTTGTCTACTAAAAATACTGTCCGCAAAGTTGAAAAATCGATCAAAAAAGTAACCTTTCAAAGTGTCAATCATCAAAAGTTTGTTATCGAACTAATTGCATTATTTCGTTAACGACTTTCTAATATATCAGCGAAATCCTTAAATTATTTCACAGAATGTTGTATTAGCATTGCGGCTAAATAACATCATCTATGTAGCGAGTCACTTAATTAGGCAAATATCCATTCTTTGTATTCTCAAATGGAATTTCTTGGAGAAAAAATATATATTTTGTTGAGATCTTTAAAAACAGCATTTCTCGAGGCAGCATTATTATTAGCGAATGAGGTTATTGCAGATTGCAACGGCGATATATTGCCAACGCTATTGACAAGCAAGGTTTCTGTTGGATGACAAATCTGAAATTGTCCACATAATAGTAGTTGTTTCAGAAGATATATTTGCTTGCAAACACCTTCAGAAATAATTGTAATTTGCTTGATCAGTGGTGTTAATTTTGAGTGTAGTTGAAAGTTTATGTACGGTGGATCCCTATTTTTTTGCTGCATGTTATTATTAGGCTGTGTGACAGCTAGATGCGGTTGTGTCCATGTCTAGACAATATCATTATATTAAAAATGTGGTTATATTAATTTTATATTCATCATACCTACAGTAGATTTTTTTAAATGGCTCTGTTCATTATACCAAATGGTGTTAGCAACTTGATACCAGTGAAAGGTGAAACTCTTTCTTTTGGTTTGTTAATGTGCTTCATGGAGCATACATAAATAGGTATGTCGGCATTGAATCTGCAGGTGTATTCTTTAAATTGTTTGGCAGCTTGATGTTAATCTACTGAGAAGCCTATATTAACTTGCTATTTATTGTGCATTTTCTTTACTAACATTTACATAAATATGTACTTCCGTTTCTAGAGAAAATGCCATCCAAAATTTTAAGCTTTTTTAAACCAGAACGAATTGAGATTTGTCTAGAGGATTCGTCATCTGTTGGAATTGCGCCCCAGTTTTTATTATTTTTTGACTGTATAAGTGCATGCTTTATCTAGTCTGTTCTATAGTCTGATCAAAAATTAGTTTCATCTAGTATACCTATGGAATAGTTCTTAATTTTTGAAAGCTACTATGTTCATACTTAAATGTGAAACCTGACATTTGATTTTTAAGTGACTTATAGTTGTATTCATAAATTAGGAACTATTCCATAGCCATCCTAGATGAAAATAATTTTAGATCTTACTAATATAAGATATTATACAACACCTTTAAGTGTTAAGTATTTAGCAGTTGTTGCATTTAGTGTCAATTTGCTCGACAAGAAGATTATGAAGGAATTAATTTTCCTTGTCGTTATCTCTGTATATTTGTAGATACCACAAAACATGAAAAAGTCACGAACAAATGATTTAGTACAAGAAACAGTGTTGTTTTCAATTGGTAAGTACATAATAGGAGCAGTTCAACTTGGTCATGTCCTAAATTGGAGCTACTGAACAAGAACGAGATTGAGTAAATCATTATATGGTTAACCTTTACAAGACATTTTCTTTTAATGTGGGAAGTTCAACAATATGGACTCAACATACCTTTATCGTTAATCATTCAATTATAGCAAATAAAGTGCCACAGTTTCTTATTTATACATTTTGTGCTTTAGTTTATTTTTTGTACTTACTAAGTCGATAAGTGAACTCTGGTACATGAAAACAGAAAAAAGTAAAGAATATTTGATACTTTATGGGTTTTTGTTCTATTTTACCAAATAACTTTTGTGTTTCACAGATAGCGATCGAATGAGTTTAATACCACACCGAAAAGGACATAGAGATATGGTGCACTTTATTTCTATATATTGTCTTGCTATTTCAAAACAGTTTTTTTTACCTAGCGTTCTTCTACTCTTCTACTCGTCTAAAGAACAGTAAGAGTAGAGATAAAAAATCATCGGAATGGCGAGCAATTGGAGTAGAAACAACCGTGCTATTATTTTTTGCTAAATTATATTGTTCATGATCCTTAATATATTTGTTAGGCGTATCTTACAGTTTATTTATTTAAGTTGCTGCATTCACTTCTTCCTGGTTTTGAAATTGCTTTCTCCCGCCGTTTTGCAAATTGGAAAAAATATAAACATCGGTAGGAGTTAGACTTGGGCTAAGAGGAAAGTGACTTAATATTTAGCTCTTGGGAGTAGGTGGGTTGTCATTTATTCATTAATTCATCCTCGTTATGTCTTGGACCAAGATCCGTTATGTACTACGACTATACCTGAACATTTTTTGTTGTTGCTGATCTTTTCACCTTTGGATGGCCTATATTTCTTTTCCTTTTACTCTATATTGGTAGTACACTTTCGGCAGCCTTTTGTTATGCACCTAACCTGCTAACCTCGAATTTGATTTTGACACTCATCAAGACAGCAACAAAGCCATATCTCTCTGATCTAAATTTTAATAAAATCATATTAGTAATCAACTTACTGCTGATATTTGTAATTTGGGTTGCAGATTTTGCTCTATCTTGAATTTGAATGAACTATAATAGACTTCTAGAAAGTAGTAATGTTTTGTGTTATTGAGTGACAAGTACAATCAGTTACATTCAGTTATATTCTTGTTTATGTGTAGCAACTCGTCAGGTCTTATTCAGATGACATGGATCTTACATTTATTGATGAACTGTGTCAGTTTGTAACATTTGCCAATATATTCACAGACGAGGACCCAAAAGATATCAGCACTGAACTTTTCATGTACAAGCGTATCATGAAAACGGGTGTAAGGACACTTTCCAAAACATTGAGATAGCTCTAAGGATATATCTAATTTTGATGGTAACAACTGCAGTGGCGACCGCTCCTTCTTAAACCTCAAATTAATTGAAAACCGATTAAAGACATCTATGAAGCAGGAATGACTTGTAAATTTGGCTATCATGAACATCGAATCAGATATATGCTGCGTGAATTGGACTTTAGTGACATCATCAGCGATTTTGCAGCACGAAAATCAAGGAAAGTGCCTGTACTGTAATGGTTAAAACGTTATTCATTCGCTGATTTATAATATATTTATGTGTTATTTCTGTTATGTTATACTATACTTTTTCTACGACCACTACTAAAAATAGGCCTTTTAGCGCTAGCTTTTTCCACTAAAAATGACGTTTTATAATTCAACATATTAAAAGTTAAGTCAGCCGTTTACTTTTAGCACATGTGTTATAAAGTAAACAGCTGGTGTTGAATTTAGAATTTCGAACTGGAAGGGAAGTTGTAAAGTTATTCTAGTTACGTCTTTCGTTAGAGGTAAAGTGTTTTTAAATAATTAAAGAATTATGTAATAAATAAAGTAAAATGTGTACATTTATAATTACCTTTGATAACTAACTTTGACAGCTACCCGCTGCAAAAACAGTTACCCGCACGTCAAGGCCATTTCTTTACTATGACATAAATTATAACTGTCATAAGTGCAAACCTTTGTTAAATAGACATTTATGGATTAATAACAGTAAATTTTAGGCCGTCGAAAAAATATTGTGTGCAAACTCGTGCTAAAAGTGTTTATGGACGCGACATGTTCATGTCTCGTGCATAAACATCCACGTTTAGCACTTGTTGCACAAATGCCATTTTAATGAAAAAATTTAATAATTTTAACTGACCATCTCTGCGTAAATAAATTTTGTAAATAAACTTTTGTTCGTTTTATTTCGTGTTTTTGCATTACATATTGCAACACCTTGAAACAATGGGCCTCCCACCTAAATGGGCCCCGGGCCACTCACATCTTAAATCCGGCCCTGTCATGAACCACAGTTCGTCTCTAGTAACAATGCGGTTTAAAATGTTATCTTAGTTATCTCTACAAAGGTTCAAAACCTTCAGACGAGTGTCGTTTAGTGCAATTTTCAAATTCGAAGCCTATTTCCACGGAGACGAGCGACAATCGAAAACAACAAAAATATGAAGGTCTTGAAAAATAAGTCGTCATATAGTAAACAACATATCCACTGAATCAAAAACAGAGAAGGCAACATAGTAATGAGAACATCTGAAATTTCTAAGGTAATCGAAGATTTTTATTCCAACTTGTATGCATCCAAAGTGCCCAGTCCGAATGCAAATTAAACAGAACATACCATATTATAAGTCAACTCTGAGGAAATTTCAGAAATTATACAAGATGAAATAGATGCAGCCCTAAACCAGATGAAAAATGGTAGATGCCCTGGAGAAGACCGTATAACTACAGAAATGCTAAATATAGCTGTTAAATCTTTGATCAAGGCTGTACAGCTCCTTCTAAACCGATGCCTATATGAAGGAAAAATACTAACAAGCTGGAAAAACGCGGAAGTAATATTCTTGTTCAAGAAAGGAGACGCCACAGATGTAGAAAATTACAGACCAATGACGTTACTATCACATTTATATAAGGTATTGACGACAATTATAACAAATCGCCTGGCAAACAAACTCGACTTTTATCAACCCGTCGAGCGAGCTGGCTTCAGAAAAGAATACGGCATCATTGACCATCTGCAAACAATAGGAACACGGATTAAGAAATGCGAAGGATATAATATACCACTACATCTGGGGTTTGTCGACTTCCAAAAAGCTTTCGACACGATAGAGTTCTGGTCAATATTTACAGGACTAAATGACGCCAGAATAGATTCCCGGTAAACAACACTCTTAAAAGACATCTATAAAAACGCCACTATACACATTAATGTCAACGAGAATGTAAGATCAGGAAATATACATATCGAAAGAGGTGTCAGACAATGTTGTCATGGGAAAAATGGGGAATCAATATTGATTGTATTTACCTGAATCACTTGCGATTTGCAGATGATATGACCATCATCAGTAGAGACGACGAGGAATTGGAACAAATGCTATTGGAGCTAAATGCAGCCTCACAGACCATAGCACTCCAAATGAATTTCAATAAAACAAAAGTACTGTCCCATTCACAAAGACAATTCCATCTAAACAATTACAATATAGGTAGTAAATGTCGACGAGTATGTATACCTTGGCCACTTAAATAAACTAGTTAAACAAAATCAAGCTGCAGAAATTACAAGAAGAGTTAAACTAGGTTGGACGGCCTTTGGAAATCTGAGTTAGGTTCTAAGGAACAAGAACGTGCCAATTAGTTTAAGATCGAAGGTATGGAACAGTTGCATTTTGCCCGTGCTGACCTATGGCACCGAGACGATGGCACTTACGCCAAAGACCGCTACAAAATTGGAAACAACACAACGTGCCATGGAAAGACCTATGCTTGGTATAAACCTAAGAGAGCATATCACAAATACAGAAATAAGACGACGCACAAATGTTACCGATGTTGTACAAAGGATCGCGAGGCTGAAATGGAACTGGGTTGGACATGTCGCTCGCAAAACATTGTTACAGTGTTGAAGTCATGTAGATGCAGTCAAGAATTGTTTCGTATAATTTTTCGCTTAAATACATACAGATGTAGTTTAGAGGTTTCGAGTGACCTGCAGTTTCTATTTGTGCATTTGGTTGCATACTCATTTTTGCATTTTTGGATGATTTTGATAAACCTTAAATTTTAGATGATTATAATAGTTTCCAACTAGATTGATAGTACGATTTCGTGCGGCCATTTATGCCTGATTTTTTTTTGGTTTGATTGTTTTTGGGTGATGTAGCTGATTTTACTGGAATTTTGCTGCACGCAGATCTACGATTCCAGAATTATGATGTAAATCATCGTTCACCCACAAGAAATTCTGTGTGATATTGCTAGAATGAAGCCAGTTATACTGGGATAATTATTTATGTATGCAAAATTACTCACCTGAGGCCATACACCAGCGCTGGTATGTTTTTATAGTTCTGTTTGAACATTGAGTTCGATATGGTGTAATTTTAGGTCCCTTAGTATTCCTCGTATTCCTCCTATTTCGTCACTGTCTTATTAATATCCAATTCTGCATGTGCCTTCTCTATGGCATTGATGTCGCTTGCTGAAGCACCTGGAAGACCAACCCCCACACAGTTCTGCGTCCCTCAATTCGTTTGGCTGCTCTTTCGAAGTTTTGACCACAAGGTTTTTCTCAAGTATGCCAGAATTCCGAGACTTGAGGACCATATAACTTTTCCCCAGTGTGAAGGTTGCTCATCGGGTTGCACACTCATTGGTGTCCTCATCTCCGAGGCTGCCACCCTGCATAGCTGCTCTGACGAAGCTGCGCTGCTGTGCATCACCAGGTACCTCGTGTCTGATTAATTCACCATCTGATTTTTCGTAACTGAAATACGTATTGTCAGAACTACTATTATGAAACTCTAAACGTGTTCGCCTACCGTTTTAGGCTGTGCAATTCTGTGTAACTGCGATGTTCGCCCCGGGCAATCATGCATGAGGAATAGGTTATTTTCAATTTATGTATCTAATATTTTTCTCGATTATAGCCATACTATCTGTTAGCAGTTTGGTCGCGATCAAGCGTTGCTCAACACTTTGAAATTTAATTATATGTTGCGAGGGTTTATCGGGAGCTTAAATATTGAAATTAACTCCTTATTAGCGCCGAAAATACACAGTGTTAAGTGTAAAAACCCCTAGGCGAAATAGTACCAATTCGAATAGATCGCGTTTAGATAAATTAATTGATTGTTTAAGCGATTTGATGAGAACTCCCTTTTATGGCTATCGCAGTTCTTGATTTTTAATTCACTATACCCTTGTAGTTGAGATACTCGAGCGAATTGCGAGTTAAAATCGTAGAGTTCTATTTTTCACTTCAAATTTATTATTTTATTAACATTAAAATATTGTACATTATATAAGTAAAACTAAAATCAAATCTACTATTCCAATTACAAACAAATATTCTATTATAGATTTGTTTTGCCTTCTTCGAGTATGGTGCAGAGTTTGTATGTGCACATAGTGTAAATAAATAATTAGGTTATTTCAAGCTATGGTGTTTTCTGTCTTTTATTATTTTTATGAAACAGCTAAGTGGTTTAGGAACTTACACGGACATCTGTAGGTTTTCCGGTTTGCACCCTCTCGAACCAGTGGCGCTTCCGGACAACCCCCCTCCCCCATTCCTGCTTAGGAACTAGCTGGCGAAAATTTGCTACACTACTAGACAATTCCTGAACCGCCGTGTTGTGAATTATATATTATTTTCTTTTTCTTTTGTGTACAAAAAAATTCCCCGTGTAACGAATAACAACATCAAATGAATGGGTGAGTCGCATTACGAGATGGCGACCAAGAACAACCAAAAGAAGCGTCGGGCGACCACAGAAGAAGTGGCTTGACGACGTCAAAAAGTCGCTTGGAACACATGGCACCAAACAATACAAAATAGCACAATTTGGCAAAATTTATGGGAGGCGTATATCCAACGCTGGATGAAGGAAGGCTGAGAAGAAGAAGAAGAAGGTTTCCACAGAAGTTGCGTTGACGGGCTTTGTTCGCTTCTATTGATCTTCATACTGTCTTAAACAATTCATGCCACTTTTGAAATATGACTTGCATAAGATGAAAGTCACAATATAATGTTGCCATCTCTTCCAGAATCACTGTTTTTTTTTCTTGCTCTATAATTTAGTCACGACCGGCGACTCTCTTAAGGATTGACTTAGTTGCAGGATAATCACTCATAAATTGTTAATCAGAGAGAGTTGACATTTCATATATTCGTGTCACTCGATAGAATGCATAGCACTCTCAGTTCCTCTCCATTCTGCGACCTCTTACCTCATCTCCTATATCTACAGTTTCTCAATACTTAAAGTTGATCATAGTAAATCCAAGTCAGTTTTTTATATTAAATGGATTATGCAGTATCTATTTGACCGTGTAAAAATAACCAGAACTAGTATAAAGCAAAGTCTTATTCTCTTCAGATAACCTTCATACGCTGAAGTTTAGTATAGTTATCTATCTAATAATAATAATGATGATGTTCTTTATTGGATTGTATCTACAATAGATTATATTATAGGAAATCCTGGTAGCGCAGTTAATAAAGCGTTAGGATTGCATTAAGTCCTCGGTGGGCGGAATTTTGCGCAGCATTGGCGATTGGAATCGGGTTCAGGGAGACCATCCACAGTTTGGCACCAAACTAACTGTGTTCTACTCAGAACTACAGACCTAAGCGATAGAGTGACAAGATCGACACCAAGACACCTCACACAATGGTTGCTACACAAGCATAAAAGGCGCGCTCCAACTGCGTAACCCGAATCCGGGACAAGTTGAGCATTGGGCTGCCAGAGTTAAGCGTAGAAAGCACCAGCCTCTACACTTGTAAGTAAAACGTGGTTACAGTTATAACATACATGCATACATATTTTATTTCTAAGGTCATTTTATCTTTTAAAGTTTTGAATATTGTAAATTATAAAGTAGACGTATCGAAGCATCATATCCAATATTTATGTAGTCAACACTTATGTTTACAATACAGCTTTGAAATTACATGGATCATGATACATGATTGAGTGTGGAGGCATGCAATGATGAATCTAGAAGGAAAAGGTCACATTTATGTTAATTAACTATTCCTAGAAATTAAATTGTGTAATGAACAGTTGAGATAAAAAATTTGTCAAAAGTCAATGTTAAGGTAAAAATGGAATGCAAATTATTTAAAGTTTACTAACTTCTATATGCGTTCTCCTAAGATTATGGCGTTACTATAATTAAAGTTCAGTAAGCTAAGTGGTAGTACCAATATTTTATGAAATTAATTTACTCCGATGTGATTACAGTTGTCACTATTTAAATCATGTGGTGCGTCACGAGAGCCAACTGATACATTAAAATAATGGATAGCAGCCAGTGAGATACCAGGGGCAAATGTTTACAAGGCTCCTTCACCTGCTCGTACTATTTTCTGTCACTTGACGCCCACAGTCCCAGCAGTTAATGAAAGTAACAGAAAACATATGGATGCGATTGTGTAGTCAAGACACATTTTTGACAGGTATAATAAAGCATTTGCAAGTATCTTTGCCGTCTTGCAAAGAGTCAGGAGAAAACTGCGATCTGATTGTTCTCCCCAGTTATGATGAAGCAGTTATACATGTAAAAGACGCTCTTTTGATGACTATCATTTCCTGTGTCTTATTTTAAAACAACGCGCCAGCCAGTTTTTGTGAAATACAGTTTCAAAGCAACCTTTGCGAAAACCGGTGTTTTTATAACGTGATACCATTAACTTAATTTATCTGTTTGTAGGAACCTCTCTTAATATGTTTAGCTACCGGTTAGCAAAGAGTGATTTATGGCGTCTTTCTGATTAGATAAATTTATTTCGACCTTCTCACTAATTGGCGGTGAGGGTACTTGAAACTGGGTGCTGATTATTTAACAGCGAAATAATTTTAGTTTAACATAAAAATGTCATAAATGCAAATGTGCATTAGGCATGAAACCATAAGGAAGCGTTTTTGGACAGGTCAACCTCGGGCATTCCTAAACGCGTGATTTATTTCAATAGAAGAGGTACCAAGCTGTGTATCGAAATAATTGGATGTAGGTGGGTTGTTCCCTTTTTGTAGCGATCCTCATTAGGGATCAAGTTACCCTGCACCATTATGTTGTTTTTTCGTAAATTGTAAAAACTGCTCGATAGCTACAAAACATTTTGAAACGGATACAATTACTTGTGTACACAAGAAAATGAATGCCGCAGCGTCGGCTGTCTGACGTTGACAGAGAATCTTACAATGCGCACCTTAACAACTGTCTAATTTACATATCCTCGGAGAAATCTTTTCGAAACGGCTACAGGCTTTTAATTTACACATCATTAATTACCTGCGCCCTCGGACCGCCGACATATTATACGGACCTACTTCATAAATGTCAAGTTACTCCTCTACAACTAATTAAAGGTGTACGATATTTGAAAGCGGCAATAACTCACCATACTTTATTGGACTTAAATTATCTTTTCCTCTAATTAAGAGGTCCTTGGGCCGACGTTGCTGAAATATTTGTTTACTGTTCGTATATATTTGGTTTTTACGACGCATCTTAGATGTCTCGGCTGTCATCACACACAGCTTTGCCTCTGGAAGACATTAATACCCGCCTACTCAATATGTTAGCTCCATGTTTTTGTAATTCCGCTCATTTATTTAAAATTTATGGCATATAAATTAAACCGGAGTTCTTTAAGTATCCATATGCGAATGTTGAAATAAATCAAACGCGCTAGAAATTAGGATGCCGCCGAATAGCAGTCACATCCACCGTAATGGGTCAAATGGGTTGTGCAACGCTGTTAACATTTTTGGAGTTGTTCGCGAATTTTAGAAATTGCTCTCTGGCGGCACGGACATACCACAGCTGCGTATTCATCACTAAAAATACTTAAAATTTTATTATTTTTACGAAAAGCTTCGGACTGAATGATATTGAAATTTATCTTGGAATCGTGGGATTCTGATGTGACAATAAAGAATTAATTTTTTCTTTACCGTTTCACCATTGATTAAAATATTGCTAGCAATGATGGGCGAGGTTTTACGACCTGATTTCGAAATTCTGATTGCAGGTGAAATCGCGACAGGATTATGGCGCAAAGTATGGCAATTGAAAAATGTAAATTGTATTGGTATCCACTGTTGACAAACGAGTCCGCAAGAAATAATATTTTCTGTTATAAACAACCCTATTAGTAAAAACTATTTACTCGATTGCCAATATTCGCAATTGCTAGTACGATTACATCAAGTATAAAAAATGGTTGTTTAGGTTAGTTGCAGCGTTTGATCGTGGGTGTTGTAAATATTCTTAATTACATGAAAGCGCCATAAGCATAAACTTCAAAAGTAAAAAAAGCCCCACTTGTGTGGCCAACACAGTCGGAACTACGAAAAATTTTAGGTTATATCGGGTGACCGGTTGCAAAACCGAACATAGCACGTTCTTAATTTTTGGTAAACAATAGATATGTCTTACGTAATTGATTTCTAAGGAATTTCAGCCTCCTCCCCTCATAATTGAAAGTTCCGATCTATATAGGCAACTTTGGTTTTAAATGTTTCTAGCAGCCTTGTGATATACCATGTGCTTGTTATGTTGGGTTTTGAACTCCGATATAACTTAAATAATGTACAATAATTCTTAATTACTATATCTACATATTATATATGTATGCTCAGCGTGTGTATAAAAAACAGCAATTCATGACTGTTGCTAAAAGTTTTTTAGCCCAATAAATTTAGTAAATGGGTTGCCAAAAGAAAAATAGATTGGTTGTGAGGATAAGCGTAACTCAAACCTGGTGTAGCAGGCTTTGCAAACAACTTACGGTACTCTAGAGCGTTACAAGCAGCTCAATCTCACGAAAAATGTCACATTCGTGACTGCTCATTGTCTGGAGAGTCAGGGAAGTCAAACATAAGCTTGACAAATGCCGATTGAACAAGCAATGAGCAGCATTGCATAGGAAGAGTTTGAAAAGCGGGTTCTCTCCCATTATATAGGCAATCGCGTTAGCATTACTATGGTTGTGTCTACCAATGTGTATTTGTATACGTTTGAAATATTAAATTAGTTTTGTTAATTTACTTCGTGCAGTATTTATTTATGTGTAACTGAAGCCACACACTAAACTGGTAACTGATACCTGCTTGTGTCAAAAATGTAAGTATATATTTTGGTATATTTACAAATAGGGAACAACTGCCAATAGAACTTTTAAAGTCAAATAAATTAATTTTGAAGCATGCCTTGAAACTTGTAAAAATAATTAATAAAATATTTTAAGACTGGCAGAAAGCTCGATATAACGAACTTGTATATAAAACAACATGTTTTCTCGTTAGGAAAATACAATAATTATGCATTTTAACGAAAATCAAAGGGTAAAAATTTGTAACTTAGCAGCGAGGATACGGAAGCTCTGACCTTTCGCCTTGCAGGCCAAGCTCCTTCATGGGGTGTTAGTGCCTCACCATTATTATTATTAGTTAATATCAATACAAAAATATTAGGAGCAAAAGCAGCAACTTGAGCCGTAGCCTTAAATGGAGAATACGTACAACAAACATTCGTAATGTCAAGTCTTCTCTGCGGTCGAATGACATACGGTTATATCTATGTCCGAGTATAAACAATTAGTGTGTGAATTAAGGCGCTCTGCATATGTTGGTCCAGTAGCATAAGGAGTTTGTGAAGCATGCGGAGAATCCACACGACACCGTTGAAGCACGAGTAGATCACATAATATTTTCAAAGTACCTCCAATCAGGGACGAGTTGGTCGACAGCGTCGGACTAGCTTTCGAGCAATTTCCAAAGTGGTAAAGGAAGCAGACAACACAAACACAGTTGTGGTGAAAGTGTCGATGTACCCCTGTAAACAAAGAAACCCACAAGAAGTGAACAGGTGAGGTGATTGCTAAATTGTACCTTGAAAAGCTGAAGCTGTATCAACTCCGAATAAGCTAGGGCACTGATAAGAGTTATAAGATTATATTGGTAATAAACTTGAAGGCAACGAAGCGGTAGTGAAGTAGTAATTTAGGTGACAGCTTCCTGGTGGGTTTATCAAAGCTCGACAGGCCTGCAGGTGGATTTCAGTCAAAACCTTCCGAAGGATTTGCTGATAAAATGGATTGCAGTTCCGTCATTTAGTGATGCAGCTAAGACGTACATAATTTTAAGTTTATATGGAAAATTAGTGTAATAGTTACTTAAGTAGTGGGCCTTTTCTATGTATTTTGCGGTCTTTTGTGTATGATTCCGCCTGCAAAGGTATTGATATTTCAGTGATGCTAAATGGTGTGACTCGCTTCGATTTTGTTTATAACCGTCATTTATTTTAATGTGACAATTTATAGCAACTGACTGCGAGTTTAGAAAACAATTGAGAAACGTTTTGAGCGCGATTAAATTCGAATATAAATATAAATTGGAGAGATTGTAAGGAAATTTCGAAACAAATTACTGTAGAAACTATGTCGGGTTAGTGTCTGAAATTTTAAAAAAATCTGCAAAAGGCTTTACCCAGAACTTCCCTCGTCCGAATTAGATCGATTTACAAATTTAAAAAGATGTATCCAGCTGGGGTTTGAACCCGCTGCATCTGCAGAGCGATCATAAACGCATCTGTGTATCGATCAAAGTCGAACTGCGCCATCGAGGCTCATTGAAATCAGTGCGGCGCGCGCCTCTCTTGAACAGAACGCTCTTATTGTTGAAACGTTTTTACTCATTTGTGACATTATCCTGTATCGATAAATGTAAAGCCTGTCCTATGTAAAAGTTATTACTTCCTTCTATTTCAAAATTAACCCAAAAATAAACAAAATGTTATTTTTTAAGATGCTCACCCTATAGACGTATATTTGTATACAATTGTACCGGTTTCATGCGAGGTAGATATATAATATGTATGCAAAATATCGTCCTCCTCCGACAGTTTTTGAGCTATACTGCCAACAGGCAGACAGACAGACGGAATTAAGACAACCTCTTTTTCGTCATCTAGGGACCTTGCAACGTGAAGATCTGAAGAAATCTCGGAAGGTGATTTTTTCGTGATTACAATCTTCTTTCAGACGGGGGAAGTAAAAATTATGAAGGTACTTTTGTTAAAAATGAAAAATAACTAAAGTTAAGCCCTGTTTGTACCAGTATGTGAAAACAAAATCTCTGTGTGTCAATTAAACCAGTTCGAAAAGCGTTACCATCTCTATTTCAAGAATTAATGAATGTACGGGTGTGTAAGGAAAGACTACGGAAGCTAATTGTGTTACCATGAGTTGTAGGTGAGAACTGGTGGTTGCTAAGCATCGTAGAAGTGCCTACTCAATAGCATGGGCAAAGTATTAGAAAAAATGCTCTGCAACCGCATAAAACAAGAACTAACAGAAAAACAAGAACTGAGCGAAAATCAATTCGGATTCAGAGAAGGGCGCTCTACTGTCCAAGCGATGCTAAAGGTACAGAAAATAGTAGACGAAGCTAACACGGGATCGTTGAAAACAAAAAAATACTGTGTAATGGTGGCAGTTGATGTGAGAAACGCATTTAATACGATTAAGTGGAAAGAAATTATGAGGGAACTAGAAGCACGAAAGATATCTACATATCTATTAAAAATGGTACAAAGTTACTTACAAGATAGAGTCCTGCAAATAGCAGAAAATGAAGAAATGGAAATTACTAGAGGGGTTCCACAGGGCTCGGTAATCGGACCACTGTTGTGGAACATACATTACGACCGATTACTGGAGATACAGATGCCGGAAGGAGTGTCATCAATAGCATATGCGGATGACCTCGTCGTCATTGGTACAGCGAAAACTCAAAAAGAACTGGAAAACAACGTAAACATAGCGCTTAATAGAGTACATGACTGGATGTATCAAAGGGGTCTACAGATAGCGACAGACAAAACAGCAGCGGTCATCCTAGCAGGTCGCATAAAACTTAAGGAATTAGACATAGAAATAATGGGGAATAAAATAGCCATAATGAACAGCATAAAATATCTAGGCGTGGAATTTGACCGGAACATGACCATGACAAAGCACGTAATAAACACAGCAAAAAAGCAGAAAAAACAGCATATGCATTATTAAGAATTATGCCCAGAACTTTTGGTCCCAGCTTCATGAAAAGGAAAGTACTGTATGGAGTCATAAACTCCATTATACTATACGCAGCTCCGGTGTGGCACAGAGCATTGAGGAAAAAGAAGTATAAAAACATACTTACCAAAGTCCAGCGAAGGGCGCTACTAGGTGTGTGCTCAGCATACCGCACTGCGTCGACCATCGCTCTACAAGTCATAAGCGGCATCCCTCCTATTGAGATGCTGGCAGAAGAAAGAATCGAAAAGTACCAAAACGGACAAGTCACCAAAATAGAAATAAGGGAAAGAACAATCTCGAAATGGCAAGATAAATGGGAGGCAACCGAGGGAAAGGCAGCATGGACAAAAGAACTAATCCCAGTTATAGGACCATGGGTCAACAGAAAGTTTGGAGATATTAACTATTACATCTCACAAATATTGACAGGACACGGCTGTTTTGGAGCATATTTACACAGAATAGGTAAGAAGGAAACTGACGAATGCGATTACTGCGGAGAAAGACATACTGCTGCGCACACAGTTTTTGCATGCCCCAGATGGGGTAATATAAAACGAGAAATAGACCTAATCTCAGGAGAGGAGATCACGCAGCACAACCTAGTTCAAAAGATGCTCGAATCCAAGGAGATGTGGGATGAGATAGAAAAAAGATTAAGGAAAATAATTACAGATAAAGAAAACGAAAAAGGAATACGACAGGCACAAGGAAGATAGATAAAGGGAAAGAATAACGACAAGAGAACAGAGTACAAGCGAACCTGAAACACAAAGGTATACAAAGATTCCTCGAAGTAATGCAACTGCGATTCCGGGGAATCCCTCTACTATTACCAAGAAGGAGGTGGTTTTTAGTTGGTAGGCGGCCCTGCCTCTTTCGAACATACCTACTGACTTAACACTTTTTCCCTGCACCCACCAACTAAGCGGGGTCGAATCCAACACACCCCGACAGAATTCGGGGTGTCTTTGGAAGATTTTCCTCCTCCTTCTATAAAAAAAAAAAAAATCGTAGAAGTGGCAGAAGTGCAGATGGACGATCAACAGTAACTCAAATCACTCAGTACTCGCCATCCTATTGACGGACTCAGATTCAAAGCTGAGCAACGGGGTCAACTGCTACCAGCAGCGGCGTGCGTTTGGGCAGTGACGTAGAACACGGTAGCGAAACATGTTTTCTTTACTACAGACAGTATAATTGTCAAAAAATATTAATGAATCCATTAAAGAATCAAAATTCATAGTAATTGACGTAACATTTAATAATAGTGTATTATAATATATTTGATAACAATAATATTTAAAAAAACAGGCAGTTAAAGTAACATCTGCAACTAGTTTTATATTTCAAGTGCAATATTTTTAAAGAAGAAACCGAACGTATCGTTGCCCTTTAGCTTGTTTGTGCAATTTTCATCGCTAAATGGTATAACATTTCGCGTCAACACGCTCTCGGTCGCAATTAAAATTTCCAGTTACTGGGTTACTACTAATGAGTTTTAAGTTTAATTGCAATTAAGAATGGAAGGGCACCATGATCTGTCTGAAGCAGAAGCTTTGAGTCAATTGAAAGGTGTACGAATATAGCAAGCTGTTGTCCAAGCATTTAGGGTAGGCAACTGTCTTTCTCGACTATTCGGTGAAGACCAAGAAAAGGTCGGCCAGCATCAACTATACAAGGAGGTGATCTCTACATCGTAAAAATTGAACTCTTAATGCAAGTCAGCTTGGAAGTGACTTTGCTGCTGCTACTGGAAGGTTGGTATTAGCACAAGCAATAACCATCTTCATAACGTGCAGTGGCGTGCCCAGGAATTTTGTCTGGGGGGGGGGGGGGGGGTAAGCGTATTGGGGGGGGGGGGGGAGAAAAACCAAGATTGGTAATTAATAAATATAATAAAAAATAAATATAATACAAATTCAAAGAAAAAACTATTCTTAAAAAGAAACTAAACTGATTTTAAAGAACCTACAATCAGAAATTAACTCTTCGTTTCTCGCATTTGGCCAAGTCATCAATCACTTCTTCAATAATAACAGGAACTTCTCTGTGAATATTAAGAAGTGCTGTTGTATTTCTTAGATAAGTTTTTAACCTTCTTAAAGTTGAAAATGTCCTTTCGTTGGAAGCCGTCGTCACAGGAATCGTAATAAATATTTTAAGAAGTTTAGCAACATTCGGGAATAGTTAGAGATGTCTTTCTCTTAAGTAAACTAATGAATCTATTGCACTTTTTGGGCTTTCGGTGTTTCATTTAATATTTTTTTCCAAAGATTTAGCTCCCCTAATATTATATCAAAGCTGTGAGCATCTAAGACGTGTTCATAAAATATATATAACTTTCGTAATTTCTCCTCATCGACTACATCCGTTTTTTCATTTGGAAAGATTACATCAAAACTTGCTAAAATGTTTTCATGTTTCAGTAGTCGATCTTTGAGATGTAATATAAAGGAGTCTAAGAAGGGTATAAAAACCGCACGCCTGTAATACTCTTCAGGTGAAGAGAATGGTACATTTTCCCGTTGCATTTGTGTGGAGGTAGTTCGTGGAACTGTTATCTCAACATTATATTTTTCGCATAGTTTTACTGCCTGGCTAAACATTTGCTTAAATTCATTTTCAGCATTTTCTCGAATGTTACGTAAAGTATTTCCGACACTTTTTGCAAAGGCAATAGCGCTACCTAAGTCAGTATTAACGGTTTGCAAACTTTTGCATAAACTAATTGAAAAATTTTTAGCAATTATCTGTAGTGTTATCTGAAATTCAATGGTTGAAACTACGTTAACTAGTATATACGCATTCGAGGAGGCATCTTTATCGCACCAGTTTTGTATTTTGTTCAAAGAACTAATAGCTAGAGTGCTTGCCATATCTCAGCGACCCTACGCAGTGATCGAAATTCTCTAAATACGTCATAAGCAAGGCTACCGACCAACCTGAAAATATCATTGCGATTTTGCTGCGTTGGATGTCGTTTGCTATTTTCGTCCTTATAAGTTAGTTTTTGCGTTCTTTATCTACTTATATTTTCGTTTATTATAAATGAAACGATAAGGAAGCCGACCTACGATTGATTAATTAAAATAATCGATAGTAGTAAAAAAATCGCAGATCAACCCCCCTACAGTTTGTACACCACTGCAGCTCTGAAAATCTTTACTTACCGCGATGGCCGAGCTAACTCAATTTTGGCGATAAAGTCGTGGATTCTAATCACCAGCTGTATCCCTGTAATATCTTCAAAAAAGAAATGGGCGCCAGAAATCCAAAGATTTCAAATAATTAAAAATAATGATTACAAGCGACTAGCGTTTATTTAATAATTAAAAAAATCGTCTTGTAAAGTCAACAGTAACCATTAAAAGTAATTTGATCACGAACAAAATGTCATAATAAAGTGGTGTAAATATATTGAAGGTTGCGACACCCACAAAGATCAAAAACCCCTTTCGGGTTATTAAATTAATGGTAACCACAAAATAAATCAAGAGTAAGCTTATCACTCTCATATCATTAAACCTTTCTGCCCAGGTTATTGAGTTCAAAAGGCGTGAATGCTCCTTTTACAAAGGGTCTATTAAACACCAAAATTACAGCTTTAAATATTGATCATGATTAAATATAATGATAACCAGTTACATATCAAACAAAAGCATGTATTAAATTGAGCTTTATAGTTAAATAATGACAGTGAGCGTAAATGCAAATTTTAACTGTGGTTGGTTTTAGAATTCAAATTCCAAGTACTGAATATAATTTAACGGAAAATAATCGTGGACAGCCGGACTAAATCAACTTGAAGGCCGGGGAAACCATCTGCTTTCAATACAGTAAATACCACCAAGGGCGGCACTAACCTTGAGTTCCCAGCACCCAATAATTTTTGACGGGAAAAACTGGTCAGGGGTTGCTATACCAAATGGTCAGGAGCGTCTTAAATGGGCCCGCAATCAAAGCAGAATCTCTTCCCAGATTGCAGAAATTAGGCTGGACATTAGCCGGAGTCGAAAATCAAAGCAGAACGGCGGCCTTGCGTCCCAGATTAAATTCTTCGGTTTAAACTATTATTTACGAGCTAAAGAAAATGTAATTAATATGGGAATAACACAACAAAAAAACGCTTTCGTACCCTATTATAATCAGCCCTGGGAAACACAATGCTCATAAAAATTGGTTGAGCGCTCGTAATTTGACTTAAACAATGAAACCTCAGGGGAGAAGAGCAAGTGCCTGGGACGAAAAATTCGTTTCCAAAATGAAAGCACGGGTCAAAAGAGCATCGCGCGAACGAACTCAATCAAAATTTACGAATTCGAAATGCAAAGGATTATAATTCAAATAAAAATATACAGGTTAGGCCTGAAATAATTGGATAAATGGCGAAACAATTAAGCGAAGCCAAAAACTTTTTCATAAAAACAGTTTTATCAAATAAACACGAAATATTGACACAGCTTATTTTAAATTTCGCGCTTGCAAGCTAGCCTGATGTTTTTAGGTTGCACTGAAAACGTCATTTGGGCGTCTCGCTCTACAGTTTTCTCCCTTGCTCCACTGCGCATTTGTGGTCGCTGAGATATGTCAAGACCTCTACTTCTTGTAATTCCAAATAGGTGACCATATGGAATCATGTCTCTCCACCCATCTTGTCTGACACAGTTGCTTCAATTTGTTTTTCTTTGTATCAGGACACAATACATCAATTTCTGTTTGGAGGACATGCTGCTAATGTTCCCATACAATTTCTTATTTGAGAGACGTTGCAAGCATCGGATATCGCTAAATTTAAAGAATGCGAAGCACAGTGAACATACAGAGCGCAACTGTGTTTGTCGCGCACGTAGGCCTGGACTCCATGAAATTCACCACTCATAGCTGACGCACCTTCATATCCTTGTCCAATCATATAGTTACAATCAATATTAAGGTCTGACAAAGTAGTCAAAAGGACATTGGCTAAATTTTCTCCAGTCATACTTGTTACAGGAACAAACTTGACGAAGTGTTCCTCAACTTTCAAACTAGATTTATTAAAAAAACGTAAACACAAAGAAAATTGTTCAATATCTGAGATATCAGTCGATTCGTCAGCCAGGACAGAGAACAATTGTGTTTCATTAATTTTATCAACTATTTTCCAGGTTATGTTTCTCCGCATGTATAAATAATTTCGTTTTGCGTTTTTGCACGTATGTTGCGTTTTGGACATAATTTCCAGGTGCTTTTTTAATAATTGGTCTCCAGAACGGTTTGGCCCTGGGGGGGGGGGGGTCGGTGGTTCAACCCCCCCCCCCCAATGGGCACGCCACTGATAACGTGGGTCTCTATGCTAGCAGATTAATGGTTTGCATTCTACTAATAGCTTGTTATATAAAAGCTCGCAGAATGTTGGCATAGCAGCATAGGAATTGGAACCATAATGGCTGGGGCTATAGCGGGGATGAACAGGATGTTGGTACGTAGTGTGCGTCGAATGAGAGGTTCGGCCTGAAGTGGGTAATGCTGGGTAATACTTGCTTCGGTTTATGGGTGGAGGGGTAGTTTCGGGGCGATCACAAGAGGTGCGACTGTCGAGGATGCTGCAGGTACGCAGCGTCGGGCGAGCCAAGGTTGTCCTCGATAGGGCTATTGTGGAAGCGAAGCTTGGTCCGGGGAAGAAATAGCTTCGTGAGGAGCACTCGAGTTGCGTCCGCCGAAGGTGCTACTGTACTCTGAGCGGACTTATGAAGGTTTGACCACGGGAAAGGATGTCAGCCGTTAGTCGAACGATTTGGGTCGCACTGGAAAACTTCTCTGAATTTTGATACCGGTTCCTAGACTATTTAACTTGCTGAGGTCGTTATTTTCAATAATTGGCGTCGCAGTGGGATCAATTTGCTATGTTTTATTTTAGATATATCTGCCTGTAAGTTTGTCCAGGAACCCGCCAGAATTATTTGCATCATGTTGTAGCTGACCTAAATCCGTGTATTTTGACACTCAACACGACCCTCTTGATGTACTAAGTAAAGTTGATGAATTCACTAACACAATTTTATCTTTGAATTAAATATCTCTGCTACCTGACCGGATAGAAAAGACGGTCTTTTTTTGCGGATATCTAAATTTTTCTGATAGCGTTTCTGGGATATTACTGTATTATATTCGAATTTAGCCATTGGTAAACTATAGGCAGTGTAGCATGTAAACAGAGCTGCTGTTGTTCTCAGGACGATGGTGCTAAAGTTTTATTTCAGTTTGATGTCCGGCTAGATTTAAACAAGGCGGTCTCTGCGGAGCGTTGCGCGGGAAGCGGACGCATTAATAAATTCACATCAAGCCAAAGACTAAAAACTGATGTAATATGATTTTCAGTGAAGACGCACTGAGCACATTCAGAGAGAAAATGAAGACTGTAATAATAATTCAAGGTACAGCTATATACGCGGAGCGTTCAAATATGAATTATAATTTGAATTGCGCGCCAAAAGGCAAAGATATGCACAGAAGTCGTATACATTAATCAATGCTCTGGAATAAGTTCTAACTTCATTCAGTCGTTAAGTCGTCACAATTAATTTTCGTTCAATTGGCAAGCATGAGTAAAGTGGGAGTGCATTCAAGCGTCCAACAACGTATTATTAGTAAATTTCTTATCAATCAAGATATCAAACCATAAGAAATTTGTGTAAAAGTTAAAAGACAGTTTGATGAGCAATCAGTATCAGACATAAGCGTTTACAGAAGGAGTAAAGAGTTTAACTATGGCTGCAAAGGTACCGAGAATGCGGTTCATTCTCGCCGTCCAAAAATCTTACAGGATAATGTTCGATCCCATTTCGCTATTCGCACGCTGACTACGATTCAAAACTGAAATGGACAATGCTGTCCCATTTACCACACATTTCGGACTTGGCTGCATCAGCTCTTTATTTGCTTCGGCCCTGAAAAGAGTTTCTAGGAGAAAAATACCTCGTTGTAATGAAGAAGTCATCGAAATTGTTCGGGAATGGGTGTGACAGCAGCCAAAAGATTTTTTCCTCGTGGAATACAGAAACTTCCGGAAAGATGGCACCATGCTGAGATATGTGATGGCATAGCAGTGCTGGCAGAAAACGAGAATAATATGGAACTGACTCTAGGAAAAATAAACAGTACTTTAAAAGGTATATTATGAAAATAAAGAAAAACAAGGCTAAGGTGATGGCGTGTCACAAAACAAGAAACATCAACACAATAATAATTTTGGAATGTTAAAAATTGGAAGAGGTAAGATCTTTTTACTAACTGGGACGCACAGTAACAAAAGACGCAAGAAGTGAAACAGATATTAAACGAAGAATTTAATATGGAAGTACTCTATTTAATAAGAAAAGGAACTAATTAACATCAAAGAAGATAGCTCTGTAAAATAGAATACATTTTCTATGATCGCATATCTGAAGCGTAGGGCTATAAATGCGGATGCAAACGCGAAACTTGGACTATACCCTTAAAAAAAATATTAGAACTGCCGGAGTTAGAGTACTATACTTAAAAGAATGATAAAAATAATCCGGGTATCATATATGATACAAAAAGATATGATGCTCTGCAAAACTATATCAGAAAGAAAAGACAGACCAACAGGATACACCCTGCGACACAGACACAAAGAACTACTAAAAATCAAAATTGAAGGCTTCAGCTCCTTAGAAGGGAAAGATGCACCAGAAACACATAGGCTACAATATAAACCACAAATAAGAAGAGACATAGGCTACCAAAGCTACCGGGAATTATAAAGGGTAGCCATAAATAGACAAAAATTGAACAAAAAAGCTAATCCATTGCTTTGATGGCTAAGAGAGACACACTGACGATTTTAAAATTTTCCTCAAAAAGTGTTCATTATTTATTAGGCTGAAAGAAGCAACACCACATCAAGTAATTGTCATACGAATAGCAAAGCGTACTTGCAGTTTTACATTAAACTTCGAACAATTTGCTCAGCTCATTCAAAAGTTATTACGTTTTTAAAACGGTTGGCTTAACGTAATACACAATATAGATTTCTGAATTACAATATCTGTTTTGTCTCTTATCAACGTGGTAAGTACTCTTTTCCGGCTTTTAATTTTCTTTAGTGTGATTGTATAGGCATGTACTGACGGATCCGGTAAAACGGTTTCGATAGTTAAGCAACGTAATCGCGGTCAGCATTCGGATGGGTGATCGACCGATAGTGGTAGTAATCTCACAACTAGCCGTATCTCAGAGAGCACGTTAAGCCGTCGGTACCGGATGTCATTTAAGTGAAAGTTGTTGGGTTATGTCCGATGCACTCTGACACCAGACTTTTTACCACAAGCCATACAATTACTTTTGTCACAGTTTCTGTCCATTTTTCAGAATTAAATTACGGCTATTAAGCAAATGCAGATTAATACGTCTGGTGGTTAATTAAAAGAAAACGATGTAAAAGGTGAAGAGATAAATGGGAATTCCGATTCGGAAATTCCCATGCATAAACCATAGTGTTACAAAGACAGCTGCATTCTAAATAATTAATAGATGCAGTATACAATATAAGTTAAAAGCCACATTATTTATAACCTAATTTAAACATTAATTGTTGGGTGTCAAGGCTGTAATTTATACCTCTAATATTTATATCTTCATTTCCATCCTGAAATAATGAACCGGACCGGTGATGTGGCATCAGAGGGCTGCTCCTCGAGCCCAGGTGCGAACAATGACTAATGGGCATAACTCTGCGGGATGCACTCGTACTTACTCTTGTACGTGAATAAATCTCACCGTTCCCGTACCTAATTTAAATATACGCTACAAAACTTTAATAAACGATCCTGTTTATTATACGACCTAATAAATTGTCAGATTAGGAATGCATGAGGTGGTAATGAATGAGTGATTAACTGCAATGTTGAAGGAGCATTATTAATAATGTTTGTTACCTGGAATAACATACATTTCCGTACAGACAAATTAATGTGGGACTACTACGCTAGAAGCTGTAAAAATTATAATTGAAATTGTGTATCCTTATAGCGGCTATCATATAGAATCATGCATTGGTATTTGGGCACAGCATGCAGTAAAATTTTAAGTGGCATTATAAAACCAAAATAGTAGTTTTAATTAACTAATTAATCAGTAATAAACCTCCTTCTAAGGCATTTGGGGCAGTAAAAGTAAATTACGCCGAAGTTTTATTTGCAATTTTTAGGTTATTTACCTTTAAAGTATATGTTGTGTAGGTTCACCTGGTGTTTTAACGTCTAGGGCTATTTCATGAACGATCTCTTGTAATTCCGCGGGTTCTGAATGCTTACATTATCAACCATACTATCCCAAGGGTATTGATAATTAAGAAATAATTTTGGCATAGTTTTCGAAACGGCCTGCATGTTAACAGCTCGAACTTATAGGTATAGGCGGAGGGTTATTAGTGAAATATTACTTTCATCGGTTATTTTCGTACACATGACCAGAATAGTGCAGATTTAATTGGATTTCTACTTAAACAAAAAAACAACTTATACCTATATAATACCGTGGTGGTACGACGAATTCTTGTTGTACCACGAGTGCTTGTACTATGATTTATATTACAAATAACATAATGCATAAAGTTGTGACATCAAAAGTGAAGTAACAATTTTTCCTGAAATATTTTTATCTGTTAATTGTAACAGGTAAATGTGATTCACTCAGTATTTGTTGTCCTTTTTGTTTGAGATAAATAATTATAAAACTGCCAAACTTGTACGGAGGATTTAAATTGGAAAGTTGTTAAGACACTATGGAATTGTATTGATATTTGATATAGCTACAAGCTACAGGGTATCGCAATGAAGTGTTTTAAGCCTATCACTTCCACAAGAAAAATGAGACTAAATACATTGGTCCGTATTCCTATCTGTTACGTTTAAAGTAAATCCCAATTCGTAAAATAAAGACACTGTTTCTAAGTGGAGGCTGTTGGACAATTTTGATGGAAGAGCCAACTGAATGTAAAATGCGTTTTGCACCCCCTACACACAAAGACCGTTTCCGACATCAGGAGATTTAAATATTCCCATATGGACCGACAAATGTTAGCATCAGTAAACACAATTTCCCCACCCTACAGGCTAATTAAAGAAGATCAACTGAATAGAGTATCTTTTTCACGTTTAGTTTGAATGTATAATTCAGCCAAAAATATATGAGTTTATCATCAAATGTAAAGGGTAAATAATACATATAGTATTCTTCTTTCTCTTATTATAGTCCTATAAGAGAAAGAAAAATATTATATGTGTGGCCTGTTTTTACCGCAAAGTGGTTCTATGAACCCTTAAGTCGGGTAGGTGGCTAGCCTTGCCGATCGAAAGTGAGAAAGAATTCCTTTGTTAAGGGTTAACGACTACCACAGGTGTTAGCACGGCAGACGGGGAGTGTACGATTTTTATCTCTAGAGTCGTCGGGATTCGAAAAAGGGCGGCCACTTGAGAGGCGAGCATTTTTCGCTGGACCATTCGTATAATAATAGAAATGTATTGCTAAATTTACCTAATTGCTTTATTTCAAGCTTTGCTTCAAGCGAATACGATGAAAGAGGCTTACAATAAGAACTATTAATTAATACGTGTCCGGAAATTGCATTGAACGGCTTTGATAGCTTGCTGTAGGGGCGAATAAAGTATGTAAAAATTTTTGAAGTAAATTGAAACTGTATTAAGTAAAGTTTACAACGACATTATTAGCGCCCAAATGTAAGATTTGTAAGATGTCCACCACTCGTTTCTATGCATTGCTACAATATTCTTTGGAAATTTAATATAACGCGCTGCTAGCATTTAACATTATTTCTTCACGAATTGCGGTTTTAGACCTTCAATTCTTTGAAGAAGAGCCTGGTAAACTGTAGACTTTAAACAGCACAAAATATATAGATGAAAATGTATCTCTGTTGGCACAATTGATTCGATCGAAATATACGAATTTATGGCGAATACTTGTTGATTAGGTCAATTAGCCAAAGCAGGTAAAACTTTAAATAGCAACATACAAATAAATTGTCTTTTGACAAATGTCAGATCACTAATAGTTCCATAGCTAGCTTTCAAAAACCATTGAGATCAAATGCCGGACCCCCACAAATAAATGTGATTAAACTAACACATTTACGACTTTGCGTATGACTGAAATTCCAAGACTGCACTCGATGAACCAGCTCACTGTACGTGCCAAAAGTTTTAAGCATTGATATCGGTAGCTTTAGACGCACGGTATCAGCTGCGGTTAGAGTGTCAGAGCGTCAGTTATGGTGCTCCCATTGAATCTATTGAAAGTATCCTTATCCTTAGCTTTTGATGTATTTGTTGCCGTTGGTCTCTGCTGCAGTCTATAAACAGTCGAAAAGTTGAGACGCTGCTTCTATCTAACACCAATGCGACCGTGAACGCATGTAGTGTTGATCCTACAGTTCATATTCATGTAATAAAAATTCCTAGTTCTTCGATAAGCTTTAAAATGAGAACAATGATGAAAAATAAAAAAAAGGTTTCTTTCAGAATAAAAAAATATTGAATGACTGGTTTGTTATGGTAGGTACAGCCATGGCTCCTTGGTTCCTTATAGCTAGCCGCCACTGCATTATAGTTAATCGCAGCTTTAACCATGAGGTGTCCACTAACACTGACAGTTATGTTTGATCAATCATAGTCAAAAAATCATTTGGTTATATATTTATATGGCTCTCTTGGTCTATCACAGTATTTGAGTTGCTCAGACAATTAATTATAAGGAATTACAATGAAGTCTGCAAGAAATAGGCACCAAAATTCATGTTAGAATTTTAAAAGATGTTTATATTCATTTTACCATGGTTAGCGTTTATTAAATTGTTTGAATTTGATAATAATTATTTGCAACTTATAATAAATACAGTTTGAAAAGCGCAAATAAATCACAAGTATACTAAAAACGTATTCAGAATTTTCCAAATTATGCATATACATGCACTCTGCAGAGCTCTCAATAAACGTTGAAAAGTTTAAAGGATTATTCACTTCACCTTAATTATATACTAATAGTGTACATCTTCGAGAATTAAAAATGAAGAGATTAAATAACTATCTCAGGATTCTACTTCAATGTTAGTTTTCCAAGCTAAAAGATTTTCTAAACGTAATTTTGTAGGTTCAATAAGTTTTGTATAGAACGGCAATCTATAGCTAATGTGTTTTGCTGTTTAGCGAAGAATATTTATTATTTATTGTCAATTTACTTAAATGTCCAAAGTGTATGTTTCTAAAGGAAACTGAGAAGGAGGAATATATTAAAAGAAACCAAATTCAATATTATTCACTACATAGCTGAGACGGCTTTATTAACTAGCGTCTAGTTTTTTCCGCTTACGGCAAGTAGACCGAACTCCATAGACCGAAAGCAGTTGACCGAACTCAATTGACCGAATAGCAATAGACCGAAACCTCACTAGACCGAAGCAGCAATAGACCGAAAATCACTTGGTCGAAAATATATTACGGTTACATTTATTAACATTAATAGCATCAACTTCCCTTCACACTTTATTCAGGCTTAGGACGGGCAACATAAACTGGTGGCGTGTTTAGAAGTTTTTTTTTTTGTTTTTGATTCTATTTTAACTTTATTGTAGTAAATCATACAATACTTAACAGATGTATCCTACCCAATTACATATCTACTAATATTAAAAATTAAAATTATGCGCAATCCCACGTAAATAATCGACTATGTTTCCTTGAATATCGAAGTTACTGACAAGGCGCTTTGACGTTTTTTTTTGTTTTTGTTTGTTTTTGATTTTATTTTAACTTTATTCTAGTAAATCATACAATACTTAACAGATATATCCTATCCAATTACATATCTACTAATATTAAAAATTTAAATTATGCGCATTCCCACGTAAATAATCAACTATGTTTCCTGTAATAGTGTGTAAATATTTCTATTGATCCTATTGTTAATAAATGTAATTTTTCGAGATATTTAATGTGCACATTTACCGACTGTGTACTTTAACCGTAACATATTTTCGACCAAGTGATTTTCGGTCTATTGCTGCTTCGGTCTAGTGACGTTTCGGTCTATTGCTTTTCGGTCAATTGAGTTCGGTCAACTGCCTTTCGGTCTATTGAGTTCGGTCTATTTACCTAGAACCAGTTTTTTCTTCTACTTTGATTATTTTCTCTTTTCAGATCGCGTACAGTAAGTATTTCTTTCTTTTTTGGTTTCTGCCGTAATTCCTTTTAATCACAGCTTTTCTCATTGTACGCATGTTCTCGTAAGGCTACATATGGTTTTATCCCATTTCCCATCATCGGATGCACACCTCCTCTAGTCATTCCCAGTCTTCTTGTTCTTGTGTCCGTTTAATCCATTTACTAACCACCATATTTTTAATGTCGTTTTTCCACTTAATCTGAGAGTTACTTCTTTTATTACTCGACGGCCACCGTTCAACCACCTTACATTACGGATATCTTCCATCCTGGCTATACGACCAGCCCAACTCCATCTTAATTTACATAGACGCTCTACGACATCTGTCACTTGATCTTCTTCCAACTTCTTTGTTGTTGATGCACTTTCAAAGATTTGTTCCTGTCGTTTTTCTTTTAATCGCTCGTTGTGCTATCTGCTTTCTGATGCTCTTCATTGATTGCCCATGTTTCTGTACCAGATCTTCATTTCGGTAATACATACTGATAAAATGTTTTCGCTTAGGGTATGTTTGTTAGATCTGTGTAAAAAAAAGGTTCAAATATGTGTTTTATTCAGATCTCCAATTTCCCCTGCTGTATTTTGATTAAAATGCATTTATTCTAAATTATAATTAATTGTACCTGGTACCAAAATTTTACCTAATATCTAAGCAATAAAAACGCAACAGTTAAACTACGACTGGCCCTGAAACCATCGTCTTCAATAGCATTAGGCTTTAGACAGTATTTAATGTATTTTCTATTGGGAATACTTTTGTATGGTTAGAAACCAAGTTTATCCAAAATATTACCTGATCAGTAGCATTGTATTGAGAGGTTTGGAAACGTCTTTCGGTATAACTGTTGGTATCTATTACTTATCGTTCATGCACATATCCTACATACGGTTTACACCAAAACCTTTATTTTATTTTGAACTTAGTCTGGTTTAGGTAATTTGTTAAGTAATATGTAGAGGACCAATAATTTTATTTAATTTTAGGGTAAATTGATGTAAAATAGCTATTAACATATCTAGGAATGTTATGATTCATAACATCCGTGATTTGTTCAATAGTTTAGCGGTTGTCATGTACAGTAATGGTTGCCATGTATGGTAATGGACTATTACCGTGCAGATCAGTTATGACTTAGTTACCAGCCTACTTTTCTATATGTAAACAAGAGATTAATGTCCTGCAACCGATAAAATAGTCATATTGATGAATTTATTGTTGGAAAAGTGCAATGCTCTACAATATCTTGGAATTACTGCTAACTGGCCTTGAATGTATTTTAGCCATCTATATTACATATCAGTAAATCTATTTTTCTGCAGTTTTCGCTTCACAGAAAGCACGAAGCCTTCTGAATGGATAACTTACGTAATGGTATCCCAACTTGGTGTCTTCTTCTTTTAAAGGGTCTGTTAAAGCTTTTTCGTTAGTTTAGGAAAGGCATTTCTTATTGGCATTTTGATATTGCCCTATAAAATTGAACCAGATACATTTTCATCGCAAAATATGTTTACAATTTTACGTTAACCATATGCCGAAAAAGTAGGTATATAGCTGCTCTTTCCTATTTTTAGCATGTAAACTATAACATAGCAATTATGCGACAACTGCGATATATCATAGTGTATAATAACCTTAAGTACTAATAAACAGTTTTTTACCACGACAACTAGATGGAAAATAATTTATCATTAGTTTATTCGGTGAAAAACAGAAGGCGTATTAGAGGGCAATTACAAGAAACATTTCGGGTTATCTGTAACCTTCTACCAACGATACTACAAAACTTTCAACTTAGAGCTGTTTGATCAAACGGCCAGGATGAAGAAGATGTTTCTGAAAATGATAAAGTTAAAGAAGTGCTTAGAAGTCTAAACTGAAAGTAAACAGTTAGTCATGATATTTGTGAAAAGAGCGTGTCCAATAGATCTGTTCTGTATTCAGATGGAATTTTTAACTTTTATGACAAATTCTTGATAACGAGCTTCTGGGCGGTTAATAACTTTAGCAATTTCTCAACCTTATTTTATACTACTTGGACTTAACATAACAGAACGCACATGGTAGGTGGTTTCAAACCTGTATATCTAAATTTCATTACTAAATACTTCTTATATTTTCTATATTTCTTCTTGCGACTTTGGTTAGATGCTTGGGGAGCATTGCAATTTTTATAAGTGATGCGTTTTAAATTTAACGCTTTATTTTAAACTTTTTGGGCTACACTGTAAAGAGCAGTGTTTACATTTCCACTGATAGTTCGGTAAATCTGCTTATGTTTGATACATGTTACCATCGTAAACCTCTGGTAGGTCCCTTGTAGATGTGTTCTGAACTCCTGAAGTCCACGGTCTTCAGATTAAAACTTCTCATTTAGAATTATTCGAGCTAGATTGTTATAATGAGTGAATCTATTTATGTCAAGTGTTATTAGCACTATTTAACTTTTTTTCTGTTAAGGATTTAATAGCATCATTTGAATACAAAATCGTAGAAAAGTTTTCTTATTATGTAGCTCCGGATGCACGTGCTGTATTACCTAAACGTCCTCTACAATTAGTTGTATTGTGCGTTAAAAGCAGTTCAAGGTGGTTTCAGAAAATTCCTTTATATGAGCTCTTCAATAAAGCAAGCTTTATGCACACCTGCTGACAAAGTCTGGTAATGTTAGGTCCACTGCCCACGAAGAGAAGCTATCTATCTCCCTAACCCAGGCTGGACCACCCGACCATCGGCCGATAGTAGCCTACTCGTACGCTGCTGGCCCCCGACGGTGAAGCTCTTGACAACCAAGATAAACTGGCAACCGTGGGTGGTGGCTTGTTGTCGCGGACTTAATGTTCATGTATCCATTATTCTTTTTTGCTTTACTGAAATCGTTTTTTATATAACATTCGTGACACACTTTTCCTTTTAAACAGATACATTTATAATTTCTGCACTTAACCTTAAGGAAATGCCATCGCCCATTCTGTGGGACGACTTGCTGTAAGTGCTTCATTAAAAGCAATTAATGAATATACTTTTTGTGACAACGAGCTAGTAACACTAATATAGGTTAACAGTCAACTTTACAGGGCATAGAAAATAATGTTTCAGTTTCTAGTACCCAACAATATAAGCCAAAAGAAATCGTTTAACATGGGAACAAAATTACCTCTTGAAGGAGCTACAGCATTGAGAAGTGTAATGGAAATAACTGTGAAAAAACAAAATTTGGTGGAATTTTGGATTTTTACATTATTTCTGTGCTGAATTTATGACTGAAAACATTGGTAAAACAATTATAGTGGTAGTTTCTAAAATGATGGAGTGCGCTTTTTATAATAAGTCAAAATATTACTCAATTATTGCAGTACAAACTTACAAGGTGCAGTTGACACTATGATTTGTTAATATTAGTAATTGCCTAAAATCAAATAAATTGAAATTGAATTCAGAAAAAAAACGAAATCAGTATTGATACCAACTAGCTATCGATATAAGGAAGTTAATATTAATCATTTTAAATTAAGTGTTGGGGAAGATGAAATTGAATGGGTGACAGAATTTAAATACTTAGGAATTCATCTATATAATTTAGTTTTGTTTGAAAATCTTTAGTTATATCAGAAAGAAAATTTATAAACACTTGTTTATTTTTTCAGCCAGTGGGTTTTGTTAAACACAAGAACACGTATTTATAACAGCAATATTAAGTTATAGTACAATTATTGTTCTTCAATTTTATTTCTGTTAAATAAAACGCATATAAAAGCCAAAAAAGTTGCAACATAGAGCGATGCGAATAATTCTGAGATACAACCATTATACACCAATAGCACATCTGCTAAATGCATTGCAGCAATTGCCAATTGCAAATACTTATCTATGTATGAAGGGCATCATTTTGCTCGTCTATGCACGTGGTACATACAACGGTTTATTTTATTTTAGTATTCGAAATATACAATATTCAAGAATTCAGTATTTTGAGACAAGCAAATGAGTTGTAATGTACTGAAATATACTATGTTGGATATTAATAAAAGAAACATAATCTCGTAAGGTTTTGCAACGTATAATAAATTAGACTCTAACATAAAAGATGCAAAAACTGTAAATGCTTTTGAAAAATTATTAGGTCGAAATTGCTTACTACTTTATTTACTTATATGGATACTCCTACCCTTCTCTTTGTATAGACTAAAATAATTGTATTATCGATTTCTTCCTTTATTTTTTATATACACTAAAATAATAATACTATCTATTGCGAATCCCATTTCTATACCGGATGTCCTACGTATACGGGCCATGCTGCGATGTTAAAAAATACAAAGGACCAACTACGCGTGAGCATATTTTTGAGCTTATAATGTCTCGTATCTTTGTTTTTCCGGCAACGTCAACTGACAGTTTTGAAGTTTGTTGTATTTTGCTGTCATTGAGGTAGAATATGCAATAGAACGTCTATAATCTATAAAGCAATAATAGTAAGTTATTATAAAACGCTATCTTTCTGTAGTAGTATTGCAGGGTTTTTCTAATAAAAATTGTATAGTAGGATCTCTCATATAGGTCGCAGCGTTAATTGCTCCTTTGTTTTTCTAACATGGCAATCACTATATGGCACGTATTACTTGTACACCCCGTATATACTATAATAATTACTGTATAGATTACTGCAAGGAGTATTTTATATGACATAATTAAAGTTAATATTATTAAAAAAAACAGTTTAAGGCCCTTTAAGATGTTTTATTTCCAGGGATAACAAACAAATGCAGTTAAAATAATAATTTAAACCCTTTAGCTTCCCAAACAAAGCATAAAAGCATAAAAGTTTGAAAAATCAAGTTATTGTTGATGCAAGAAATAATAAACACAAAAAGACGAACACTGCAGGATTGAATTAATTCTAGTATCAAATGTAAGGAAGCAAAAGCAAATACACCAATATCCTACACCCAAATACGTAACATGTTAATTTTTGGAAAAAACGCTCGAACACGTGGATTTTTTTTTATTTGTGCATTTTTTCAAATAAAATCTATACATACGGGTGACCCGTGCAAGAGGTATGACGTCGTCGATGATTTTTTTAAAGCAACCCCTTTTTTATTATGGGAGTTTGAAAGAAAGCATATTTTTACTTACGTTAAGCTGATTTTTGAGTATACGTCAGATTATTAAAAATTAAGAAAAAAGTTAAAAGTAATATATTAAATTTTATTGCAATGAAAACCGTACGACACTCTTTTAATAACCAATAGAAAAATTAGTTTACGAGCCGTAACCAAAACAACAACGTAACTGTGAGGGGTTGTGTCGTTATGATTTTCTTACCGAATCTGCATTCGAGCATTCATTCATATCCGGAAATTATTTTTCGTGCATTCCAACAACATCCTAATTTGCCCTCACGTCCCGTTCGGCCAAATTAATACGACGTTGTTGGAACGCACTCACAAAAAATTTCCGGAAAGAATTAATGCTCTTATGAGACTATATGTGATAATTTCAAAAACAACTAAATTAAATGTACAAATTGTGCACCGTTGTCTGCCTGACAGTAACTAAGACGACCGACATGTTTTTTTATTGATTGTTGTCATTGATGAAAGCGTAAAATTATACTTCTTAAAATACAATTTAGTATTTTTTTTGCAAATTTAATTTTTTTTCTTAATTTTTGGTCATGTGACATAGGCAAAAATTACCTTAGCATAAGTAAAAAAAGAGGTTGCCATTAAACAAAAATCGATGACGTCAAACCTCCTACGCAGGTCACCCTGTATGTATAGATTTTATTTGAAAAAATGCACACAAAAAATCGACGGGTCCCAGCGTTTTTTCCAAAAATTATTCCTTGAATTTTTAACGAATTTATCCGCTACTTTACGAAAGCACTGTATAAAAGAAGTTCCTTTCGTGAGCTCTCTTCTGATATTTCATTTACTAAACTAAATATTTTTTTCAAATTTAATTGTCCCTTGCTTTTCTCGCTTTTTTTTGTTTGAGCACTGGTTTGTTTTTATTTTTTACACATGGTTTTATCAAAGAGCATATAATTATATGCTCTTTGGTTTTATGTTGGTTTTGGATTGTTCCAAGTGTTTTTAAATTCGAATTTAAAAGCGTTGTTTGGTTATCCCATGAAATGAAGCAACTTTATATATTTTTGTTTAAATTCAAACTCCCATATCCGATACCAAAGACAGCTCATTATAAGGGCTTTTCAAAAACAAACAATTATGCAGGGTATTTTATTTAAAAAAATCGAAATTACTCTTATATTTAGAAATGTGGGGCACCCTGTATAACATTGATACCCAGAGCGATTTTTACACTAGAAAAGTAATTCGCGTTTCTGTTGCTTACAGCAGCTGCCTGAAGTTCCGATTTTTTTAAATAGAATCGCTAATATCTCCAAACCAGTTTATAGCCCAGGCATCTACCTAAAATGTAGTCTTGATTTTTGGCACAAATGTTCCTTAGTACTCAAGTAACCCTTTAGAAGCGTCGTATCAAGGAGGCCTGGCAGCAGTTAAATAACAAGTTTTGTTCAGGAAAAGTTTCTTTCCTGTTTTTAACACGACAAAGCATCGTAAAGTAAAGTTATTCAGAATATAAATATATAAAATTTTGGCTCCATATGGCATCTAATTTCATAAAAGTAGCAAATATTTCTGAAATTTCGCATCGGGCTGTAATTTTTACATTCCAAACAACTTTTTGTAATAACACCTTTCTGAAATGTGAACAGATAGGGTTTCTTCTTCTGCATCTTGCTCGAGAAAACTACGACGCGGATAACCCAAAGAAAGTAACTTTTAATGGGTCGTTCCTAGGGCACTAAGGAACATTTATGCCAAAAATCAAAACTGTACACTATATTTTCCTTAAAATTAATATTCTATTTTAGCATGACTAGTATTTCAAGGCAAAACTTTGAAGCTACCTAAAAGTCGGACATTTAATTATTTAGAAAAAGCAAGTTTGATCTGCTATACTTTTCTGAGCCGCTCTGTAGAATCAAAAATATATAATTACGTGTACCACATCCGTATCTGCAAATTTCTATATACTTGTTTTTTATATAATTCTTACAGGTTTAGAAATACCTTCCTGGTTATTTTGTACAGTACTGTAACGTCTAGAAGTTTGTTATATTGTTTTGTACGTTCTGCATGTTCTGCAGAAGTCTCAGCACGTCTGATCGCTGCTAAGCTCTAAACTTGTAGAATCTACTGTCAAATTTATATTAAATATTTATTAAAATACTGGCATCTGATCTGAGTCTACCACTGAATTGAATTTATGCGAATGACGCTTTTTATTTGGAAAGGTTGCCGCTGCAGCGTCCATCAAATCAGCAACCCATCGGATATTCTGTCAATAACAAACCCGCATTTATCTATCAACACTTTAACGTAATTTATATGGGTAGAGAAACAAACGGCTAAAAGCAATCTATTCCCATACAGCAGCCAATAAACGGTTTGTGTAAATATTGGTATAAAATTCATGAAAATTTTTTTTGGAACTTGAACGTTCTTAAGCTACTGTTTCATCACAGTATAATTTACAGAATAATAGATTAGAACTTTACTAATGTTGTTTGACATTTTTTTCGACGTTACTGTAAGATTTGTTGGAAAACAATTCATAATCGTATGCTATGTAGTTCACGCCTATTAAACAGCCTTCATAAAAGTAAATATGCAACGGCTATCATTTGCGCGAGTCCATTGAACTTTAATAAGTCCATATAGTCGTTATCACTAACTAATTGCTGTACAAACAGATAAACTAAAACGTTATAATTTCTTTATGCAACTACTTATTTCTATTTCAATGTTCCTTTAAATAATAAAATTATTTATTAGCACTATAGTAGGTTTGCAAATCGAAACCAACACCCAAATGGACTTTCAAAGTAATCACAAGATCAAAATCACCAGTTACAAGCTGGGATAAGATCCATACTAGATCACTACGGAAAACAATGTTTTGAACGAATTTTTATGGATAGTTGGCTGAGTTGATCTAGAACTTCATCACAAAATGCAATTTGACTTTCACACAGTTATTGCTTTAACTCAAGAGTTACTTCACCAGAAACAAATTTGCAATGTTTCAAACAACTATTCATTTTTACTTCCCTCATCTAAAAGGTGAAGAACGTACTGTAATCGCGAAAAAATTTCTTCAATCTTCACATTTCAGGGTCCCTAGACGACGAAAAACAGGTTTTTTCAATTCCGAATGTCTGTCTGTCTGCTTATTGGCGATATAACTCAAAAACTAAATTGTTAGGGGAAGACGATATTTTGCAAAAGGATTATAGGCCTACCAGGAATGAAACAGAGAAAATTTTGGTCGAATATATTGCTATGTTTAAGGTTTCACTTGAATATCAACCACGCTTACTCCGTAGGTTAGAAATACTTGCTATAATTTCTCTATAATATAATAGCTTGATACGTAATAACACCTTAATCTTATATTTAATTAATCCGTAACTTACTGCGTTAATTCGACGCTTATCTCAGGTTACTTTCATAATTTAAAGTTAATGCAATTCGCGTTATCTAAATACACTCAAATAAATCAATCACAAGTAGGGGCAATAACATTAATTTATTAGTCAGTTAAATAAAAAAAATTAATCACATAGCCGTAAATGAAATTCATTAATAATCTGGTAACTATGTTGATTCCTATTTCTAATCAACAAATCAAATTTCCTTGGTTTTAACTTTTAGTAAAGCATAATACTGTCAACAACTCCTTAGAAATTAGCTGTTACCTTGAGTTACTCACTCTTACAATTCAACAAAGACAATTGTTACATGGACAACTGTCAAAGAATTATACGGATTTTATCAATAAAAATGCATTTTTATTTAATCAAATATGTCCGAGCTCTACTTTTTACGTCGATTCTGTACAGAAATTAACTTTAACGCATTGACGATTCCAATGCGAATTTACGCTTCCCATCGCATTTCAAACTCCTTCGCAGTGCTCGCAGATAGCCCGGTGGGCTGAATTCGGTCCTGATGTCCCATTGTTGACCTTGGCTGCTCAGTAAAATGATTTTAAATTAAATATTTAGGCAATTAGTTCGACGACTCGATCATACACTGTTTTAATTACCTTTTCTGAGATTCTATATCACTTCATAGTGCGTGGTAATTAACAACACGACGCTCTAAATTAACACGTTTACAACAGGTGCGTATTTAACGCCCAACAACCATTCAACCAATTAAATTCGAAGAAACTAAGACTATAAAAACCTAGTCTTACTGAAAAATGTTTGGCTCTTTTCTTATATTCGTATCGACAACCCTTAATTCGCATTATCGTCATAGCGATCATTATTGGTTGTAAGCAAGTGCTCAAAACCGCTATCAACATAACCTTCAACCTCTGTTGTTTTTAGGTTATGACTGCCATCCTAAATCAAGTAAGTCAAACTATTTCAATACATTGTTGGCTACATTTTACTAATAGGATGTTTTTTCAGATTGCAACTGTCACTGCTCGGGCAAATGATTTAGGATTTCGGCAGAGTGTTTTCAATGAATCTCAATTCTGACTGTAATGCAACATCTTACATTGCATTATTAGGATACAATACATATTATTAAATGAATCTGTTAACTTTAATAGATCAATAAGGCTTGATCGTTTAACTTTATGTTAAATTCAAAACGTTAGCTTAACTTCTACATCGGTAATTTTTTTAAATCAAAACATCTGTATAACTGTATAGCTGTACAGATTGGTGGCGGAAAATGTGAACATAGGTAGTCCAATGTACTAGATTACAGTTTATGGGCTTTGTGTGCGTTAGACAGAAATAGACTGATATGCGATTCACATCTAGTATCTGTAGAATGAAGGTGTTTTGTTTTTGGAAAACACTGAATCCTAGAATACTACATTTGAAATCATATATATGTCTATTTCTGTCTAACGCATACAAAGCTCATAAACTGTATTCTAGCACATTGGATTACCTATGTTCACATTTTCTGCCACCAATCTGTATAAATATTTTTTTTAATGAGCGGTTAATACATGATCAATTCCTCAGGGAGTAAGCTTTTTGCTTTAGTGAGCCCATTTATAATTAAATTAATGCATAAGCTGTTAGTTATAAAGCTTTATTTATACTTATGCGAAATCTTAACATAGAAATTTACTGGGTCAGCAACTTAAAAAAGTTAAATTCCGCATATCTTTGCTTTAATTCAAGAAACATTAGTTCAATAAATGTAATATTTTGCACATAGCTCAAGTTGTTACCCTTGATGAAAAGGATATATTTCGGACCCATCATATACAGGACAAACACTTAAAAAATGAAACTCTTATTATTTTGATATTATCAAAATTTTTAGCTTCAAAGCTCCCACTTGCGAAGAAAGTTCTGTGTAAAGCCCTTTATAGATTTTTATATTACCTAATCGATACATTAGATCAAACACATTCTTTTCTGGTTTACGTTCCAAGTAAATTGCAATTATTATATCTGCTCATATACATGTTTCAATAGTTACAGCACAAGGATTTCATTAAACAGCAAATATTTGTTAAACTATTAAGTACATGGGAATACTTACAATAAATTAATAAAAATGTATGGTCCACAAACTAGAAGTTTAAAATATGCCGTTATTGTTCCTTGCAAAATACATAATTATTTCGATATTAAATCACAAAAATTCACTTAAAAAACATATTTGTCTGTCACAAATAAGTATTGTTTCAATATTAGTGGATTATTTGTTGGTCATAAAAAGGTATTTGACTATAATATGCAAGCGTAGTTTTACAGTGAATAAAAAATATGATAGTACTAAATTTGCACTTATTGAAAGTTTCAGGTTTAAAATAGCGTAAACGTTTCAGTGATGATATTTTTATAACAGGTTACAGAATTACTGTATTCTCCGTTCTACAAATTAATCAAAAGAGAAACAAGTGAGCAGTTTTAGAATTCAGTTTCAACCACAAGGTTTATCCCAAAAGTGACAGTATTTTTACTACGTACTCATTCTCATGAAACTGTTATGTTCATACCATTTAATAGCTCAACTTGTATACAGAATTTCTGAACAGTATTATTAGTATTTAAATTTTCAATTCTTCAATAAAGTTTTTAAATTCTTTTCCACTATGATAACAAACCTTCTCGAATACATTCAGAACCAGTAGTACTACCGTGCGATGGGTTAATATTATGTGTCATAATTTATATGTAACGACAATGTGTTTTGTGAGAAAATTACTGATAAAGAGAATATTAATTGTAAACTATTACTCTTGTAACAGTACGTGAGGTTTGGAGTTAAACCGAGCGTTTGTTCTTAAATTCGCACGGCTGGAAGCTGGTGGCCCAGCACGATCAAGCACCACGACGGCAAGGCTAGCAGTCAAACCAGGAGAAGAGCCTCCGTATCGGATCCTTCTTGCGCTCTACTTTAACGCCTGCAGCAAGAGGAAAACGGCTCCGAAGGTCCAACAATACGCCGGTTCGAAATCGCCTGAGGTGGTGGCCGTGGACGTGATAATTGAACAACTGCAGCACCTGCCTCATATCGGCTTTTTGGCCCAAAAATGCTTGGGTCTCTAGCGCTAGTTAACCGGCACTAATTGTCTGGAAAACTCCAGGCCATGTGTGACGACTCGTGGTCGCATTCAAAATACGTAGGAAATAAACCTCCTTAGCGTGAGCTTGGGGGCATCAGAACCACTTAATCGTGTAGGCTAGCATTTCGCCATCAAACGAAACTAACAGCAGCCTTAATACAAACCCACCAAAGCTCCATGGCCCAATTTTTACAAATTAACTAATTTTAAACCCGTTTTAATTGTGTGTGTGTGTATTTTAAAGTGTTATTATACCATTCAGTAGTATAGTTGGAGCAAAGATATTTCGGACGCCTCAGGCTACTACTTAAAGGTTAATGAGCATGGCAGGTGGGATTATGTTGTACACACGACAATCCCTTTGTAATAGTTCACAAGCAAATCCATATCCTTAAAATCGAAATGCGGCTACGGAAACGCAATGTTTGTTAGTGTTTAAAAACTTATTATTTTTATTTAACAACATTGTTAATAAAAAAAGATACAATCAAGAAAGACAAAAAATTATAGAAAATATGTACTATATGCAACAAATAACTACAGTTTATTGATTGATATATACAAAAAACAACAATTATGAGTACAATATATAAATTAATTTTCGTTATCGCTATCACATGGCCAATCGTCACTATCGCTGTCTCTTAAATTAATAATTATTCTGGAATATCAATAAATTTAAAAAATTGGTCTTCAATGCCAATCACATGCCGAACACAGTTTTTCCAGCTATTTACATGAATTTTATTAACTTCTTCTTTAATTATTTCTATCATTTTCTCACTAAACTTGGGGGGCATTGGTTACGTTTTCGAATGTGTGTTTTTAATTCTGTCCATATCATTTCTATAGGATCCATACAACAATGATATGGTGGCAATCTTAAAACTCTATGGCCTAGTTCTGTAGCTATGGTGTCTACTACATATTTTTTAGAGAACTTCTTAATGGACAACACTTCCAGTAATTGATTCTTATTGTAAGTTTCTTGAAAATACATGTTGTTCTTGTAAAGACAATCTGTAATTTCTGCTTTAGTAGAATTACTATTTGGCACTTTTTCAGCAAGCCTTGAGTGATAACTGGCGTTGTCCATAACGATCACACTATTAGGTGGCAAATTTGGTAACAGCTTATTTGAAAACCACGACTCAAACACATCTGAATTCATGTCTTCATGGTAGTCCCAATCGACAGTCTCTTATATTTTTCGCAGATAATAGGAGACCATCGTTCACCCATCCCATCTCAGAGCCTACATGTAAAATTATAATACGTTTTCCTCTTGAAGGTGGAATGTCTAATTGGCATTTCCGAGAATTATCTGTCCATCCTTTTTGAACCACATCATGTGTGTCATACCAAGTTTCATCCAAGTAAAATATCGGTCTCTGTTCTTCCCGAAACTTTTTTATCTGTTGTAAGTATTCGCATCGCCATTTTCTAATCCGCGGAGATTCCATTATTTGTTGTCTTTTATCTATCTTCTTATAGCGAAATCCCATATTTTTTAGCGATGTCCTTAATGTCGTCATTGAACAATTTATACCCATGTCACCAATGATCGTATCATGAATAGTTTTAATTGTTGGCACCACATTAGTTTTATACATGTCATAAACTACGCCGCGTATTGCATGTTCATTAGGCTTTGTTTAATATTTGTGACACCCATAATCAGAACGCCGTTTACGTAGCAGCGCTTGATTTTTCGCAATTTGAAAAACCGTACTTTTTGGCACTTTAGTTAAAAACGCAGTTCTTCTCACAACATTGCTTTCTCCTTCAGAAATTAGTGGCGTTGTATAAATTCAAGACTATGTTTTTCGCATCGTCGGATAAAAAATGCATTGATCGCTGGCTTGGTCTCTCTCCCGCATCATCAACTTCTTCTAACTCATCACATGGAGCAGCGACTTCTTCAACTTCATCCTCAATTTCATTAGTATCCCATGGTCTCCACATATTCCACAAAATACAACACAACACAAATACTAGATGATAATTAACGTGCGTCAAAGTATAACAGCAACGTTATTATTAAATTTGGGAAGTAAAGACAAGTCAAGTGATTTATATAATTTATCTTTCATTCTAATTACTGGAAGGGATGTAGTTGTAAATACATACTTTAATGCCAATATGACGCGACGAAACATTAAATGTCGATTTCTCTTATCTAGGAATGTCATTTGAGCAAAAATAATTTATTCCTCAATCAGGGCATAATCGCATAATGTGTTATTTACCTAGTAAAATTAATTTTGTCATTCAATATTATTAGATAATTAAATATAAATTAAGTAGAACTTCACTACAAAACGAAATAAATACCACCTTGGAAATATTCCCACCTTTGCGTATACCTGGCACGACTTAAGCGGACTAACAATAGTAAACTCATTTGCGGTTACTTTTAAAGCTCGGTCTGTCCGAAGTATCTTTGCGTCTACTATACTTAATGTGCTTCTAATGTTAAGAAAATGCGGCTTCGCCACCTCCTTCATAATTTTAAAATATAAATTTTCCATCAACACATGTTAGCAGCGTTAAAGTTATGCGCTAGCATTTTTCGGTTATTGATAACGGAATAAAATAGTTTCTGAAACTGTCTGATCAAGATACAATGTGGTTTTAATTTCCTATAACCAGTCAACATCGTAAAACTCTTCTGTAACCGCACGAGCTGTAATAGTATATTACACAACGAGAGCTGTAGGAAGCATATTACACGCGAGTTGGAAAAGTTACGCACAAGCCGCGTAGCGGCGCGTGTGTAATTCCACGAGCGTGTAATTGCTCTATAGCCCGAGTTGCGTACTATACTTTTTCTACGGTCACACTCATTTCGTTAAACGAAAAAGAAAATATTTTATTAACTGTCAAATCATCTGTCACACCATTTTAAAAATTAGGCGGCTGCAGTCACATCCCTACACCGCTTCGTACAAACAACAGAAGCTAACTGTAACGTAATAATAGTATATTACATACCGAGGTGGGAAGTGTTTCATTACTGTCGAGAGATTAGGTAGTTTACCGAGACGCGTAGCGTCGAGGTTAACTTTATCTCGAGACAGGGATGAAACTTTCCACCGTGGTATGTATACTATTTTATTTGCAATCATCTAATTTTAAAAATAACTACAATTGAATTCTGAATAATAGATATCTTGATGTAGCTAATATTTTTGTTACCATGAAAACAACCCACTCAATGTTTTGTTACCATGGAAACACCCCACTCTTCAGGTATGTAATATTTTTCGGGGTATGTAATAATTTCCTGGTTAGTTTCAAGTAATCATCTAGTTCCCAGCTGTTGTTATGTCATGAAATTGACACATTACAATGTGATTGCGAATAATAGTATATTACATACCGAGGTGGGAAGTGTTTCATTACTGCCGAGAGATTAGGTAGTTTACCGAGACGCGTAGCGTCGAGGTTAACTTTATCTCGAGACAGGAATGAAACTTTCCACCGTGGTATGTATACTATTTTATTTGCAATCATCTAATTTTAAAAATAACTACAATTGAATTCTGAATAATAGATATCTGGATGTAGCTAATATTTTTGTTACCATGAAAACAACCCACTCAATGTTTTGTTACCATGGAAACACCCCACTCTTCAGGTATGTAATATTTTCGGGGTATGTAATAATTTCCTGGCTAGTTTCAAGTAATCATCTAGTTCCCAGCTGTTGTCATGTCATGAAATTGACACATTACAATGTGATTGCGAATAAAAAAAATTACGCGTTAGTCATTATCATTACGTAACACTGTTTGTAACAACGAATTTACTAATCAAGTAAACAGTGCTTAATGAGCAATTTACTAATAAAGGAGTAGAAAAAGAGTTTTTATATTATATATTGATATCGCCTGCTCTATAATTGTCTATTTACTAATTTAATTTAATTATATTGTCTTTTATAAGTTAGAGCCAAAATCCATCCAAATACACAATTCACTGTATAATATTTTACCTTATAAAAATTCGTTAGACTGCATCGCTCCTTCTGGAAATGACGCCGTTGGATTTTCTCCGCTATTCTTGGTCCCCTTGCTGCCAATCTGCTGGAGACATTCTTGCAGACATGGACTCTGCCGTAGACTGCTGATCTCTTGGCTCCGATGCTCCTCTTGGCCGTAGTCGAAGCTCGCAAAACGGAGTTGATCGGCCCCGATATCCTCTTATTTGAGACTATGGAATTTGGATGTTTTTTGTTATAGAACTTGTTGAAAATACACCCACTTGTACACTGGCACTTGGGAAATAAACTGGTATGCTAGTTGCTATAAGACAATATTAACGGAAATTCTGTTTGATAACTTAAACTACAAAATGGAAATAAATTTGATTATATAATTCTATTTTATATTTTTCTTATAATCTAAGTTATTGTCTTTTCTTACATCTAAAATTATTTCGGTAGCGCAGCGCACACACACCTTTCATTTTAACCATTGCTCTGCTTTTGCACTAATTGTAACTTCAAATGCACTGATTCATCCGAGTCCACCACTTCTCATTTGCTTCGTTCATGTCCTGCTGCCTGCTTCTTAAATTGCTCTTTTGCAATGTCCTGTTATTTACTTTCTATACCTTTTAGATTCATAATAAATTCACTTTTATTGACATTTAATAAAAAACTACGCCGCTTTTAACCTGCACGTAGCAAACCTTTTTGTGTCTATTAATTTCTTTCGGTTCAGCTTTCTATTATGCACAAACCTATTATTTTTATTTATTTAAAAGTCAACTTTGACCCCTGTGACAACCAGCTCTGCCTTCTGCGTTTCTTACTCAACTACTTTATTACTTCTCGCATCTCATTATCAATGCATTTACTGTTTGAATTTTTAGTTTAATATTGCAGCTACATAAAACGCCCCAATTCTGTGCTTATTGAATTGGTCCATTATGTTGCACTGCTATCAGAGTCGAGTCGTGGGCTTTATACCATTACAATATACAGTGTGGTCCATTAAGTGTGCAACAAATGGGACATTTTTGTTATTAGTTGTACAACCAAAATTTAAATACGGCCACAAGTTAGTGCATGTTCGATAACCATATCAGGTGCATTTAGAATGGCTCCAAGTCAAACAGCATACAGGGCAGGACAAAAAATATGAAATACGTTCAAGAATAAAGTTACCTTATTTAAAAGAATATGACAAAATTTTATTAAGAGAAGTTGTTTAGAATCACAAGTTATGTTCAAATATAAAGTCAGGGCCTCCTATTCGAATTCTTAAACTTTTCTGGAAAATTTTGTATTTTCATAAGAATTTGAAATAAAATTGTAGGCTTTAATTGTGAGTTTTTCACATTTAAATTATTATTAGTAAAGCATTTGCCTCGTTAAAAAAATATTTGCGAAATTCTAAAGTTCTGTTAACAATCGTTGCAACAAACATGAAGTGAAGGGTTACCTAAAAAAATATAAATCCAAGTAAATTTTACAAATATGCTTCAAGTTGCTAAAAATTATTTAAAAGTGATGTGGTTGAGACTAGTTTAAATACATATAAAATCAGAATAATAAAAATATGTATCATAAGGGGGTAATACAAAATTTTCCAAAAAAGAATAAAAATTCGAATAGGAGGCCGTGATTTTGTATTTGGGCATAATTTTTTATTCTAAACAACTTTCCTCAAGAACATTTTGCTATATTTTTGAAAATAAAGGGGGACTTTTTTCTTTCCCCAATTTTATATTTTTGTCCGGCCCTGTATGCTGTTTGACTTGAAGCCATTCTAAGGGCATCTGATATGGTTATCAAACATGCACTAACTTTTGGCGATATTTAAATTTCGGTTGTACAATTAATAAAAAAATGCCCCATTTGTTGCACACTTAATGGACCACACTGTATATATAGCACATTCTATATTTTTGTACACCCTCCATTTAGAATTACCAGAACTAACTTCAGTGATATAGAAATTATAGCAATTTTTAGAAGATCTAATTCCTGAGTTGGTAGTTAATATTTGAATAAGAGGTTTTTTTATGGTTATTCTAAAGTTTTGGCAGGCTTAGTTAAGCTATTTTAATGTTGAATGTTATGTATAAATAAATATTTTTAACAATCGTTTAAATTCAATTAATGTTGAAATATTTTAGTAATTTTCCCAACTCTAGATTCTACCATGTTCTTGTAGTACTAGATGCATAGAATTCTTGCAAAACTATAATCGCCTAGTAGGTCTAGTACCTTTTTCAAGCTACTTATTTCAATACATTGGTATTCACCGACTGCTGCCAGTCTCATCAAGCATGTTTAGTGGTTATTTTTAACATATTTAAAGTAGCATTATTTATATGCACAGTACATGTATACAGCGCAATAAAATAGCATCTTAACCTCAGTGTGTTTTACGTTAAGAAGTCAATTCATATGTATTATGGCGGCTGCATTTAAAATTTATGACGAAATAGTGTTTTGCTTCGTGTCAGCGGCGTTTTCTTTGTACTGCCTTGTCCAGCGGTAGAAAGGAAAGCATAATTCATGTCCTGACAGAACACACATGCCTTCCGCTAATGAAGTACGTTCAGCCACGTAAGCACTAGATTTACTGTTCATAGCTTTACCATATAGGAACAACTATGGCAGTTAGCCATTAATTAAAGCTAAACAAAAATTTTAATTAGAATTTCAGAACGGCTTAACATTTATATTCTACTTTTATAAAATATAAACAGAGTATAATTCAGCGAGAATGTCTTCATTTAAGGAACTTATTGCCGTTGTTTATAACCTAATGCAGAAGAAAAATAATAAAAGCGCGTAATTTATGAGACGGCAGGAAAAATAAAATAGTATTCTTGTAAAACTCTGTGCCAAAAAGATGGATGTTTGAACTTGCATCTTGAACATCCGAGGAAATAAATTTAGCTTGGAGATGAATAGCTCCGTGGGCGTCCGGGTTTGGCTGCCTGTCTTCTATCGGGGTTGAAGATTTCTCAATTTGCCACCGCGAATTCATCACTGTACCAGTTCATTTAAATTCGTTACGCCCGATAAAATATATGTTATGCATCGTGATGTTAATTTATACACACCGCGTCAAAATAACTCATCGCGACACCGAAGTAACTTGGCTATAATCGGAGAAAGGCTAGATACATGCAGATTTTTATTGCTGAATTATACACCCTGTTTTGAAATGTAGATATAAGAAATAGCAAATGTATTGCATATGCTTACGCGGTTGAAGGCACACAGTGTAATTTTTTTGCTATAAACCATTACTACTACAATAAATAATTAAAGCAACATATTCACAACTGGCTTTAGAGGCTTGTACAGAATGTATGTCACAGTGTTGGTTGAGTCGAAAAATGAATAACACAAAACTACCTTTCATCGAGAAAACTTTGAAATGGACATAACGCGTTGCTTTAATAAAAAATTCTGCAGTAGTCAGGGTTAGCAAAAAAAAAACAAAAAATATGGTTTTATTTGTTAAAACCGTTTTTTAAACATATTTTTGTAAAAAATACGTTTTTTTATTTAAAACATTGTTTTTAATTCTGGTAATTGTGGTAACCTACTTGTATTTAGTAGGTAGCTCATATAATTGGGAAAATGTTTTGTAAAACTGAATCACTATTATAAATAAATGCAGCAAAAATATTAGTTTGAATTCAACTTTCAGTTACTGTTCGCATTTGTGGCTGGTCGCACAATGTTTTTCTCATACTTTTAAGTGAAACAGTATTTTAAAATGTATTAAGAAATACTAAAATGTTTTATCAAAAATTGATCCGAATCATGACTGAAAAGAGACTAAAACCTCTTTTTTATTTATACAAATAAAATCATACAAAAATAAATGCGTTAGAGCAAACGTGATACCGGCCATAAAATCCCTTTTGATAAAACTTCTGTTATCTGCAAATCCCCATTCAACTTTAGCAGAAAGATTCCCTTCATGTGGAAAGCGCTAATTTCTATACCCTGCCCACCACCACGCCACCTGCTTATAAATTTGCTTTCCTCCTTGCGAACGTTAGAAGAGTTTCGCCTCTGGTGTGGTTTACACATTGAGTTACCATGATCTTTTGCTTATTTCATCATGAAGCATCTTATGAAGGTGATCGAAAAGTTGAGTTTTTCAATAACGACGCATTTCATTCAATCTCGGAAGTCGTTCATTACATAATGTAAAATTTGTTTCATGGCGGATTAAGAGCAATCTTAATAAAGTAACTTTCAGTTTAGTGATATAGTTACATACTGTAGTTCCTTCTTCAGCTGGAATCAAACGATTATTTTCTTCTTTTGGGATAGTTTACTCGAAACTAAAAAATCGACTAGGGACCGAAATAGCATGAAAACTAGTTAGACTTTTTAAAACTCTTAATAAAAATAGCCCTTCTCTTGAGGAGGTAGAAGAGAAGTGTTTTTATTTATTTTGTTTTTGCTTTTGCAGTGCTTTTTCTAATACGCCGAATTCTACTACTGTGAAACTACGTTAAAATACACAATTATATACTATCTACTGTATCGCTTTATTTTTATTTTTAATTAAATTTAGGACACAACCCATTCATTCTGAGACGGTGCAGTATAACACAGACATGTTAAAATAATAATAAAGCCGTTATTAAAAAATGTTTTGTATTAGTAGTAGTAGAAGTTAACTACAAGTAAATATGGTTACCTGAAAACGTCACGAAAGTCAAACTTTCAAGGCTACTTTGTATGTTGTGCATTGCCAATTTGCAATTGTTTTTGCTTTTTAATTTCAGGAACTACCTACTTAAATTTCTGTCAAAATTACCTTAGAAGCACAGTAACTGTAAAAACTGTTATTTTAATATAATTTTTTGTTTCAGTTACTTGAAGCTGAAGTAGGTAGAGTTAGTATTTTCTATTATTCAGCAGCATTGTTATTTAAAAAAATATAAAAAACAGATTTTTGCAGTTCCAATTGCATAATATTCACCGAGATTTTGAGAAGCACGTTCTAATTGTAATCTTACAAGAAGAAATCTCTAGCCGAATATTTTAAAATACAATTCATTTTGTCAGACATTTTCTTTTTTTTTGTTATGCGGCGCATTTAAATATTTTAGAAAGTTGTTCGTCGAAGCGCACCAGAAAACATTTTCCGTTTTAGTTGAGTGGTCTAACCGCGTGTCGACATGCTAAATTCTAGAAAGCACACGTGGTCGTCTAGACAATGTAACTTCTCAACAAATTTAAGTTTTTACGCTATGAGAGCGATGAGTGAATTGGGTATAAAAAGAAGTGGCTTAACTCGAAGTCGTAAGCAAAAAAGGGAGGGAGTAGCCGAAGCGCGGGATTATTAACTACTTTAGTGTCAGTTGTGTGCTGCACTTAGAACTAAACAGACGTAACGAAAGAACTGGCAATGGACCGGGCTGTCAAGATTTTTTCAACATGCTGTTGGAAGCTATTGTGCGAGTGAAATCTACGATTAGCATTAGCCGATTTCCATGCTATTGTATTGTAGTCCTGATTTAAATTACGCCTCGCTTCAGTTTTCTTTAATTATTACAATGAAAGTACGGTTTTCATCGCTTCAGCAAATTGAAACAATGGTCTTTAAGTTTATAAAACCCGGGAGCTCGACGCCGCTTTGTGTTGCTAGAACTGCTTCATAAATCGCTTGAGGACAGGAACTCTACGCTTTTGTCTGCATCTGTTCAACTCCAGGTCATCAAGACAGCTGTAATTTGGATCTCGTATATCAGTAGAGGCCGATTGAAGGACAACAACCTTCGTCCCCTGTTGCAACCTCTTTGAGATCAACTTTGTCGGCTTAAGGTACCTGTACCTCTATACTGTGTCACCGAATTGTGGGTTGGTTGTCTCCAGTGAAGTGTATATATTAGGGAGCGCTCGCTTGAGCTGTAATAGCTTTATATTAACGTCATAGTCTGTTGTTTTGCATTTTGTGCCGCTTTTAGCGCTGTCATATGAGTCAGTTTGAATTCACAATACCAATATCATGTTGTGTGAATATTATTGGTTTATACGAGTATAAGTAGTTTTACTTTGTGTGCAGAATTTTGTACAACCGAGGCTAGCTGTTTTGATGTCAAGTTCTCTCTCTCTTTCTCTCTTTATTTAGAAGAATCCCTTCTCTATTATATTATATTTATTCTTAGATGTTTATTCGTCCTATTTTTAAGTGTTTGACCATAGAATCACGGAGCTTTAATTTTATAAATTGGTTTATGTATCTCCTACTGTGACCATTTATATTCATGTAGCTTTGGTCATTTTAAAGTGCGATAAGTCTCATTTATTAAGATGCATATTTGTTTCTTTTAATGTAAGATAATTTTCTTAAGTAGTAAGGAAACACGCCCTTTAGGCTCCCTAAATTCGAAAGTTGTGAATTATGAAGCAAGTGTAAGAGAAAGTTGAACTCACACAGTTGAAGCAATTCGGTTCTCAGTACAGCTACGTGTTGAATGTTCCCGGTGGAACCCAAGCAATCATCAAAATTTTCACTGCTCTAAAACAGGACGAGATTTCGCAAGTAACGTGAATCACACCCTCCCGGAGAGCAAACTGCAGACGATCGCGGCTTAATACCGCTGCCTCCCAACGCAAATCAGCCTGTGGTAAGTGCGATTCGGTGTTGTAAAATTCCGATCATACCTTAACAATTTATTTGTAGATGGTGCACCTGATCAACATTTATTCGGTTAGTATTTGGTAATAAGTATAATTGAAACTTGCAAGTTATTTAATACTATAACGGCCGTGGCTCTTGTATATATATAGAAGTACAGGGTGGGCAAATTTGGATGCTTTCATAGGGAAGCTCGATAACTATAAGAGCTATAAAATGGATCCCCCCATTATCGACCTCTCTTTTGAAGAAAAGTTTAATTATGAAAATCGAAACTGGCTATTATCTTTTATTTTAAAGTTATACGATAGTTCGAGTTTTCGACTTTTTGTTTTATGGCTATATATGAAAATAGAGAAAATTAATGTTTACGTTATTCAGGCACTTTCTGGTGGAAATACAGTGGCGCAGTCAGTTTTTCAAAAAATGTTTTGAATTTCGAGTTATATCATAAAGTTGTATTTTTTTATATAGAACTGATAGCTGGCTATGCCATCAAGACAAAGAGGATTTTCCCCATTTCAGTAATATATGTCTTGTGGGATCGATTTATTAATTTTTATTACATTATAGTAAAAACTCACAATTTTCACAAAGTAGTTTTTAATATTTTGTGCTTTTCTGGCTGAAAGCCTGTGTCATTTAGAATATACCTGACTACAAACGTATCTGTCATTGCATTGTTACAATACCGACTGTTTGATTGACAAAATTAATAACGTTTGATTGTTGTTTATAATATTACACAGTGTGGACATATATGGAAAATTGTTTTATTATCCATTTATCAGAATATTTTATTCCTAATAAAAGTTACTGCATCTTCTCTAACTAAAAATGCACTTGCCAAAGTTTCAATATTTCCTTTCGTATACGAGGCAGGTGCGAAAATATAAAAATGGCTCAAGAATAAATTAGCCTTATCTTTGAAAATACACAAAAATGTTATTTGAATATATTTGTTTTATAAAATGTTGTAAAACATTTTAATTAAAAACTGTAATTGTTTTACATTTGTGTTGATGGTCTGATCGTTTGTTATAAAATTTTTTGAAGAAACCTGTTTTTTACCATAGACAAAGAAATAGATTTTTGGCACTAATTTCGATTAACGTAATTTTCTGGTTCATAAGATGCTGAGGCAATACATACTTACTGTATCCGATAATAACTTTGAAGTATCCCATTTTTCATAACAGACAGGGCGGTAAGAAAAAAGGGAAAAAACCAGTGAAAATTGTTATTTGGGGTAGGTAGTTCTGATTTCAAATTTAACACCTTCTTTCAATTATAAATAGCTTTTACAAATAACATTTTTGTGTATTTTGAAAAATAAAAGTACTTTGATCATTTAAAGTACCTTGAAAAGAAGGGTCGCCAACCAATCATTACTAAACAGTTTTTGTAACAGCTGTTGGTTGTACAGATTAAAACTATGCCTTATTGAAGTTCTAAATGCTTACAATTTGTTCACCACAAAACAAATTACAATAATTACACCAGTGCTCCACCTTTTGGTACTACACCAATTGTTAACATTTTTTTCAATAATCTCAATAGTTAAATAGTGTTCTTTATTGATGTAAAATCAAAGGGTGAGGGGTCAAGAAAATTCTGTTCTTCCCCTCGCCCCTTGAAGTGATTAAATTATAAAATGAGCTTCAAAAAAGTATTTACAATTATTAATTAATAATGAGAGAATAATGACTGTTGACAATAATACACAAAACAAATAGAAAACTAGCAGAGAGAATCAGCTGAGAACAATCACATAAACAGCAACCGTCTATAATAAGCTGTTTAAATTTTATTTTAAATTATTCAGAAGTAACTAACATTAATTCAACATTTTAATATTATTCCAAAACTTTGCGAAATCGTAACTAAAAGACCGTTTAAAAATCATGGAGCTTTTATCGAAAAAAAGGATCGATGATGGGGCAAGGGGGGTCTACTTTTCCATATATCCTATAGTTATTGCGATTCTATGAAAGCATGGAAATTTGATCATTCTGTACAGTAACATCAAGAAAGAGAACAAGTTCGTTGCAATGAATTGCACATTATTTATAAAATTGTCACCGCCCTCTTAATTTAAAAAAAAAAGTTGCCACCCCTAAAGAAACATGTGTGTAGTCTATATAATACAAACGAACAAACTATATTTCTCCTTCTAGATATTTTTTAATACGATTCAAATTATAGTCTACGCAAAAACTATAAAATACAGTCGACTCTCGATTGTCCGGGCTAATGGCTAGAAGGGTCGCGGATAACTCAAAATGTAGAAAATATATCCCAATTTGTAACGAATCTCTATATTGTTAGCACTGATTGCCAGCACTCTTAACACGCATACAGGATATTCGGCTCTCGGAAAATCGATAATCTACTGTACGAGAAAAATGTTATAACCAAGTATTATTTCTTTTATTAACGTATACCTATGTCCATTTTTCAAACGTGTTCTTTTACTATTAGAATGTATAACTGGTTGCAGATCGTTAGTGGTACTGAAATCGCTACCATCCATGTTAAGCCATCGGTCTAGGTTGTCATTTTGGTGACAGTCGTTAGATCAGCGTCTTTAATACAGCCTGACATCAGGCTTCCTACTACAAGCCGCACGATCTTATTATTGCAACAAATAAGAGTTGATTGTAAAAATATATACAGTAATTTTAATATTAAAATTGGAACGAAAACGTTTCAAGTACAGTTTTGCCCATGTGGAATAACTGTAGTCCCCTTCAATACTTACATTCAATTTGTAAATTACATTTGTTGTTTCACGTTCTAGTTTAGTTTGTTTCTCTTTTTATAAGTTACTAAATGTGATTTTGTTGTAGTAGTATTTATTGTCATTTCATAATTTTAAATAAGAGTATTTTACTTTTAATCCGATCTCAATTGTTTTGCTTTAGTATGTATATTACTAAAGCTTACGTGGATCTTGCTGGTGTTACGAGTATTTCAGTGTGTAAGTTTGTAGTTCCATATTACTATTTTGTTAATACTATTAATAACACAATCCTATTTGTTGGCAAGGTTCTAAATCACACAGTATAAAAATAATATTGTGTACCATGCACTGTTTTTTAATTATTATATTAATGTTTAATGGAATAAAGGACCGTTTGCGAAAATTTATATTTTGAAACTTGACACAATTACTTTAGATGGAGCTAAAAAATTTCGTATTTGGTTCTTTGCCGATTTATTCTGCTATAATTACTATTTTGGGAAGCGTAGTTAAAATGCTGAAATTAAACCAAATTAAGCAATGCAGCATCACTTTTTCAATTTATAGAAAATATGCTGTCGGATCTTTGCATATTTTCCAAAACATGTAGGTAACTTAAGAACATAAACCTGTTTACCTGAGTAATGGCATGAAACGCGCAGGCAGTTAACAACATAAATAAAAAATAGGTAGTCGACAAACTAATAAAGCCAATTATGTTATTATACGATTAGCATGGTAGGTGTGAATCAAATAATAATTCATAATTGCTAAAACTAACTACACAATTATCTTAATTAAAAGAAACGTTATAACTACGAATTAAAGCAAATTAAATATGAAATTTAATGACTTCCGCACTGTGTAAGAATTTGGCTGCATACCTATTAGAGAGGCGTTTATTTTTATTAAGGCAAAGAATTAAGTAAGCGATTTGTGCATGTTTTTTCTTTCACCTATGAAGTATTTCTGTCATTTGGTGACCGACTAACTTCATAATTGCCAGTAAGTGTTTAGCATTTCATATTAGCATATCTGTTTATTAGTTAGCATTTATATAACTTATTATTACTCATATAATTACTTCATGAATAACATAAACGTTAATAAAAGAAGTTTATTATCAGAATGTCCTAAAATACACTCATAAAATATTAATTGCCCATATTTTATAATAAATAATGTTTATATTTACCACGAGATTAAAAGGCTGTAAATCATTAATAATGGCTGATGTAATTTGTATTTTATTCTGCAGCTTTATTTTTATGCCTTTGTTTGTTTTGATAACATTGTTTGTCCATTTAGGAACAGTTTTACAACGTTACATGAAGTATTGCCGTAAAAAGATAATTCAGCTTACAGTTCATTTCTAAACCCCTGAAGCAGGCTTTGAATAAAAATATCAATAGTCATAACAATAATTGGAATATGGACGCACAGTAATATAAAACTTAGTCGGCTGCAAAATATGGCTTCGAACAAGGTTTAAAGTAACATGAAACCTTTAATTAACTTTTAGCAGAAATTGCATTTGATAGTTAGGTGCGGCTAAAACAGCTTAACTTTTTATTTAAAAAAAAATGCTCTTGTTTTTATAATATATAAAAATACGCCAAAATATGTACATCAAAACATATTTACTAGAACAGCTGATAACTATAACTATAACAATTTCGAGTTTTAGACTTTCCTTTGTTTTAGTAGACAGGATTTAAATTAATTAAAATTCTTGAACTATAAAACTTATCAAGGTAACCTATTTTGTAAAACATCGCTATATTCATATAGGTGCTCGTTATATTTTTATAATATACAATAACCGTTTGGTTTATTAAAAAAAAAGACTTAGGCACATAAAATGCCAGACACTGAAATGTGAAATTGGTATGGTTACATGGTCAGGATCTTACTATAATTTTGATAAAACTACAATTATCCCACATCGGCCAGAATTCTTTTAGAAAATCACTATTAATAACGTCGAAACAATTCATTTATATAGATGCCCTTCTGTATTTTGTTATTATTACACCTCTTTGGTTGGTCGTGGAAAATGCATCGAAAACAGTTCATCAAATAAACAACGGAATAAATGATTATTTCAGCATGTTTTTATTCCTTTTCTACTTTGTGTAGGAAATGAATTTTGTATATTATTACTTTCATTAACTGGCATTAGTATGTTTGAAAGATCACAGTTAAGATTTAGATTCTATCATCCAGTCTTATATTTATACAACTTAACTTAAAGTTATCTTTAATTTTGTGTTTAAATAAACAAAAGCTCATCAAAATTTGTTGACCAATGAATAAAATGCCGTAAGCACAATATTTTGATTCGTTCTTGTTTACTTTAACAAATAATTTAAATTATTCTCAAATGAGTGGTCCTTATAAGACCTTAAATGTTTGTTTAGTTTCTATGTCTCTTGAGACAGTTCCAACTTAGTTATTAATGTAAAATTAAGATTTTAAGTTGAAATTTTAAAGTATAGAGGATATTTTAAAGACATCCTTGAAGATAGTAGTAGTAGTAGTACTAGTATTATTTGTGGGGAGACTCATGTCTAGCAAGTAGGCCTTCATAGACCCGTTTTGCCAACCCCGTGGAAAAGGTCTAGGCATGCAGAGTACCAGGTAGCTTAGTCCTATTTCAAATTTTGCCAAGACTAAGGAGTTCCAACCTTGCCAAAGGATCTTTTACATGCTACACATCGTAGTAACATGGAATGATGGCACTCTATTGAGGTTTTCATCCGCAATTTTTTATTTTTAAAAACCTCACCGGGATCGGGGATCGAACTCTCGACCCTTGGATCAGTAACCAGAATGCTTACCACTGAGCTCTGGAGCCCGGCTGAAGAAGTAATTCGTATTTAAAACGTTTATGATTTAGTGGGCTGCTGTTTTGTTTCCAACACATGTTTTTCTGTTTACATACAGGACGTTGTTCTACAGTAAAAAATAAAAGAATAATGAGCATGTGTTCCAAAATAGTATATTTTAGGTTTATCTTTTATCAATTAAAAAAGACAGAAATTTCGTAAAATTTCATGTAACTGTCCAAAGTGGCCTCCTTCTTCTGCTATGCAGCATTCAGCACGTCAAATAGATGATTTCAGAATTTTGTTTATGGGTTTCACAAGCTTCAGCTATGCAATTCCTTAACTCATGTGCAATGTCTACTCGAGACGAATACACAATTCATTTAATGTACCCCCAAACAAAATCATCCATGGGGGTGAGATCATTAGAAAACAAATCTGTTGTATCTCCCGTGATAATTCCGATAGTTGTAAGTAAACAACGAACAAATAATAAAAACAAAACCTTAGCCTACTAAATCTAAACGTTTTAAATATCTTCTTCTTCTTCTTCTTGTGCCTTGTCGGTTACCGAACGTTGGCTATTATATTGGCTATGATAATTTCATTAACAGCGACCCGAAATAATGTTGTTGTAGATCTGCTATACCAGTCTCGCAGCTTTCGAAACCAAGATGTTCGTCTTCGGCCTGGGTCTCTTTTTCCAATCAGTTTGCCTCTCATTACCAGATGCAAGATATTGTATCGTGTGGGATTTCGCATTACATGACCGAAGTACTCGAGTTTTCTTATATAAATACTACGAATTGCTATCTTTATTTTTTTTAATCAAAGACATCTGTGGTGGATGATTTTAGAATACATGTTTATTGTGGTTTTTTTTCTTATTTTTTGCTGCAGAATAATAATAAATAAGGGCTATTTTTGTGTTGTAGAATGTTTAAACACCCTATAGAGTGTTGCTGAAATAGTATTTTTTACATTCGAAAAAATATCCTTTCAGAAAAGTGTTCTTTCGATGAATTGTTTTCGGTGGATTTTCCTAGACCTCTTTGGTAGTTAAAGCAGTTAAACCTGTAAAAAAATTAAATCGTTCTGTAACCGTATATCAGATGAGTAGATTATTAGTGTGTCATAGTTGCAAGGCTAAGTAAAACATAAAGAAAATTATATTGAAAGCAATAGAAGGTGGTGAATTTGAAATACCTCACAAATGTACTTATTCTCATTGCAAACAGCAACCGAGTCATTTTTGTTAACAGTTGACACCAACTAAAGTCTAATAAGCTAGGCAAATATGCAAAAATATGCAATTTAAACCAAATTTATGGATTAAATCGATAGGTAACATTAAAATAACAATGGAATAAGTTACACAAGATGTTGAAAGTGAATTTTAAACTTAAAATAAATGTGACAATTCTGTCACCAAAAAGCATGATTAGGCAAGTTTTATTGTTTTCAATGGTTCCCGCGAACAAGTTAATTTTGATCTCCCTGTATAATCTAGTAAAACTTGACATAGCGATTGTATTTTTTGAGTTACAGCATAAAAGTTCCCAACTAGCACAATTAGGCGAGGCGTGATAATTCTCGATCACTTCTCGTCTTGTCTGGAAATTCGAGATCTCAAGTATTCGAGACGAGATTAATCGAATTGTTGTTTAAAATCACATAAAAAGGGAGCAGAAACGACTTCTTGTTCGTCTTGTTAGATATTACGACCTCGTGGTTGCTAAAGCTGGATTAGAAATTCTATGTAGGATCTGCGCTCGATATTTTGTGGCCGTTCGAGTGTGTGGGAATCGAATCCACATATTCCGGTTTAGAACCATAGGTTTTACCTTTGAGCCAGCTCCACTGCTTTTTTCTTTGAAGTACAGTGCTACAAATATATCACCAGGGCAACTCAGTACTGTAATAAGGAGAACGCGTGTTTATTTCGAGATCGAAACTCGACGTTGGAGAATTTTCGAGTTTGAGATCGAGATTGAGATGGGTGAAATTCCTTCTCGTTCCGCCTCGCGAAAACATTAAGCACAATTAGTTGCTGGAACGTACCGGTGACCATTATATAAACTTCAAAGTGTTTTGTCACTAGTCACGGGCATATATTAGGAACGTTCTCATTAGGTGCACGCGATCAATATGGGACGTTCCTGGAACTTGCCCGACTACTAATGACGTTGTGATTAGGTAGCGGCGACACTGCGGCTTAGTAATCTCGACTTTCACGAAACTCGTTTACATTAGTGTTGCTTGCTTTGTCTAGCAATCCTAGCTCATAAATTAAATCAAATACTATAAAAATAATGTTAGAAGGCAAAGCTGGTATTCTTTCCCAATTATCTGAGTGCCACAATTAAAACAAATGCAGGTTTACTCCAAATCAGTGCACGCGCCATTCAAAAATTGCATATTTAATTTATCAGCTTTGAAATATTTAACAATATGTTAGAATATAAGATTCTAGAAGCAATTTTTTTTTGTGTCAGTTAAAACGTGAAACTAATTATTATATATTAATTTATTATATTTAATACAGTACAGTAACTATGATAAATGTATTTCTTACAGTCATTGTAACGTCCAGGTTCATGATTTTTAATGACGTAAATTATGCACTTAAAAATGTTGTATTTCGGAACAAATCACATACAGCCGTTTTAACTAAGGCATATATCTTGAAAAATTGCTATATTTGACGATAGTGTGATAGGGTCAGCAAATATGTTACTTTCAAGTTATATTTACTTTAAAGTGTCAAAGGAAACTGTAGCGCCACTTTAAAGTCACCACAGAGTTGTGCCTACCAGAAACTGCCCATGCAAAGCTTCCGTTACTATGCTCTAAGTTTTAACCTGCATTCTTTTCAGATTATTGCGTGTTGGTGCACATATTGTAACATATCGTTTACTTGATATTTTAGGGTAGGTTCGTGTTTGACCTGATGCTGTTAGCGATTAAATGAAAAACACATAAATTCAACAAACAATTTATTAATATTTAAAAAACCACTTAAACTACGTAGTTTTCAAGCAGCAAACCTAGATTGCTGTATCTTCCAATGGTTCAAACGGCGCGGCTTTCTTCAGACAACGAAATTCGAGGATCCTTCCTCGAATTCCTCAGGAACTTCGTTTGGGCGAGCAGAACCTCCTCGGCTGGTAATCAGCTTTTTTAGGTGTGTGCCAGAGTAGCTTCCCGGCAATGGCGAAGACACAATTAATTTATTTTCGAAGCACTTTTGTTTCTTATTCGCACAGCACATCCATTCACAGCCTTTTTACAATCTTCTCGAACTAGGTACCGGCCTTGGGACGGGCCGCTACCTTCTTGCCTTTGAGGGCTTCGACCACCTCTTTTATCTGTTGTGCCCTTTCTGCCCCTACCATTACATCTGTGGAAAACTTTACAACCCGAATGCTTGCCTGCTTCAATATTATATACATGTTTTAATGAAATAAAGAAGAAAAGTAGTGGCTTCACCGTATTAAAATGTTGTTTTGTGGCGATGTTAAAGGTATTTGGCATTAAGAGCTTCAATTTTGATAAAATGTTGTAGAATGTTGGTAAATCTTTCGTTTTTGTGACCAACTTTGTTTTTGTAAAGAGACGTAATTTTTCTACAAGCCCATCTATTAGTAATCCACACTATACAACATCGCTTAGCATAAAATTTTATTAATATTGCGAAATAGATAGTGAAGGTTACTTTATGGTGAATCTAAGGAGTGACACGCACTTTACAGTAACCGTGCAAAGGGCGTTACGTTCAACAGGTATCGGAAGTTCTACAACTTTAGAGGGACAGTGAAATGATCCAGAACGCTGCGGCAACTACCAAAACTACTTCAAAGTACTTGCAATTTTGATGCCCCATTTCAGTGGTATAAACTGTCCGTCGCTACAATCGTCAGCTACTTTCAAACTCTTCAAACATTACTGTCGCCCTAAAGGTAACTACGACGCTTCCAATCCCGGGAAAGTTACCTACAAGTCATATACAGCTACAAAGCAATCATTAGTGGTAAAAACTACGTCATAGCAACTGTCGATTTATCAAATGAAGCTATTTATATATCAAAGTCACACTTTTAGTGGCGGTTACGTAATAGTTACGCATTTGAGGTTCCAGTCTCAGTTATGGTTCTTTTGGTGCTATTTGGGCTATTTTTGAAAATGGAAGTCGTAGTTTGCTTGGATTCCGCCAAATAGCATATATCTTTAGTTTTTGAACTACATATAATTAGATACTTTATTATAGCTACCTTTAGTTATAGTTGTGTGGAAATATATAGAATATATACAGAGTGTTTCAAAACATGGTTCCAATGTTAAAGAGGTTGTAGGGGAGGTCGAAATGTGCCATTTTGGTTCGAGAATGCTTTTGAGTCGTAGATTTGATGTTGGCGAGTTAAGATGCTGTCGTTTTTGGATCTTGCAACAGTAAGTTAATAAAAATAACATCAGGTATTTCCTATAAATACTGAGATAAGGAAACATTGCATCTTTCATAATTTGTGGATGTAAAAATTCTATCAGAACTAACTGCAATGCAGGAGAGCACAATATCAATGCAATTAAAACATTTGGTATTGAGTTAAACGTTTCCTCAAAGAGATTTCCGAATCGCCGGCATGCTTGTCGAATCATTTCCTGAATCTATCGTCACCTAAGAGACAAATGCAAACTTGAAGCAAGAAGAAGGCCCATGTCGCCTGAAAACCGCAACCACAGTTGTATTTGATAAAGAAGTTCTGCATAGGGTGGAAGAACAGCCTCATACTCGTGGAGTGGGTGTCTGACATGCAACAGGTGTTTTTCATGAATACCTATTGTGTCCTTATCATCTCCAAAAAGTACAAGTGCTGAGAATGCCGGACTATGAACCTACACCTCATTTCCGTCTATATTTTTTACATAAATAACTTGCAACTTATTTACTCATTCCGCCTCAATAATCGGAATAGCCACATATGGGAGTACCACAATCCTTATACTGTTTCGATTACTTCAAATCCAAATCAATTTGGGGTTAATGTCTGACCTGGCATTTTAGCAGGGGATCCCGTGGGAGTGCCAGTCCAGACTTAACACCTCTAGAATGTTTCCTCTAGGGTTACGTAAAGACTGTAGATTATAAAATATCACAATTGTAAAGGCTGTCGCGAACAAAAACTTTGTGAGTCGCTGATAAAAATACGAGTAATTACAGTAATAGTAGTGTCTGCGTGGTGTCTAATGTGTATGTGTGTATATATGAATATACTCTTGATTAGTTCCTACTGCAATCGTTGGAAATTTTTACGATACTATCGGCTATTGTTTTTGTCCAATAGTGTGTGCTATACGGTGTATCTGCTTGCATAGCAAAAAGAAACGATATAGTAACACCACCACCACTTAATCATGTTTACAGAAAGGCATGCGTTTATCCTAAAAGTTTTAAATAAAACGGTCGAAGCCGGTTCTGTTTAAAATTACGAAAATCGAAAGTTACGTAGTCTTGTGTAAAACGGGTTGCGGTTTGACACCATTGCGTATATTTTATTAAGTCTCACCTGTCGCGGCTCGTTTGGCTGTTCCCAGGCAGCCGAAGCAGCGGATGTCGTGTCTGTCTCGCACGGTGACGGGTAATTATACGCTGACAGTGACATAGTGTGCGGCTCGCTTCTGCATTTTTAAAACTCCCAACTCACTGCCTCATCATGATGATATACCGTCGTCGAGGCGGAAAAAATTCGGAACATTTGCAATTCGCATCGAACGATTTTTCCATTAGTAACGAGACGTGATGGAATATTGGATTAATAGGGAGACTAACTAAAATTTTGCACCTATTTTCCGTGTTGACAATGGCGACGATGCGGCTTAAAATAGCGGCAAAGAAATGCCCCAAGGCGCTGCTTTCGTGTGATGTTGACATGACATAAGACTTTTGGTGTCTCAGATGCCTCGAGATGAAAAGGACTGTCCACTCGGGTGAATGCACCCGAATGTCCGACGTCACACCAATTAAAGTTGAATAATGGAATAGACAGTACCTGCCACGCCATATCAGCGGTTGCGACAAGTTTATGGATTAGCCACATTCATGCATGTCGGGGATCGAAGCAAAGTCAGAAAATCAACATAAATATAGTCTGTTGAAAGTTACGCGACATTCAGCTGCCGCGAGTATCAGCTGTCAGCAGCGTCGCGGTGCCTGAAAACTTATTGAGTCTATGCGTTTGCCGTCGCCGCGATGCCACCCGTCACAGATATATTAGGCGACAATTTGTGAGCCCATTAGATGATTTTGGTGCCCGGGAAATATAAATGTATTGTCGTTTCAAATTTAAGTTAACAGCTTTAGAGTTATATATTTTCTCTGAAATATCTAATATGTTGAAAACAAGCTATTCTTAGGCTTTGTGTAGGTTTCTAACTTAAAACCAAGAAATTTATTGTACTTATTCTAGTTATATTATACTCACATCTTTTCTTATAAATACTGGATTTTTTTTTATATCGCATTGCTTTCTCAATATTTGAAGCTGTTATATGATATTTTAATTATTATTCTGTATTTTCTCTTACAGGGCCGTACCATACTGTTCTGAAGTGAGTATGTTGAGTATTATGGACGCCAAATTACACTCTACCACTACCACTTTCTCTATTCAGTCGATCTGGTATGTCATATTGCCGGAAATAACTACAAAAATATGATATTCATAATTCAATGGAAAGAATATTAAAACCAGGATTTAAAAATTTCTACAAGTTAGTTGCAAACATTTAAACTACTACCTGCATAAGTTAAGAAACTAGTCTACCATATGTTGTATTAAACCCTAACGCTTGTGGGCTTTGTAAATAATTAATTCATTTTGAATCATACCAAAAAGGTAACAGGTTCAGGGCCATTTCAATTCCCCCCAACTGGGGGCGGCTGCTATAGGGACCTTGCGTCCCTCTTCAGCCACGAACGGGAATTATAGGGTTGGTGAGAGAAAGGAAGGGTGGAGAATGGAAGAGAGGCCAGGAAAGGTGGAGAAGTACTGCCCCGACATTTGCCTCAGAGAAGGTACTCTGTTGACTCAGAAAAACCACTTAAAAACCTAAATCGGCTAGAGAAACCGAACCCGCAACCCCCCGAATGCTAAGCAGATGTGATAACCACTACCCTACAGAGCTCGGTAATAAATTATAATATTTGCTATTTATTTATTTAGATGTAAGTTGAGAGAATGTCTTGAGGTTATTTATTTTATTTTAAAGGTATGCATCGACGTTTTCATTTTCTTAAGATAACCTCAAGATATCTAAACTCAACTTGCATCTAGGTAAATAAATGGCAAATATTGTAATGGTATTATGCTTACAGCAATTTTGGTGGCATTGCTAACGTACGAAGACTAAATAAAAATTCAAATAGGTCCAGAATTGGTATTGTATTTATTACAATAATATAAGTCACTAATAAACATTGATAATTACATAAGACATGATTACCAATAACTGTAATTTAATTAACAGAGGTTAGTAATTGAATAAAACAGTATTGTCAGTATTGCGTTTAATTTTCTATTTAATATTTGTGTTCGGCATGGAAAATGTAGCTAATTTGTGATGACTGACAGATTAATTGCGTCACGACACGATAATGAATTCGCTTAAGTACAGAAGTGTTTCGAAGTGTTACAGAAGTTTTATGCACCAGTTTCTAATGATATCATAATGCCAACAATCGATAACGCAGCTAAAGGGATATTAAGCAGTTTAAGGATTCAAAGAGCATTTGAAAAGCAATCTGAGGATTAAAGAAGACTACAAGAAAGTGCTAATAGCTTGTGAATCAGTGTTTATTTAACTAAAAGAAAAAATGCAACAAAAGTGTCGTTAGAGTGTTCCTGGATGACATTTAAGAAAACATTTAGAAATTAAGGATCAAAGAATGTAAAAACTTACTAAAACAATTGTATAACATGTTGCTATGGTGAAATTAAAACTGCTTTGTGGTCGCTATTTATTTATTTAATTACAAATATTACTAAATAAAATAATAATAATAAAAATATAAGAGAAATCTGTTATATTATATTACAATATATGTAGTAATATACATGTTTCAAAAAATTCTTGTTTCGAAAAATGCTTATAACTCGAAACTAACATAGTCTTTAATTGTTTAAGCATATCTAAACATGTACGAGCCAAAATTGGGTATTGGATGGACTGTACTGCCCTCCTAACAGTGCCGGCGTCACACTTTTAACTCGAATGGGTAGTAAGGCGCGGGGGGGGGGGAGTTCCAAGTGATTTTTCACAATACACTCATATGAAGGGATGAGGGATACAGGGTTACTATCAAAAATTGATAAAAATATACTTTGAGATGTCACAAAGTTCAATTTATTTGCTTTCGTTTAAAGGTACAAATAAATCATTTTCGTAGGGCGAAACAAGACGTTCGTTTTCTATTACGAACAATAAATTCATCCATTAGTTTCTAAATCAAGCACATCAACTGAATCCGGGTAGAAATGCAAAATAGCAACGTGGTTTAGCCGATTCTGTGCCATAGTCGATCTTAAATAATTTTTTATTCGACGCAAAACTGAAAAACTTCTTTCATTAGAACAAGGGGATCCCGGTACTATTATTATTAGTCTCAGAAAACGCACGAACTCGGGAACGATTTTCATATAATGTTCATTTTCCCTGAGAAACTTTACCATATTGTTCAAATCAGTTGCTTCTTCCCCTTCAAGCTTCATGATACTACATGATAAAAAAAATCTCTATCATTTGTTAGTCGCAATTTGTCAAAATCTTCTCTATAGAATTCCACGATTGCGTCCGCATCTTTCCTTTTACCAGTTGCAAAATTTTCTAAAGACTTGAAAAACTAGGTTTTGTTCGAAAGTTTCGAGTGGGTAATTACCCACACGTATATTTTCGAGTGGGTAGTACTACTCATACTACCCACGGCAACCGCCGATCCTGCCTCCTAAGTCAAAATGAGAGTTCAATATTTGCTTATTTTGAGATAACTGACATTTTATGCAGGTGATTCTAGCACTACTTATTTTTTGTAATTGTTTGAATTATGTTTGGATATAACCCTATTTAACGGATCCAAATAACGATTTAATAACTATTGCAAAAATCAATAGTTTACCAAAACACTTTGAGATACTTCCAATTTGTTTAGGGTATTGATATCAATATTTTCAGATACGTCGTATGACTTATATGCAGGTGAGGACTGACAACAGTTTTGCGGCGCTGGATCTTAAGAGTAGGTAGCAGGCCACTTATTATAGTAAACCTGTGCATACGGCACACGCCAACTCGAGAACGATATAACCTATAAAGATGATTTTTGCGCCATTTTGTGTGGAATACTAATTCAAAGAACTGAAAAGCTTTTGAGAGATATTGGTCACTTTTTTCTCTGTACATATTTTTTAATTTGTGTTAGCATTACTTGCAATAGATATAGTAAGTTATATATTGAGCCGGGACTTATTTTAAATTATCCCAAGATGCGGGTGCAAATGTTTTCCCCTTCTTACCTTTAAATCTGAACTGCCACATTATCGGCTCTGTCTTCCCCATTCGTATTCTCCGCTAACGGTATTGATAAATCGATTTTAAACCGATTTTCTTCGTCTACATTTCAGGAGGATCTACGTACTTACATTAAACCGTTAAAATTGTATTTATTAAAAATTACGGTTTGATCTAAAAGTAGGTAGAACTGAAATTTTGTATAGGACCATAACTTATCATACTGAACAACTTTTCTTGGTAAAATTTTGCCGTATCATGAAAAGAAAGGGTAGTTTACCTGAAAAGAAAATAGTTTTCGCTTCACTGTCAAGGACGACTTGTGTTTTCAAAAACTGAAAATATTTTTAAAATTCTCTTCAGACCGAGCAGGACCTAATCCCACAATCTTAAAATAAAATTCAAAAAGTTTTAGTCCTCACCTCTTCTAACATCAATCCTGTATATGAGTGATATATTCAAATCTACTGCGCTATAGGTATGTTCTACCACGAATCTGGAGACGATCTTTGTACCACTTTTGTTGGTGACCGTTGCACAAAATCATTGCAGTTGCAAGTCAAAAGAAGTTTACACCACAGATTTCTTTATATATTGAAATAGTTTTGGGGGTACATTTCCATAACAGCTGATTCCTTAAGTATAAAGAGTATTGACTAATTATTTGACCTGAGACTTGGCGGGTGAGGGCCACCGGTTATCTCCTCTAATGGTTAGTGCAAGGCTAAGTAGAAATACCCAGTGTTATTAAAATACTACACGAAGAAAAAGAAGAACGCATGTGGCATAGAAAACTGATTTCTTGAATATGTTATGTTTATTCCGATATAAGCAGATATTGGTGCTCTATTAACTAAAGTTATCCCTACGTGCTATTTTCTACCGCAAGCCGAGAAACTGAAGTGCTAAGCGAATTTAAATAGAATATCGAAGTTTTTGTCTGCCTTTATGAAAGTTGAGTTGTATGTTATGTCTCCTGGATGAGATTAGCCCTAGGGAAGTGATATTTCGATTATCTAGCTCTGATAATGGACATACTACCTGTTTAATTTATGTATCAGGAAGTGTTTATTTTTGCATTGGATGTTATAACTATGACGTGGGATATGGTAAATGCTGTGGTTCTAGTACCACGTGTGTGACGACAGCTGACAGTCTGTTTCCGCTTGTTGCACCATTTGTCATCTAATCATACATGTGTACGATATTTTGTCATAAATAGCATTTTTAGACGCTTTCTGATGGAGTTGTTTCTCTTGTTGAATTTACTTCGTGAGGATTTGGATTGCTGTAGGATAGGAAGCAGTCCCATAGACACTTTCATGTTCCCCTAGCGAATTCTAGGATTATTTCGTCACATTGTAGTGTTGAAACTCGACAAATTGGTCTTTCGTTTAACAAATGAGGGGGCTTACGAAAAAAAAACGAAAAGAGGAACATTCGTTTCGCTTACGAATAATTGTAGGAGGTTTGTACGTCTCTCCACTGTATGAAGGAATCCCAAATTTTAGTGGTCGTGAATATTAGCTTCACTTCTTCCCAATCCTTAGTTATGAATGGAACAAGGGAAAATCACAATTTGATCACAGTTAATGGGAGAAGTAGACGAATGAGTTATACTACGAACACATTTGCTACATTTGCTCTTTACCTGTCTTTCCTAGATGAATGTTAATAATTCACCACCTCCTCGGAGTCTATAGCAGTGAGCCATTATTATACAGCGTGTTTATAAATCTCCGTTATCGCATTATCTTTAAAAAATGCGTGTTCTCTTCAAAATTGTGAACTGAACTAGCAATAAATGTCAAAATACGTCAAGTGTAAGTCAGTTTTTGAAAAATGGAGCTTGAGCAGAAGAAATTCATTGTAGACGTTTATTTTAGAAACGGTATTGTTGATAATGATGGTGTTTGGACATACTTTGTCGAGCCTTGCCTGGAACAATTTTCTTCACCTTCTGATTACTTGGAAATTAGGAAAAACTACGTTGAGCCGATTAATAGTCAGAAGTAGAGATGGGCGTGTAACGTGAAAACAATCGAGTCACGCTGGGTCACGGCGGATCCCGTTGTAAACGTTTAAAATCGGACCTTATATTTTTTTACCTGAGTGAACTTGAGTGAAAATTTCCAAGGACGTTTCACGTTAACTTCATGTTAAATATTTAGTGACGAATAAAATACTGCAGGGTGCCCCGCTCTCCCGCTGTCCAACCATGTGGAAGATCTAGAGCTGGAGCGGGAAGTCATTGTATTTCTTTGGGGCAGCCTGCAGCGACGCGACGGAGCTTGGCACCTGTGTTGTGCTGTAAATGTAGTGTCTACAGTCAATCGCGTTTCTGTGTCTATATGCCACCAAGTAGAACTTAGTTTTAGTTCCTCAAATGTAAATGTTCTTTTAAACCTAGGAATTAAAAATGTTGCCTAGCAATATATACCTTCTTGTACTTTTATCAGTTAGGGAAAAGTCAATTCCAATGGCATTAAAAATAATGGTTTTGAAGACGGTTACAAGAAGTGTTTTTGCGAGAAATCAGTACTTATCCCTTGTTGTAAGCTACTGTAATCAATTTTCATTTATTTCTTTTTGTGTCTACTATTCTGATTGCAACATATCACTTAGATTATTTCACTAGCAAAACATATTTGAGATTTTTTAGTTCTGTTGGGAGTCTTTTCTTGGTTTTAAATTTGAACATTCTGTTCTATCTGAATTTGAATTTTCAAATAAAATCTGCTGGTCACGTCGCGAGTGGAGAGTTAAGCTGTGAACGTGAGCGTAAGCTTGCTTGAACGTGAGGTACTTGAGTGAATACTCACGCATTCGCCCATGTCTAGTCAGAAGTAAGGTTATAAAAGCACCATTTTTACACTAATACACTAATGTACCTATATTGTTGCAGGGCTCTTTTTTATGATCTTCATTATCGATTTCTTTTTTTATTGCTCCCTTTGGATTTGAGTGTTGCATGCGTCGGCGTCGTTCGGTAACAAAATTGTCAGGAATTAAGGCCACATCAGTTGCCTTGATCGAGATTTGAGGCCACAAATACGTTAATACCTTAAATGATACTTAAACATTTTGCCACAACGCAAAGGATATTAATGTTATGTGAATAATCACCTAATTGAGATTCTCACTATGTTAAAATCGTTTGGTTTATGCTATACGTTTTGATGCATTAATTTTCGATGTGTATTTCCTATGTACTTTATATTTTAGATATTTGTGTGTGTTAAACCTATATCTATAATTACCATTTTATTGTGAGCGCAGAGTGATCACGACGCACATTTGATATTGGAATTGCTTTCAAATATTTACTTTTCAATGTCGTAATAGATATATCAGTGCAGGAACTGTCCTTTTGGCATTCGATACCTGTATATATTACAAGAAAAAATAACATATTTATTTAGTCTTGTTCTTACTTTAACAAGTTATAGCTTATCCGTGGGTTTGCATTTAATAGAGGCAACTTTTGAGATTTCCTCTTCATTGCAAGTTAGGATACTCATAAAATCAGAAAATGTTCCAATTTGGATTTGCGAGTCGTTGGTTAATTAAATTGGTGGCGTCTGTATTTAAAAGTAATGAGTTTAGTAGCAACACCTTCCTTCAGAGAAGTTACCTAGCTGGAGCGTTGAACGCATTGGGTACTAAACCATTTTTGGGTATTCACAATTCGCTATTTGGCTTGTTTTGGAGGGTGTTATAATTGCCATTAGTTTAGTTTGGTGCTACTGATTATTGGAACCGTTCAGCGGCTAACAATGTTTAGTTATTAACAAGAAGGAATACTTTTTTCCGAGCGCAGAATATTTAAAATACTATAGTTTGGTCGCCTTGTGGTACATGAACAATGGACGTGCCTGGGGAGAAGATGGAATTATTGCTGAAACGTTAAAATTGGGTGGTACTGTAACATTAAATTCAATGAAGATTTTTCTGACCAAATGCCTAACTGACAGCAACCTGCTACACGGGAGAATGGACAGGTTATCCTGCTTTACAAAAAGGAGAGAAACAGAATGCGAAAAACTATAGAACCATCAGTCTTTTGCTACACGGGGGAATGCGCAGGTTATCCTGATTTGCAAAAAAAAGCAGACAAACAGAATGTGGGAAAACTATAAACCCTTCAGTCTTTCGTCATAGCCTCAAAAACTGTTTACAAAGATCATTGCCCACAGGAGCATAACTATATATATATATATATATGTGTCCTGAAACTCCTTATTAGGAGCATAGGGCCTCCACAGTGCTTTTCCAGCGGGTTCTATTTTTTGCGAGCGTTTTTAATTCTCTCCATTCTTTCCCTGTTAACTTGGCTTCATTTGAGATGGTTCTGCGCCATGTAGTTTTGGGTCGACCTGCTTTCCGTGATCCCTGTGGATTCCAGTCCAGAGCTGTTTTGATTATGTCGTGGTCCTCTCTGCGGAGTGTGTGTCCTATCCAGCTCCATTTTCTTCTTTTTATTTGAGTTTGTACTGGTTTTTCATCTGCAAGTTGCCATAGGTCTACATTGGATATTATTTCAGGCCATCTAATACCCATAATGCGTCTCAAGCATCTGTTTATAAAGGTTTGTATTTTATTGCTTAGTGCTTTGGTAACTAGCCAGGATTCACAACCATAGAGTAGGACCGATTTAACATTTGAGTTGAAAATTCGGAGCTTAGTTTTCCTGGAGTATTGGTTAGAGTTCCACACTGGGGCTAATGTGTGAAATATACACCTTTCGCTTTGTTTATTCGAGTCTCTATATCCGTTTTGCATCCACCATCTGGTGTTATCATGGAGCCTAAATAGCAGAATTTTTCTTCTTTGTTTAGTGTTTTATTGTCAATTATTACTCTATCATTTGACGTTCTTCCAATTCTCATATCTATCGTTTTATTTGTATTGATTGTTAGTCCTGCTTTCGCTGCTTCATATTTTAGTTTTTCCAGATTTCTAACCGTGTCATTATAAGTCTGATTTATTAAGGTTATATCATCTGCATAATCTAAGTGGCTTAATCGTCTGTTGAGGCCCCACTGTATTCCAAGGTAGGTACCATCTGCGACTTTACTCATAATATCGTCTAATACCAAGATGAAAAGTAGGGGAGATAATAGGCATCCCTGCTTTACCCCACATTTAACTTCTATGGCATCTGTTAGTTGTCTTTCATGTTTAACTCTGCAGTTATAAGTATCATATAGTTGTTTAATTAGTCGTATAATTTTTGATGGGGTTCCTCTTTTTACTTCCTTTTACTATAAAGGAAGTATTGGATTCACCCCAAAAATTCGAAATTGAGTTTTCAACGGATCTTCACGTTTTAGAGTCCCCTGATCCCAAAAAACATATTTTTTTTCATTGGTCTGTCTGTCTGTCTGTCTGTCTGTGTGTCTGTCTGTGAACAGAATATCTCAAAAACGAAAAGAGGTATGGCGTTGAAACTTCATATATAAGTTTTGTGTACTATGTAGATGAGACATCAAGCTTTTGAAGAAAATCTCATAACCGGAAGTAGGTGTTTACTCTTGTGATTTTTCAGTTTTTTTCGATTTTTTCAAAAACGGCTCTAACGATTTTTTTTAAACTTTACATTTTTCTTACATTTTTAATGTGTATTGATGTGAGATAGGTGATTTTCCAGTTGAATACTTCTAAAGTGGGCTTCTTTTGTTTTTTTTTCTATTTTTTTTATTAACTCCTATTTTAAATAAAACACCCGGTATATTATTACATTTTTGAATTCACCTTAAAATTCTAGAGAAAATTTGTCTCTTCAACTAACACTCGATTTTGTACCGTTTTTGTAGAATTTGTAATTTTTGAAAATTTTTAACAAATGGTTAAAAATTAAAAATGAAATTTTTGACTAATTATAAGATCACTGTAAAAGGAAGTTGTGTGAGTGTATCACACCAGATTTTTTCTAATACTTTCCATATATTACTCCTTTTTAAGCGGTCAAAGGCTTTATTGAAATCAACAAATAGTAAGTATGCGTTGGTTCTCCACTCCAGACTTTGCTGTATAATGATTCTAAGAGTAGTGATGTTATCTATGCACGATCTATTCGGTCTGAAACCTGCTTGTTCAGGCATTATGGTTTGTTCTATGGCCCGTTGAATTCGGTTTAGTAATATTTTGGTAAATATCTTTGATGCGACTGACAGCAGAGTTATTCCTCTCCAGTTATCAAATTCACTCAGATTACCTTTCTTTGGCACTTTGACCAGTATTCCTTGATTCCATTCATGTGGTATGCTTTCACTTTCCCATACTTTTAGTAGTAGTGGATAGAGTATGTCTGCTGATGTTTGCGGGTCTATTTTGAATACTTCAGCTGGAATATTATCGATTCCTGGTAATTTTCCGTTTTTTAGTTCTTTTATACTGTTCTTTATTTCGGTCTTTGTGGGAGGAGTTGTATCTATTCTAAGTCTTGTATTCTGTCTTTCGTTTTCTTCGTTGTCGCCACTTTCATCACTTTCATAGTTTCTCTCAGGAGCATAACTAAATGTGATGAATACCACACCTGGAGCAGGTCGGGTTTCGAAAGGTCTATGATAGAGCAGATCACATACAAACTGTACTTTCCCTCATATTTCTCTATCACAGAATATAATGTTTCGCTCCATTCGGCTTTTGTGGATTACAACAAGGCGTTTGACTTGGTAGAACATTGGGCAGTATTCGCAGTTATACAAGTGAATAATTGACTCAAGATATAGAAATCTGTTGAAACACATTTATGATACGGCTACCTTTCAAATCAAATTCACCGATAACCTAACAACAAACAAAATCCAGGTGGGGCGAGGAGTGCGACAATGAGACACCATCTCCCTAAAGGTCTTTACTCTGGCTTTGGAAGATATTTTCTACGAAGTGAACTGGGATAATGATGGAATAAGGATCGGCGTAGTGATCTAGATGAGCTGCAGAGTATATTAACGGAACCCTAACAAACATATATCACTGCTTGCTATTTAATGGTACAGTGATGGAGTAATATCAATGGAAAAGAAATTTGCTGCACTAAAAGTCTTAAACAAGAAATAATTATCTATAAAAATAAAGTTATTGAAAAATATGTATTGCAGTTTGTCAAACCGTCAAGTATTCTAATTATTTTTCAGGCTAAGACAATTCATATAAAAAAAATTCTAGTTAAAACTATTAAGATACAATAATTTTTGTTTAGAATTTTCCTTTGACACCATTGCTATGTCTATGTTTAAATGACAGTAGTATGTTCCATGTTCGGTTATGAAAAGTCCCTACATGCAAGAAAATGTAATTTGGATTTCTGGAACATAAACTTGGTATGTTTTAAAATTTAGAAATTGAAATAGGACTTTAGCTCCACAATAAAATAACCTTGGGGTATAATCGATTAGAAAGAATTCGTATGGCATAGTTGAAATTGGAAAAGGCACACTTTTATAATACTAATGGTATTTAAAATCTAACGTTTGAGTTATTTAACCGAGCCTGAAATATTTGATCTGCCTCAGTGTTTTTGTAAGGCATAACGTTAATTAATTATGATCATTAATCACGCGTTCTTTTGAAAAGTCAGAAAGCTACTTTAATGATTGATGACATAATTATCAAGCCGGTACAACCATTTTAAATCGATGTAGCTCATATTTTATTGTGGCTTGTAACGGAATTAACAGTTAGCTAACTCCGCAGTTCAGAGATTTATATAATTAGCATTAAGCAGCCAAGTAAGCCTGTCAGGGAGATAAATAAGATAATGAATGCGGTATTTAACAAATTGTGACTATATCTCGGTGACAAATGACAAGGTGGTTCGACCTTTCACCGAACACGACAAACAAGGCGCTGGGAGAGCCGTAACGGAATGCCGCCTCCAGACCACTTCGCACCTGTTTCGTGATACAACCGTTTATTGTCAACCGTGCTGGTGCTTTAGTTATTACCGCTACCGTTTATGTTTGATGGCCCCCTCGCTCGCCGGCCCGGCCGAAGTTACTGCGCGGCATTTTTAAACGACCACGCCGCAGAGAATGAGAAGTTGATTAAGCAAAACTTCATTTCAAGCCGAATCATTTATTTTCGCGTACCGGAGGACATTATTTAACGTCGGATATAACTGCAACGGCAGTCTGTAAATGGCAAGAGGTGAGCGAGTTGAATGTAGATGAGTTGTGTAGGCCGAAGAGACTCTTTATGGGCGCTGCTCATGCACACGGCCCGTATAATGTAACACAACATGCCGAGATGCCGATAAATATTCATTAAGTGCAATTATAGCACCACCGAGCGAACGCTTTATTGCATCGTATATTTTATTACAGTTTTACGAGGTACACATCCATTTTATAAGAACAGCCAGTACATTACCCCAATATTTTATACCGCGCATTTCGAAATTGTGGCTTGTTTCCTTTTAATCTGATATTATTTACGAGCCACGCCGCGTCGGGTGAGTTTCGTCTTGATAAATGTTCTCGTTACGGAACGAGCGTCGGACAGATATGGTGAGAGAAGGTTCACGCGGTAACACCATATGGGACTCGAACATATGTCGCGATGATGCTGCATGTAAGCTAAGTGTAATCGCTAAACTCGATGACGAATGGGTCGGCTGTAAGGCAAGACTGCCTCCCGGGTCGAACCCTAATCATACTTTTTACAGGCAGCAGCACTTGTGTTGGTTTATAGCGGCACAAGAACCCGATGAATAAATAAAGCTATCTCAGGAGTCATTTATCATACCCATATCAAAAGCGTCGTCATAAATTTTCTTGGAGAGCCGATAAGAGGCGGTGTATATAAAGTAAAACGGAGGCGTACGCTGTAATAGGTTAACCCCCACAGCAACAGTCGATCTCTGGTACTGATGACACTCTAAAAGCAATATTTAACTCCGCTTGTGAGCTAACATGGTTTTTCGACACCTCAGATAGCATATCCGTTTCGTCACGACTTTGCTGGGTGTTCCCATTACAACTTCTGTCTGCCAAATCTATTGAAAACGTTAAAACGAGCTGTGCAAATTAGCATACCGTGTGAATACATTGTCTGCGAAACATGAATTTTAAGGTGGTTCATCCGGGCGCGATAGCTCAGTTGTTAACCATCTTTGCTACTGATCCGAGAATTGCAAGTTCAATCCTCGGATCTGGGTTCTTAAAAAATAAAAAATGCGGATAAAGAAATGTAAAACTGTGCGTGTCATTTTATCACTAGGTGTACCATGTAAGAGATTTCTTATTAGGGATGGACCACCTTGATATCAGCATAATTCTAATACGGACTTTACCATATCACTTCAAAACAAACAAACCAATTTACACATGACATTTCATAGCAGTCAATAAAAAGAGATGTATGTATTGCTTCATTTTGCTAACCTATAATACATGATAATTTTAAAATTATTTGATAGCACTTGAAAAGAAATGTATATAATTGATCTTCTATTAAATACATTCATAACAATACAGCACTATTCACCCAGGTACGTATTTTGAAAAGTACGCTCTCTACTAGCATAAGTTAGCTGGTATGAAACTGCAGCGGTACTGAATTTACAGGCCAATCTTGATCGTTCGGTCGAAGTTATTTATTTGTGCCTTGAAGCTCTATAATTTTGTATCTCAACTATACGTTTTAATTCGACACTTGGTTGTTATCATTGTTACTACCAAGGCCTATTACGCGCCCCATTATCAGCAAAAACTGGGCAGTGCATGACAAACATTGGGTGTTAGAAGGAAGTTTCCAGTAAACAGTAGGCAATGCATTGAAAAGGAGTAAACTGTATGACAAGTACGGAAAAGGTTACTTTGCAAGTACGGGAGGGAGTATTGCAGAGTACCTATCCGCACGCAATGTTCACCTATACACTTTGTTTTTCTACGCCCATGACTTCTTTGTTAATTTTATTAATGGTATCATCGTATCATGGTGAAGGTTCCATGCATAGCGCACTTCAAGAACTGTGTAATGAATATAATGTATAATCGTTATTATACCAAGTAATAATAAATGCAAATAAATGACATTTAAATAGCACGCTAGTAATTGCAACCTTGCGACCTTGTATACTGATGAAACGCTGGATGAAGCATCACTCTACGTGCCAAAGTTGTAAGCACCGAAATCGGTAATTCCAGACACGCGCAATCACAGCCTAAATCAGACTGCTTGAGCCAATAAACGTGAAGCAGACTGGATTTAACTGTAACACAGAATATCGTTGTCCTTCGTCACTATCTGCCCGCTGCAACCTATAAACTGTCGACAAGCTGGGCCGCTTCGATCTGTCCCCAATGTGTACGTAAAAGCAAACAAGGGATTAGCATATAGTTTATATATTAATAAAATAAAAATTAGTCGTGCTTCGTTTAAGAATTAAAGTGTAAATAATGTTGAAAATATGTACAATTTTTATCCTTCAGAATACAAAAATCTTCAATCATAGGCGGATCCAGAGACTTTCTAGGGGGGGGGGGGTCAACTGATTTTTTTTAGATTGAACAGTAATGCTAAACTCATAGTTTAGGTAGGTACTGCCTATTATGGTATGGTGCTAAGTAGATATTTAGATTAAAACAGGGAAATATTTAAAAAAATCAGAACAATATACGAGTACAATATTGATTTTTCAACAATTTCAACAAATCAAAAACAAGTTAAATTAACACTGTATTAGCAAAGGAATAATGAACTACTATTTTAGCTATCTGGCTATAGAAAAATTAAAAACTTTTCAAAGAAGAAATAATAAACCGATACAGTTATGCTAAAGGAAAAGGTGGGAGGGAGGGGGTTGAAAATATGTCTAAAACTATGAGAGTTACATAAATATTGTGTATATAAAAGTTGTAGGTACGAAGGTGGTGCACAGTACTATAATAGTTTTGATTGTATAGGGTGGCTCGAGAAGTGTGGAAAATCAAACTTACTTCTTTAAATGTAATGTCTTATGTTTAGGTAATTTGGAAGTTTTGCATTAAGTTGTATGGGTCTGTTTTGGAGATAATAACGATTTAATGCAAAAAATGCTGAATATCAGGCGGCTGCTGCAACAGAAAACAATTGAATGAAGAAAAAGTTACCAAAAAACTATGCTTCTTGTGAACTACCTTTTCAGTAGAAAATTGTATTTCTGGGTATTACTGCTCTACAGGGTGCTCAACATTTGCAAGTTTAATAAATTTGTATTCCCCCGGAAGCCCTTCTGATGAGCTTTCTTTTGATATGTTACTTTATACCTCTAAACTGTTTTTCAGATATGCGTGTTTGAACATGAATAGTATATTATGTTATTAGGAGTAAAAGCATATTTTGTGTGGCGAGACTGACGCGTTTGACTGACGAGTGTAAGCGAGTATTATTGGCAGGAATAGAGGTGGATGCGGTTTCAGTTTCTATAGAATTTGTTGACAAATCATCTGCTTTCTCTGGATTTTGACTTTCTATTATCTTATCCAGATTGCCATGAAGGATAGTGGTTTTTGGTATTTGTATAAAAGAGTCTAATGTTGTTTACAAAATGGCACCATTCTACAAAATTAAATAAAACAAAGTGAATAAATTGAAATAACAATTTATAAAACGAGTTAGAAAATGCTTTAATTTGTGTAACGCATGGGTTTTTCTCACAAAAGTTGCACAAAGTCGTATTTCCTAACAACGATTTTTTTTCTAATGGTTGCTAATCGGTTATTTAAACCTTAAATTGAAATTATAAATGTCATATCAACGTATTGAAAATCAAGTAGGTATGTTTCGCTTTTTTGCATATCAATGGATGACACACTAAACTTTTTCTAATTTTGATATAGATTTAAAGTGTAACTTCAAAACTGAGTGAAGTGTCTAAACGTCTAAAAGTAAAATATTTCACAACCAGTTGTGAAAAATAATTATAATACTCTTCAATTGATAAACGAAGAAGAGGGCTGGTTGACTTTCGTTTAGAAAGTGTGCTCGTCTTCTTGCACCAAGAAGGCACATACTTTTTATTCGAAAAAAAGGCAAATACATAGCTCAACGAGTTATTGTCTTCTGAAGAGGTACGGTGGTTGGAAGTCGGTTGCAGTAGCAGAACGATATAAATATCTTCATTTCGAATGAAGTTCAAACCTCGACAAGAAGCGTTGGCGATGTTGCTGTGTCTAATAGTACAGGGTCCGGCAACTGGTATCACCTATTTTTAGTAGGCTGTTACGGAAACAATATTTTGTTATTGACAATTCTATTGTCAGATTTGTGTGCGTTAATTTATGCAGTTTAATAGATCATGGATAATTTTTCAATTAATCAACGCGTATACGTGGTTAAAAGCTTCATACGGAGTCAATCAGTAGTGAACACAGTTGATTTCGAGGTTTGGTGACATAACATGGCCGTCCAATTTCCCGATTTGACAGCTTTTGATTTCTTTTTGTGGGGATATCTAAAGCAAAAGGTCTACCAGAGTCGTCTCCAAACAATAACAACCCTTAAAATGGGTATTTCAAAAGAAGTACACTGGGCCAGAATTGTTGAGAAGAGTGATGCAAAACTTTAGACAAAGATTGCAGTACTGCATCGGAATTGCAGTACTGAATCGAGACTCAGGGAGGCCATTTAAATGAAGTAATTTTTAGGAACTAAAATTGCACATAATAATGTTGATATTCATCTAAAATTTGTTTCAATCCATTACATTTTATCCTCAGGACAGGTCTTGGAAAATAGGTGATACCAGTTGCCGGACCCTGTATATACCCTGTATATACACACATTCAACATTCATCACTTCAAACTATACTCTCTCTTAAGGCTAATATTAAAAATAATAATAAATAATTCCTGATATTCCCAAAACTTTAAAAGTTGCTATTTATTCCAATACATGTTCTAAACATATTTTATGGCAGTTTTGGTGTATTTTTGATCATTGAAATGGTAATAGAGAAAAAATATTAATTGATAATTGACTACTCATTTAGTTTAACCTTTCTATGTGTGAAATGTTATTAATCTTGTTATTCTGTTCAATTTAAAAATAAATGTTTAAATGCCTGCTTTCAACTTGTTTGAATAATGTTAGGGTTGTTTGTTACCAATGCAGTAAAATTATTTAGTCTGTGATTACTTACCTTATACTTTTTCCATTGCTATTTAGAAAATTTATCTGATTACTACAGTACCACTATATTATTTTCGTTGTCCTTTCCTCCACAATGTGCTTATTCCACTTACAGTCATTGTTATTCCACAAAATTGTCTGAATGTTACAAAATACACGTTTGCTTTATCCTTTAATTTTTCAAACTACCCAAGCTTAGTTCACACTATTATCTACTTATTTGGTTTTAATTTTGAACCATGTTACGTATGTTTTATCTTCTTAATAGGATATATTATCTTCTTAGGGCATCAGGTGAGAGGTGGACCGTCTTGCAAAGTTTTGCTAAAATTCTTACTTCTTATTTCTTTCTCCACTATTAAGTAGAGAAAGCAATAAGAAAAAAATATTTTTATGCTGTTCTTGAAATCTGGTCTCTTGGAACTATTTCTTTTAAATTGTAATATTTCAACTCTTATCTTCCTGTTATAATAGTATTTTGCTATTATAATACTCGTTTAGATATTATCATTAGTATTGCACCATATCTTAGCCACTCGCTTCATCTGTTACCTTTTCCTGTCGATTGCAGACTATTTATCACCTTACCTACTTATTTTATTTATAGTGTAGAGCTTGCAGAAGTGTAGAGTGTAGATGCAAGGCATACCGTATTAAAGTTAACTTGATCTAAGGTGTAGCGGAAATATGAATTCATAATTTTATTAATAATTGTTGAGTGAGAACAAAACCCAATTTAAAAAATCTACGTAAATTATAGATCTATCGGGGTCGGTAGCTCAGTGGTAAGCATCCTGACTACTGATCTAAGGGTCGCGAGTTCGATTCCCGGTCCCGGTGAGGTTTTCAAAATAAAAAAATGCAGATGAAAGCTTCTACAGAATGCCATCATTCTGAAGTGATGTAAAGCCGTGGGTCCCATGTTACTACGATGTGTAGCATGTAAAAGATTCCTTGCTAAGGTTGAAACTCCTTAGTCTCGGCAAAATTCTAAGTAGGACTTTGACCATATGACCAAAGCAGTCGGTGTCTAAGGTACCTGGTACTCTGCACGTCTAGACCTTGTCCATTAACAAAAAAACAAACAAATTATAGGTTTAGAAATGTAATTGTTATTGGACATTTTAAGGTTAATAACCATGGATACTAAACAACCATTCAAAACAACCATGTCTGCTTAGCTTGATGCGACGGTATTATACAAGTCATCTTTGCTATTTAGATTGTAATATTGCACATTTACAGTGAATAAAACCTGGAATTTATTTTTTAATCACCATTTTTAAAAATATACCAGCATCACTGACAACTTTAATGTGAAATCAAATTTATTAATGCTCAAATTTATTGTATAGCAACCACAGCAATAAGCACCATTTATTTATTTAAAAGTTGAAGTATAAATATACTCTTTTCTATATTAAGCAAGGTTCGATATGTATTGGTTTGACAATACCTGAAGCTTTGCTATATCGGAAACCTAAATTAAAATATCGTAATAATGAAATATAAAATAATTTACTTATTGTTATTATGGCTCCCCAAGGAGTATTGAAGAGACATTGATAAAAATGGGGAATGTTAGTGCCATATGAATAAAATGGTTAAAAAACTGCCAATATAGATTCCGTACAGTTATTTTTTTTTTGCTGAATAGGTTGCCTCTTTTCACATTGCATGTTGCAATTATTCGCTCGTTTACTGGTTTAGTAGATGTTGTGAACTATTTACCAAACATCTTGTATAATAAAAATAATGTAGCATCACATGATGAATTTAATGTGAAGTACGAAAAAATACTACAAAACATCGCATTTGTGTCTGTAATTTTTTAAACTATTTTATCTAGTATATGTCTGAATAAAAATTATAGAAAACAATAGTTATTTATTTAGATATATACCACACGCCATAGCAAATATCTAATTAAAATATTGAAGTAAAGAGAATGAAACATTGTTAAGTTACTGGTAAAGATGATACACTTAATAGGAAAGGCCACTTCAAACTTGACAAAAGCTAATTTGATGCACGGTTCAAAACAATTATATAATAAGCAGTTTCCCAAATGAGACCGAAAACCGTTTAGTACGTAAACATGGGCTGTCAATGTACCACCTATCATTAGAGTTATTTTTGGAAGGGACCTAACAGAAGTGGAGTAATGAGTATCCAATTTTTGTTATACTAAATAACCGGAAAAACAACTGTTGCTGCTTCATGTTCAACCTAGTGTGACATTTGCTAGTAAACAAAGTCAACGTACTACAGGCTTTTTTTCTTTAAAATGTTAAAAGGTTATTTCAAAAGGTGTTAAGAAAAAGTTATACGTCCCGAAATAGCAGTAACATAATTAAATAAAAAAACGTTGGTAGTTCAAATGAACATTTTAAATTTAACTGCTTGATGATTAAAAAGTAATTTCTGCAACTCTAAAATTATTACACTCTTATATCTGCCTTACCTCTAGTTTCTGATAATGGACAATAAAGACTTACGCGTGTTATTGCACTATAATGCTGCTATATTTACTAATAACGTTTATTGGTGTTAGTGTGACACTAAAACAAATATTTTGTTTAAAATTGCTTAATTAAAATAACACATACATTTTTTAAATACTAAAATAAACTTTATTGGAGGTATAGTAAAATCTAGTATGAAATATGTAGTTTTAAAATGTAGAATTAAAAAATACCTAAAGATTTTATTATTGTGAGCCCAAATCGGGATTTAATTTTTCTCTCCATCATCCTTCACTGTGTTTGATTTTCTGCCTATCCATGTATATGTTATTTCATCTCTGAATTAGTGGTTGGGGAGTACTGTACTTACATGGCGCCCCCTACTCTTCTTACCACTCCTTCCCTTTCATTCCAAGTCAAAAAGACGTTTACACAGTTAAGAAAACGATATTCGGTGAAAATTAAACGTTTCAACGTCAGACAGTTAACGCTATATTCTCAACCTGAATTAGAAGTCGATTTTTAGTCATTCCTTTTACTGGTTACGTATTTATTCCATTTATTAAACGTGTTGGCTAAGACGTTTATTGACCATGTTTGTATGACGCCGATATGTCGTTGATATTAAGATATATTTGCACGAGCAGTTATTGGAAAACGTTGATTTTACGTTTATAAATACACGAAAATTTTATATTTTCCATATTTAGTTAAACTAACGTCAATACTAAACGCTTTTAGATTAGCAGTCGACTCTTAACGTAGATAAAACATTGTTATAACAACGTGATAATAACGTTTATGTATGAAGCTTTTGTGTCGTTGATTTTAAGTGTTCTTTAGACCACCAGTTAACCCAAAACGTGGACATGTCGTTTATTAAACCACGAATTCTTAACAGTTTTCACATTATGTTAAAATAGCGTCAATATAAAACGCCTTTTATATCAGAAGTCGACTCTTAACGTCGACATGACTTAAATGCAACGTGTTAATTACTTTTTGTATTACTTTTTCATCTCGTTGATTTCAGTGTATTTTAGATTAGCAGTTAAAGTTAAATGATGATTTTATGTTTACAAGAACACGTAAGTTGTACCCTTCTTCAACACGTTTGCTCAGCGCGCCTATCAACCGTAATGTCATTGTTTACGTGATAGTGCCGTCAACTGAAACGTGTTATGCTACTATACTACAGTGGAATGTTACACTGTGCTGACAAACCGATCTCTTACCTTGGGTGGTCTGGATACTGGATTCACTGTTTAGGGCGCCATTTGTGTTGCTGATAAAATAATCAAATATGTAAGTCAGAACGTCGTGTTTATTATTCCAGTTTGACATAACACTAGCAGAATTCCGTTAGAAAAATACATGGTAAGTAGTATGTCCCATGTTCCACTAAGGTTAGTTTTTCCCCAGTTAGGATTCAACGGCTGTCGACATTGGATGGAACCACATAGTAATGAAGCAGGTACCACATCTGTTTTGAGACTTCGTTTGTCAAATAAAGTGGCTGTTTTATTCAAATGGGCTGGGCACAATAAAAATTATTCAGATGAAAGTATCGTCCTTTTGTGGATAATACTTTATCTAACTAAAATATCTATTTTTATCCAATGAAACGTCCTTTCAACGTAAAAAGCAAGTTGAAGCTGTGGTTAAAACTTATTGTTCTTACAACGTTAGCACTTAACTAAATAATGACGTTAATAAGACTTCGTTTTAATATATGAAGCACGTAGATTTTCTGTTGAAAAGCAACGACGTTGCAACATTAAAATCTGGGTAAAAATTGTTGACGCTCAAAGGACGTCAGCTTGGCAACTAAACCTAAAAGGAACGTTAAATAATCAGCAAAAAAGTTGAAAACTTACGTGCTTTGGATCGCCATTATAACGTCGACACTATAGCGGTTTTGTTTGATCATAACTTAAACGTTAAAAGATCGCCATATGCCGACGCAGTCAAAGTAATGTTGAAACACGACGTTAATATAACGCTTTGTGAAAACTTATGTTTTAACGTTAGTTCAACGTGTCTGTTGTGCACACTGGGTTAGGCCATTTCACTTATTTGAAGAAATGTTTAAAAAACTTTGTGTTAAGTTTGTATTTTAAACAACACATATTTCGGGTAAACTGCAAAGTATATTACTTAAGAAAACATATTTTATGTAGAACTAAAACAAGTATACATGACTTGAGATCTATAACATCCTATGAAGGTTTTAAAAATTTACTTTGAAACCAAGGCGGATTAAACTAATTGGGGAATAATATTTACTAATTTTAAAATCCGTTTTTAAAACTGGGAATATTAGCTATTTCCTGAATTGCTAAATGTAAAAGTGGAAATCTTCATTGTAATGGTTTCTAGTTTCTACATTAGAATTTTTATGAGGCAAAAGAAATTTTTCAAGAATTTTTTCTGTTGTGGAACTACACAACTGCAGCCCTATTATAAGATCAAAAATGCTTCATCTCAGGGATAGTTTAAAAATCAGTAATTGTGTAGACTGTATTATTGAAAGGACAGTTATTAGACGCAGATTTAGAATTGGTAAACAGGTATAATGGACTGCACTTGCACCAAATAATATGAGGAGCTTTTTAAATGTTGCACTGTTGGAAGCGATAACATGAATGTTCGTTAAAACGGCAAACTTACGGTAATGGGGCATGTACCTATGTTCTACGAATTGTAATTAAATCCAAATTGGCCTAACCATGACAACCTTCTTTCTAACATATTTATTCTCCTCCTGCGGCGTGTGCAGTTATCAGTTGGTTACATTCCATACATATTTAATGCTCTTTAACCACTACAATAGATTATTATTTAACGAAAGGGGTATAATAGCAGTGCCATTTAGAACACTAACTTTTGCAAGTCCAATAATTCAGAAAGCATTAAATTGTCCTTACCCTCACACCCGCTTTTATTCCCAGAGTTTGATAAATAATACTCTATTGTAGTGGACCTGTTAATTTTGTACTATTTTGTAACAAATCACTTTTGCACCAGCACCATAGGTCAATATTTTTATGTTACACATCACACAGGTGATACATTTTTGTATAATAGCACTTTGTGGCGCTGTTTTGCCTGTTGTTATTATAGGTAAAGTAACTTTAAGTGTTGCATGCAACTTTGTAATTGAAGGCACACACAATAGTGTAATCTAACCAAACGATCTGATATAGAATTCGCATCAGGAATTCAAGTTGAGCCGATAAATGAAGCACCAATAATTAGCGAATTCCTAACCCATACACTACTAGAAAGCCATTAAATCAACTTGATAACGAGATTGTAATCAATGAGTAATTGTTAATCCTCTTTTGTGGGAAGCTGCTGGAAATTAAAACATTAAATTGGCTTATAAGGACGTTAGGTAATGCGGCAGGCAGGAGCAAAGAGGGTCGAGTTCAGGAGCGGTCAGATCCAGTCTCAGCACGAGGAAGACATAACATTAACACAACATGACATGAGAGCGCCTCATTTGACGAGATCAAAGGAGCCGCTGGATGTGTGGGGCGTATGCCCTCCCCCCCGCTTATCTTGATGCAAACCAACTGACAGTACAGCTAAACATAACCACCATATGCAACTTGTCAATTTAGGTTAGCGCCTTCATTTTTAATAGGCAGTAGTATCTGTCATCGCAGTTTTACTTCTAAATTTATTTGTTCGTTTAAAAGCAAAATAAATATTCGACTAGTGTGAGGAGAATAGAATGAATTATGTACGTAGCTTGTTGATTTATTGCAGGCCTTACAGGAAGTAGTAAAGTCCAACATAAAATGTAATGAAATCATTAATTAGAAACGCTATTCAAATATTAACAGCTTGTTGATTGGTTATTGGATTGTACAGTTAGAAATGTTTATATGTCGCCATAAAGTTATTAGTAATTGGCTATCAGTTGCCTGTAAGTATGAAGTTTTATATTTTATTTCGCCTACGAGTGCTGTAATGTATCAATTCTGGGTAGCAGTTTTGCTTAATTTTTGTTTTTTAATTGTTATGCTGAGCGTTCAAGAATGATTGACCATGCATGGTTGAGTTCAACTTTTAATATATATTTTTTCATTTTATCCGTTTTGGTGGTTTTTGTTGTCAGCCTTGTTGTTTACATCTCCACCCCAGAGACATCGATTTCTCTTATTTTAGGAGATTTAGACATTAAGATCGCACGGTTCTCACAACCTTATTGGGGAATCGCAATAAAATCGCCACAAGAGTTTTATGGCCGCTAAAATTACTGGGGTTTGAACCCAGAATTCCTGAGCCAGAACCGGAGGCTTTTTGAGAAACACGCCTTAAAATGAAAAGGTCAGTTGTAGAGTTGGTCACTTCGTGTTGCAAGGCGTTTTTCTCAAAAACGAAACATAAATTTCAAATTCTATTTACCCAAAAAAAAACTCTTTGGAGATAAATTGCAAGGTATTTTTAAAATATTTTCTAATTACTTCCCTATCAATAAACTGCCATGAAATCCATATCGTTTGACAGATATTGCTACAGGCTATGATACAAAAAAAGTTTGATATGATTGGCCCACATACGTAGTAGATATGACGCTTGAAACATTGGCTACTTTGAGCGGTTTTACCTTGACCAGCCCCTAAATAAACTTTGATCTCTTGTAGTTTAGGTAACTAAATGGAATACGACCTATGTTCATACAATATTTTTTACTCAAAATGACCTCCCCAACAAACTGTTGAAGTTTGGTCCTCCTGTTATAAATCACCCTGTATAGAAATCGTAAAAAGCAAGAAAAAGTTGAACAGTAGGAAAGTGCAGTATAACGACAATGAAGGCCATATATTGGAAGCAGAAAAATGATGGAACGGTTCGCGATTCAGAACACTTCAGCGAGTTATGGGATTAAATGTATACAGTGAGATTAATGTACACATGGCTGAATTATGCAAAATTAGACATAGGGAATGTTCTTAATGTTATCATGGTGTTTGTAAACAAAATAATAACACCGTGACTATAGAAACTAATTGAAACTGGATTATTTCATTGCAATTTCAAAACTGACAATTATTACCAGCATGGGTAAATTGATTAAAGTTAAAATAAAGTTGTCACTGTATAGTCTTATATTATTCACACTGTAAAATTAAATATAGAGGAGAAATAATGCAAGCTACAAACTATACTCAAGAAAGGAGAGAAAACCTTCTGCAGCATTCGACTATAGGGGCATTGCCTCACTTAGTGTAGTATATAAAATCTTAGGCAGGACAATATGAAACATATGGAAAGACTACATATAAATCTATAGTTAGGCAGAATACAGAGCGGGAAGGTCTGTCCGATGATTGATTTTTGCCAGGGTTACAACTGAAGGGAAGAAACTGATACTACTAACGGAAATGAAATATGATGACCCAGAAGAGAGTAGCAGGAAATAGCACTGGATTAAGGCATGGATATCAATTATTGACAGTACTTTCTAATTTCGTGTGGGAAAATATTGTATCATCAAATATAATTTCCATTTAGTGTGGCTATGGAATAGTTCCTAATTTATGACTTTAATTATAAGTCACTTAAAACTCAAATGTCAGGTTTGACAATTAAGTTGTAGTGTAGCAGAGGTTTGGCAACGCTGTGTAACTGCGGATTAGCCTAAGGGACGAAGTGCAGATACCCGGACGAGAGTTTTGGGTTAGTTTTAATACATTCGAGTTGTGTTCTTGTTAACAGTAACTTGTATTTGTATGAGATCTGTCTAAGTTATATTTATTTAATAAACATATATTTCCACTACAACATCTTTAATTAGCCTTAACCACGAGGACATCTGGCGACGAGGAATAAAAGTGAAGTTAAGACAAAAATACAGGAGAAACAATTCAAGTGAAGTGTCTACGTTAAGCCTGGGTGGTGTTTTCTTCGGTCAAAAACTTTCGTGCTTCGTGTAAGAAAAAATGGCTTATGTAATCGGAGCGATCGAGCGATTCGACCATAATGGCCACGACTGGACAGTTTACCAGGAGAGGCTGGAGTAATTTTTCGCGGCGAACGAAATAAAGGACAGTGACGGAGCAAAACGCAAAAGTGCGGTATTAATTAGTCAATTCTCACCACAGACTTACAATTTATTGCGCGATCTGTGTTATCCGAAAAAGCCATGTGAAAAGACCTACGAAGAGATGTGCAAGTGCATGAGGGACCATTTCAGCCCTAGGATTTCGGTGTATAGGGAAAGGGTGGAATTTTACGGGACAACACAGAAACGCGACGAAAGCATCACAGAGTGGCATGCTAGACTCAAAAATTTAGCAGTGAATTGTAAATTCCTGGGCTTGGACAAGATTCTGCTGGACAAATTTGTCACGGGGCTTCGCAAGGGGCCTATCTTGGACAAATTGTGCGAAGAAGAATACAAGGAGGACGCAACTATGATCGAAATGGTGCAGATGGTTTTAAAAAAGGAGGCCAGTTTCGAAGCCAGTACTGCGGCTGCAAGTCGAGGGGAAACCAATCCGTCAACGTATTTCGAGCGCAAAAAACTACAATGGCAATGGACCAGCAACGACGGCAAGAAAAGGGCCAACAAAGCAAGGCAGAATATTACGCGTGCGATCGTTGTCGTAAGGAACATCAAGTAGGGCAGTCATGTAAATTTTAAAATGCCAAATGTTTTAAATGTAAAGCGATAGGTCATTTATCAGGCATGTGTAAATTTAGGGCTAAGACGAACAAAAGTAGAAGTAATCACGCCAGCAGCAGTAATTACATTCAGGTTACTGAGAGGGTAGATTTACCTTTGTTCAACATTACATCTAATAAAGGTAAGCCAATGAAGGCAACAATTAAAATAGGAGATATAGTTTTAGAAATGGAAGTCGATAGTGGTGCAGGTGTAAGTGTTCTTTCAGAAGAATTGTATGGTAGTCTGTTTAGTAATTATCAATTACAAGCTAATGACGTTGTTCTGAAAGAATACACGGGCAAAAACTAGCGAGCCTCTAGGTTATTTCACAGCTGAGGTGGAGTATAATAGGGAATTTAGAACTATAAATATTTATGTTGTAAAGGGGGGAGGCCCACCTTGATTGGGTAGAAATTGGTTAGATGCATTTAGCCTAGACTTTGGAAAAATTTCGGACATAAATAGGGTAAATTATGTTAAAAATATTAGCATTGAGCAAGTTTTAAAAGAATTTGAATCTCTTTTTGACGGCAAATTAGGCACGTATAAATACGAGCAAATTCACTTAGATGTAACACCTGATGCAAAACCGATTTTTTGTAAGCCAAGATCTATTCCGTTTGCATATAAAAACAAGGTAGAGGCGGAATTAGATAGGTTAATTGCAGAAAACATAATCACGCAAACAGATAGTAACCAATGGGCGGCGCCTTTAGTCGCGGTGTTGAAATCTAACGGATCTATAAGAGTTTGCGGGGATTATAAAACGACGGTGAATAGACACTTAGTAGACGTTAAGTATCCGTTACCGAGAACCGAAGAAATATTTGCAGCACTAAGAGGAGGTGAAAATTTTAGTAAAATTGATCTCACAATAGCTTATGCTCAATTCAAGCTGGACGATGAATCAGCTAGGGTTGTAGCATGGAGCATTCATAAAGGGATTTTCAAGGTAAACAGGTTACCATTTGGAATCTCCCCCGCAAGTGGCGATATTTCAGAGGAAATTGGAACAGTTGTTGCAACGTATTGCGGGAGTTGCAAATTTCTTGGACGACATAATAGTTATGGGAAGAGATTCAAAAACTCATTTAGAAAATTTGGCAGCAGTTTTCAAACGACTGAAAAACGCTGGTTTAAAAATTAAGCTGGAGAAATGTGAATTCTTTAAACCCGAGATTGTCTATTTAGGACACGTCATAAGCAAACAAGGTCTTAGAACTTTGAATGACAAAGTACAAGCTATTTTGAATGCTCCTAATCCAGTAAATACGACTCAGGTAAGGCAAAATTTACTTAATAATTTTGGATAGCGTTAGTAAGTGGGTAGAAGTGCATGACATGCATAACAATGCCAACACGGTCAACACGATAAACAAACTGCCAATTACGTTTGCAAGCATGGGAATTCCTGAGTTGTTGGTATCCGACAATGGAACTCAATTGACCAGCAAGCAGTTTAAATCATTTTTGGAGAAAAACGGTATCAAACATATCAACACTACTACGTTTTATCCTGCATCGAATGCAGCGGCAGAAAACGCGGTAAAAACGTTTAAGAACGCCTTAAAACGAGCTTTCTGTGATTCAATTAATAGGAGAGTCGAAAGGAAAACGTTGATTTGTCGGTTCCTAATAAATAGTACACCGCATACAACAACTCAGCAGACACCTTCGAAATTATATCAGGGGAGAGAGTTGAGGATTCGGTTAGATAGCATAAAACCAAACGCACAGTATAGTGCGAAACGCCCGCCCGTGGCAAGGGAAGAAAGGAAAAGTTTGAATTGGGAGATAGCGTTATGGTAAGGGATTATCGGTCGGTAAACCATAAGCAGTGGACACCGGCTATAGTTAAAAAACGGTTAGGAAAGGTAACATATATCTGCAAAATAACAGAAAACGGGCAGATGTGGAAAAGGCACATTAATCAAATAATTACGCACAAGACGAACAAAGATCTTGGTTTACAACAATCGGAAACTAAAGAAAAGTTTAGCTTTACGCGCCGAAAAATAGGGAGGTCAGATTCTAAAAACGATTTGGTAATACCTCAAACCGACATCGAGACCAGCGGACAGGAGGTCGCTGTCAACGAAAATATTGTAAATAATGAAACTTTTGTTATTGTTAGTCCTGTAGTGAATAACCAGGCATGTAGTAGTAAGCCAAATAGAAGAAGAGGTGCAGGAGTTTCGAAGAAGCACAAGGACACGAACGGTACCTGACCGGTTTCGTGAAAATGTAGGTTTCACAAATTAGTTTAAGTTTAAATAAGCTAGGTTAAGATATGGTAACTGGCGGCGAACTTAAAGGGGAGGTGTGTGGTGTAGCAGAGGTTTGGTAACGCTGTGTAACTGCGGATTATCCTAAGGGACGAAGTGTAGTTACCTGGACGAGAATTTTGGGATAGTTTTAATACATTCGAGTGGTGTTCTTGTTAACAGTAACTTGTATTTGTATGAGATCTGTCTAAGTTATATTTATTTAATAAACATATATTTCTACTACAACATCTTTAATTAGCCTTAATCACGAGGACATAACATAAGTATAAACATAGTTGCATTCATAATTTAGAAAGTACACTATAGCCATACCAGATGAAAATAATTTTTGATCATACTTTAGTATGAAATGTTTAAATTAGTAGCAGCACATTATTTAACGAAATGTATCAGTGTCTCACTCTAGCGGACGATTTAACAATAAAACAAATAATAAAGAGGAGTTAGAAATTGTAACGGAAAAACTAGAATAAGAAGAAACTGAGACTAGAAATCGACACAGTGAAAGCAAAATACTTGGGCGTAAACGGAAAATTGACATATTCGAGCATAAGAAATGCAGGAAGCGAAAGAAGTGCGCAAATTTCGATATTTAGGGGTGTTAATCACAAGAAAAGGTTACAAGGCGAGAGAAATAATGGCGAGGATAATTACAGGAAACAGTTAAAGTATTGTTATGCAAAACAATTACTAGGACGGTAATAAAATTCGAAATGTGGACTCTGACTAAGAAAGATGAACAAAGGTAGGAACAAAATCGGAGAAGTAAGTGAAAAAATGATAGATTATATTCATATATAATTTCGAGTCTTCATTTCTTGCTTTTCTGTTTTAAGGCTAAGATAAAGTTCTTTAGTTTTTGATGTCGTAATGTGATATAGATAAAAATATAGAACAGAAAGTATCGAAACAGTTTATTATGTTTTACTGTTTAAATGCACTTTTATACTTTCGCAAAATTATGTTTGCATTGAAATGTTATAACAAATATTTAGAAGAGAGGTCACATAGAATAAAATTGCTGAAGTCTCCTTCTTATATGTTATGTTTGATGTTTTTGATTCTAAATATTTGTTGTTACTTTTCAATTAACATTATAATTGCTTTTAATTCTTTGTTATGTGCTATTTTTGTGTTAATTAAAATTAAGTCGGTATCCAAGAATTATCTTGTGTTTCGAGCCATTCCTTAGTGTATGTTGGGTTGCTTAGCCCCATTTTTCATTTCTGTATGTACACGGATATTGGAAATCATTGAAGCTAAGGGATTCTAAGTGATTTTTGAAAAGTAGATTGTTAGTATGACCAGCGGCCATCTTAGGCGTTTAGGGTATGAGGTTGTCTTTTGGTGCTGTGCATTTGCTCTCCTGGAAATGGTGTTTGGAATTGCGGAAATTAATCTAGTCATGCTAGGATACAACATTATTCCTCTGCTATTATTCAGTTCTGGCCATATTACAACTTCGGAAAATTTCTGTCTTTCGCTTCTGGGCGTTGTCTTCCGATTTTGTGTAAGTTTAGGCTCCTTATTACTTCGCTCTGCAAATATGTATTTCTGGACCCTGATGTCACCTCGTGGAACACCTCCAGAACCAATTTGTAGGCAGTTCTGTGCTATTCGTCTATTTTCCCTGCTGTCCTAGACTGGCTCATGTTGTGAATTGCAAAGCGACAACGAACTGAGTTGCTATATATTGTAAGCGCTTTTAGCTACGGTTTGCGCTGTTAAATTTCTGGACGATGGTAGAGAGAATTCCCGAAAGCTGAAATTCCCAATGTGTCCACTACAAGCTGTAGGAATTACCTTAATTCCTATATTATGCCTAAGAGTGGTGACGGTGTTCACGGTTTTTGGCTGCAATCAAGTGACAAAGGACACGTTCCTCCACGTTTTGTTGACGAAATATTTATGCGAGCGAATACTGTAGCGAATTGACAACACTTGCAATCGATTAAACACGCAACTTAACGTTTGCAACAAACATCCGATCGTATAGGCCTATTCGTGCGGGTTTTCGCGTTCGAACGCAATTAGACCTCTATGTTAATTGTGACTCCCATTATCCGTTTTCGCTGGTTTTATATTACTTATGCCAATTACGTGTGCTCGTTTTCAGTATTGCGCGGAAAGTCGTACAGCTTAAGCTATTCGCTCAATTTATTGTGTACTGTGTATATATATCAACAATATTAGTTTCAAAACAATTAAAACTAAGTTAAAATTAAAAATAAATCCTTAAAACCTCCACTAGGTAGGTATATTTGTAATGTTCCGATCGTTTTATATTAGATTTTTTGAAGATAGGTTACTAGGTGAGCGAAAATCAAGTTTATTTGTACATCCTTGTATACGTATGCGGTAGTAGGTTAAATTTAAAGTATTAGATTTTCTGTAATACACAGGGTGGTAAGAAAAAAAATTGGAAAAACCAATGTGAAAAGCATTTTCAGAGTAAGTGGCTGTGAATTCGTATTTAAGACTTTTTAATTCTAAATAACTTGTATTAATAAGATTTTTGGGTATTTAAAAAAATAAGGGTACTTTATTCTTGAGACATTTTCGTATTTTCAAACCTTCCCCGAGAAGATATCTAAATTTTAGCAAGTGCATTGTTAGTTTGAGAAAATACTGGGACTTTTATCAAGAACAACGTTTTCTGATAAATGGATGCTAAAAAGTGTTTACAAATTTATGCAGGTCACAGTCAAAATGCTCATATACACGAAAATCAGTATATCACTCAGAGCTCAGAGTTCGAGACATTTAAGCATTTGCCCATAGAAATTAGAAACAGCAGACTACTTCGAATAAGTTAACAAATATATTGTTCTACGTGAAAATAGCAAAAGTGCTAAGTAAACTATCTATTTGCATATAAAAGAAGGTACTTATATCTTAAGTCCACTTAATTCTAAGCAATTTTTAAGAAAAATAGCATATATTTAAAGAATGAATAAGCAGTGATACATGCAAATTAATTTGTATTGTCTGCACATTTCATAATACGCACACAATTCACTAACAATTACATAGGATACTGCAGTGGCATACACCTTAGCAACGTAACAACGAAGTTTTAAAAATAATAGCATTTGTATGGAAAATTCAAAACCATAAAATTAGTTCTCATTCTTTCCTTTAATGAAAGCTACGTAATTTCGAATACCACTGGTATTATTATCCATTACAGTTACATTATCATTATGTTACTTGACAGTGCATAGGGGTGTGTTATTAAGCTTTAGTCCGACTTTTATCCCTTCTGTCGACTTTTAAATATTTTATTAGAAGACAGGTTGAATAATAGGGGAAAACTATACACTTTTGATGTGCTCGTCTGTTACTTCATTGTCACATGTTAACGTTTACTTCGATTGCATTCCTTCTTCAGTTGATAATTTAATCTGATTTTATACTTTCAAATATTTTGAAGACGCTGAAGATGTTTTCCTTATGTATAAACATGAATATCTGCAAAATAATTGAATGTACGGATGTGAAATACGATATCAAAGAGGAGTTTATAAAGGGCTTTTCGGAAATAATTATTAAATTTCCAAATGTTGTGCAGCCTACATAACTTTAACATCCATGTGCACTATTTATGTTAGAAATGCAGTTCAATTCCTTGGTAACGTTTTGCTTTATTAAATTTGTTTGTGATGCAGAAGCCGCCTGAAATTCAACATTTTTTGCATAGAATTATTAATATTTCAAAAATTAATGGATTTTTCATTAAGGGGTGTCATTTTAAATTAATAAAAAACATATATTTCTTAAAAAGGCGCCAATAGCTTTATTCCAGTTCAAAGTATAAACCCTACGATTCAGTGTGGAATACGATATTAGGTAAATTGATGCTTCGGCTTCTGTGACAAATGGTTATCATTTTGAGAAAATTCTGCATCACGTTTCGCATAATTGAGGCTCTAACAAGACAACAGCTCGTACATCGTCTTTGAGAGTTTGAATTGTCTGTGGATTATTAGCGTAGACTTTGTAGTGAATTTTCACTATTTCTGTGCGTTATTGTATCGCATGTGGTTCCATGTTTTCTTACCAGTTGTCAAGAAAGCACAGCTCTATGTCTGACAGTTAAAAATACCTCACAATTTTAAATAAAACATTCTATTGGAAAACCCTATATTATGATTTTAGACCCATAGAACGATTAGTATTTTACATAAAACTTGCAAGCTACGTAAGGGCCTGTATATTTCAAAAAACGTAAGTTTAGTTCACTAGATTTTCTTGAACTACCCTGTACTACAAAAAATATTTTAAATGTGCACCACCTTCATACCTACAATTAGAACTCTCAGTTTTAAAAATTAATATCTTCCACCTCACTCTCGCTGTCAGATCCTGTGCATATACAGATTGGTGGCGGAAAATGTGAACATTGGCAGTCACATGAGTTAGAATAGAGTTTATGGGCTTTGTGTGCGTCAGACAGAAATAGACCAACATGCGATTAACATCTAGTATCCGCACAATCAAGATGTTGTGTTTTTAGAAAACACTGAATCCTAGGATACTAGATTTTAAATCATATATGTTCATTTCTGTTTAACGCATACAGAGCCCATAAACTGTATTCTAACTCATTTGACTGCCTATGTTCACATTCTCCACCACCAATCTGTATATGGATTGAAAGTGTTATAATAATTTGCCTTAATAACGTTTTAAGATATCTTAGACCAAATTCTTCAATATTTTTTCAAAAGCTATCACACATACCGAAAGATTTTTGGGCCTTTTTGCCTGTTCTGTATGTAGATCTGGTTGTTTCTGTTTTATATTTTGCATTTTAATACAACATGGTAATCGAGTGTGCGTTTAGTTACATCGGCCAGGGATTAATTTAGGTTGTACAGTAAGACAATGAAAATCTGGAAACTGTTGCATATGTTGAGTAATTTAATTATTATTTTTTAGTAATTTATAAAGCATTGCTTCGACCGCAGGTCCAATCCTTTCATCGTGATCTTGTCACGTATTTCAGAAATATCAAAGTACACATTTAAAACGATAGTCTATTACCAGCTGCAAAAATGAAACCACTCTGACTTTTTCACAATACTAATTCTCGGCTTTCTTCATCACAATCCCTGTCAGGTAATGTCGCCGTCGATAATGATCTCTGCCGCAGCTGTTCTGACACTATCGCATTTCTTGTGACACTTGACAGCCATAACAATAAACACAACTAACTTTATATCTCCTACATAAATTATTTATCAGTTAATGGTCAATAACAACAACATAATGTTAATAAGTTAGTGTCGTCGTATAAGATAGTAATAAATTCGATGCGTTACGGTGTATATTTAGCAACACTAATGTACGTGTCTGACATGTATTATAATTGAGGGAACTACTTAAGTGTGACAGCAGGCTATCAACGTGCGAGCTGCTCCCTGGAGCGACCATCGAATAGCACACGCGATTGTGTCAAGATTAACCTACTTAAGGCAGCTCTATCTCGTTTCAATAACCAAAAAATATAGGTATACGATAAATACTTCAGCTGGTGTTAAACTCTCAGGGATTTTTTATTCACCGTCGTGAACGTAAAGCTTTCCTCGATCATTAAAATATAGTTGTTCGTTATCCATTTAATTTGCTTACTAATAACGTTAATTAAAAATAATTAAGTGCCTTCCATTACTCCTGTCGGGGCAATTATCTATATTAAGCCATAAATATGTAAAAATTGCGGAGGGGAATTCAATTTATGGTTTTATTAGTGGAATTAATTTTATCTGTCCTCAAATAAGTCAATGACAAAAAATTATATGACGTATTATATAGAAATTAAAACTAAATGATCGAATTTAATATGTGAATATTATTACTAAGAGAATTATAATATACTGACCCGAAATTGCTGAAAAAACACAAAACTGGCAATAGCCCGAAATATTCCAAACTGATACATACTACAACAATAAAAGTATTAAGAATATTAATTTGGAGATGAGTAATGTCAAAAAGAATTCTTAAATATCCTGTGTGTTATTTCATTGCGTGATTTTAATTATTTTTTTAATAAAAAATAAAAAATCATTTGTCAAAAACATGTATATTATCCAAAGTTAAAATTTTAAATTACAAATCAATACGTTTCGCAATTTTTGATTGCATCTTCAGTTGTTAAAGTATTAAGATATACCCTTACAAAGTTCTTGGGGGTAATAGTGAGCAATAAAATAAGCAAAAAGCTTGCTATCAACCCGGGACCGAAATTGAGTGTAAGCGGAGTTACAGAACTGAGAAGGGTAATAAAACGCTCGGTATACTTTTAATTAATATAAAACAGGAAAACTATATTTGTTGAAATGTGGCCTATATATATGGGTCTTTCTAATAACGCAGAGAACCTTGGTATAGGGTTTAGAAGAGACATTTTTTACTAAGCTGGGAGAAAGGGGTGATTTCCTAATATCATTTTAATAGAAATATTGGTCAATTTTAATTTAACACTCAGAAACGTAGGTCTTTTTACACAAAACAGGCACTTGTTGCTGTTCTTTCGGATGATGTACTACCTTTGGAATAGAAACGAATCACGTCTTTATGCACGGTGATGTCCCACTTCATTTTTCCTGGCACTAAGTTTTTAACAATGTCACTTTAGTTACCATAAAAAATCAAGTAGATATACTAAATTATTGTTGGTATTTTCTGGAATACACATCTGAAATTGTGTAGCCCTATTGTTTTACATCCTGTATAAGTTTTAACATGGTGAGTTTTTTGAACAAATCTAGACGTCTTTTAGGAACAATGATACTATTTACAGTCACTCAATCTAGAGTTTGTCGTTTTCCAGAGCAGCGGCCTATATCTGTTTATGTTATTGGCCCTTGCACGGTAATCAACGTCTAATAATGCTATATATGAAACCTTTTGAAGCAGGAATGAAATTTGTGTGTTCTAATATTATAATATTTTGTGATACGATGACGTTGATGTCCTAAAGTAATAAATTTAGGTAATATGAATAATTATATACACATTGTACTGTAAATGTAATGCAGTTAGCGTCTACAATGAGAGCCAATTAATTTATGCAAGAAACTACATTATTTTTAAAATTAAGATTGTAATTTTAGATAACAGCACTCAATGTTTTGTAAATTTGTGAAATAAATTCTTCTTCAAATATACTTACATTAGTCTATTATTTTTGGTTAAGTTGATAAATGCCTGTTTTAAAATGCTTTGACCATCTCTTTGTTGGCCAATGTCCGCTTGGCCTGTTCTGTTCGTATGAAAGTGCTGTTAAAGTGATTTAAAGTGCTTATTTTGTCTAGGGTTTGTGGGTTCTCATAAGAGAAACTACAATGTTACTCAAATAAGCGGGTGACCGAGTGTGCAATATGTTTGATTCTCAAGCGGCCGTCATTAGCCCCTAACAATGGAACTTTTTCTCAATTTCGATAGTCAAGACTAGCCAATTACTAGCCTTACGAGAAAATAGTAACAAGCCACTGACCTAATACAAGAGGAAGAAGAAGAGTTTAGTTGAGGTAAGAATCTCTGTTTTTATAACTTGAGTATTTTCGCTTATGACTATGTTTGACATGTTTACGGTTGTGCATTGTGGAAAGCTTGGCACCTTCGTTGTGCAATAAAGATGCTCCATTCCAACTGTTTCACGGCATATAGACAGTATCGGAAAAACTCGCATATCATTGCAAATACTGCTTCCAGCTGTACTCGAACGGCATGACGGAGAAGTTTTCCTTTCACCTTGCAAACTTTTATTTAATTTTATCATGATACTTATCTTCAATCTGTGTTTTTATTACTACCCAGTTTGACCAGTGTAAACGCAGTAAAAAAGAATTTTCTTAATTCATATACTACAGCACAAAATAAACATCATCGCTATGACAATAAAGAATGGAAGTGTATTTTAACCATTAAGGATGATGAAAAAAATACTAAAACGTTAAAATAATTATAATTTAAATTGACTTCCAAAATTCATGTCACTAACATCATCCATTCTGAGAATCAGTTGGTGCAATTTATCAGGATCTTATTCAGTTTTGTAATTTTTAAAGAAAATGTTCGTCTCAAAATAACCCATTCTTTATGTGATCAAGCCAGAAACAACCTTTAACTATCTCATTAAGCAGTACTTTTAAGCACTCATGTTTGACTCCCATACAAAAAAGCATTTAATAAGAATACTATAAAATAGAACTATAAAGATGTTGAGCGACAGAAAAGCAGAAACTGACCGAGCACCCAAAAAATGGAAAGAATCTTCAACTTCAACGTTCCAAAATTATTAAATTACTTGGAACAGCAGGTTAGAAGCCTACGCGAAGATAAATAAAACAAAAGGGCAGTAATGGTAATTATCCTGTAAAATTTCATTTGCGTGTCTTTCTTACAACGATTTTTCAAAGTTTTTTCCATAGTTAAAAATACTAGTATTTCTGTGATCAGTAGACCTCGCGCAACTCCCGTTTTCATACCCCACAAGCTCAGCACTCAAATCAATTTCGTACTTCCAGATATCTTTTTCTCTGGAATTTTTGGGTAGATACTGACTAAGAGGTATCACTTATGAGTAAGAAGGAAATGTCTTCTGTGAAAATGACTAAAATTGTTAGTCATTTTTGAAGAAATTTAATTTTGAATTATATATAAATCTATTAAGTAACGAACGACTTCCGGGATAGGACTGTGTAATTATTGAGGTCGAAGAACTCAACGTTTCGCCCGATAACTCTTCGTGTAAAGCACGCCAGAAGCGAAAATCTTCGAAGAGTTGACACGGCGTGGTTTACACGCTAAGTTACCGTGCTTATGATGTGTAAACTGGGGGAAAATTACTAAAAATCAGTTATAATCATACATACAGTTACACATTAATCAAAGGTTTTAGATCAAACAAAGTACGTTACGTGGTTGACGAACTTTTGAAAGTGCATGGTTATAAAGTGCTTAGATTGCCTCCACATCATTGTCAGTATAATACAATTTAAATGACATGGGAATTTTGTAAGCAATTCTATAACAAGCACATACATTCACCATCTTCATCACCAGCGCTGGTGGCCTAGTGATAGGAGTGTCAGTGATCAGTGGTCCCGGGTTCAAAGCCCGAGGTAGGCACGAATGTACGTGAAAAGACGTACAAAAATCAGTCCCTCTCAGGACTAACCAGGAACACCTGAGGAAGGGAGTAGATCAAAAACTCCCGAAACGTCGTGTGATGTACACCCTAGACAGTGGAAAAAGTCACATAAAACATATCATAATGTATCAAAATGTTTGTAATTTTTTGAGGATTATCGTAATTCATTATTAATTAATACTGGCTCGTTAATTGCAATTGATAGTTCTTAGAATAAGTGTAAGTTTAATTTGGGGGTCACACAGGGGCTCCCCAACAATTATTGTTTAATTTTGTTTCATGTCAAATCGAGCAATCTAAGGTTGCGTTGTAGTTTGTTTCTGGCCGCTTATAAAAGCAAAAACTGAGGATTAGATTCTGCCACTTTTTACTAACGCGAACGTACGAAAGTTTCTTTGTAACCCTAATTTGAGGTTAGGTTATTGTTTATTTTTGAATTGTTTTCGAATCAAACCTGAACTGAATAATAATAATATTGAAGTGTTCCACTCGCCTGTGGGATTAATTTATTTCGTATAAACAATAACGGCTGAGTAGAATGAAGGCCGCTATCCCCTCCACTTTTAATTGATTGATGTAATTAAACCGCGAATTAAATCCGCGATTTGATCTAATTCCGCCAACTAAACCGCGGATTGATCTAATTAATTTTCGCGGGTTGATCTAATTAATTTTCGCGTTTTGATCTAATTAATCACATATGAAGTTTGATATGTGCTACTGATTAAATTACGCGGCGGCCATTTTCGCTTTTCATGCGAATATTTGAATTTGAAATTTTTTCAATTTTTTGAATTTAAACTTCCCGGGTGTCGGCCATCTTTGTTTTCTGCGTGCGCACTTCTCGCGGCTGTCGTTTTAATTTCAATTTCGCTCAAATATTTGAATTTCAAATTGGTAGATCTGTCTCTCTCTCTTCTGATCATCGGGCGTTGGTTGTCTCTCTCTTGCATTCACAGAAGGGCTGTTTATATTTAAAAAAGTCTCTGGACGAGCTGGATTTGAACGCTCTACGTTCGTGTTCACCAAATTAGTTGCAAGCGTCAATGCCTCAGCACCACCGAGACGTTGCAAATTTTAATGTGACTATCGGAATCGGAAGCCCACTTCGTTGTTTTCATGTCACGCTGCCAGACTTTAAAACAAACTATTTTTTCAAAAATATAAATTATAAGAATGGAATTGTGTAGCCTGTTGTGTTTAAATGTTGATACAATTTTTTTAAAATTGACTTTGTAACTGGTTTTTCTAGAAATAATTACTTTATTTTTATAATATGAGCGACGCGCTGTCGATATTCTCATTGTCCCACCCTAGCTGGAAATTTTCGCTCGGTCGGCTATAAGAGGTAAAGTCAGATCGTAAATATAAAACGAGTTACAAATTTGATTTTTACAAAAAGTTCTTGGTCAATTAATTTAATCGTATGTTGAAATATGCGTATTCCTATGCATTACGAATTTTCGGTTGTATAACGAGGATAGCAATTTAAAACAGGTTGAGACATGCGGTTGTGACGAACAAAGCATCGTCTCCCGTCTCGCTCATCGCAGCTGTTCTCTCTCACTCCCAAAGTCGACTTTGAACCCTAGTTGTTACGAGATTGTCATGTTTGGTTTTTATTTTATAAGTAAAGCTCCTTAGTTACTTTAAAGCACACCTTTTATAAAACGCACCAGTCAAATTTAAAATAAATCACTGTTTTGGCGAGGGTCGGCATCGAAATGACAATTTAATAATAATTTTTAAAGTACATTACTCTAACTTGTTGCAATTTTAGTAAGCTTTGAATAAAAACACCACTTTCATTGAAAAATCTTCTGCCACAAGCATTTCGATAAACAAAATTTCAGTTACGTAGGCTTATTGTTCATTTTTTATTACGAAAATTAACTCAAAATTCAGCAAAAATCACGCAATTACACATCATGTCACATAAATTTTTACAAAAATCGACATCATGTCACATAAATTATACAAAAACTGACATCATATCACTTGAAATTATACAAAAAACGACATTTTTACTCAACACACGACGAAAATTGAACAAAAATCACGCAATTACACATCATCTCACATAAATTTTTACAAAAATCGACATCATGTTACATAAACTATGCATAATTTTGCAAATGTTTTACACTTTTTTATAAAATGCATCGCTCAAAATGAAAAGAAATCGCAATTTCGTTGAAAAAATCTACCACAATCAATTCGATAAACAAAATTCAAAAATTCTTGTACTTTTGATGGAAATGTATGTATGTTGACCACAAATTAACATAATTTTGAATAAAAACGCGCAATTTCGTTGAAAACAATGTTCTGACACCATCATTTCACTTAAAATTTACAAAAACTGACATCATGTCACTTGAAATTATACAAAAAACGACATTTTTATTCAGCACACGACGAAAATTGAACAAAAATCACGCAATTACACATCATCTCACATAAATTTTTACAAAAATCGACATCATGTTACATAAACTATGCATAATTTTGCAAAAGTTCTACACTTTTTTATAAAATGCATCGCTCAAAATTAAAAGAAATCGCAATTTCGTTGAAAAAATCTACCACAATAATAACGATAAACAAAATTCAAAAATTCTTATACTTTTGATGGAAATATATGTATGTTGACCACAAATTAACATAATTTTGAATAAAAACGCGCCATTTCGTTGAAAAAAAAATGTTCTGACACCATCATTTCACTTGAAATTTTACAAAAACTGACATCATGTCACTTGAAATTATACAAAAAACGACATTTTATCCAATAAGCGATAAAAAATACGCCATCCCACATTATTTCACTTAAAAAATTATCACAATTCGTTTTATAAATCGTTTTGTAAAACGAAAATGATGTAAAAGCAGTTTTAGAGTTATTTCTAAGCATAATTTTGTAAATGTTTTACACTTTTTTATAAAATGTATCGCTCAAAATTAAAAGAAATCACAATTTTTTAAATTATATCACATCATTATGAAATCGTAGATTGATTTTTGAAAATTTACACTTTGTAACTGTAAAATAACTTCGAATACTAATATTTTAGCTTTAGATTTTGTAATTATTGCAGATTCGTGAAAAAAACAAAAGCAGAGTAGAAATAAAAAACACAAAACACTTTGTAATAACAAATATATTGTTCTTATTTCGTACAATACTTAATAATATAAAAATAAATGTACAGCTGAATGTCTTATTGTCTAAAAATCCGCTAGCAATTTACAAAACTGTAGTTTGAGGTGTACATTTCAAATTAAAAAAAGCTGCAAGTAATAAAATCAGAATTCGTTTACACGGGATCGTAGAACAAATTTCATTGTGGCATTTTAAAGTTTAAGGTGCTCCCAATCCAGGATTCCGTTCGTATTTGATGTTGAGGACCTCTGCCTTAGAGGTGTTTTTCTAACGGCCCTTTTTTGGAAGTGCTTCCTAATCGACGTTTTCTGACTGCACCTTTTTGATGTGGACTTGGATCAGTACCTGGTGTTTTTAATTTATATTCTAAATCGACCTCGCAGTTATCAGTTTCCATTTCGGCTTTTCCTGTAGTACCAGTCGGGGTTGGCTTCTTTTGCTGTTTAGGTTTAGCTAGCAGCACATGAGCAACGTTATGGCCTTTGATGTAATCAGCAAACTGCAGGCGTCCGGGTGGATTAATAGTTTTTCGAGGCCTCAGAGCGTCGTGAACTAAATCGACTATGTTAGACGCCGGTAAAATTTCACCCTTTATAGTAACGGTACCCTTGCGATCCGAGCTCACATCGTTTGAGGTACTCAAAATGCGTAGGAAAACTTCAGCTTTTTTCTTAAAAGTTTTTGGAAGTGTAGATAAAATAATGGCATTTGCATGCTTGTTTCAATAGATATTTTGATTGGCTGACGTGCCTAGTTTGTGAAATGAAGGAATCTTTGTAACACTTGGTTGTATTGCCCCCATTTATTGCGATCAGTTAATTTGGATTTTAAAACTTTTTGCATTTGGTCATCAAGCTGAGATAATATATTTTTCTCCGCATTATCGCCAGACTTAAGGCGTTGGACAAATTCCGGCGATACAACCAACATCTTCCGCGCTTGGTCCATTTTAGTCGAAAAAAGGAGCTCAGCCGTTTGTTCTGGTAGAGCCGTCATGAATAAACTAACTTAAAATCAAGACTTTCATAATAAATATATAAAAAAAAGATGGCAGGTACGGGAATCGAACAGTATTCTCTCTCGAGATCAGAGCTTAAATCTGACGCCTTAACCATTCGGCCAACCTGCCTCCCTGTATAAACGAGCACTCTCTGCATAGTTAAGAAAACATCTAGTTTAAAGGCCTTCTATTTGCAATTTCATACAATATTTCATATAAATTAAATCACGTACAAATTTCTAAACTGGGTTTGATATATATTTATCGAAAGACTTGATCCCCAGCTGACGTTTTATTACTATTTGTCGTGATTTTTCCATATCATAATTTTATGGCACCCAATAAAAGGGGCTGTTCCATAGTAATATGTTATTAATCAAAAATTTGCTTTAATCTTAATAATATTAAGGGTAAGGAGTGCCTCTATAAGAAAATGTAAACTGGTCTATTTTTCTAGTTTTGTTCCTTTGTCAATTTCGGGAGAATCTTGTGGTTTACATAAAAATTTATTAAAAAATGATCACAATTGGTTTTCACATAAAAAACCATTTATGTGTACAAGAATACGTCTTAGTTTTTCAGGACAATTTCTTACATAAAGCCGTGAAAGAGTAAACAGGTTTAAATGCATACATATTGTTAAATGGATAATTACCTGATTTCTGCCATCGCACCAATTCCATTTTGGTGTGTAAATGTATATTTAATAATTTCCCATTGGCAAAGCCGGGTTCATGACATTACCTCTCTGCTCCAGGATCAATGACACATAAATTTCATATAGTCGTTGATGATACTATCTCTCTAAACCTTGTTCCTTTTAGTATCCAACTTTAATTTTTAGAATAACTAAATTACGCTTTTGACAATAGAATTCTAACTGTGACTCAAAAACAACAAATTTAACAACTGTTTCTAGAAGAGAAGTACACTGTATTATGGTTCACAATTAGAACATTTTTAACTTACGGATTCCTACCTACCCCAGTGTTTAAAATGAACCAGTTTTTGTGGAATTTAATGAGTTTTTTACTTTCCCATACCCATAGGTATAGGGAAGTCTTGGAATCATGAAAATTTTGAAATCGAGAATTTCACAGAAATATCCGTTTTGGGCCTCTAGGAACCCAAAAAAGTGGTTTTAAAAAATGTCTGTCTGTGTGTGGGTGTGTGTGTGTGGGTGGCTGACGCTCCTACAGCCGAAAGTATTGCTCCGATTTTGATGCGCTTTGGAATGCGGGGGTGTATCGAAAATTCATCGACAAAATAAGCTTTTCAAAAAAATCCGAAACCGGAAGCGGAAGTTACGCACGTTTTTTTGGTATCACTGTTTTCGTGATTAAAATTTTGAAAATTTTATCGCGGATAACGATAGAGGGTCATAAGATAAATCTGTTAGTTTTTTTCCAAACTCGCTAGGTTTAAATGAAGGGCGCTATGATTTTTTGAAAATTTTGAGTTTAACGCCCTATTACTCAAAAACGGATGAATCGATTCAATTGATTTTTGTTTTCTGAATAGTATATGAAGGCTAACATGAGGTGATATAAAAAGTGTTTTGAAAAATATTAAGGGGCCTAAATTACAAATTTTCAAAATTTTGGAAATTTTCTAAAAATCATTTCTCAAAAACTGCCACAGGAATTTGTTTAAACTTCATACACTGATAGACCCCGAAAAGGGCTATCGATCTGTTTTTAAAGAATCTCATGAATTATCTGTGGCGCCCTCTACGAAGCTTTGAAGTTTGAAAATTTAAACCCCTTTAATTAATAAACAAAACAAGATAGGTAGCTGGGGTTTTCACTGAATTGCTCAGTGCATAATGGAGCATATGGATATGCAAAAAAATATTACACTCGTGGATATATGTAAGCGCACCGGCCCCCTCCCCCCTCTTATTTTGAAAAATAATTTTTTTATTCTAACGGTTGTTATATTTTTGCGTCAAAGAATCTTTTTCCGCGACAATAAAAAAATCGATTTTTTTTTTATTTTTTTTTTTTATTAGTAACTTACTGGCTAAGCTCACAGGGGCTGTTCACAGTATTGGTAGTTAAGAATATTTTGTCTTACGAACATTAGAACACAGCACTGATAACATTGGTTTAAACGTATGTGATACACTATGGGAAGAGAGCACTTTAGTTAATCACTAATTGTTAATCGCTGTCCTAGAGTAGGATGTCTTGGGGTAGTCTGGGTTTAATCGCGTCGCTGATGATTTCTTTCCTAGGTTATAGTGATCGGTGGCTGGACAGTTGTGGAGATGACTGAAAAAGTTCTGGGCTGTTGTTTTTATATATTCTTCTATGCTTGGTATTTCTAGTTCACGATGAAGTTGGGAATTTCGGAGGTACCAGTCGGCATTTGTAGCTATCCTCAATACCTTGTTTTGGAGCGTTTGAATTTTTTGAGGTTTGTCTTGGATGTGGTACCCCAAACGACACATGCATACATTATTACAGGTCGTATGATACTTTGGTATAACATTTTACAGCATTCGATTTTTTAAGTGTGTTTTCCTGTTTAGTATGGGGTATAACATTGCGATTCTTGCGTAACCTTCCTGTAGTTTTTTATTGACGTGTAGGCTCCATGTTAATCGTCTATCTAGGTGTAGCCCGAGATATTTGACGGCTCCGTCCGCGGGGTTCCATGGTATTTGTTGATTATTTATGATGATAAGATTTGGATCCGCTGGCCTGCGCAGTGTAAATATTTTTGCTTCACATTTGGTTGAGTTTATTTTAATGTTCCAACGTTTAAACCATGCCATGAGGCCGTCGATGGAAGTTTGCAGCATTGCGGCGGCCATTTCGATATCTGAGTGTTGGGTGAGGATAGCTGTATCATCCGCGTACATTGCAGTGGTACTAGTGTCTGTTGAGGGAATGTCGTACAAGAATATATTAAATAGAACTGGTCCCAGTACTGATCCCTGAGGCACCCCGGCTGCAATTGGTTTTGGTTCCGAGGATGTGTAGTTAATTTTTACTTTAAAGGCCCGATGTGTGAGAAAAGAGTGTATAAGGTTGGTTAGATATTCTGGGAATTCCAGTATTCTCATTTTATGTATTATGCCTTTCAGCCACACTCTATCAAAAGCCTGTGCGATATCCAGGAAGGCCACCGTGGTGTGTAGTTTATCTTCAAAGCCCTTTATAATAACTTCAGATATTCTGAGCAGTTGGTGTGTTGTCGAGTATAATGGCCTGAATCCAAACTGGAAGTGCGGTGGGATGTCATGGCTTTTTATGTGATCATTTAGTCTCGCCAGTATGATTTTTCAAAGACTTTGGAGATGGTACATAGCAGACTGATTGGCCTGTAGCTGTTAGGGTCGTTCTTTTTCTTGCCAGGCTTCAGGAATATCATCACTTCCGCAGTTTTCCAGTAGGTTGGGAAGTATCTAATGCTGATACAGATGTTAAAGATAGCGGCAAGGTACGCAAAAGCTTTTGGTGTCAGATTTTTTAGCATGCTGTTTGGGATTTGGTCGTGCCCCGGAGCTTTTTTGTTAGGCAAGCTTTTGACAACTTTTTGTATTTCCAGTGGAGTCGTTGTAAGAATTTCATTGGGGTTTATTAGTGGAATATATGCGTCTACCTGAGTTTCAATGTTTTTTGTGTATTGAATATTGTCTGGTGCAATGTAGTTGTAAATGTGTTCTGCAAGTGTTTAGCCATGAGCTCACATTTTTCTTTGTCTGTGCAGTACTCTATGTATTAAATTTGATAGGAGGAGTGATATTTGGTTTACGGTAATTTGCTTTGTTACTTTCCATAAGGAGGTGTCTTTGCTATCTACACATGATATATATTGGTTGTATTGGGAGATTCGATACTTTTCGAGATCCCATTTCACTTGATGCGCTAGTTTATTTAACTCTGTTTTATAGCTCTTGTTACGGGTGCGTTGCCATAATCTTCTGTAAGTGTTTTTTGCCTTGATAAGCTCTTGTATGTACTTTGGGGGTGTTAAATTCGGCTGTCTTGCTGTTTTAAGGGTTGGTTGCGTCGATGATTGAGCGGCGTGCACTAGGGTGTCCGTTAGATGTTTAATGGCATTATCTACTGTTTGTGTGGTGTAGGGTAAATTCTGCGGCTTAATATTGATGTCCAGCTGTTCTTTAAATTTATCCCAGTCTGTTGACCCGTTGATTAGTCTTGCAGGCGGTGCAGCAGTTTCTGGTTGTTTTTCCACTGTTATGACTATTGGTTGGTGACCGGAGTCGAGCTCAGAGAGTACCTGATGATTAAATGGCTGGGTAAAATTTTTCTGAAGCCCTATATCTAGGATGTCTGGTTGATGGTCAGGCCTATACGGTAATGGGTATATTCTGATGGTGCAGTGATGTGTATGTTGTGGCGAGTGGTAGTTTCATATAGCCTCTTCCCGTTAGGATTATTTGCACGGCATCCCCAGAGTGTGCTTTTGCTGTTCAGGTCGCCAAGGAGAATGGTGGGTGGTTAGTATCAAAGTAAGAGATAATATCTGAGGGTATAACTCGTTTATTTGGAGGTTGATAAGCGGCAACAAGTCTTATTGTACTGTTGGGTTTAACGAGTATTTCCACTGCTATTGCTTCTAGGTTGGTTAAGTTATGTTTAGGTATTTGGTAATGGTGTATGTTGTTTTTAATTATGATCGCTGCTCCACCGGATGCTGTGGGGTTATTCTATCAAATCTGTATGTGTGATATCCTGGGATTGTGAATTTTTCATTTTTTATCAGGTGTGTTTCACTAATGAAAGCAATGTCGATGTTAAATCGAGCAAGAAAGTCAATGAAGATCAAGCGTTGGGCTTTGATGCCGTCGCGTTCCAGTTAAGGAGTGTTAAGTGATTAAAAATTTTCTTATTAACTTTGTCCATTCTGGAGCAGATCTGTGATTAAGTGTGATAGTTGATTTTTTATTTGTTCTGTAATTGTGGTTATTATTTGTGATATTATATTTGTGATAATTTCTGTCATGTTTGTGGGTTCGATTTTCTGTTGTGGGATGCGATTTTTAGTTACGTTTGCGTAAGTTCTTGGTTGAGAGTGATCTATTGGTGTTATTGAATGTGTTTGAGCTGGCTTGGGGATATTCATATCTCTTTTGTGATTTTGTGAGTATAATTGCCTATTGTTTTTTAGATCCAAATAATGTTGGCAGCCTTTATAACTAGCCGGGTGTAATAGCCCACAGTGAACGCACTGGGGTTTGGTTGACTTAGGTTTATTACATTCAGAGGTTAAATGAGTATTTAGGCATTTGACACATCTGGGTGGTAGCCTGCAGTAGTTCTTTGTGTGCCCGTAATTCTGGCAGCGATGGCATTGCGGAATCTCGGAAGATTTTCGTCTAGGTTCTACTGCAACTATGCAGTGAAATAAGTGTGTGAGATTAAAAATGTCTTTGGAGTTTTCGGTTGGCTTTAATACTACCGCGCATATTGGCATTGGTAATTTTTCTCTATTGTAAAGTCGGGTGACGCTTATTATGTGAAATGATTTAGATAGCTCTTGTTGAATTTCTGCGTTTTCGATGGATATTGGCAAGTTTCGGATTACAACTGAAAGATTCGCTTCGTGGGGGTTACGGAATGTATGGTAATTGATGTGATGTTCATCGTAATATGCAGTTAATGTTCTGTAGTGTTCGATGTCCTGAAGGTTGATTTAATTGCACTGCCGGCGCATGAAGTGGTAAATTTTCCTTGAGTCAGTTTTTCAAGGTCTTTAGTGACTTCTTGATATTTAACTGGTCCGTGCAAGAAGATTGGGGGCACCTTAGGCTTTTTGGGGACATTATCAGATTCACTGGAGTTATTTTCATCTTGTGTTGTTGGTTTATTTGTATTATTAAGTAGATGGTATTTGTTTTTAGTGATTAAAGTGTCTGGTTCAAAGAGATAACGTTTGTTAGGTTCGTCACTGCCTGGTGACGTGTGATTTCGTTTTCCGGAGGTTACGGGAGTTTCGATGTTAGATTCAATGTCCATATTTAGATTAGGTGGTACATTTTTCGCTCTATAAATAAGTTTCGGCTGGCTGAGAATATTGTCCGTGCTATTTATTTGAATACTTTGCGGTAAAGAGGTCATGATCCGAGCAAGGCCGTAGGCCTGCGAGTTATCTTACCTCCTTTACGGCGGTCACTGATAGCACAACCGAGGTTAAGATGAGTTTTAAGTAACAGTTAGTAGCACTGTTTATGCAGATTTTAGGTTTAAGACAAGCAAAATTTATTAGCGATCCGCACTGTCTGGGCGATCACGCACGACTAGAAAATCGATTTTGTATGCCCTAGAAAATATAATTTCCAGTACTTAGAAATTTCACCTCGGTGCTACAGCCATTTTGAGGAAAATAATACATAAATAGCACAGTGGCGGTTTGTCCACTTGGCGCCATCTACAGAAGCTCGGTGGTCACGTTTTGAACTACACATCTTATAACATAAAATCGTAGCTCTCTTTGTTTGCGTGTAACTATGTTTGTTCGCTATCTCCTCCGAAGATACTGGACCGATTAAGTTGTACGATGGCTTAAAAGTTTGCTAATTTTCAGACTTATTTAATTAACTTCTCTAGGCAGCAGTATAATTTAATTAACTTCTCTAGGCAGCAGAGCGGAGCGCCTATCGCTGTCTACTATTAGCTCGGGTGCGCGCATTATTCAAACAGGAGAGTGTGGTTCTGCGGTAATGGTGCTGGCCTATCACGCTGGAGCCCCGGGTTCGATCCCGTCGATGCATCTTTTTTTTTAATTTATATTAATGAATCTCTCTTAATTTTGCGAACCGAAACGTAGTTCGGGTGACTCACTAGTTCTTTTATATTTACCCGCAATTTACGTGAAAGTGTAAACGCTTATCACGGTGAAGACGTGAGTCATCGAGTTGAAATTTTGATATGTTGTAAAGACTGTTGAATAAAGACGATATGAACAGTTTCCAGTATGGGAAAGTCCAGGGAGGTAGTCACGTCCACTTTTTTTAAATATAAGTTTATATTCAATTTTTCTATCACTGCTTATAGTTTCATACTTTCGGTACTTTTATATGTGCCACATTCACTTTTAATGTTTCTTTTAGTTAATTTATGTCAATCTATGGATCGATAGTTTACATTTGTTCGAGCTTTATTGTATATCCATATCCTTAATGACGCTTTTTCTAAAGAAGAAAGGTACGTGGAAAGAACGAAAAGAAGAATAATAGACATTATACGTTATATATTAATATCCAGTGTACTTTGAGCCTCGCGTCAGGTGTTGGTAAACATTTTTTATGTAAGATGGTTTTGCTAAAAGGAAACAATAACAGCTTGTTGTGGAAACCTAAGGGAATATAGGAAATATGAACTGATCAAAGATCCCTTTCTCAAATATACGGTTGCTAGCTTTGTCCCTAACTATATCAGTAGCGTATCGTTAAAACGACATTGATTCTAGCAATTAGAAAGTTTTGCACGTTGCAGTCTCTTCTTGTATACTAAAAAGGTTTTACAAATTTGATAAAATAGTAGCATATATCCAATCTCACACTTGTAAAATGGTAGTCTTTTTCTTCTTCCACGTCCTGTACGCTTTGCCTGTTTATCTTTGAAACTAATTTTCTCTTCTGGGCGGAATTTCTACGGAAGATGATAACCAACTTTGTGCCCTTTGCTTTGGTGGTCTACCCGCTTGTATTTTTCTTGATGGTATCTGAGTTTTTTCTATTTTTGGTTGTCGTTTGAGACGCATTTTATCGATGTGTTCGCTTCATTCTTTTCGGTTTCTTTTAAGAAACGTGGCTACCTCATGTATGCTGCATTTTCTTCTTACTTCTTGGTTGGACATTCTCTCTGTCAGTGCTTATCCGCTTAACGTTGCCATATCGGTGGTATTGAGAATTTGTCTTGTTCTTTTAGTGACAGCTCTAGTTTCGGCTTCATATGTAGTTATGGATCCAACAACGCTATTATAGGTTTTTACTTTATTCTCAGTGGCCACATATTTGTTTCACCAGTAAATGTTCCTAAATTGCCCGATATGCGTGCCCTTGGAAGTATTTGTTGTCTCACTTTCTTGACAAGATTTTGGTTGTTATTTAGATCTATCCTTAGGTATTTAGAAGACATGACCTGTTCCACTATGGTACCTTTGATCTTTAATTTGCGCCTCTCTGGTTCTTTGGCTATGGTCATGCATTCCATCTTATCTATTTTCAAGTTAAATTTTTTCCCGTGTTTAATAACTGAGGTAGTAGGTGCTGGAATTTATCTTCGCTGTCAGCAACTAAGACAGCATTATCAGCATAGCAAACTATGTTAATGTTATTAAACTGTAGTCTTCCCTTAAATTCAACAGGTAGTAACAGACTATTAGTCTACATTAACAGGGGGAAGAAGAAGAGTAACATCAGTTATTAAGCTACTGGATCCTTTCACATTTTGGTTAACATTGATTTTCGTGTCTCAAAAGGGTTTACAAAACAGTGTTTGTTGTTTCAAGTATTTATATATTGTAACGAATATAATGTCCTTAAAGAATGGGCAAAAGTCTTAATGGTTGTTATACAAAATAGGGAGATGAAACAAATCTAGCAAACTATAGACCTATAAGTCTGCTGTCGGTCACGTATAACATGTTCATGAAAATAATAACTACCAGTCCTACGAAAAAATTGGATACATATCAGCACTTTAGATCACCTTGAAACCATAATAAAAAAGTCAAACGAATATTACATCACGCTTTGGATGGCTTTCGTAGATTATGATAAACCTTTTGATTCAATGAAGAGCTGAACAGTCTTGAGCAGATTGAGTAGAAGTGGAGTGACAGCAGATACTCAAAAAAAATTCTTACATCTAACGCAACAAAAATAAACACACAAATTACCAGGGACATTCTGAAAGCGGATATTTCTATAAGAATATCGATGGCTGGTCAGCCTACGGCAGGCTTAAAAATGTCTTCACCTCCAATATACGGAACACCCTGAAAGCACGAACATTCTGTCATTGCGTACTGCCGGTGCCGACTTATGGAACTGAAACAAAAAAAAAATATCAATGAAACTCAAATTACCCAGAGGGCAATGGAGATAAAGATGTTGATGGCATCGCTGACCAATGAAGAATTCCGCATACGGTTCAAAACAACAGAGGCAGCTGAAAAAATATGTAGAACTAGCTGGTACACATTGTAAGAATGAGAGTGGCGACTTTGGGGCGAGAAGAGAAGTAAAGATCGTCCTCAAACCAGATAGTCGAATGACATAAAACGATTAGCAGGAAACGACTGGATAAATAAAACACAACATAGAGAGGGCCTATATAGGAGAGGCTTATGTCCGACGATGGACCATGTAGCTGATAATGATGATGATGATATAGAAAAATCTATTCCTAGAGCTTTTCATGTTAGGTATAATAAGTGTAATAAACTAAATAATAACACAAATCAAATACTGGGATCCCCACTGCAATAAACAACAAATATGAGATCAAAAACGTTACTATCTTAACATATCATGGATATACTGTAATCACTATTTGATGGTTATGGCACCCAAGCGTTTTTATGAAATCATTTAGAAGTCGTAAAGTAGCAGAAGGAATATCGCTTGTATCGTGGTAAGAGTGAGGTCACATAATTTATAACGTTAGCCTGTATGAAAGAAGTTCATATAATAATACCATAAAAGTTGGTATATATTACCATAAACAAAATTTATGGGTCGGGATGTTTATTACATTGGCATAGCTAGCAAGGCGCAGCAGCGGCTATTCAGACTGATCGTAATTCAAGCAGAACCTTCAGATTTATAAATCCGTCTGCAGAACGAATTAAGATTTAAAGAATAACTCTCGCCCCACCGATATTCATGTAGAGCTTATGTAATGAGAGACGGCACAGCGATATCGAGGTGTGGTGCACTTTAGCAGCATTACTGACGCATTAAGTGTTGCATTTACTTCGATTAACTTTTGGCGTTATTTGTTTGCAATTGCAGCGAACACTAAATTTAATAGGAATCGTTCAATTAATTACCTCACAAGTTAACGAAGATCACACATACCGCCTTCAGATCAACTTGAGTCGGCTTTAAGCTGACAGACGGTTTACTTTCTACTTCAGATCCTTAGAAGTGAATTTGAGATTAATAAAGTGCCGTTGCTGAGCAGTCATGAATAATACCCGCGGTAATACATTAAAATGGACAGATGCTAAATTAAAAATTCAATTATGTTGCAAGTATTGGTGCGGACAGGCAGTACCTTTAAAACCAGCATAATATATGCGATTTTTTCACTGAACTTATCCAATATGTATGTGGAACACAATATTCTGAGAAGTTGTTCCTCGGGGGCCTCGTGTCCACATTTCTTACAAACGAGCGCATATACTTGACAGGTTTAAACCCCAGAAGCTATAATGTTTCATATCGCTATCTTTTATATGTATGCTAGTGCCAATTTCTGAGAGCACTATCGTATAACATAAACGGGGAGCTGATGTATGGATATTCGCTCCTCGTCGTGGATAGGGTGGAAAGTGGAGGCTAAGGACGCTATATGGCGTTTGATGGTTCCGAGGATGAAGGTAATATCATGGAGCGCTCTCTCAATGCGGCTTTATACAAATGAAGTAAAACAAATTCCCGCGCGTCGCCCGATCTCATCGCCGCGACCCGCTATAAATTACACTTTATGGAGGAGATAAAATAAGCTTATTTTCTTGAATGTACGACATCCGTTCTGGCTATCTGCAAGACGGGGCCATTCATTCTTCGCCTTACACTCGTAAAGATGATGAAGTGCGCCGATGTCTTTCCAACCGCGCTTGGATGTCAGCAACTTCAGATGTACTGTCGTGATTCACAGTCCTTTTCTTTTTGCTACAATACGCCATGCAGTAGTTGTTTAAAAGACATGATAGAAAACAATGCTAGAAGTACTTCGCGAGCTCAGCTAAACAATGAATTTATTTTTATAGTCATATAACGGAAAACGCAAACACTATGTCAGCTTTATTGCATTACTTAATAATGGAAGCCATGAAATTTGTATAAAGAAGCACCACTTATAACCATTAACTGCCTCATTGTTTTCTATGTAAAAGTTTTTCATATATTTGCTAAAGATAATGTCTTGTAAATACCTTCATCGGATGACTATAAATTGTTTATTAAATATGTTACAAGTAACGTGTCAAATGTACAGGGTGTGCGTAATATTTATATGCGTGGCAGGCAAGCTCCGTAATTATTCTAGGTAGAAAATACTAATTGCCAAATATCGATCTATTTTTTTACTATAGCGCGGGTAACAGTGTTTTAATAATTTTCCATTATTGCACTCAATACTAAACAAATAAAAGTGCTAAGTAAATTAACAAATTAATAGTACAAGTATTTTAACATGTACAGGTACAAACATATTTAATGAACAACGAGATTGTAACAGTACGTTTACTTAGCCCTACTGGGTGTTTATCACTCAAAACAGTCTTTGAATGGTGTAAATCCTTCCAGGATGGTCGCGAATGCGTATCGAACTTGCTGCATACTGCCCGTCAAGCGTCTGCTGTGAATCTTGGGAACATTCAAAAAGTTGACCAGCTGATCCGGAGCAATAGGTGAATATTTGTGAAGGAAATTACTGGGATTGTAAACGCTAGTGTTGGTAGTATTCACACTATTGTCCACGACAAGCTTACATTTACTAAAGTTAGCGCCAGGTGGGTTTTAAAACAATTATCCGCGGAACAACAGCAGAAATTACTACAGGTTTGCTACAAGTATGAAAGCGATGACTTTTTGCCACATTAAATTGAACTGGGAAGTGCTGACTTACCCCCCATATAGTCCGGACTTGGCCCCAAGTGACTATCATTTCTTTGGCTCCCTTAAAAAGCTATTGGGAGGCAAGCGCTTTGCTTTGTAGTTTGTATCGACCAGAAAAAAATAAAATGCAGGTCAAATTTGAATCGCCCTCGTAAAACAAGAAGAATGAACAACGTCCAAACAAACATTGAAGCTGTCCACAATACTTTAATTATTTACGAGCGAAAGCTGTTTCTACTCGCCTTATTGCATAAAAATATATGTAAAACTACACACTATTTATACAGGGAGTTTATTATAACGCGCAATATGTGTACATGCGTTTATTTTAAAATGCAATATGGAAACGTTACTGAGTATGTAAAAACATAATATATTGTACGGGGGAAGGAATTCTGTTGATGAAATAGTATAAAGACTTTAGTTTGCAGCAGGTATGTGGGTTATTACATGCCCTGTTCTTTCTGATGCTTCTTTTTCAATAAAATTACGGTTCATATAATGCATTTTAAAATAAACGCATTTACACATGTCGTGGTGTACCCTTAGAAACCACGAATAACAATCAAGTCCTTATAGAAACGGGAAGTCAAACGCCGATAGCGCGAAATGTATTTAAATTCCCCGCAAAAATACACTAATGGCGAAGCTGTCCATTCTTGAAATGCGCTTGTGGTTGGAAGTGTTGTGCTATGAATGCTGCTTTGCCACGTTCAAATCAAGCGACCCGCTGTGTCAGCAAATGACGCAATGACTGCGTACTAGTTGCGGGTAATTCCCCGTTCCCCTGGTCACGAAAACAGTTGCCCACGAAGTCGCAATTGCTTTCTTACTTCGTATTGCAATTTCAACTAGCAACTAACTTTGCATTCGGTAGCTCCCAAGAACGACGCTTCTATGGCGTTAAAACAACCGCTTCCCTCTATGGAAGATGCAGCAAACCTTTGGTAATGCTGCCCAAGTGGTTTGATGACTTCGTAGCCTCTGTTCCTACTCACGAACTTTTTTGTGTCGGTGGCGAAAAATGCGGGCCAACAACTCATTATTCTGTTCACTTTAGTGCCTTTATCAGCACTCGTCGTATCTTGGTTTATGCGGGACGACACACGTACGAGTCGCTAGTTTTACCGCGACTCCCGTACCTGCGGTCATTCACCCACCCGCTGGCTTCGTTCTATTTTCAACTCCGCTACCTGGAAATATCTGTCTTGCATATTCACTTCTGCACTCGCGAGACACTTATAGTGTGTGCTAACTTAATACATACTGAGACATATGAAAATACGGTTAAGTTTATACTAGCAATGTATGAGAAAAGGATATGAAATGTATATATTGTGATGGTTTCAAGCCCAAGACTCTACTCTGCTTGCAGTACAGTTAAAGAAACAAGTCAAAAGAGCACAGAGTTGGGGTGTTTTATGTACCTAGCTGCAATACTAAGCTTAAATTTCATTCAGTAAATGCATTGGAAAAGAGATGCCAGTATTAATAAATGAATTGAGTAAGGAACGCAAAGGGCAAAGCTTGTTTTTCACAGGGTTGAAATCGAAGTTCAAATTAATTAAATATTAGGTTTGGGCAGAATGCATAGCCAAACCAAAAGAAATGAATAATCACAAAAAGGTTTGCTATGAGCAGGTCAACGAAGCGTAGATTTCAATATAGCTAAGTAGGTACAATTTGTGACCAATCTTAAAAGGTATAAGAAGCCAGAATAATAATTACGTTGCAAAGAGCAAATTAAAAGGCTGGCAGAAAGTCAGGAAATAGCAATTGGAAAAAACAGACAGCAAGACATGAAAAAAGTAAGTGAAAAGCAGACAGATGGACATCGAAACCATTTATGAAGAAAGTGAACTCTTTAAAAGGATCAGTGCAATTACGCGAGTGAACAGAGAAAAGCAAATAATAAAACGTGTATGGCGCAAAGAGACAATTTGACAATTAAAAATGCAGACAATATTTTAGATGTAAGAAAGGTTTAAATATAATAATTTGTAAGTACATTTATTTTAAAATGTAATTGATTTGAACTTGGCAAATTTCCGTTTGTATAGTAGTAGATTAGCTTTTGTTTATAGCTGACATGAGGAGGTAACAATTGAATAAACTATAATATTGACATGAAATTTTGTGCTCCCTTTGAATACAACTTTTTATATAATAAAATTAAATATTTTGATCCAAAAAAGTGTTTCACTGTGTTAAACAGGTGTTAAAGTTCATATGCGAACGTTTGTGGCGATTTCCGCAACAATAAATAATTTTACCAAGAGCATCTCCGAGGAAACGTTCGCCACCCACATTAACATTACGAAGAAGGATTCCAGCCGAAAAGAGGGTCCAGAGCCAGGGCATTCTACTGCGACACATCAGGCAGGAGTGCAGGACACCGACCAGCAGCACAGACACCGGCGGAAACCGTTCCAGACGAAGATACAAGCTGGGGCCCCTTTTCTGAAGATTGAAGCAAACACGAAAGTTTAAGGTACTGTCTAACTCTAAAAATATTAGTGTGAGCATCCAGAAATTTGTGTGCATGCGAGACAGTACCGTACCGAACAAGATTCAAGCATTTTCAAGTCTCCAGCGAAAGTGATTTTCAAATTATTAACCAAAGTCCAGTTGTGAGGTTAGGTGGAGATTAAACAATTGCAGAAATTCAATCAGCGTCCCTTTTGACGTCATAAGCCAAATTAATTCCTAAAACAAATAAGAATAATAACCGCCAAAGCACTACGATTTAAATAAATACCTCTTCGATTGTTCACAAATTTGGTTTTTAATATCCACAACGCTTGCCATATACTAAGCGAACCATTTTGGATTTTTGACAGCATACATTTGCGACTGCGTATTTGGAACAAATTCGGGTGGCCAGTGGCGCACCAGTTTAAGTAAATATTCACAAATTATTAGGAATTCGCCCCTTTGAATAGAGTTGATTGTCTACCGAGCTAGCGTTATGAAAATAAATTTGCAGATAAATAAAATACGAAAAGGGGCATAATACTATTTATTTGGGTCAAGTAAATTAAAATTACAATCAATCCAGCAATGATTTTAATCAGTTTAAGTCTTACATTAAATTTTAAAAACCATATCAATTAAACAGAAAACTCAAAGTGGAATTTTCTAAGGGTCCATTTCAATATACAGGGTGACTACACGAATTGGTCCATTACAAGTTTAAATGCAAATGCAGCTCTAGATCGAATAAGAGCGGTTCAATGACTGAAAACTCTTTTCATATAGCTAATCTTTGTGGTATTTCTTCGAAATTTGGCAGGCTTTTGCCTACTTACAAATTTAAATAGCACTTGATGTTGAAGGATTATAGCCCTTGATAAATCGTTTATGGGTTGCTTCGACAGATATTTAGTTACATTTCGATTTGTTTTAAACGATGAAACATTATTTAAACAATGAGGTATGGCCATCACACGACTTTCTTTTACTGTGTAACTTGCGTACACAAATCTTATTTGATAACGAGGATGACTTCAGAAATAAATAACAAACTTGTATTAACAATTTGCAGACCTACGTTGGGTGGCATTTTATATTCTTCTTCTTGCAGTGCCTATCCGTTTCGGATGTTGGCTATTAGCATGGCTATCCTAGTTTCATTGGCTGCTGTTCGAAAAAGTTGTGTTGTAGTTCGAGAGAACCATTTTCTTAGTTTCTGCAGCCAAGGTATTCTGCTTCTCCCTGGACCTCGCCGTACGTATAATTTTCCCTGTAGAATGAGTTGTAGTACGCCATATCAGTGTTCATTACGCATTATGTGACCTAGGTATTCCATTTTGCGTTGTTGTGTAGTGATAAGTATTTTACAATAGTTTGCATTCTTTATTTGTAATCCGGTTGACCATGAGATTTTCAGAATGCGTGTGTAGCACCACATTTCAAAGGCCTCCAGCTTCTTCGTAGATTCCTCAGTTAACGTCCAGGCGTTCAGTCGATAGAGAAAAACCGTGGATACGTAGCAGCGCAGTAAACAAATTTTTATTTGTAAGGGGAGGTCGTGGTTCTTGAATATGGTGCCCATTCTCATGAACGCTGCCCTGGATTTCGCAATTCTTTGCTTTTTTCCGATGAGTGGTCCCAATGTTTATTTAAGCTTGTACCCAGGTACGACTATTTCTCGACTCTTGTTATCTCTTGTTGGTTAACTGTTAATTGTCCCGGTGGTATTTGCTAGTGACCATATATTTACTTTTTCTTTGTGTTGACGTCTAGGCCGTAGTTGTGACTTGCTTCCCGTTAGTAGACCTTCTAGGCTATCTGAAAAGATAATTGTGTCGTTTGCGTATCTGATGTTATTCAGAGGTTCACCGTTTATCAGTATTCCGTCGTCGATATCATCTAAGGCAAGTTTCATAATGTGTTCGGAAGAGATATTAAAAAGTATCGGGAAGAGCCCATAGCCTTGATTCTTTATTTTGATAGCTGACGATTGATTATAATAGAGGTTGTTAATGATACGCAGATCTTTTTCATCAAGTCCAACTGTTTTTAGGATTGACATTATTTCACCATGTTTGACCCTATCGAAGGCCTTCTGGTAGTCGATAAAACATACATATTGTAATTATTTTGGTGTAAGGGTTTGATATCAGACTAAAAAGAGGTTAAGAATACAGTATTAAACAATAAAGATGAATATTAGAAGGTCATCAAAATTATTAATATGTATTTAGTAAAATAATGAAATAGAAGTTGAATTCAATTGAATGATGCAATATAAGAAATAGAAGGGTTCTAAGATAATTTAATTATTATCTGAAATAAAGTGGAGGATTAATATCAAATACCTATTCGAGAAATATCATTCAATATAATTGGTGTAAAATAAATATGATACAGATTATATAGAGTGTTGGACTTTAAAAATATGCAAAACAATATCACTAAGGAGATATATATTTTTTTTCACTACCTTCTTTGTAAGTAATCCTTACACTGTCAAGTTTGAGGGATGTAGGAAACATTTACAAAAATTGTTACGGTTTCCATGACAATTTACTTACTTCCCTAGAGAAGTGAATTACTTACATCCCGCATGTATTACAACTGATAAGATGCCATGTGTGCCACTTGGTTAACACGAAGAAAACAATTATCGTTCGTACTATTATCCATTTTTAAGCAGAATACAATCACAAAACTCACAAAACAGCATTCGCAATCGTATGCACGCATTTTTTCCAAGAATTTTTTACAGTGCGTTTATAACTGTCAAACAAAACGTCACAGCGTTATAAGGCTACTATAATTTAGCAAATGTCATAATTTTACGCCAGGTTATTACCTACCAGTTACTTTACATAAGGAAATATTGGTAGTGAAAAAAATTATGTACTTTACACAGGATGTAGGAAGATTTACACTACCTCGAACCTTGCTACCCTCGTTCGCTTCGCTCACTCAGGCATCAAACGATTCTCGGTGTGTAAATCTTACCTACATCCCTTGTAAAGTAATATACTATTATTAGAATGTAAAAATAATTTTTGACTGAAAAATTTTGAACGTTTGTAATCTGCTGAAAATTCTAAAATAAACCCTTTATAAAATGATTTTGAATCTATTTGGTATGTCAAGGGTTATAGATTATAATAGAATTGTCGAGAAAAGTTAAAATGAAATTATAAAGGTGGAAGATATGGTGATGTTAAAGAGCAGAATGGATATGGTGAGGGTGCCATATGGTAAACAGTTATAATCTACAAAAGCAATTTCTGGAATTGGATGCAGAACTATGTTTATTATCAATTAATTACATCATATGGATTGGATAGCCGGGGCTGGTTTTACTGGTAGTAATTTATATCGAGGTTGTAGGTGAACGAGTGAGTGAACGTCGTATGGTATAGATAAAAGGGTTTTCATCAACTGGAATTGTACTTCGCCAAGCTTGTTATCGAAGTGGCGTTTTGTAACTTGCACCTAGTAAAGGTTCGTGGTACTAGGTTGTCAACGGCTTGTGAATTTTGGAAGGAAGACGCGGGTGGCGTTTGCTTCTGGTCAATTTTGACGGTTTTGTTGGAGGGAATAGCAGGTGTCTTGTCGTGTTTGGCTGAGAGGTGTTTGCGGTTCCTGGTGGTTGATTTCATTCGTGCTGGGATTTGTGTGGACGTTGGGAGACTTCTGTGAGGCTACTGGATGCATTTGGCTTGGTAGAGGAGCATATTAAGGTCCATCGACAGGTGACAGGTTGCAGGTATTTATGTAATAACCTGAAAGTAAAACATAGAACGAGTGAAGGGAGGTAATTATAAAAGGGAGTACTTATTATTTAATGTTTGTTGAATGACAAGTAGTGTAACAAAAAGGTATTTGTAATTGATTTTGCACTTGCATAATTTGAAGTGACATTGACAGACGTACAAATTGTCACAGACTTTTTAAAATGAATTTTCAGGAATAAAAGCAGTCTTGATTATGCGTGAATCGGACCTGTTAATAATTCATAATTTATAAAAGCGTAAATTTGCTACTTATTCCTTCTTCCTGTGTAATTTTAGGTCCGGTGTTGCATATAGCGTTGAATGTATTGTTGTTCTTTCTATCATCCTCGAATGTCTTCCCAATGTAATTTTTCCAGTTGGTGTTTATTTCATTTACATCCAATATTATATTACCGTCATTGTCTGTTATACGTGCGATTTTTTTGTCTTTGTGGTCCTGCTGCCTCTTCACTTTTTTGTGAAGATTAAAAGAGTCGTGCTTGCCATCCAGTGTTTGTATTTCTTTGCAGTGTTCTTTTATCCAAGCGTTTTTGGGATCTGTTATCTTTTGCTTTATCTCTTTGTCGATCTATGTATATCTGATATTGTCTTTGTTCTTAGTTTTTCATCTTTTCTCCATCAAATCAAATCGCTTGAGCCAGAAATTCGACTTCTATCAACCAGTCGAACAGGCAGGGTTCAGAAAGGGTTTTAGCACAATTGGCAATATTCAAGCAGAAAGCACACTCATAGAGAAATCTACGGAGTACAACCTGATCATGTAAGAATCTATAAAGACTGGACCACGGAAAAGGTTCCTGCGAGGAAGGGGGTCAGGCAGGGGGACACAATTTCGTCGGAGTTGTTCACCTTGGCTTTAGAGGACGTGTTCAGGTGTCTATTCTGGGAGCAGAAAGCCGTCAACATAGACGGAAAGCGTCTCAACCACCTCCGCTTTGAGGATGATATCGTCCTCTTTAGCTATGACACAAGAGAACTATCAACAATGATTCAAAAAGTTAAGGACACTTTCCAAGCTGTGGGTCTTAAAATAAACTTGCAGAAGACCAAAATCATGAGTCCAGATGATATGACAGTCACCATTGAGAACTACACTCTGGAGGCGGTTAACGAATACAATGATTTGGGACATAACGTCCAACTTGGAAAAGATAATCAAACAGCAGAATTGGTCTCACCTGGATGACATTCGGGAACCTCAGCTACAACCTCCGTCAACCAACCATTACTAGAAATCTAAAGAGGAAGGTCTACGATCCATGCGTCCTGACAGTAGCAATATATGGACTCGAAACAATGACACTCACAGCAAGCAGTACCAATCGTCTCCGGGTCTGTCAAAAGGCGATAGAGAGAGCAATGCTTGGGATAAGCCTGAGAGACAGGATACGGAACGAAGACATTAGGTCATTAGGAAAAGAACAGGAGTCTGCGACATCGTCGAGCGGGTACCGAGACTGAAGTGAGGTTGGGCAGGCGACGTGGTCAGGAACAACTCTAAACTGACCAAAGCCTTGATTCGGTGGAAACCAAGGGAATTAAAGAGAAGTGTCGGATGCCCGCAGGAACAACAACATGCTGGAAAGAACTGGATCCAGACCGCCCAGCAAAGATCGACATGGAAATCATTGGAAGATGCCTAGTCCAGGAGAGGAGTGGACGTTTAGTAGCTAAAGAAGAAGAAGACGAAGAAGAAGACGCATTGTAACTAACGCGGTAATTTTGCTGCATACTTTAAAAAGTTGGTTTAACTAGAATTATTCTATAAAAAAGACTTATTATGTGAGAAACTGAAGCCGTGTACTATATCTCAAGAATAGCTTTATTTTGTGTTTATCTTGATTTTAGAGGCAAGGTCAATGCCAATACTGAACATTCGAACACAGAGGATACTTTATTGTTACTGGTAATTCGTATGCACTATATTAGAATATACTGTAACGATTTTAACGTTTTAACTAGGGTTCGGAATTTATTTACTACAAATGTCCACTAAATATTTATTTACACAGAATTAATAATTAACAATAACTAAATACTAACAATAGTTAGGTAAACCGAGCGATATTTATTTTATAACATTTATTTATGACATGAACTATACGACTACTGCGGCCACAATGAATCACGTTCGGTCCGTCGGTCCACTTTATACCCAGACACAAAATCTTTCTAGAATTTAGAAGTTGCTGGCAAATCCCGGCGATCCGTCGATGAGTCACCCTGTGGAACACTCGGGAACGATGACCCAGCAGACGGTGATGTCACCGCTTCCGGCGGCTGAAGGTCGTTACTCGAAGTTTGTGAGTCATCAGTTCGCACCTGGACGGGCTCAAGGACGCTCCGAAATGATCGGGACCCAAATTCGTTACACTGCCCCTTCCTTAAGACTGTTTCGTCCCGAAACTTCCTAATGGTTTTGCTGGGGTCATGAAGGAATCTACAGGTCGCTCCTTTGTTGCACTTTGAAACCATGTAAAAATAACAGTCCACTGTTTTCTGGTTGTTTTGCGGCTTCCATGGATTGTAGCCACAGACCAAGATGCTTATACCAGCATGTTGGAAAATCACTTCAATCATGCTTCGAATGACTATCCAATTCAATCCATCCATTCCACAGCCTACCTTTGGGATTGCCAGCTTCGTTATGTTTTCAAGAAGCAGTTCCTCCCGAAGAACAAGGAGGCAGTTCCATAAGGCTTCGTAAGTAGGCTTATGATGGGAAGCTTCTTTTGTAACCATGTAATTGATAAGTCGCCCTTGGCGTCTCAGCTGCGCGACACCTCCCACATACGGTTGTTGTTTTCGAAGCTCCTCCATCTTGCCGAACTTGTCTCGGAAGACCACAGCAATTCCTCTTGACATTTTGAAGTCCTTAGCCACACAGTGAGCCAACGAATATTCTTTTGGCACCGAGAACAAGTCTTTTTGCACTTCTTCGATGACATCGTAGTTCACCCTCTTGCCTGTCGCGAATTTCTTCATAAACTCTTCGAACGTTAGATCCCCTGACTCAACACTACATCTATGGACCCCCTCTTGTGAGCTACTTCCTGCGTATGGAGCTAATCGATTGAAATGCACCACCCTTGGCTTCCCACTTGGAACCTTCCTTATGCGATAAATAAGGTCGTTGATGCGTTTCATCACTTCATACGGTCCATCCCAGGATCTCTGCAACTTTGGGGAATAGCCTTGACGTCGTTGGGGATTGTAGAGCCACACTAAATCTCCATCCTGGTAGCCGCCTTCCTCTGCCTTGATGTCGTAGTTTTCCTTCATTCGGTTGCTAGCCTCTTGGATGTTCGAACGAACTTGATTGTGTATTTCGGCCATCTTTCGGCGTAGATTGCTTACATAATCATCGCCGACTATTTCCTCGCCAGGTTTGCAGCCGAATTTAAGGTCACATGGCAATCGAATTTCTCTTCCAAAAAGAACATTTGCAGGCGTCTGTCCAGTGGTTTCATGTACTGAAGAGCGGTACGCCAGCAAGAACAGATGGATATACTGGTCCCAGTCCCTTTGGTGATTAGAAACAACCTTTGACAAGTACTTCCCAACTGTCCTGTTCATTCTTTCTACCATTCCGTCAGACTGCGGATGCAAAGCAGTTGTTCTAGTTTTTCGTATTCCAAGCAGTGTACACATGTTCTGGAAAATGGCAGATTCAAAATTTCTTCCCTGATCGGAATGCAATTCCATGGGCACCACAAATCGACTGATGAACTCATTCACCAATACTTCAGCGACTGTCGAAGCTTCCTGGTTTGGAAGTGCATATGCTTCAACCCATTTACTGAAGTAGTCCATGGCCACCAGGATATATTTGTTACCGTCATCTGTTAATGGAAACGGACCGGATATGTCTATCGCTATTCTCTCGAAGGGGCTTCCTACGTTATACTGGCGCATAGGAGCTTTCCTTTTCTTATGGGGTCCATTGCTTGCAGCACATGTGGTACATTTTCGACACCATTCTTTCACGTCCTCTTTGCAATTCACCCAATAGAATCTTTGGCGTACCTTTTCCAGCGTTTTCTTGACGCCCAAGTGTCCACCCGACACACCATCATGCAGCTGCTTCAACACTTCAGGCACCCTTGTTCTTGGGACCAATAGCTGCAACCTTTGATGTGTACCATCTTCATTTTCCAGGACACGCTTTAAAAGTCCATCATCCATCCTGATTGATTTCCATTGCGCCCAGTACGTTTTCAAATTGGTTGACTGCGGACATACTTCTTCCCAAGTTGGTCTGAAATCACGACTTATCCACTTCATCAAATGGCCTAATTCTGAATCTTCATTTTGATCCTTGTCAAGGTCTTCAAGCTGCCATTGATCGTCTATAACAGTGGTTCGTAGTACGTGTCCACACTTGTCCTCCACACGACTGCAGTGGGTGCACTCCAAAGGACAAGGTCTTCTTGATAATGCATCAGCATTGCGATGACTAGTTCCGGCTCTGTGTTCAATTTCTAAATCATATTCCTGCAGTCTCTCAATCCATCTGGCCACCTGTCCTTCTGGATTCTTGAACTGCAGAAGCCACTTCAATGCCGCATGGTCCGTCCTTATGAGGAATCTTCTTCCATAGAGGTACTTGTAGTAATGCTCGACACTTTTGACCACTGCTAGCAGCTCCTTTCTGGTCACACAGTAATTTCTTTCTGGCTTCGACAACACCTTACTAAAATACCCAATGACCTTTTCTTGGCCATCTTGTTCTTGGGATAACACTCCGCCAATGCCAACGTTACTCGCATCGGTATCGAGAATGAACTTGCCTTCTGGCAAAGGATAGCTCAGCACTGGAGCACTTATTAAGGCTTCTTTAAGCTGTTCAAAAGCATTTTGACAATCATGGTCCCAGTCAAATTTTCTGCTTTCTTCGGTCAATCGTATTAGTGGTTTTGCGATGTTTGCAAAACCCATCACATATCTTCTATAATATGTGCAAAGCCCGAGGAAACTTCTCACATCATGCTTGTCTTTAGGTATTCGCCATTCTTTGACAGCTCTGATCTTCTCTGGATCAGCGGCCACTCCTCCTCCAGACACAACATGACCCAAGTAATTGACTTCTTTTCTGAACAAGTTACACTTCTTTGGACTTAACTTCAGGTTGGCACTCCTCAACCTTTGGAAAACGTCCTCAAAATTCTTCACACGGTCTTCGAACGTTTTTCCGACCACAATTATATCATCCAGATATACCAGGCAAGTTCTACAAGACAACCCTTTCAATACGGATTCCATTAAACGTTCAAACGTAGCCGGGGCATTACATAGGCCAAAAGGCATTACTGTAAACTGCCATAACCCTGATCCTACAGTGAATGCAGTTTTCTCACGATCCTTCTTCTCCATTTCCACTTGCCAATATCCACTCTTCAAATCCAAAGTTGAAAAGATTTTTGATCCCGCAAGTGTATCCAAGGTATCGTCAATCCGTGGTAACGGGTAACTGTCCTTCTTCGTAACATTGTTCAACTGTCGATAATCAACGCAAAATCGAGTGGAACCATCTTTCTTCTTCACCAATACCACAGGTGAAGCCCATGGGCTGTTGGATTCTTCAATCACTCCATCTCGTTTCATTTCGCTAATGATTTGCTCAGCTTCTTGGTATTTGGCCAAAGGTAACCTTCTAGGTGCTTGGCGAATAGGTTTTGATTCGCCCGTATCAATTTTATGTTGAACGTTATTAGTCCTTCCTTTGGCGCTATTCTTCCATTCGAAGACGTCGGAGTATCGTTTTATTAGCTCTTTCACCCTCGCCTTTTGTTCCGGCAACAATCCTTGACTTGCAGTAGCAATCAAATTATCCAGCTGTTCACACGGTGCAACAGAAGAAGTCTCTATATTCTGGGATGGATGCACGATGGATGACACCGATGAGCAGCAGCCCAAGACCGTACCTTCCTTGAGAGTTACCGGGTAGTGGTTGATGTTCATCAGACGTACTGGTATCTTAGAATTAGTCTTAACAACAGTTTTCGCAACTAACACACCAGGTCCTGTTCCTCTATCACTATATTCTGGTTCTAAGATTGTCACTTGTCCAGACCACATACACCCATCTTCGTCCGTTCTTCCGTTTACCAGCATCTCACTACGCACGGGAACCGTCACATCTCCTGCCAAAATCACACGCACTCTAACGTCCTTTTTATTTTGAAGCACCAGTTCCTCATTAGCAACTTCCAACACACCGGCTTGCAGATCTAATTTGAAACCATGCTTTTTCATGATGTCCATTCCAAGTATGATGTCTTCTTCTATATCCGCCACTATAATTTGATGTTTGAAGGTGGCATTTCCAATGGTGATCTGGGCGCGCATCTCCCCGTGGATTTTCGCCCAGTCGCCTGTAGCAGTTCGAAGTCGCCATTGCGTTGCTACAACGTCTTGCTTGGATTTAAAGATGTTAGCCTTCGCTATTGTCTTCGTAGCTGCAGTATCAAGTAGCATCCGGTATGCTCGCCCGTTGATCTTGCCATCCACGAAGACACTTCCAGCATGGTCCTCGGCAGTTGCTATCTGGACGACTGTCCCGGGGGCTTCAGTACCACGGGTTGATGTCTGCCCCTTCTCACCAACCCGCTTTAGTTTTCCGCCAGCTTTTGCATTCTTTGGGGCTTGCCACATTTACTTTTGACATGCCCCATCTCACCACAATTCCAGCATCGGATCTGCTTCTTACTGGATCTTCTATCGAGTGCCTTCAAAACCAGCTGGACAATATCCTCAATGGAATGGTTGTCACTTTCATTGTCAGCGCTCTCCATTTCTCGAATACGAGCTTGTCCCTTGATTGACTGTTTAACAGCCTCGTATTCGAGAGCTTGTGTCAGAGCATCTCTAATGGTTTTAGGCCTAGCAAGCTTAATAGCTTGCTGTGTCTCGACGTCTCGCAACCCATCAATGAACCGTTCTATAGCAAGGCTCTCACATATATCGTCCCCCGCTTCCGGATAAGAGATCCGTACTAAGTGCACGATATCTGCTTCAAAATCCTGGAGGGTCTCATTCGGTTTTTGAAATCTGTTTCTTAGTTGAGAACGATATACTTGTTCCATATGTTTCTGTCCATATATCATCTCTAGGCGAGCGACTAATTGTGTGAAATTCAGCCTCTCTTCCTTTGGTATTGTTTGTAACACCCTCAAAGCATCCCCACGTAGAGATGTACTGAGCATGGACGCTTTTACACTGGTAGTCCAACCATAAACCATGGACAACGTCTCGAACAATGTTAGATACTCTTCCAAGGGAGATTTCCCATCGTAGGTTGGTACCTCTTGACGTCCAGGGACTAATACTTTTGATTCTTGAAACGTCGGTGTTACAAACTCACTAGAAGATTTGTCTACATTTTCTAGAGCTCTCATCTTACATTCCAATTCTTCAAGTTTCCTGTCGAATATTCTACAAGTTTCCTGCACCTTGGATTCTAATGCTCCAGATGTTTCCATTAATTCTTCCCTCAATTTTCTAGAATTCTCTACCATTTCATCCTTCAGGATTCTAGAATTTTCTAGCAATTTAGACTCCAAACTACTAGAATTTTCCATCAATTTCGATTCTACACATTCCACTAATTTAGTTTCCATTGTTCTAGCATTCTCGAGCATTTCATCTTTCAGAGTTCTAGAATTTTCTAGCAATTTAGATTCCAAACTACTAGAATTTTCCATCAATTTCGATTCCAATTTTCCCATTAGTTGCTGCACATCAACCTGGACATTGAACACGAAAGTCTCTGGATCTTGACCATCTCCTAAAAGGATTCCACGAAGACGTTCCTGCAGGTTTGATTTCTTTTCAGTAGAATCTTCATCTCGTTCTTCTAGCTCCCTTCTTAACTCGTCTACTTTTAATTCCATCAATTTTTTCGTAGCCATGATGCACTTACACTAATTATTTATTTATATTAAACAATACCCTACACCTGACACCAATTGTAACGATTTTAACGTTTTAACTAGGGTTCGGAATTTATTTACGACAAATGTCCACTAAATATTTATTTACACAGAATTAATAATTAACAATAACTAAATACTAACAATAGTTAGGTAAACCGAGCGATATTTATTTTATAACATTTATTTATGACATGAACTATACGACTACTGCGGCCACAATGAATCACGTTCGGTCCGTCGGTCCACTTTATACCCAGACACAAAATCTTTCTAGAATTTAGAAGTTGCTGGCAAATCCCGGCGATCCGTCGATGAGTCACCCTGTGGAACACTCGGGAACGATGACCCAGCAGACGGTGATGTCACCGCTTCCGGCGGCTGAAGGTCGTTACTCGAAGTTTGTGAGTCATCAGTTTGCACCTGGACGGGCTCAAGGACGCTCCGGAATGATCGGGACCCAAATTCGTTACAATACTATTAACTAGGAGCGAAAGCAAAACACGTCTGGTTGAGAAAACGGAAGTTTATAAATTGTTTTATTTAAAAGAATCGTTTTGCTTCCGTTAATACAATACATTATACTCGTATTACTCCCACCACAAAAAATAGCTTCGTGGTGGGGTGGGGGGCAGCTTGCTGGAATTCTATGATGCAAGAAGAAGAAAATAGACGTCAAGCGTGTGCACAAAAAAATTTAAAACGTAAAAGGAGTTTAAGATCAAGACTGATAATATAAATACTCTTATTGTGGTCGTTTTATTTACATTCTTGTATATTTCTAAATAAGAAGGCATTGTGGATACAAAACGTTTTAAAACCGAGTAGAATGTTAGAAGTAAAAGCAAGAGTCAAATGAAAACCATGCATAAGAATATTTTGAAGACTAACATCAGGACTGAGGAAAATACTGTCCTATTTTTGTTGCTGATCTTGTTTGTTGGCCCACCTCGTTTAGAACTACCTTTCTTTTGTATATTTTAATTAATGATTTATAAAGCACTAATATGATGTCCTTGAAGTTACTTAATATATCATTGTTTAGTTGCATAGAACCTCATTCTATACCAGTGTTATAAGTTTATTTTATTATACGTATTTGAGTAAAGTTGATTTTATTTTCCAAATTTTGGTATCTACTATCACAAGATGTGTCAAAAAAATTTTAGGTTTTAGTTTACTACACAATTGGTTCGATCAGGCTTATCTCAACGTTCTTCGCATTGCAAGTCGATAGAAAATATTGGTTAATACTTCGTTTAATATATTTTTTAGTCGAAATGAATCGCCTATTAGAAATTGAAAACGTTGTATTTAAATGAATGCTTCTTTTAATTTACTAACTAATTTAATAAAATATTAGAAACAAGTTTATTGAATACAACATCAAAGGGACGACCGCATAGTTGGACAGCCCTGATCTCTCGCTCCGCTCGTCCATCCCGGGTGGCTGCCAAGGATGGGCCCCTACCACCGCTGTTGCGCATGTCCTACTTGCACTTGATCACCAAACAGAAATTGCGTTTGACACAAATAAAGAAATAAACAAAGGTAGCTAAAAATAATATTGAAAAATTACATGCTGTTTTTTAAAGTACTTGTTTAAGATACTTTTTTTATTTGTCTGTAATATACGCAGTCTGCTTTTGAGCAAAAAGTGAATGTCGTAATATAAACTAGTCCTAAGCTTGTGGTTAGTATCTTACATTTAAGACATAACTAAAAGTAACAGCCTGATTGAAGACTTCGCTCCATAACCCGAAGTACAAATTCCGGGTGCAGTTTTGCCGCTGCTTTTGTAATTTCCGGGGGGATTCTGTCTAGGCCTGGAGCTTTCCTACTATTCAATTTCTCTCTCACGATTAGTAGTTTCTCGTTCGAGAAGAGATCGAAGTGTTCTGGTGCTACTCTTTGCTTTTCACTTCCATGAATCTTTCACGGGCAATTTCTCTTTCTTCGATCTGCGTTTTCGGTTTGTTCTCTGGAACGGACGTCTTTGTTTAATACAGCTGCACCTCAGTTTGGCTATTTCCTCATTCAGTAACACCGCCGTCTCCTAGAATTCTTGCTCCTTTTCGGCATAGAGACGTTGCAGACTTTAATGGTATTCGTCATTAGTGATTGGACTTATTATCTAGCGGCTGATAAAATACTAGGTAAGTATTGGTGGTCACTTAGTGTTTCTTTATCCCTTTCCTTCCATTCTACTATCTTTCTTGCTATGCTTTTTGTTGCCAGCCTTAGATGGGGTGTTGCACCGTCATCTCCTCAACTTTGAAATTCCCGGTCCATTTACGATCAGCAAATCGTGGTACCGATTCTCTAAGTAATACTTTTTGCTCATCCTCTTTAACTCTTCCCCACTTTGGGGTCTTCGCATTGAAATTGCTCGCTATGATAGCTTTTTGCGGTGAACTAGTGTAACCAAGGGCGGTGAAGGGCGGCCCTTACCTGTTGGCGAAAGTTGTATTAGGTATTTTACCAGCTGGTAAATATTGGCCTAGGTTGGCTAACTAGTCCAAAGGGTCGGGGTTCCAGCAAAGTTGCAACAAAACTATGGGAGAGGGCGCCAGGTCCTCGACGTCGACAAATCCTTGGGTCGGACCTTCCCAAGGTCATAGATGTACCAAGCAAATCAAAATAACAGCAGGACCAATAATTAGTAACAATCTTTATTTGGAATATGGTTCTATAGTGCAACAATAACTATCAACAAACTTATACAAAACACATACCATCAATATACATAGTAAAACAAATCAATAACCAATATAGGTCTATCACAGTCAATACATAAATAACACCAATAAATAATACAACCAATACAAAATATCCCAAATAAATATCACAAGTAAATATCATAAGATCTATAAGCAACGAATAGTGCCATGTAAAACTAAACCAGGCAGGAGGGCGCTAGATACTTAGTAATTACCTAGATAGTGCTTAAATTCTATACCAATCAAATAAGCGCAGTAGTATGTCAAATCATAAATACAGTGGCGGTCACCGTGAAGCGGAGATCGACAAAACACGTGGCATGACTACATTAACGTATGATCAAAACCAAAGAAAGCTCTAAATACTCAACTATACTCCGTTAAGCGGAGTGCAAAGTAAAGAGATGCGAATAGCGCAAGCAAAAGGTAAGGCTAACATTAAACCCCAATGGTTGGCTTAATAAATTAACTTTACGGCACGCAAAATTTAGACGGGTCGGTACCAGCAGGTTATGAGATCTCACAGGCGTGCTAGGTTCTATAAGAAATTCATAGGGCGTTATCTGAAGCTCTAAGTCAGTTCTTGCGATCATCCTAAACTCTAAAATTGACTATAAAAATTCAAAAACGGGCAACTAGTTAAACCGAATAAAAGTCCCGTAAGCGGCAGCATAGCCACAACACAAAATTTACATTTCAAATAGCAAACTCAAATTGACGTCGAGGTTAATGCACTACACGACGTTACGTACAATTAAAGTGATTACAAGAGCATCCGCAACACAAATCAAAGCAATCTAAACATGACTGCTATACACACGGGTAAGTAAACTAATTAATCCAATATCTAATAACTCAAATAGGCACCAGAAATCGATATACGCAAAATACTAATGTAGCAGTTCAGAAAGTCATACTAATCAATTCAAATAAACATACAGTACAAACTAAAACACTACAAAACCTCAGATACATACGGCACGTGGGGGCCGAGCTGCTGGAGGAGACAGCCAGTACGCTGCCCAAAGAGACGGCCTCGCCCCAGGTTGCAGATGACCCTCGGCATGTGCTAATGCGCAGCGCTCGCGGGGGGAACGAAAGCAAGTCTAGGCTGCAGGGACGGGCGGCGAGCCGGCTCATAAAGCACCGCGTGATCCAGGTAAAACCAATTACACCAACACGACGAGAATCAATCCAAGTAGAAACTTATTTCCAGGGTAAAATATAAAAAGGCTAAAAATACAAATTTTTCAGGTAGATTACGGCGTTAAAGGAAGCAAACAGTAGGAAACTACCATCTACTAACCTTAAGGTGTAATGCAGCCAAATCGTTTAGTCAAGCGCGAAAAGAACCAAATCCGTCTCAGTGACGAAACGAATGCCGGCGATATAACCCAAATCACCGGAACATTAAAAAGGGGTTGCGATGCCTGTCATATCCTTCCAAAAATGAGGTTGGCTTCCAAGACCGGTGAGACAGGGACCCCCATGGAGCGATCCAACTTCCACGAAACAAGACTTGCCAGGAAATGGCCGAAAAATTCCCAAAAAATAGGCTAATTCAGCTTGTCAAAGTTTCAAAAATTTGAAAGTGGCCATCATAAAAACTGAGGAACGCAGAATGTGCTTTAAACTGATAAAGACAGAACTGTTCCTTATTCAAATTTGAGAATGACATTAATAGGATTGCCTAACCAGTTAGGGAAAATTATTGTATTCTTACGAAATAAATGCCAATTGCGAAATCTAATTAATTATTTCAACTATTGCATGTAAAACAACATAATGAGCGTAACACTAGCTATAGTTAGTGTTAAGTTGTAGATTCCTTTCTCGTACTCCTTTAAGCTGATGTTTGGGAAAAATAACAGCTGTATGGGTGTCTGATAGATCGATCCATACCAATCCTTTGCCTTTTCTGTTATCGAGTACCGTTATTTTGCTTTTTACTTTAACGGCAACGTCAGGTTTGCCGTCGGTTACCCATCCAGGACCGCTTAAACAGTTCTTACTTATTTCGCTCATAATTAATATGTCGGCTTGGAGTTCGGTTGCAGTAGCATATATGATGTAATGAGCAGCGCCAGCACGACATCTGTTTAAATTAATTTGAAGGTGCTTAATTTAGGCTATCTGTGTTGCTTAGTGACCTCGGTCCACTCCCTTTTATATATAGGACATTTGGTGCGCTTATCTATATTCTATATATGTATATAAAAATGAATGTTGATTTTGTTTGTCCTGTATGCATTCCTATACCATTCATGCAATTGCGATGAAACTTTGGTGACTTGTTGTGTGCAAGCCCACGAAGGTTTCTGAATTAGTCCAACCATCGTTTTCGGTGTATGAGTGCAGAATTGAATTGAATCAAATACAAACAGCGACATCTTATTTCGTGTGTGACATAACAAGTGGTGTAATAGATGTCACACGCATTTTGTTTTCCTTTTTCCAAGTGAATTTGTAATATATGTCACAAAGTATTACTTTCGCTGTCAAATCAATTATGCCATCCAAACGACAAGCGATTGGTCGATCTACATCTCATGCAAGAAAGAAAAGGGCATCACGAGCTTCAGAAAGAGACGAGCAACAAGAAGCAAGACACCGTTCGAGTACGCACTGCTCGATCCACACGAACACTGCATGCGGATTTAAATCTTGGTGCATTTCATTACGATACTAATTATAGTTACAGTATTCATCCAAGTGTGGTTATTGAAATCTATATATACATACAAATGAATGTTTCTTTGTTTGTCCCGTATGCATTGCTATACCATTCATTCGATTGATATCAAACTTTGGTGAGTTGTTGTGCGCACGCCCGCGAAGGTTTCTGAACAACCATTTTACAATAGTGACGCTAGGGTCATTGGTCTGTCTGTCAGTCAGTCAGAATATCTCAAAAAACGAAAAGAGATATGGCATGTACATATAAGTTTTGTGTACTATCTAGATGCGACAAGCTTTTGAAGAAAATCGCATAACTGTAAGTATGTGTTTACTCTTGTGATCTTTCAGTTGTTTTCGATTTATTCAAAAACGGCTCTAACGATTCTTTTAAAACTTTACATTTCTAATGTGTATTGATGTGCGACAGGTGATTTCCCAGTTGCATACCTCTAAAATGGGTTTCTTTTGTTTTTTCATTTTTTTATTAAGTTTTATTTTAAATAGAAGACCGGCTATATTATTACATTTTTGAATTCAGCTTAAAACTTTAGAGAAAATTTGTCTCTTCAACTGACCGCTCTATTTTGTACGGTATTCTGTAGAATTTGTAATTTTTGAAAATTTTTTGACATATGCTTAAAAATTAAAAATCAAATGTTTGGTTAATTATAAGATCACTGTAAAAGGTTGTGTGCGTGTATCACACTAGATTTTTTTAAAGACCGTTAGAAAAAATATACCTCACTAATCACTAAAACTCTTCTTTTGCTTAATCTAGCACTTAGAAATTGTCATAATAATGGGTGAAAAGTAATACTGAGATTAAATATTTTGTACTCACAACCTACTAATTATGAGCAAAAATTCATGGCTTTAAATTTTCTTTTAAGTTTTGAAAATAGCTATCAATTGTATACTATGAACCAAACTCAATTTGGTTTTTGACGCTATGGGAACAAAACGTCTTCTTTATCAACTAATTTCAC
>OW679194.1:227565292-227648868 GCA_940337035.1 Agriotes lineatus | reverse complement strand
ATAAGCGATAAAAAATACGCCATCCCACATTATTTCACTTAAAAAATTATCACAATTCGTTTTATAAATCGTTTTGTAAAACGAAAATGATGTAAAAGCAGTTTTAGAGTTATTTCTAAGCATAATTATGCAAATGTTTTACACTCTTTTATAAAATGTATCGCTCAAAATTAAAAGAAATCACAATTTTTTAAATTATATCACACCATTATGAAATCGTAGATTGATTTTTTTAATTTTACACTTTGTAACTGTAAAATAACTACAAATACTAATATTTTAGCTTTAGATTTTGTAATTATTGAAGATTCGTGAAAAAACAAAAGCAGAGTAGAAATAAAAAACACAAACACTTTGTAATAAAAATCCGCTAGCAATTTACAAAACTGTAGTTTGAGGTGTACAACATTTCAAATTAAAAAAGCTGCATGTAATAAAATCAGAATTCGTTTACATGGGATCGTAGAACAAATTTCATTGTGGCATTTTAAAGTTTAAGGCGCTCCCAATCCAGGATTCCGTTCGTATTTGATGTTGAGGACCTCTGCCTTAGAGGGGTTTTTCTAACGGCCCTTTTTTGGAAGTGCTTCCTAATCGACGTTTTTCTGACTGCACCTTTTTGATGTGGACTTGGATGAGTAGCTGGTGTTTTTAATTTATATTCTAAATCGGACTCGCAGTTATCAGTTTCCATTTCGGTTTTTCCTGTAGTACCAGTCGGGGTTGGCTTCTTTTGCTGTTTAGGTTTAGCAGTAGCACATATCAAACTTCATATGCGATTAATTAGATCAAAACGCGAAAATTAATTAGATCAACCCGCGAAAATTAATTAGATCAATCCGTGGTTTAATTCGCGGAATTAGATCAAATCGCGGATTTAATTCGCGCTTTAATTACATCAATCAATTAAAAGTGGAGGGGATAGCGGCCCTCATTCTACTCGGCTGCTTCCAATTACAATTGGCATTTGATTTCCGACGTGTCTTCGGGATAAGGTAATCGGGAATTAAGTTTTAACAAAGGCAAACAAAGTATTAATCAACTTTAGAATTGCAGAGTTACCAATAATGCCTTCAATGTGGTTGGCTGTTTCCTGAATTTTGGACGTGCAGAGCAACAGATGAGCTGCCGAGCAACCATTTTCCTGTAATGCATCGCTTTGATCAACCGTGTTGGTTAGTGCCGCCACTAAAGAGAAGGCCTTGGATTCTGGAGCAGCGCAGGAATAGCTCCTCTTACAACAAGGGAGTTGACCTAGAGAAAGTGCGTTCAGAGTTTAGTGTAAGTTCTGTTTATTTAGGGTTCAATTTGTTGGTTTGCATTGAAGTAAAGTGTACTATTTGTTTATGTATTGTGAGCTGATAAAATTTAAGCAAGGCCACGGATTATTTTATATATATTGATAACCTTGCGATACGAGTTTCATTCATATATTTTCTATTGAAGCGCGATGTTTAGTAGTGAAAAGAGTGATTAGCCCTGTAACTGATAAATTTACCGATAATTTTAAATTCAATAAAGTACGAAGAAAAGTGAATGTTTATCCGGAATTAATTTTCTATGCAGTAAACAGAATATTTGAAATTCTATGAGAACAACATTTTTCCATAGCATAATTTTATGGCACCCAATAAAAGGGGCTGTTCCATAGTAATATGTTATTAATCAAAAATTTGCTTTAATCTTAATAATATTAAGGGTAAGGAGTGCCTCTATAAGAAAATGTAGACTGGTCTATCTTTCTAGTTTTGTTCCTTTTGTCAATTTCGGGAGAATCTTGTGGTTTACATAAAAATTTATTAAAAAAATGATCACAATTGTTTTTAACATAAAAAACCATTTAAGTGTACAAGAATACGTCTTAGTTTTTCAGGACAATTTCTTACATAAAGCCGTGAAAGAGTAAACAGATTTAAATGCATACATATTGTGAAATGGATAATTACCTGATTTCTGCCATCGCACCAATTCCATTTTGGTATGTAAGTGTATATTTAATAATTTCCCATTAGCAAAGCGGGGTTCATGACATTACCTCTCTGCTCCAGGATCAATGACACATAAATTTCATATAATCGTTGATGATACTATCTCTCTAAACCTTGTTCCTTTTAGTATCCAACTTTAATTTTTAGAATAACTAAATTACGTTTTTGACAATAGAATTTTAACTGTGACTCAAAAACAACAAATTTAACCACTGTTTCTAGAAGAGAAGTACACTGTATTATGGTTCACAAGTAGAACATTTTTAACTTACGGATTCCTACCTACCCCAGTGTTTAAAATGAAGCAGTTTTTGTGGAATTTAATGAGTTTTTTTAAAAATATAACTTTATATTAAATTTTTCTATCACTGCTTATAGTTTCATACTTTCGGTACTTTTATATGTGCCACATTCACTTTTAATGTTTCTTTTAGTTAATTTATGTCAATCTATGGATCGATAGTTTACATTTGTTCGAGCTTTATTGTATATCCATATCCTTAATGACGCTTTTTCTAAAGAAGAAAGGTACGTGGAAAGAACGAAAAGAAAAATAATAGACATTATACGTTATATATTAATATCCAGTGTACTTTGAGCCTCGCGTCAGGTGTTGGTAAACATTTTTTATGTAAGATGATTTTGCTAAAAGGAAACAATAACAGCTTGTTGTGGAAACCCAAGGGAATATAGGAAATATGAACTGATCAAAGATCCCTTTCTCGAATATACTGTTGCTAGCTTTGCCTCTAACTATATCAGTAGCGTATCGTTATGACGACATTGATTCTAGCAATTAGAAAGTTTTGCACGTTGCAGTCTCATCTTGTATACTAAAAAGGTTTAACAAATTTGATAAAATAGTAGCATATATCCAATCTCACACTTGTAAAATGGTAGTCTTTTTCTTCTCACATGTCCTGTAGGCTTTGCCTGTTTATCTTTGAAACTAATTTTCTCTTCTGGGCGGAATTTCTACGGAAGATGATAACCAACTTTGTGCCCTTTGCTTTGGTGGTCTACCCGCTTGTATTTTTCTTGATGGTATATGAGTTTTTGCTATTTTTGGTTGTCGTTTGGGACGCATTTTATCGACGTGTTCGCTTCATTCTTTTCGGTTTCTTTTAAGAAACGTGGATACCTCATGTATGCTGCATTTTCTTCTTACTTCTTGGTTGGACATTCTCTCTGTCAGTGCTTATCCGCTTAACGTTGCCATATCGGTGGTATTGAGAATTTGTCTTGTTCTTTTAGTGACAGCTCTAGTTTCGGCTTCATATGTAGTTATGGGTCCAACAACGCTATTATAGGTTTTTACTTTATTCTCAGTGGCCACATATTTGTTTCACCAGTAAACGTTCCTAAATTGCCCGATATGCGTGCCCTTGGACGTTGTCTCACTTTCTTGACAAGATTTTGGTTGTTATTTTGATCTATTCTTAGGTATTTAGAAGACATAATCTGTTCCACTATGGTACCTTTGATCTTTAATTTGCGCCTCTCTGGTTCTTTGGCTATGGTCATGCATTACTTCTTATCTATTTTCAAGTGAAATTTTTTCACGTGTTTAATAACTGAGGTAGTAGCTGCTGTAATTTATCTTCGCTGTCAGCAACTAAGACAGCATTATCAGCATAGCAAACTATGTTAATGTTATAAAACTGTAGTCTTCCCTTAAATTCAACAGGTAGTAACCGACTATTAGTCTACATTAACAGGGGGAAGAAGAAGAGTAACATCAGTTATTAAGCTACTGGATCCTTTCACATTTTGGTTAACATTGATTTTCGTGTCTCAAAAGGGTTTACAGAACAGTGTTTGTTGTTTCAAGTATTTATATATTGTAACGAATATAATGTCCTTAAAGAATGGGCAAAAGTCTTAATGGTTGTTATACAAAATAGGGAGATGAAACAAATCTAGCAAACTATAGACCTATAAGTCTGCTGTCGGTCACGTATAACATGTTTATGAAAATAATAACTACCAGTCCTACGAAAAAATTCGATACATATCACTCCCGTAAACAGGCTGTATTTTGCAAGGGTATCAGCACTTTAGATCACCTTGAAACCATAATAAAAAAGTCAAACGAATATAACATCACGCTTTGGATGGCTTTCGTAGATTATGATAAACCTTTTGATTCAATGAAGATATGAACAGTCTTGAGCAGATTGAGTAGAAGTGGGGTGACAGCAGATACTCAAAAAAAATTCTTATATCTAACGCAACAAAAATAAACACACAAATTTCGAGGGACATTCTGAAAGCGGATATTTCTATAAGAATATCGATGGCTGGTCAGCCTTCGGCAGGCTTAAAAATGTCTTCACCTCCAATATACGGAACACCCTGAAAGCACTGCCGGTGCCGACTTATGGAACTGAAACAAAAAAAAAATCAATAAAATTCAAATTACCCAGAGGGCAATGGAGATAAAGATGTTGATGGCATTGCTGACCAATGAAGAATTCGGCATACGGTTCAAAACAACAGAGGCAGCTGAAAAAATATGTAGACTGAGAAGGAACTAGCTGGTACACATTGTAAGAATGAGAGTGGCGACTTTGGGGTGAGAAGAGAAGTAAAGATCGTCCTCAAACCAGATAGTCGAATGACATAAAACGATTAGCGGAAACGACTGGATAAATAAAACACAACATAGAGAGGGCCTATATAGGAGAGGCTTATGTCCGACGATGGACCATGTAGCTGATAATGATGATGATGATATAGAAAAATCAATTCCTAGAGCTTTTCATGTTAGGTATAATAAGTATAATAAACTAAATAATAACACAAATCTAATACTGGTATCCCACTGCAATAAACAACAAATATGAGATCAAAAACGTTACTATCTTAACATATCATGGATTTTACTGTAATCACTATTTGATGGTTATGGCACCCAAGCGTTTTTATGAAATCATTTAGAAGTCGTAAAGTAGCAGAAGGAATATCGCTTGTATCGTGGTAAGAGTGAGGTCACATAATTTATAACGTTAGCCTGTATGAAAGAAGTTCATATAATAATACCATAAAAGTTGGTATATATTACCATAAACAAAATTTATGGGTCGGGATGTTTATTACATTGGCATAGCTAGCAAGGCGCAGCAGCGGCTATTCAGACTGATCGTAATTCAAGCAGAACCTTCAGATTTATAAATCCGTCTGCAGAACGAATTAAGATATAAAAGAATAACTCTCGCCCCACCGATATTCATGTAGAGCTTATGTAATGAGAGACGGCACAGCGATATCGAGGTGTGGTGCACTTTAGCAGCATTACTGACGCATTAAGTGCTGCATTTACTTCGATTAACTTTTGGCATTATTTGTTTGCAATTGCAGCGAACACTAAATTTAATAGGAATCGTTCAATTAATTACCTCACAAGTTAACGAAGATCACACATACCGCCTTCAGATCAACTTGAGTCGGCTTTAAGCTGACAGACGGTTTACTTTCTACTTCAGATCCTTAGAAGTGAGTTTGAGATTAATAAAGTGCCGTTGCTGAGCAGTCATGAATAATACCTGCGGTAATACATTAAAATGGACAGATGCTAAATTAAAAATTCAATTATGTTGCAAGTATTGGTGCGGACAGGCAGTACCTTTAAAACCAGCATAATATATGCGATTTTTTCACTGAACTTATCCAATATGTATGTGGAACACAATATTCTGAGAAGTTGTTCCTCGGGGGCCTCGTGTCCACATTTCTTACAAACGAGCGCATATACTTGACAGGTTTAAACCCCAGAAGCTATAATGTTTCATATCGCTATCTTTTATATGTATGCTAGTGCCAATTTCTGAGAGCACTATCGTATAACATAAACGGGGAGCTGATGTATGGATATTCGCTCCTCGTCGTGGATAGGGTGGAAAGTGGAGGCTAAGGACGCTATATGGCGTTTGATGGTTCCGAGGATGAAGGTAATATCATGGAGCGCTCTCTCAATGCGGCTTTATACAAATGAAGTAAAACAAATTCCCGCGCGTCGCCCGATCTCATCGCCGCGACCCGCTATAAATTACACTTTATGGAGGAGATAAAATAAGCTTATTTTCTTGAATGTACGACATCCGTTCTGGCTATCTGCAAGACGGGGCCATTCATTCTTCGCCTTACACTCGTAAAGATGATGAAGTGCGCCGATGTCTTTCCAACCGCGCTTGGATGTCAGCAACTTCAGATGTACTGTCGTGATTCACAGTCCTTTTCTTTTTGCTACAATGCGCCATGCAGTAGTTGTTTAAAAGACATGATAGAAAACAATGCTAGAAGTACTTCGCGAGCTCAGCTAAACAATGAATTCATTTTTATAGTCATATAACGGAAAACGCAAACACTATGTCAGCTTTATTACATTACTTAATAATGGAAGCCATGAAATTTGTATAAAGAAGCACCACTTATAACCATTAACTGCCTTATTGTTTTCTATGTAAAAGTTTTTCATATATTTGCTAAAGATAATGTCTTGTAAATACCTTCATCGGATGACTATAAATTGTTTATTAAATATGTTACAAGTAACGTGTCAAATGTACAGGGTGTGCGTAATATTTATATGCGTGGTGGCAGGCAAGCTCCGTAATTATTCTAGCTAGAAAATACTAATTGCCAAATATCGATCCATTCTTTTACTATAGCGCGGGTAACAGTAGTTTTAATAATTTTCCATTATTGCACTCAATACTAAACAAATAAAAGTGCTAAGTAAATTAACAAATTAATAGTACAAGTATTTTAACATGTACAGGTACAAAAATATTTAATGAACAACGAGATTGTAACAGTACGTTTACTTAGCCCTACTGTACTATTAATTTATATTGCCCTGGGTTCGCTAGCTTAAACAGTCACAGAGACATAAAACTCTATTAACATCGTGGTGCGGTTAAGGGAAAGATAATATTCTTGCTAGTTGTCACCTGGAATGATGCATGCGAATACTACCAGCAATGAAAACCCAACAGTTTACATAAAAACATATATAATCTGTAAGAAAAACACAAACACAAGAAAATACTTGTTTATACGAGGGCGATTCAAATTTGACCTGCATTTTATTTTTTTATGAACATAATTGAAGAGATACTGTAAAGCGGTTTTACATTCATCGAAGTAGGCATGTTAGCTAACGCCATAAACCACTACAACTTGATTGTGTCAATACTTTCATTTGTATTAACAATTTCGTGCAACAATGTGTTAAATTCTGTTGCACAACGTATAATTATTAAATTTCTTTTCAATGAAGGTATAAAAGCGACTGCATAAAAATATATGTAAAAATACACACTATTTATACAGGGAGTTTATTATAACGCGCAATATGTGTAAATGCGTTTATTTTAAAATGCAACATGGAAACGTTACTGAGTATGTAAAAACATAATATATTGTACGGGGGAAGGAATTCTGTTGATGAAATAGTATAAAGACTTTAGTTTGCAGCAGGTATGTGGGTTATTACATGCCCTGTTGTTCTTTCTGATGCTTCTTTTTCAATAAAATTACCGTTCATATATGCATTTTAAAATAAACGCATTTACACATGTCGTGGCGTACCCTTAGAAACCACTAATAACAATCAAGTCCTTATAGAAACGGGAAGTCAAACGCTGATAGCGCGAAATGTATTTAAATTCCCCGCAAAAATACACTAATGGCGAAGCTGTCCATTCTTGAAATGCGCTTGTGGCTGGAAGTGTTATGCTATGAATGGTGCTTTGCCACGTTCAAATCAAGCGACCCGCTGTGTCAGCAAATGACGCAATGACTGCGTACTGGTTGCGGGTAATTCCCCGTTCCCCTGGGCACGTAAAACAGTTGCCCACGAAGTCGCAATCGCGTTTTTACTTCGTATTGCAATTTCAACTAGAAACTAACCTTGCATTCGGTAGCTCCCAAGAACGACGCTTCTATGGCATTAAAACAACCGCTTCCCTCTATGGAAGATGCAGCAAACCTTTGGTAATGCTGCCCAAGTAGTTTGATGCCTTCGTAGCCTCTGTTCCTACTCACGAACTTTTTTGTGTCGGTGGCGAATAATGCGGGCCAACAACTCATTATTCTGTACACTTTAGTGCCTTTATCAGCACTCGTCGTATCTTGGTTTATGCGGGACGACACACGTACGAGTCGCTAGTTTTACAGCGACTCCCGTACCTGCGGTCGTTCACCCACCCGCTGGCTTCGTTCTATTTTCAACTCCGCTACCTAGAATTAGCTGTCTTGCATATTCACTTCTGCACTCGCGAGACACTTATAGTGTATGCTAACTTAATACATACTGAGACATATAAATATACTGTTAAGTTTATTACTAGCAATGTATGAGAAAAGGATATGAAATGTATATATTGTAATGGTCTTAAGCCCAAGACTCTGCTCTGCTTGCAGTACAGTTAAATAAACAAGTCAAAAGAGCACAGAGTTGGGGTGTTTTATGTACCTAGCTGCAATACTAAGCTTAAATTTCATCCAGTAAATGCATTGGAAAAGAGATGCCACTATTAATAAATGAATTGAGTAAGGAACACAAAGGGCAAAGCTTGTTTTTCACAGGGTTGAAGTCGACGTTCAAATTAATTAAATATTAGGTTTGGGCAGAATGCATAGCCAAACCAAAAGAAATGAATAATCACAAAAAGGTTTGTTATGTGCAGGTCAACGAATCGCAGATTTCAATATACCTAAGTAGGTACAATTTGTGTGCAATCTTAAAAGCTATAAGAAGCCAGAATAATAATTATGTTGCAAAGAGCAAATTAAAAGGCTGGCAGAAAGTCAGCAAATAGCAATTGGAAAAGCAGACAGCAAGATATGAAAAAAGTAAGTGAAAAGCAGACAGATGGACATCGAAACCATTTATGAAGAAAGTGAACTCTTTAAAAGGGTCAGTGCAATTACGCGAGTGAACAGAGCAAAGCAATTAATAAAACGTGTAGTGGCGCAAAGAGACAATTTGACAATTAAAAATGCAGATAATATTTTAGATGTAAGCAAGGTTTAAATAAATTAATTTGTAGGTATATTTATTTCAAAATTTAATTGATTTGAACTTGGCTGATTTCTGTTTGTATAGTATTAGATTAGCTTTTGTTTATAGCGGACATGAGGAGGTAACAATTAAATAAACTATAAGATTGACATGAAATTTTGTGCTCCTTTTGAATACAAGTTTTTATATAATAAAATTAAATATTTTGAGCCAAAAAAGTGTTTCACTGTGTTAAACAGGTGTTAAAGTTCATATGCGAATAAATAATTTTACCAAGAGCATCTCCGAGGAAACGTTCGCCACCCACATCAAGATTACGAAGAAGGATTCCAGCCGAAAAGAGGGTCCAGAGCCAGGGCATTCTACTGCGACACATTAGGCAGGAGTGCAGGACACCGACCAGCAGCACAGACACCGGCGGAAACCGTTTCAGACGAAAATACGAGCTGGGGCCCCCGAAGATTGAAGCGAACACGAACCTTTAAGGTACTGTCTAACCCTAAAAATATTAGTGTGAGCATCCAGAAATTTGTGTGCATGCGAGGCAGTACCGTACTGAACAAGATTCAAGCATGTTCAAGCCTCCGGCGAAAGTAATTTTCAAATTATTAACCAAAGTCCAGTTGTGAGGTTAGGTCGAGATTAAACAATTGCAGAAATTCAATCGGCGTCATTTTTGAGGTCATAAGACAGATTAATTCCTGAAAAAATGAGAATAATAACCGCCAAAGCACTACGATTTAAATAGATACCTCTTCGAATGTTCACAAATTTGGTTTTTAATGTCCACAACGCTTGTCATATACTAAGCGAACCATTTTGTAGTTTTGACAGCATACATTTGCGACTGCGTATTTGGAACAAATTCGGGTGGCCAGTGGCGCACCAGTTTAAGTAAATATTCACAGATTATTAGGAATTTACCCCTTTGAATAGAGTTGATTGTCTACCGAGCTAGCGTTATGAGAATAAATTTCCAGATAAATAAAATACGAAAAGGGGCATAATACTATTTATTTGGGTCAAGTAAATTAAAATTACAATCAATCCAGCAATTATTTTAATCAGTTTAAGTCTTACATTAAATTTTAAAAACCATATCAATTAAACAGAAAACTCAAAGTGGAGTTTTCTAAGGGTCCATCTCAATATACAGGGTGACTACACGAATTGGTCCATTACAAGTTTAAATGCAAATGCAACTCTAGATCGAATAAGAGCGGTTCAATGACTGAAAACTCTTTTCATATAGCTAATCTTGGTGGTATTTCTTCGAAATTTGGCAGGCTTTTGCCTACTTACAAATTTAAATAGCACTTGATGTTGAAGGATTATAGCCCTTGATAAGTCGTTTATGGGTTGCTTCGACAGATATTTAGTTACATTTCTATTTGTTTTAAACGATGAAACATTATTTAAACAATGAGGTGTGGCCATCACACGACTTTCTTTTACTGTGTAACTTGCGTACACAAATCTTATTTGATAACGAGGATGACTTCAGAAATAAATAACAAACTTGTATTAACAATTTGCAGACCCACGTTGGGTGGAATTTTATATTCTTCTTCTTGCAGTGCCTATCCGTTTCGGATTTTGGCTATTAGCATGGCTATCCTAGCTTTATTGACTGCTGTTCGGAAAAGTTGTGTTATAGTTCGAGAGAACCATTTTCTTAGTTTCTGCAGCCAAGGTATTCTGCTTCTCCCTGGACCTCGCCGTACGTATAATTTTCCCTGTAGAATGAGTTGTAGTACGCCATATCAGTGTTCATTACGCATTATGTGTCCTAGGTATTCCATTTTGCGTTGTTGTGTAGTGATAAGTATTTTACAATAGTTTGCATTCTTTATTTGTAATCCGGTTGACCATGAGATTTTCAGAATGCGTCTGTAGCACCACATTTCAAAGGCCTCCAGCTTCTTCGTAGATTCCTCAGTTAACGTCCAGGCTTTCACTCGATAGAGAAAAACCGTGAATACGTAGCAGCGCAGTAAACAAATTTTTATTTGTAAGGGGAGGTCGTGGTTCTTGAATATGGTGCCCATTCTCATGAACGCTGCCCTGGATTTCGCAATTCTTTGCTTTTTTCCGATGAGTGGTCCCAATGTTTATTTCTCGACTCTTGTTATCTCTTGTTGGTTAACTGTTAATTGTCCCGGTGGTATTAAGTTTTTGCATATATTAGTTTTTCTTTGTGTTGACGTCTAGGCCGTAGTTGTGACTTGTTTCCCGTTTGTAGACCTTCTTGGCTATCTGAAAAGATAATTGTGTCGTTTCCGTATCTGATGTTATTCAGAGGTTCACCGTTTATCAGTATTCCGTCGCCGATATTATTTAAGGCAAGTTTCATAATGTGTTCGGAAGAGATATTAAAAAGTATCGGGAAGAGCACATAGCCTTGATTCTCTATTTTGATAGCTGACGATTGATTATAATAGAGGTTGTTAATGATACGCAGATCTTTTTCATCAAGTCCAACTGTTTTTAGGATTGACATTATTTCACCATGTTTGACCCTATCGAAGGCCTTCTGGTAGTCGATAAAACATACATATTGTAATGATTTTGGTGTAAGGGTTTGATATCAGACTAAAAAGAGGTTAAGCATGCAGTATTAAACAACAAAGATGAATATTAGAAGGTCATAAAAATTATTAATATGTATTTAGTAAAATAATTAAATAGAAGTTGAATTCAATTGAATGATGCAATATAAGAAATAGAAGGGTTCTAAGATAATTTAATTATTATCTGAAATAAAGTGGAGGATTAATATTAAATACCTATTCGAGAAATATCATTCAATATAATGGGTATAAAATAAATATGATACAGATTATATAGAGTGTTGAACTTTAAAAATATGCAAAACAATATCACTAAGGAGATATTTATTTTTATTAGAATGTAAAAATAATTTTTGAGTGAAAAACTTTAAACGTTTGTACTCTGCTGAAAATTCTAAAATAAACCCTTTAGAAAATGATTTTGAATCGATTTGGTATGTAAAGGGTTATACATATAATAGAATTGTCGAGAAAAGTTAAAATGAAATTTTAAAAATTGGAAGATATGGTAATGAAGAGAAGAAGAGAAGAATGGATATGGTGAGGGTGTCATATGTTAAACAGTTATAATCTACAAAAGCAATTTCTGGAATTGGATGCAGAACTAAGTTTATTATCAATTAATTACATCATATGAATTGGATAGCAGGGGCTGGTTTTACTGGAAGTAACTTACATCGAGGTTGTTAGCAGAGTAAACGTCGTATGTTATAGATAAAAGGGTTTTCATCAACTGGAATTGTACTTCGCTAAGCTTGTTATCGAAGTGACGTTTTGTAACTTGCATCTACTAAAGGTTCGTGGTACTAGGTTGTCAACGGCTTGTGAATTTTGGAAGGAAGACGCGGGTGGCGTTTGCTTCTGGTCAATTTTGACGGTTCTGTTGGAGGGAATAGCAGGTGTCTTGTCGTGTTTGGCTGAGAGGTATTTGCGGTTCCTGGTGGTGGATTTCATTCGTGCTGGGATTTGTGTGGACGTTGGGAGACTTCTGTGAGGCTACTGGATGCATTTGGCTTGGTAGAGGAGCATATTGAGGTCCATCGACAGGTGATAGGCTGCAGGTATTTATATAATAACCTGAAAGTAAAACATAGAACGAGTAAAGGGAGGTAATTATAAAAGGGAGTACTTATTATTTAATGTTTGTTGAATGACAAGTAGTGTAACAAAAAGGTATTTGTAATTGATTTTGCACTTGCATAATTTGAAATGACATTGACAGACGTACAAAATGTCACAGACTTTTTAAAATAAATTTTCAGGAATAAAGCAGTCTTGATTATGCTTGAATCGGACCTGTTAATAATAATGATAATTCATAATTTATAAAAGCGTAAATGAGCTACTTATTCCTTCCTCCTGTGTAATTTTAGGTCCGGTGTTGCATATGGCGTTGAATGTATTGTTGTTCTTTCTTCATCCTCGAATGTCTTCTCAATGTAATTTTTCCAGTTGGTTTTTATTTCATTTACATCCAATATTAGATTACCGTCATTGTCTGTTATACGTGCGATTTTTTTTTGTCTTTGTAGTCCTGCTGCCTCTTCACTTTTTTGTGAAGATTAAAAGAGTCGTGCTTGCCATCCAGTGTTTGTATTTCTTTGCATTGTTCCTTTATCCAAGCGTTTTTGGGATCTGTTATCTTTTGCTTTATCTCTTTGTCGATCTGTGTATATCTGATATTGTCTTTGTTCTTAGTTTTTCATCTTTTCTCCACCAAATCGAATCGCTTGAGCCAGAAATTCGACTTCTATCAGCCAGTCGGACAGGCAGGGTTCAGAAAGGGTTTTAGCACAATTGGCAATATTCAAGCAGAAAGCACACTGATAGAGAAATCTACGGAGTACACCGTTCCACTTCACATGGCCTTCATAGACTACCGGAAAGCGTTTGACTCGACCGAGACCTGGGCAGTGATGAAGACGATGTCCTGAAATCAATGCGGGCGCATTGATTCCAGATATACCAACCTGATCATGTAAGAATCTATAAGGACTGGACCACGGAAAAGGTTCCTGCGAGGAAGGGAGTCAGGCAGGGGGACACAATTTCGTCGGAGTTGTTCACCTTCGCTTTAGAGGACGTGTTCAGGTGTCTATTCTGGGAGCAGAAAGCCGTCAACATATACGGAAAGCGTCTCAACCACCTCCGCTTTGAGGATGATATCGTCCTCTTTAGCTATGACACAAGCGAACTATCAACAATGATCCAAGAAGTTAAGGACACTTTCCAAGCTGTGGGTCTTAAAATAAACTTGCAGAAGACCAAAATCATGAGTCCAGATGATATGACAGTCACCATTGAGAACTACACTCTGGAGGCGGTTAACGAATACAATGATCTGGGACATAACGTCCAACTTGGAAAAGATAATCAAACAGCAGAATTGGTCTCACCTGGATGACATTCGGGAACCTCAGCTACAACCTCCGTCAACCAACCATTACTATAAATCTAAAGAGGAAGGTCTACGATCCATGCGTCCTGACAGTAGCGATATATGGACTCGAAACAATGACACTCACAGCAAGCAGTACCAATCGTCTCCGGGTCTGTCAAAAGGCGATAGAGAGAGCAATGCTTGGGATAACCCTGAGAGACAGGATACGGAACGAAGACATTAGGTCATTAGGAAAAGAACAGGAGTCTGCGACATCGTCGAGCGGGTAGCGAGACTGAAGTGAGGTTGGGCAGGCGACGTGGCCAGGAACAACTCTAAATGGACCAAAGCCTTGATGCAGTGGAAACCAAGGGAATTAAAGAGAAGTGTCGGACGCCCGCAGGCCCAACAACATGCTGGAAAGAACTGGATCCAAACCGCCCAGCAAAGATCGACATGGAAATCATTGGAAGATGCCTAGTCCAGGAGAGGAGTGGACGTCTAGTTGCTAAAGAAGAAGAAGACAAAGAAGAATCCACATTGTAATTAATGCGGTAATTTTGCTGCATACTTTAAAAAGTTGGTTTAACTAGAATTATTCTCTAAAGAAGACTTATTATGAGAGAAACTGAAGCCGTGTACTAGATCTCAAGAATAGCTTTATTTTGTGTTTATCTTGATTTTAGAGACAAGGTCAATGCCAATACTGAATATTCGAACACAGAGGATACTTTATTGTTACTGGTAATTCCTATGCACTATATTTGAATATACCATTAACTAGGAGCGAAAGCAAAACACGTCTAGTTGAGAAAACGGAAGTTTATAAATTGTTTTATTTAAAAGAATCGTTTTGCTTCCGTTAATACAATACATTGTATTCGTATTACTCCCACCACAAAAAAATAGCCAGGTGCCATACCTGGAAGCTAGCATAATTCTGTCTAATGGTATCATAATTATATTTAGCTATAGAGTCTCCTGGATCTTTCCAACTGTCCTTAAAGCTACTAACAATAAAATATAACACATAGCGGAAAATCGGTAACAAGAATAAGAAGAGAAGATCGGGCTTGTAGGAAAGGGTAGCTTCGTGGGAGGGGCAGCTTGCTGGAATTCTATGATGCAAGAAGAAGAAAATAGACGTCAAGCGTGTGCACAAAAAAAAATTAAAACGTAAAAGGAGTTTAAGATCAAGACTGATAATACAAATACTCTTATTGTGGTCGTTTTATTTACATTCTTGTATATTTCTAAATGAGAAGGCATTGTGGATACAAATCGTTTTAAAACCGAGTAGATTGTTAGAAGTTCAAATACCACAAGTTGTTTCGAAAATTAGCATTTTTATGTTACACATTTTCAGTAATGCTTGTTAAAAGCAAGATCGCTACTGTAGAGTCAAATGAAAACCATGCATAAGAATATTTTGAAGACTAACACCAGGACTGAGGAAAATACTGTCCTATTTTTGTTGCTGGTCTTGTTCGTTGGCCCACCTCGTTTAGAACTACCTTTCCTTTGTATATTTTAATTAATGATTTATAAAGCACTAATATCATGTCCTTGAAGTTACATAATAGATCATTGTTTAGTTACATAGAACGTCATTCTATACCAGTGTTATAAGTTTATTTTATTATACGTATTTGAGTAAAGTTGATTTTATTTTCCAAATTTTGGTATCTACTATCACAAGATGTGTCAAAAAAATTTTAGGTTTTAGTTTACTACACAATTGGTTCAATCAGGCTTACCTCAACGTTCTTCGCATTGCAAGTCGATAGAAAATATTGGTTAATACTTCGTTTAATATATTTTTTAGTCGAAATGAATCGCCTATTAGAAATTGAAAACGTTGTATTTAAATGAACGCTTCTTTTAATTTACTAACTAATTTATTAAAATATTAGAAACAAGTTTATTGAATACAACATCAAAGGGACGACCGCGTAGTTGGACAGCCCTGATCTCTCGCTCCGCTCGTCCATCCCGGGTGGCTGCCAAGGATGGGCCCCTACCACCGCTGTTGCGCATGTCCTACTTGCACTTGATCACCAAACAGAAATTGAGTTTGACACAAATAAAGAAATAAACAAAAGTAGCTAAAAAGAATATTGAAAAATTACATGCTGTTTTTTAAAGTACTTGTTTAAGATACTTTTTTTATTTGTCTGTAATATACGCAGTCTACTTTTGAGCAAAAAGTGAATGCTGTAATATAAACTAGTCCTAAGCTTGTGGTTAGTATCTTACATTTAAGACATAACTAAAAGTAACAGCCTGATTGAAGACCTCGCTCCATAACCCGAAGTACAAATTCCGGGTGCAGTTTTGCCGCTGCTTTTGTAATTTCCGGGGGGGATTCTGTCTAGGCCTGGAGCTTTCCTACCATTCAATTTCTCTCTCACGATTAGTAGTTTCTCGTTCGAGAAGAGATCGAAGTGTTCTAGTGCTACTCTTTGCTTTTCACTTCCATGTATCTTTCACGGGCAATTTCTCTTATTTCGATCTGCGTTTTCGGTTTGTTTTCTGGAACGGCCGTCTTTGTTTAATACAGCTGCACCTCAGTTTGGCTATTTCCTCATTCAGTAACACTGCCGTCTCCTAGAATTCTTGCTCCTTTGCGGCATAGAGACGTTGCAGACTTTAATGGTATTCGTCATTAGTGATTGGACTTATTATCTAGCCGCTGATAAAATACTATGTATTGGTGGTCACTTAGTGTTTCTTTATCCCTTTCCTTCCATTCTACTATCTTTCTTGCTATGATTTTTGTTGCCAGCCTTAGATCGGGTGTTGCACCGTCATCTCCTCTTGTAAACTTTGAAATTCCCGGTCCATTTACGATCAGCAAATCGTGGTACCAATTCTCGAAGTAATAATTTTTGCTCATCCTCTTTAACTCTTCCCCACTCTGGGGTCTTTGCATTGAAATTGCTCGCTATGATAGCTTTTTGCGGTGAACTAGTGTAACCAAGGGCGGTGAAGGGCGGCCCTTACCTGTTGGCGAAAGTTGTATTAGGTATTTTACCAGCTGGTAAATATTGGCCTAGGTTGGCTAACTAGTCCAGAGGGTCGGGCTTCCAGCAAAGCTGCAACAAAACTATGGGAGAGGGCGCCAGGTCCTCGACGTCGACAAATCCTTGGGTCGGACCTTCCCAAGGTCATAGATGCACCAAGCAAATCAAACTAACAGTTGAACCAATAGCTAGTAACAATCGTTATTCGAACTTGGTTCTATAGTGCAACAATAAAAACTCATACAAAACACATTCCATAAGAAGCCGCGTGGCGCAGTTGAGTAAGCCCCAGGCTTGCATTAAGCAAGTCCTCGGTTCGAATCCCGCTGGGGTCAGAGTTTTATAATTAGTAACAATCTTTATTTGGAATATGGTTCTATGGTGCAACAATAACTATGAACAAACTTATACAAAACACATACCATCAATATACATAGTAAAACAAATCAATAATCAATATAGGTCTATCACAGTCAATACATAAATAACACAACCAATACAAAATATCCCAAATAAATATCACAAGTAAATATCATAAGATCTATAAGCAACGAATAGTGCCATGTAAAACTAAACCAGGCAGGAGGGCGCTAGATACTTAGTAATTACCTAGATAGTGCTTAAATTCTATACCAATCAAATAAGCGCAGTAGCATGTCAAATCATAAATACAGTGACGGTCACCGTGAAGCGGAGATCGACACAACACGTGGCATAACTACATTAACGTACGATCAAAACCAAAGAAAGCTCTAAATACTCAACTATACTCCGTTAAGCTGAGTGCAAAGCAAAGGGATGCGAATAGCGCAAGCAAAAGGTAAGGCCAACATTCAACCCCAATGGTTGGCTTAATAAATTAACTTTACGGCACACAAAATTTAGACGGGTTGGTACCAGCAGGTTATGAGATCTCACAGGCGTGCTAGATCCTATAAGAAATTCATAGGGTGTTATCTGAAGCTCTAAGTCAGTACTTGCGATCATCCTAAACTCTAAAATTGACTATAAAAATTCAAAAACGGGCAACTAGTTAAACTCAATAAAAGTCCCGTAAGCGGCAGCATAGCCACAACACAAAATTTACATTTCAAATAGCAAACTCAAATTGACGTCGAGGTTAATGCACTACACAACGTTACGTACAATTAAAGTGATTACAAGAGCATCCGCAACAAAAATCAAAGCAATCTAAACATGACTGCTATACACACGGGTAAGTAAACTAATTAATCCAATATCTAATAACTCAAATAGGCAACAGAAATCGATATACGCAAAATACTAATGTAGCAGTTCAGAAAGTCATACTAATCAATTCAAATAAACATACAGTACAAACTAAAACACTACAAAACCTCAGATACATACGGCACGTGGGGGCCGAGCTGCTGGAGGAGACAGCCAGTACGCTGGCCAACGAGACGGCCTCGCCCCAGGCTGCAGATGACCCTCGGCATGTGCTAATGCGCAGCGCCCGCAGGGGGAACGAGAGCAAGTCTAGGCTGCAGGGACGGGCGGCCAGCCGGCTCATAAAGCACCGCGTGATTCAGGTAAAACCAATTACACCAACACGACGAGAATCAATCCAAGTAGAAACTTATTTCCAGGGTAAAATATAAAAAGGCTAAAAATACAAATTTTTCAGGTAGATTACGGCGTTAAAGGAAGGAAACCGTAGGCAACTACCAACTACTAACCTTAAGGTGTAATGCAGCCAAATCGTTTAGTCAAGCGCGTAAAGAACCAAATCCGTCTCAGTGACGAAACGAATGCCGACGATATAACCCAAATCACCGGAACATTAAAATGAGGTTGCGATGCCTGTCATATCCTTCTAAAAATGAGGTTGGCGACCAAGACCGGTGAGACAGGGACCCCCATGGAGCGATCCAACTTCCACGAAACAAGACTTGCCAGGAAATTGCCGAAAAATTCCCAAAAAATAGGCTAATTCAGCTTGTCAAAGTTTCAAAAATTTGAAAGTGGGCCACCAGAAAAACTGAGGAATGCAGAATGTGCTTTAAACTGATAAAGACAGAACTGTTCCTTATTCAAATTTGAGAATGACATTAATAGGATTGCCTAACCAGTTAGGGAAAATTATTGTATTTTTACGAAATAAATGCCAATTACGAAATCTAATTAATTATTTCAACTATTGCATGTAAAACAACATAATGAGCGTAACACTAGCTATAGTTAGTCTTAAGTTGTAGATTCCTTTCTTGTACTCCTCTAAGCTGATGTTTGGGAAAAATAGCAGCTGTATGGGTGTCTGATAGATCGATCCATACCAATCCTTTGCCTTTTCTGTTATCGAGTACCGTTATTTTGCTTTTTACTTTAACGGCAACGTCAGGTTTGCCGTCGGTTACCCATCCAGGACAGCTTAAACAGTTCTTACTTATTTCGCTCATAATTAATATGTCGGCTTGGAGTTCGGTTGCAGTAGCATATATGATGTAATGAGCAGCGCCAGCACGACATCTGTTTAAATTAATTTGAAGGTACTTAATTTAGGCTATCTGTGTTGCTTAGTGACCTCCGTCCACTCCCTTTTATATATAGGACATTTGGTGCGCTTATCTATATTCTATATATGTATATAAAAATGAATGTTGATTTTGTTTGTCCTGTATGCATTTCTATACCATTCATGCAATTGCGATGAAACTTTAGTGACTTGTTGTGTGCAAGCCCACGAAGGTTTCTGAATTAGTCCAACCATCGTTTTCGGTGTATGAGTGCAGAATTGAATTGAATCAAATACAAACAGCGACATTTTATTTCGTGTGTGACATAACAAGTGGTGTAATAGATGTCACACGCATTTTCTTTCCTTTTTCCAAGTGAATTTGTAATATATGTCACAAAGTATTACTTTCGCTGTCAAATCAATTATGCCACCCAAACGACAAGCGATTGGTCGATCTACACCTCATGCAAGAAAGAAAAGGGCATTACGAGCTTCAGAATGAGACGAGCAACAAGAAGCAAGACGCCGTTCGAGTACACACTGCTCGATCCACACGAACTCTGCATGCGGATTTAAATCTTGGTGCATTTCATTACGATACTAATTATAGTTACAGTATTCATCCAAGTATGGTTATTGAAATCTATATATACATATAAATGAATGTTTCTTTGTTTGTCCCGTATGCATTGCTATACCATTCATTCGATTGATATCAAACTTTGGTGAGTTGTTGTGCGCACGCCCGCGAAGGTTTCTGAACAACCATTTTACAATAGTGACGCTAGGGGCATTGGTCTGTCTGTCAGTCAGTCAGAATATCTCAAAAAACGAAAAGAGATATGGCATTGAAACGTCATATACATATAAGTCTTGTGTACTATCTAGATGCGACAAGCTTTTGAAGAAAATCGCATAACTGTAAGTATGTGTTTACTCTTGTGATTTTTCAGTTGTTTTCGATTTATTCAAAAACGGATCTAACGATTCTTTTGAAACTTTACATTTCTAATGTGTATTGATGTGCGATAGGTGATTTCCCAGTTGAATACCTCTGAAATGGGTTTCTTTTGCTTTTTTCTTTTTTTTATTAACTCTTATTTTAAATAGAAGACCCGCTATATTATTACATTTTTGAATTCAGCTTAAAATTTTAGAGAAAATTTGTCTCTTCTACTACCGCTCTATTTTGTACGGTATTCTGTAGAATTTGTAATTTTTGAAAATCTTTGACAAATGCTTAAAAATTAAAAATCAAATGTTTGGTTAATTATAAGATCACTGTAAAAGGAAGTTGTGTGCGTGTATCACACTAGATTTTTTTAAAGACCGTTAGAAAAAATATACCTCACTAATCACTAAAACTATTCTTTTGCTTAATCTAGCACTTAGAAATTGTCATAATAATGGGTGAAAAGTAATACTGAGATTAAACATTTTGTACTCACAACCTAATAATTATGAGCAAAAATTCATGGTTTTAAATTTTCTTTTAAGTTTTGAAAATAGCTATCAATTGTACGATAGTGTTTAGATTTTTTCTCGTTCCCAAGTGTTTAGAAATATTCAAAGCTTAAAATACGTTGAAATTTTTGATCAAAGTTCAGCTAAGAACTGCTAAAAAGGTATGTTTTGAAGCGTACTTTACTTGTTTAATTTGAACATAATCACCTTTTATAAACTTTATACTATGAACCAAACTCAATTTGGTTTTTGACGCTATGGGAACAAAACGTCTTCTTTATCAACTAATTTCACAAGCAAATCAGGGCAGCAAAAATAAGAGAAACGTTTTTGCATAACGTGCCGCTAAAATAACGGCCTGTTAATGCTTATGTCCAAATCATGATTCGGTTAGCCTGTCCCTTCTTAGACGGAAATAGTATATTCTGCTATTAATAAACTGCATCAAACCCCTTAAGATTAAATTTAATAGCCTTTAAAAGCATAAAATTAACTAAGGAATCTTTTTTTAAAGCACGTAATTTACTGCTACCATTAAGACTTTGTTCGTGTACCATAAAGCCTTTAGAAAATTGAGCCATATCTGGAATTTATAACTAGTTTTTACGAGACAGACTGGCAATAACATAATTCACTGGAGGTTCCACATACGATGTATGAGCGTTAATTACAACTCGCGAACCTGGGCGTGCGATAAAGCGTAATTAGCGGTCGTCTGCAACTACATAACGGAAACGAACACACTTACATGCTTTACACGGCCACGTTAAGTACCTCTTCGAGAAAGTAAATTCTCCTTAACCGCTCTTTAAAGTTTAATTAAAATTGATTAGTCTATTTTTAGGCAACTGTAATTTGAATTGTAGCTTATTCCGGGACAGTTGCAATCTCATTAAACACCCAGCATTTTATTATTTATAAATTAAAAAAAACATTGGCATTTTGATTGGGGGAAACAGGAAAAAACCAAATAGGGCAAATTACCTCCTAAATAGGACACCAAAATAAAATATTATTTTCAATTTTATCCTAGATATTATATATATTTTCGAAAATAAGTAGAGTGAGCTTGAATTTTAGCTGTCCAAGACATAGTAAAGCTACTTTGGAAGTCTTTTTAAATTAAAAGGGAGTCTTTAACGCTGTGCAACTTTATTGAAAAATTAATAAATTGTACATTATCAATCATTTAGTAATACATTAATTCCTTTAAATATTAAAGTTCTACACCATTCTGTGGTAAATTTTGTCTTTTTATTGTCGTTATTTACCAACAGGATGCTATAATGTAGCTGTATAGAAAATAAAAAATGCACAGATCAGGAAACTTAGAACTTAGCAAGATAGAATTTTAAAATTAAGAAAAATAACACTATTGTATCCAAGATTATATAATTTTGATAATAGTTATCATTTAGGCTAACTCGTTTTATGAGAGCTGTTTTATTACATCTTTTTCAAGGAAACAATGGCTTGATGTCCTTACACCCTCGGTATGGTTTTCAAGTTTTACATAAGAAACTTAAAGAAGTAAATTAAAGCACCGTTTTGATAAACAATTCTTCGTTTAAACATACCATGATTTAAGGATTACTGGAATCGCACTCTGATATATGTCAATGGTTTTGTTAAACCATTTGTGTTGCTGTAATTGTTCGGAATTTTGGTTATGAAATTGTTTTTTTTTTCACACATTTTGCAACGTTGTTCACAGAGGATTCTATATAGCAAGAAAAATATTTTATGAAAATATATTTCTTATAATATTAGTATGTACCTTAGAAAATTACAATTTTATACTCAATGAACAGCACATATAATTTTAGAAAGTGTCTCTTAATATTAGTTATAACTTTTGAGTTTCACGATAGAAAATTACAAATTATTTGCGTATCTAACATCAACAAATAAAATTTGTTATTCAAATTGTTAGCTATGATTAGGATAAATTATAATAAAAAGCTAGAACAAACGAACCTACTCGTGACCAACGAAACATATAATATTATATAAAAACGAATTATGTATACAATGTGCTATATTGTATTTTCGCAGGTTGCTTAATTCGACCATTTTATATAAATTTACCCCTTTCGTCGCACCATTTCAATCAAACACTACCAACCTAAAATTGTATAAAAGGTGGCATGAAACTGCATACGTTTTGTGGGGCAGTAACCCCTTTGAAAAATAGACCAGACAATTATGAAAAGTCGAATATTTCCCGAAGAATGAATGAAACCAATTTCCTAGGTCTTTACTCCACAATAATAATTTTTTGTTTTTTTGCTAATACTGCTTAGACGAAGTCGTGGCGCCTATGGCGCAATCGTGTGTATATCATAATATAATAACGATCATACCACAAATTAAGGTACCGGTACAAAACACTACGCTGATGACGAAGACTGAATGTGTCTTAAGAGGTGGGGGTCCTAAAGAGCTCATGGCAAAACAGTTCCATGTCAACTGTAATGTACCGTCATATCAATGAAGGGCAGATCTTGTTTTGTACTTCTATTTTTTATTAATTCCAAAATACGAAAATATTAGCAAAATTAAAATGTAATTGATAAAATACATCAACCACTAAAAGTCCCCGAAGTTAACAATTTTTTATAAGAAATCAACAAACACTGATAAAATTAGATTAGTTAAGCGTGTTCAGGGCATTAGATATGACAAACACTACTAGGATTTGTAGTATGGATTCGGCAGGCAAGGACAAGGAAAATATCCCAATAGACATTGGTTTCACAACTCTTCATAATAGGGTACTTTGGGAGTCTGAGCAATTACCGATGTTGCTGGAAGATGTGTCCCTAGTATTTCATTACCAACCATAGTATATGCCAGATGGTGTGACAACCCATTAGGGCAGAATAGTTACAGAATATTTAAATTTAACTTATCCTCGAAGATGGTTTGGTTGAAGCGAATTTGTTCTCTGGTCACCATGGGTATAGCATTTTGAGATAGAAGTGAGCCAGAGACATTTTGAATTGAACAGTAAAAATTGAAATTGTAGGATGCCGAATAGAATATGGAAATCGAAAAGGAAGACGGAAGTTGGACAACTGAAGGTAAACAGTTAAGCACATGTGTTACTTAATAAGTAAATCCATCTTTTGGAGAATAAATAGAGAAGAAAACATTGTATAGTTTCAAATGTACTAGTACCATATTGCTTCATTTACACCAGAAAGAAAAGTAATGCCAGAAGTAAGCATCAATATCTAAATATGCAGTCAAATTGACCATCAAAGTTTACTGCTGCTCAGTATAATATGTAATGATCGATATTGAACTATAACTTATTTAGCTTAAATAATATCGTTATATTTTCATAAACAAAAAACTATATGTTTTATTATAGCCTTATTACGCATAATAAATAAATAAAGTTTACATTATTTATAAGTATGTATTTAATGAATTTAAAAACTGTGTATTTTTTCCGTTCTGGTGACCTTTATTATTATTTTTGTTCTTCTTACCCTTTAAAAGTGCTACGATTAACTATGTGTTCGATTTTAAATAAGATATAACTTTATATCATAACTGGAAAATGACAAGCTCAATACTCGTAAAAATCCATTAAGTGGTCTTATTAAGTATAAAATGATCTAAAGCATTTCGCTGTTCACTTTGCTGTCAAAAATTTTTGAAATTTTCATTCTGTTTTCAATGGGCGAAGGGATTCACTTTTGTAAACAGAAAACGAAATACTTTTACGTTTTAAATCGTAAAAGTGCGTCGCGTCCAGAGGCGATTGAATTAATTTATTGAATAAAATGAACCAATATATATATATACCACTTTATTATATTAGTTCTAACAGTATTACTATAAGACTTGATACAAAAAAATGTTCATCAAGTGACCCTAATCAAAAATCACGTATGTGGGTCGCTGCTTGCATTTGGAACATTCGAACTACTTAGGGCCGGTTGCAGAAAGCAATGTTAAGTCTGGTGTTAGCTAACATCGCGTCAAAGTGAACAAAATCGCATCAAATTTTGTTTACTAATGTATTAGTTACCATAAGCATTTGAGATTTGATTCGTTTTTGTTCACTTTGACGTCGCGTTAGCTAACACCAGACTTAACATTGCTTTCTGCAACCGGCCCTTAATGTTGCATTTACTCTGTCAGAATAAATTTAATCACAGCTGATTTTTTTACGGTTCCACAAACTATATTTCTATCATGCACCGTATTTGATGATCAGTGAAAACCATGACATAAAATATTCAACATTAAAGGACTTGCCTGAACTGCGTTTTGGAACCTGTCAAATAAAGTTGACAAAAGTGACAGTTGTATTAATTAAAATTACTTATTTTCTGAATTAATACCACATAAACAGCTTACGTCTACCTTTTTCTTCCTTGTCTTCCTTTGATGAAGTTTTTTTAAATTGCTTGTTACTATAGTTAATTAATTAATTAGTTTCTTACAATATGTAAATTAACAACTCCAATGTTACTATGATATACATTTTATAATTATTCATAAACTGTCAAAGAAGCCGCGTGGCACAGTTGGGTAAGAGCCAGGTTTGCATTAAGCAAGTCTACGGTTCGAATTCCGCGGGGGTCGGAATTTTTCCGTAACCTTGACGATTGGAATCGGGCTCGGTGAGACCATTCACAGTTGGGCACCAAATTAATTGTTGTCTACTCAGAACAACAGACCTAAGAGATAGAGTAAGAAGGTCAACACATCACCACAACAGACACCTCACACAATGGTTGCTGCGCAAGCCAAATGCCCGCTCCAACTCTGTCACCCGAATCCGGGGCAAGTTGAGCATTCTACCGCCATATGCCAGCGCATAAAGCACCAGCCTCTACACAGCAAGGTAAATGAGGTTACAGATGATACGTACATAAACTGTCAAATAAATTCATGTCGGCAGTTCTATAACTTTTATTTTATTATTTCTTATTATTAAAGCGCTTACGTATGATGCAAGTGAATAAAGAGATGTTTTGTCCATAGAGGGAAAATCTTAACTGACGAGGCAGACCCGAGTGAGATTATTTTTCCGAATGAATAAAATATCTTTATTCACGTGTGGCATATACATGTTTTTTCTAATTCCTCCATTTAATTGAATAAATAACTTTGAAAAATTTTAAATAATTTTAAACATATTATCAGGTTGTTCGCTACTTACCAAAATGCACGTATGTATTTTCTTAGTTGTTATGGATTATGGATATAAATAGTGTACCTGTATAATACTTTAGTAAGAGTAGAGCAAACAGCGAAACATTTTGGATTATTTTTTCATGGCTACCAAGATTTAATGATACATTGAAAAACAAGGTTGTTAAAACTGACACACGAGTTGTCAGTTTCATCAAATTCAAGGTTAGCAGGTTAGGTTTTGTGTCAGTCTGTGTCAGAACTGACGCAAAACCTAACCTGCTAACCTCGAATTTGCACAGCGACGCCTATAATTGGCCTAACGGCTGTTGGCTGAGTGAGATATAAATAAAAATAAAAAATAAAATAAAATAAAAATATTGTATTTACTAATGAATAATAGTAGAATATGTTATTAGGAGTAAAAGTGATACTTTATGTAACGAAGCTGAAGTTTATTTAGCCGAACGTTAGTGAGGCATATAATTCAGCTAAGCCACATAAAGTCACTTTTACTCCGAATAACATATACTATTTTATCCGCAAAGGTATTCAGATAAATTTTATTAATATAAATTTTAAAAAAAGGATGCATCGGCCGGGAATCGAACCTGGGCTACTCGCGTGACATGCGAGCACTCTAACCCTGCGCCAACCTCGGTTGTTTAAATAACGTGCTACTATAATGATATATGAACATACTGAATCACCGGACCTAATAGCACACGGCCACAGCAGCTGTCACACCATAACCCACGGCGACAGATGCTCCGCTCCGCTGCTTAAAGGATTTAATTAAATTAAAACTTTTTTGTACTCTTTTTGAATATAAAAACCAGCCTACGATCTAAGTCTAAAAATTAGCAAAATTTTAAGCCATCACACAATTTAATCGGTCCAGTATCTTCGGAGAAGATAGCCAACAAACATAAAGAGAAAAAAAGAGAGCAACGATTTTAGTGATTAGGCACATAAAGTACGCAAAAGTTGCTATTTTATCTGCTAATCAGATAAAGTGACACTTTTACCTTGTCAATAAAGACACATAAGTTGTCACTTTTATGACGTTTGCGGATAAAGTAATATTTAATCCACCCCATCGTTAACATGTTACTCTACCATGTAGGTTTTAATAGATAAAACACAACTTTACAAGTAGGTACTCAGCAGAACCTGGATTTGTCGGTAAAGAAACCTATTCCCAATCGGCCTTTTGCCAATTGACATGTTCCCTTCTCAGCAAAATTCAGTCGATCTTTGCGGTGGTCTGTAGTCAATGTTGGACCTGCAGCTGGTCTTCTGGGTTTCAAATGATCTTCAGCAAGACGTTTCCATATAGTTTCCATGATCACTCTGACGTGATGGGTCGTTGCAAGCTGCATCTGGAGATTTCATGTTGTTATGAAGCCCTCTCTTAACGCCTGTAGCACTGGAAAACGATCTTGTGCAGCAGAAGTCTACGTTCTCCTGGACGTCTAGAGTGATCTACCGTTTGTCTGTACCATTGAACACCTCGAGATATTGCAGTATGGGAAACACCAAGCCTCTGTGAAATGGACCTGTAGTTCCAGCCTTCATCCACCAAAACAACTGATTGGACGCATTCATCATGATTCAAATTTCTACTTTGCCAATTCATATTGCAAAAAATTAAAAAAATTACAAGACAAGGGTCTTCAATCTTTTATTATGCATACAATTGCACCAATATATAACTTCAAACTTTTACTCTTTAAGACAAATTTCACTTTATACACATTTTATGCGTTTAAACATCTACAACCTGTCAAAATAAAAACAAAATTCAAAGCATCTGTGTTATTTCAAAGACGCTAATGTGAAATATACAAAAATGTACATATTTCTAAAATTTTTGAGAAATTGCAGGTGGTGCGTTAATTTTTTAGAGCAGTGTATAAACTGCTATTTTGTTTTGTTTTTTAATTAAGCCGTATTTAAGATATACATTTTTCAACGCATTATACTTAGAACTTCTTTGAAAAGTTTCTTGGCTTACAGAAAGCATTCTAATTTAGAGGTGGTGCCTATAGTTACCTATAATGCGGAATAGTAAAACTAAGATTTGATCAGATTAGATAGGTAGCTGCTTACTTTTAAATAATGGCATCGTTAAAGTTCTAGAAGTACGTATGTAATTAAACAGATATTCCAAACAAATTTAAGTAAGCGGATACAGACTTTATAATAAATGCTGGCTACTATTAACGGCTTATAACTCGATACGATGTAGTAATTGGTGAATTCTTTCACGTAATTCGTATCCGGTTGCAGTTATAAACTTCTTGTTTCACTGACCTCACAAAAAATTATTTACAATAATTATTAGATCCAAGAATCTTGCTGGCCAAGGAATCGATCCTCCGCGCTGATCCATCTGTTACCGTAATGTTCATTCGGAAATGTGTTACTTGATCTACTCCATCATGATGTAAAATCATATTTGATCAATATCTTCGAGAAAGGGAGGAAGTGTATCACTTAACAACTTAATTAAACCACTTGACAGTTCTAGAGGTCCTACGAGATAATGTCCAATAATTCCAGCCAAAAAATTGTATGTTCATTACACTATGAACACGTGTTTCTAAAATGTGCACTAGTGCAATACCGTTTCAGATAAATATTGATTTATTGGTTTACAAACACTTTTATAATACATTTTGATTTTGTTGAATCCATTGCAATCATTGGAGCAGATGTGGTTCATTTTCTATAATGTCTAGCACCTTCTTATATACCATCTATTACAAAATAGCTCTACCTCGCCCTCTCATACGTCAGAAATTACCGGTTTCTGGTCCTGGAAACCAGAAGTTGTCAGTTTGTCTTTCGCAGGTAGTCCTCATTTTTAAACTTTAACACTCTGTAGCTTTCAAATGCATGAGAATCGGACGCCCGTTTATTAGCAAATTTGACCTTTTCTAACACCCAAAATATTGCACGCTAATTACCAAATACCATGTATAACATCTCAATACTATTACTAAATCTGCTCTATATTATTTTGACGAACTCAGTGTGTATTTCTGTCAAAAATGAAAACTCGATATAATGTTAAGTAAGCCGTTTTAACCAACCATCTACTCAATGCATCTGGCGGGTACAGTTACTTTGATGAATTTCGTAAAGCGGTACTCTGTACACCCTCGTCTAGAACATACTATGAATCATGTGTTGTCATATTTACTTTTGTGTTCGTGGGGCTGTTTGAAAATATTCTATTATTTTATTTGTATTCGTATAATTATGGTCTTTCAACTAAACCAGCCACTGAAATCTGATACGTTCCAAATTTAGCACAGAATGGGAACGAGTCCAAAACCAATTTACAGACAGAGGGTTGTTTTTAAAATCGGGGACATTTCCTGCAGGTAGCTCTAAAATATCAATGGGCCTTTGGGGGCAGTCAGTAGGCGAGATCTCACACGTGTGGACCCGAGCCTAACCCTCAGCGGGTGTGATTCCACCGCGATTACGTTTTGAAGTGAAATGAATTGTGGATTATAATCGAGTGAATAAAACGATGAGTTCTGTAATATCTAGAAAGAATACTAGTGCTTGAGTAGCTTAGTAAATATAGTTATTGTACAGCGAAGTCGAACATTCGATATTGTCTGTCCTGATGCTGATTGTAGACAGGTTGGGTCGCTGTTCATTGTTATCGTTGGCCGCGGGTCAAGTAGCCGTAGAGGGTGCTCTCGTGCCTGGATCAATGGCCATTCGGTGAGATGGCCCACGATCCTTGACCTGATCAGCATCTTGTTTATCAGTGATTCCAGTTAGCGCGACTGGGTGGCTTGAGAAGCCCGTCTCCCAAAGATGCCTTGTACCTGTGCCGTTTACGGTCCATGCGGCCACCGTAATTGCGGGTTACATTGACATGGGTTGGACCCATTGATGCAGTTAACGTTCGGTGAATGAGTACTAGATGCGATAAGCATCCGTATTTGCAGAATTATTAAGTTCACATCATCGAAGGTGCACCGAAAAATATACCTGACGATGTCTTCTTCGAAATGCGACGTGGGAACACCGCGGGGGAGCCATAAAACCCTCTGTACGTATTATGTAATTAGCACATTACTGCTAAAAGCCGAATGTTTGTTGTTTGGCTTGCATGACTGATTTGTGTTCTAGTAGGGCGTGTGTGACCACCTGCTATATGAAAGGACTCGCCGTTCGCCTTGCACCCCCCAGTATCATGTTTTTGATTTACAACCCCAGACCTCAGGGGCGTTATAGAATATCGGGTAAGTCGCCAGTTCTTGTAAATTTATTCACGTGAATCGATCGAAGAAAATTAAACTAGCCCGGGACACCGAAAATATGTGCCTACACATGTCAGTAAAAATCATGGATTAGTAATTGTTTAATATACTTATGCAGACACACAATTGAATCTGCTCATTTCGAATTGTATGGCATTAATCTTATGAAATCTTTTCATGTTATCTTTAGCTTTGGTCCGAATTTAGTAGATCGAAAGACAACTCGTACTCATCCAATTATGCTCCCAATAAATTATTTGTGTAACTGCAGATTATTACCACTCGGTAGTAGTCTTAATCATCTAACAAATTTTTACGAAAGTCATTACATTTACCAGCACGCGTTATAACGAAATATTGAAGGTGTAGTTGAGACACTATTATGTGGATCTGGTTAATTATTTAACACGTGTACATATGTAACTCGCTACATTTAAAGGTTAATGGAATTAACTCACAGATTCGTCTAAGCTTTCGACAGTAAAACAGCATCTGTAAATGACATTCTTGAAGGGAAATAAAAGTTGACATAAAACACTGAAATGAGATTTGAAATGGTATTGGCTTCGCTGTAACAGTTTATGGTTACCAGTAAGAAATACAATAAATCTGGGAACTTATGGTTTGATAAACTCGTTTGGAAAGTTGCATGCCTGTAAATTTTCTGCAAAGGTAAATGCGTCGGCTTTGTGCAATGCAGTCGTTAATCTGAGTAACTTATGTGACATCTTTATGTTACAGCTCATGTGTGTTTGATTGAAATACGGCAGCACGTTAGCATTTTATCACTACAGGTTTGACGTGTGCTATGTATTGCACGACGACCTGATTCATATTTAGTCTGGTAACAGTGGTCAACGGCTGAAAGAGCTGAAGTTTGTCACTTACCATGATTAAGAACTTAGCTTATAGAAAATACGACGAGTTGTTAAGTTAATAACGTGAGCGTTTGCCTTAAGTGTTACGTTGGTAAAAAGTAGAAAAGGAAGCTGGCAGAGAACGTGATGCCAGGAACACCACATTTACAACATCGACGAATGTGTTTAAACTACACATTTTCCAATGCATGTGTTAACACGTGCGTCAGAGGGCAACTTCTTGTTTTAACGGACATTTCACTTTACTCATTAATGTTTCTAAACTCCTTCATTCACAATAATATCGAAATGTTACATTTATTTATGGGTTTGAAGAATTATTTTATTATTTTCGTTTCTAATCCCCACTGTGGGTAGTTATGATTCACCTCTATCGCTCTCATACAAATAAACCTTTAAACAATAACTAGAATAATAAATGGTTTCCCGATATTAGTTACATTAACAGCGTTTTGGTGGATTCGGAGCACCTAGATAAATTGATCCATTCATAGCCCTTCGTTTTTTTTATCATTCATACCTGGCAGAAAGTGCAACACAGATAATGGATCGCATGCGACTTGTACAGGGTTCTCCATAACAGACTACCCATTCTGATTTTCGAATAGCATCTTCGTAAGTGGGGGTAAGAAACTTTTTATTCAACAAAATTACAAGTAGTCTTTAAGGTTTATTATAAAATAATCAACTTTTTAAAATTGTGTCTTTTAAGTGACCAACATTAACTTCAATACAAGTGTGCATTCTAGATAAGAAATACTGTATTACACGGCGAAGTAAATATTTATGGCTGCAATTTCTTCGCGAGACCAGTTTTTTAACTCCTCGATTAGTGCAGGATGGCTTGCATAGACTTGTGCTTTTAACTATCCCCACAGGAGGAAAGTTAGGTGTTTTTAAGTCGGGGGATCTCAGGGGCCAAGGTAAATCTCAAAATGGGGAAACCATACGGCCATGAGAAATTTCTCGCAGAATTGTTATAGTGTTTTTAGCCGTATGAACAGTTGCTCCATTTTGCTGAAATATCATTATCCAGTAATCCCCGCCTATAAACATTGGAATGAGATGTCAGTAGAATGGGGACATTTACCCCCTACCACTTTAATTGATTAAGCCCTGCGGGCATAATTAAATTGCCTGGGGCGATGTCGTCACGTAATTACATTGCCTGGGGCTGATGGCGTCACGTAATGTCTGGGGCGTCGGCCCCTTTGATTTCGTCACACCCATTTTGGATTTTAATGCTAGTGCCGTTTTGGATTTTGATTTTGCTTGTATTCGTCTTTGTCGTACCGTTATGTCTTGCACGTTTTAAAGTCATATTTTATTAAAAAAACTTTTCTGGTCTTCGCTGGATTCGAACCTGCGATCATTGTATTGTGATTCTTATAACCTAACAAGTGCGCTATCGCGACTGGTTATAACTTTCTCTTTTGAAGTCCATTACTATGAAGACTTTTGTCCATCAAAGCTGTTTGAAGTGTTGTCTATCAATCCTTTGTCTGATTTTAATATATTGTTTTCTTTATGAAATCTTGATTGATTTTTAGACGACACGTCGTGTAACGTAATGTGAAATGAAAGACTTAAATATTGTAAAATAGTTTCTATTTTATTAGTATATGTATACATATTTATTCTCTCAAACATTAATAACAATATATGTTCCTAATATAAAATATTTGTTTTTATTTCAAAACTAAATAACGTTGAGTAAGTTTAACATAATAAAATACTGTGCGTAAAGGTTTTTTACATAATTGCCGTTACAAACTAAATTATCGTCGAACAAATTTAGGAAATATAACATAGACACATTATTTATGATAAAATATAAATACATTAAGCAATACAAACCGCAAACGTTGGAACTAAAATCTTGCAATATTTTGGAGTTATAAAACCAACTTTTTGAGTTTTGATGTATAAATTTTAAGTAGTAACCGCTAGGAGATCGTCCGAATAAATCAAAATATTCCCCATGACCATTCACATCTATATACACAGCATTCCAATGCTCTCCAGGCCTATATGAAGTATCCGTATTAACAATAACGGCAGTGGTTAATACTTTCTCTTTCAAGGTTCATCACATGCAGACTGTTTAAAGTGTTGCATACCTTTAAAAATAATTTTTTTGTGATATCGATGAACTGTTTTTAATTTGTACGACGAGTTAGCAGGACTGATTAATGGAAGTTAACCTTTATATTCTTATTATTGTTATTTTAAAATGTATTTGTGTACTACATTCCTTATACGAATTATTTGCACGTAACACAGTAAATAGTTCTCAGTATGACATTGATTTTTTAACATGTTTAAATTCGAATTCTAGAGTTAATCGGATATATACGACAAAACTCGGATATAATTACAAAATTTACAATAAATCGCGTTTTGTCGCTAACACAAATGCATCGACATCTTTTTTCGAATTGTTCGCAGCGGATTTACAATGCTTTGATTTATTTGGTTTTGTCACTCAACCCTTTTCCTAAAAAAATATTTCTTGTGATATCGATGAACTGTTTTTAATTTGAACGACGAGTTAGTAAGACTAATTAATGGATGTTTGCCTTTATATTCTTATAATTTCAGAATGTATTTTTCTACTACGCTCCTTATACGAATTATTTGCATGTAATCTTTTATTTCACATTACGTTAGACGATTCTAAGTTTCGTCGATTCGTAAGTTTGAAAAATAATTCAAAAATTAGTACTGCATCTATTTTAACCTAAAGTTTGTCATAACTAAAACATATAGTATAAGAATAGTTTATTTAAAAACACGAAGTTTCGTCTAAAATCAGATCACAATACAATGGCAGCAGGTTCGAATCCGGCTTAGAGCGGAAACGTTTTTTCATAAAGGTATGCAACACTGTAAACAGTTTTCATGTGATGGACTTCGAAAAAGAAAGTATTAACCACTGCCGTTATTGTTAATACAGATACTTCATATAGAACTGGAGAGCATTGGAATGCTGTGTATATAGATGTGAATGGTCATGGGGATATTTTGATTCATTTGGATGATCTTCTAGCGGTTATCACTTAAAATTTATACATCAAAACTCAAAAAGATGGTTTTATAACTCCAAAATATTGCAAGATTTTAGTTCCAACGTTTGCGGTTTGTATTGCTTAATGTATTTATATTTTAGAATGAATAATGTGTCTATGTTAGATTTGTTCGACGATAATTTAGTTTGTAAAGACAATTATGTAAAAAACCTTTACGCACAGTATTTTATCATGTTAAACTTATTCAACGTTTTGAAATAAAACAAATATTTTATATTAGAAACATATTGTTATTAATGTTTAAGTGAATAAATATGTATACATATACTAATAAATTAGAAACTATTTTATAATATTTAACTCTTCCATTTTACATTACGTTACACTACGTGTCGTCTAAACATCAATCAAGGTTTTATAAAGAAAACACTATATAAGAATCAGACAAAGGATTGATAGACAACACTTCAAACAGCTTTGCATAGTGATGGACAAAAGTATTCATAGTAACGGACTTCGAAAGAGAAAGTTAAAACCAGTCGCGATAGTGCAGTGATTAGGTTATAAGGTTCGCAATAGGATGATCGCGGGTTCGAATCCGGCATGGAGCAGACCAGTTTTTTAAATAAAATATGACTTTAAAACGTGCAAGACATAACCGTACGACAAAGATAAAACGAATGCAAGAGAGATAGCATGATTATAAGAGGGAAAGTATCAAGTGACTAATTCAAAATCCAAAAATGACGGGAGCAAAATCAGCCCCAGGCAATTTAATTACGTGACGACATCGCCCCAGGCAATTTAATTAATATCCTCGCAGGGCTTAATCAATTAAAAGTGGTGGGGGGTAAATGTCCTCATTCTACTGATGTCTCTAACATGTTTATGTAGCCCTCGGACGTTACTGTTACAGACCAATTATTTTCATCCTCAAAAAGATCGATGATCGACTAAACATACACCACACCAACACACGTTATTGGATTGTGTAATCCATGATAGGTGATAATTATTGTAACAGTGTAACAAGTTTCTCAAAAATGTATGTGTTTTAAAAAAAATTCACAGGAACATCAAATCACACAAATTAATGACTAATTTGTGACAGCTGCGTGCTTAATAAATGCTCATTAACATAAATCTCAGACCATAGAACATATCCCACTAAAGAAAGAATTAATGAGTTACCTTCCATAGATGCTATTCGAAAACCAAAATGGGTAGAGTCTATTATGGGGAACCCTGTATTTCCCCCCCCCCCCCATTAAAACACAAACGATTTTAATACACCTAATCTAACTTCAAGTGAATTTAACTAATACACATCCTTTACAGCTCTGAGAAAATTCTCAGTTACGGATAGATTTGAACCCATGTCCACCTGGTGGCCAAGCAGGCTACTTAACCACTCAAACAAGCAGGCGGCTTCCTCCTCCTCAATTGCAGCAATATTGACCGACGGAAGGTTATTATGAATAGTTGATTACGTCTCTAATTTTGATGTGGCCCTTTTTTATTTATTGAGGTAAACTGTCTTTCACAATTGAACATGTTTCTAACAGCTGTTTCGACGTTGATTTCCAATAAAGATTCGATATTATCAATTCAACGCCAAGCTGCTCTACCGCGTTTCTTTTTTCGTCAGGTTTCATTTGCAGTACTAACTTTTCTAGGTTTTCACTTTGCGTAATTTTCCGAACAATGTTTAAATTCTGGGGTAATCGGTGGTTGACAGTCGTTGTTTTGGTTTCACTTCATTGAGCACATATTTGTTGCTTATTCGTGCTGTCCAGGGGATCCTGAGCTTCTACGCCAACGCCAAAGTTCGAAGCATCACTTCTTCGACGATCTGCTATAGAGCATTTCCACGTTACGCCATCACCCTCACCACATCAGCTGTTCGGGGTCAACTTTTGTTAACCGGTTTATGGATATTAGCCGTTTTTCGTGTCTTTATAGAGCTGTTATTACGGAAAAAACGTTATGACCTTTTTTATATGTAGTATAGTTGATTAAGTTTAGTTTGATGTAGTAAAGTTTTAGATTTGGCGATCGTGGTCACTATAAATTGTGGTTAAGTTAGGTAAAGTGTATAGAAGACATTTTATTGGTGCAGTCTAGAAAGTATCTATTATGTGTTTGCAGCGTGCATCTTAAGTGCCAAATGTGATTTGTTTCGTCAGGCTAACAATGCAGACTAACTTATCAAAAACGTCAAAGCATAAATTCGAAAAACATCAGGACGGATGCCACAATCGGAGAGGCACCCGACGACAAAAGGAAGGGTTACGTAAAAATCCTGGTGACCCAAATGTTCAGACAGACAGCAATGGCCAACCCTGGTCACAATACAGTCATAAATTCTAGAATATGAAAGAAGCACATGCAATTTTATTATTGGAAGTCATCCCAAACTTGTCTGTCACAATAGGGCGAAGAATCGGCTGGATAATGCTATTGTATCCGAAAGAATAGCCGGCGCTTCTTCCATTCAAACACTTGTTATATAAACTTGAGTAACTTAGTTTTCGAGATCAGTTTTTTCCCAGATCAGTCTTGATCACATCATTTGCGCGAGTACGACTTGCAGGCATTTTGCTAAGTCAAAAACGAAAACGGGGCTACCTACAATTCGTATTTGGAGAAATTTTTGAGAAATAAAATTTTGAAAATACAGAAACAAATTAATAGTTAATGAGATTTACAAAAAAAATATTAAATCAGAAATTTTACTTGATCATTCTACAAGAATAGGATATGCAAGAACAAAAATTGTGTATTGTTTCTTAAACAACTACTACTTATATTAAAATACAAAAATACAAATCAGGATTAAAAATCCAGAAGTATAATTCAACTATTTCCACCTTTTAATGTTACAATTGTTTGAAGCTTTGAAAATTTTTAAATATAAAATAATTAAAAGTAGTCGAAAAAATCCTACTCCTTAACATTTTTGCAATTTCAATCAAAATTACTATTGTAACGGCTATTGTTTTTAAAAATTGTAATGTTCGATGAAGCTGGTATTCCAACGAAACGTAACGTAACCTTGCCTTTTAAATAAAATTTTAATGTGTAATTTGACAATACGAATTTCGTTTTGAAATATTTGATTTTCAAATCGATTTTTAAGTGGCTAATTTTTTACAAAACAAACCTAGCTGATTCATCTCCATTTCAACATATTAATTACTAAAACAGTTGTATTCAAAATATTTTATTTAAAAATAAGATACCTTTTAAATTAAGGAAACGTTATTTTATAAATTTTTATTATTAAATAAGCTAGAAACAATTCATCATAACAAACACATTCGCATTAGATGTTCGAAATGCTGCCCCGAATTTCAACTCACCTTTGGGCTCGACGAATACAATTTTCCGAAACTTTTGATAATTGTTGGCATAACTGCCCTGTTGCAGCGTTGATGTGACGGCGCAATTCATCTATTGTATTAACTTCGGTGATATATACCAATTCTTGCATAAAACCCCATAAGAAAAAGTCCGCTGGATCGACATTTGGACTGCGTGAGGGGCATGAAATGAGCCGATCAATATTTGCGAAAAGATAGTGTCGAGGTAACCTCGTACAGCATGACTAAATTTTTGGATGGCAGCCGTCATGCATAAACCACATGGTACGGCTTACATCTAAAGAAACATCTTCGAGAAGCTCTGGCAGAACGTCTTGTAAAAACTGCAAATAACAATAGCCATTAAGGCGTGCTGGTTATTCATAAGGCCGTATTGAGGTGTTGTTCAAAATACCAGCCCACAGATTCAACGCTGCTGAAAGCTACTCTGGCGAATTACGTGCGGATATTGATCAGCCCATATGTGAGAATTGTGGAAGTTGAGAACACCATTCTTAGCAAAACAACATTCATGTGTTACTAGCACGTGAATTAAAAATTCTGCTTCCTTATTAGTGCGATTTAGCAGCTTGTCGTAAAATTGTTGCCTCAGCGGATAATCCGTAGGAGTTAGTTCTTGCACGTTTTGCAGATGATAGGGATACAAACCATTGCTGCTGAATGTACGCCAAACAAAGGACGGGGAAACTCCAACCTGTTGGCAAATTTGGCGTGTAGATACTTGTAGTTGGATCAGCATAAACCATTTCTAAAAGTTTTTCCTCCACAGTCACGCCATGTTAATGTAGTCTGCCACCACCAATGCCTTTCTTAGGTTGTAAATTTTCTTTGGAGTTTGGTTGATCTTGCCTGGCTTAATTTTATATCCGAGATGTATCAAGCGTGACCTGGATGCTCTTTATGCTCATAATCTTCTGGGGATTCATCTTTAGTCCTACCATTTGTGATGCTTCTTTCAGCTCATCCACCATCTCCCCCAGTTCGTCAATGTCTGTTGCAATAAGTACTTATCACTCTTATCAGTATATACGCAAACATCGCAGATGACTTAGGAACTTCTAGTTGATACTGATTCTTTCGTGCTCCCACACTAAGTTCTTAAACACGTTTCCCAGTACTAGGTCAACAGTTTCGGCGATATTGTACCACCTTATCTGATACCTCTATGTTTGGGAACCTTCTCTGTGGGCAGGGTTTTGTCTACTTGTCGAAGAAAAATGTCGGAAATGTCCTCTGGTAGTCGACACATATGAGGAGCAGTGACTCAATAAGTATGACTACTATCGTGGTGTGGTCGGTTGTGCTATAGCCTTTCTGAATCCGGCTGGTTCCACTGGTTGGTAAAAGTCAAAGTTCTTGCTGAGGTGGTCGGTGAACATTTTATTGAGTAGCTTGTACAAAATGGATAAGACGCTGATTGGTAGATTCCTTTCAATATTACTATTGTCGCCTTTTTTTAATAGTACGATAACCCGGGAATCTCTACATGCGTCGGGAATTCTTCCCTATTTTAACCACTTGTTGAACTGAATGAGCAGTACACTCTCCAGAGCTCTTCCTCCAGCCTTCCACATTTCGCTTATGACTCGATCTTAACTCAGGGTCCTTCGGTTCTCCAGTTTTGTCAATGCTTCAATTTCTGAAATATTCTCGGAGCATACCTACCTTCAAAATCATTCGATTTTCATCGGGGTGGTACTGTTAGGTGCGATGTTTTAAGTAGCCACATTATTTTTACAGCCTTTTAAACAGCAAACTTAAATATTTCAACCGAGTAGAAGAAACTGTTTAGCACTACTCGACAATCTTCTCATTTCAAATGTTTGAGTTGTAAATTCAAATTGTATATTAACAAGTACATATTTTTTTCTACGACCACTACTAAAAGTAGGCCTTTTAGCACTAGCTTGTATCACTAAAAATGACGTTTTATAAATCAGCGTGTTAAAAGTTAAACCATCTGTTTACTATTAGCACATGTGCTAAAAGTAAACAGCGAGAGTTGAACTTAGAATTTTAAACAGGAAGTGAGGTTATAAAGTTATTCTAGTTACTTCTTTCGTTCGACGTCAAACAAAGACTTCCCGGTGGTATGGTAGTTAATAGTAAATTTAATTAATCAGAATTTTAATTATAACGTTAAAATAAAGCCATTTTCCGAGGGGGATTTGATGCCAAATGATATGACTATTTATAGACTATATTAGCGAAATACAGGCAGACCTTGCCGTTCGCGGATTTGCGTTTCGCTGATTTGATTTTAGGCGGGGCACTTATGTGCTCCCTTTTCTTTGCCGTTCGCGGATTGCTTTGCCGTTAGCGCGTTCGCGGATGGAATTGCCAACGTCAACTGTTTCAACTTTCACACTCTAAGTAAAGAAAGCAGACGTATGCGGTTTATGTCATGAACACCTAAATAACATTATTTATCACGAACTTGTAAACACACTTATGGAGCCTATTTCTTTGAATCTCTTATTCCCAAATTAAACCTGAAATAAATTGTAAAATTATAACTTGAATAAACAAATGGAGATTCGAGCTCTAGATTCAAGTGGCAGACTTATGTTACGTCGTATGGAATTTTAGTACAAGCTTTACTCTTCTCGAGCGTTTCTGCCGTAAATTTGTTGTGGTTGCATAGTATAAATAAATCTAGATAATGTAACCTAACTCTGTTTTTAGCATTTATGTATTTACTTGCGCATCACGGTTTTGAGCTTCGCGGAATTCTTCTGGAACGTAACCCCCGCGAACGGCGACGTCTGCCTGTACATTTTTAATTATTTTCCTTGCATTTTTAATACATAGCTCGGCTATATAAAATTGGACGAACGTTTATAAGAAACCTTAGTCACTCGTAGACACTTAGTCATAAACTAACCGTGACCAAATGAATCCAATATACGACATCTTTGAAATGTCATAAAAGGTTGTTCAAACTGATATTGTAGACGGACTCTGTCAAAATGAAATCATAGCAGTTAAGTTAAATCCTTACAAAAAGAACGAAGCATGTTAGCTGCAGACAATACAATTGAAAATGTTATAGTACTGTAAGAGTAGAGCCTTTGGGGCGTTATATCTTACATAAATATGCTCATATATACTGATTGAAATAAAACGCGTGTTTGCTTTATGAATCAATATAATGAACTCCATAAACTTTTGTTTGCGATCGTCACCTTAACAACCTAAAACAAGTGACAATCGTAACATTACTCCCCCCCTAAAAAAGAGAAAAGGAGGGAGGGAGGCCAGGTAGGAAAACTAATATAACCCCGTATGAAAGTGACAGGATTATATTTAGCTACAAAACCTTCTAGATCTTTTCAACTATCCTTAAAAACTAATAACAATAAATGAAAACAATAAATAAAGGTAACAATAAACAATAACACAACACTACACATGCACTGCCACTGGTCACACGAGTCTGGGTCGTTGATCGAGCGTCTCCTTCTACTTCCGAGATGAAAGCTGGAAAAGATAGAAAAAAAGGCAGCATGCATGCAAAAGTAAAAAATAAAAAGCAACAAACAAATAAACACATGGAAGCGTGGAAGCTTTGTTTATCTAAAAAGTAGGCGGGATCAGCCGAATGAAACTGCCTGTCTCGGTAAGGTCTTCCAGTGACATGTAGTTATTTGTGTTGACAAACTTTAAAAAAACTTAACTAAGTTCGCAACTGCAGAAGTGTGCGAGGTCCATTGCATGTGTCCTCTCGGGCAAGCAACCGATGCTTACGATTGATTTTGCGTATTTGCAGGTTATATCGTAGTGCCCGGGGAAGATGCAAGACCGCACACGAGTTACTGCTGAATGCACGGGCCAGGATAGGTCGTGGGTGCACGCGAGCAGCAAGGGCAGATTGCAGTTGAAACTGCGAAAATGGCCGATGAACGAAAGCGAAAGCGCAATGAGACGGCAGTGCATAATTACACGGGAAAGATACCACCTTTGATGAACGGGGTGTACCGTGAAAGATTCCATGTGGGACACAGCGAATATTGTTGAGGAGGGCTGTGGAAGCACATCAGGGATGGAATCGAAGAGAGTGCGTTCATGTATGCTGGTGGTGTTTCAGATACGTCTAAAATCTGCTGAAGCGCGTGTAGTGCTCGCTGTGAGAAAGAAGCTGAGGCACACAAACTAGTTGGCGGATGAGAACTGATGATAGCATGCTTGGGAACTGCGCATGCAAGAGTGTCGATGGCTGTGCATACATGTGTGCCAAGAACTGTGTACGCGCATGCAGTGGCCGCCGCATGCCGCGACGTGAGAATGGGTGCTCGCATGTATGCAGGACGCACTTGGTCGACATGTGCCATGGATGTGAGAACATTGAAAGCGGAAGGGGGCTGTGCAAATCGTTGACAGACAGACAGACAACCGTTTTACGGAGAATTTTGTGAAAGAATTATCTTTGTTCGAGATTAGAAGATCAGATTCATGCCGCTACGGTCGGCAGCAATGTGTGCACATGTATCGAATCGTAGACGGTGCAAGTGAATGGGTTAGGAGAATTTAAAAAACACTGTTCGCTGTTTTGAAAAGAATATAGGTGATAGCACTTGTGCCGCGCCACTTAGGAGTTGCGCGTACAAACGCAGCTGCTATGAAATGTCACTTTTGACAATTGCCAAGTTAAAAGCTAGCATTTGACGGTTGTGGAGTAATGTGCAAGGAATTTTGGTAAATACACGGACAGGAGAACTGCACAGAAGGTCTCAGTGGAGTGCCAGAAATGACCGATGAATGTTTATTTGACGATAATTCGGCTGATTTTAATTGTAAGTGACATTTATAGTTAATAAATGGAAACACTTAGCTTTAGAGGGGTTGGCCGGTAGCGGTCACCATGGCAGAAAACATCTGGGCTAGATAGTAGATAGTCTCGCAGTTCGCAGGAAGGCTGCAGGTCGCACGATAGTCCGTTCCAGATCTCACACCTGATCGAAGTCGCAGTGTTGACAAGACCGCTAGACACAATTCCAGGCCGTGACAGCTGTACTGCGTGCAGGTATTGCGAGGTGTCAAAAGCGAAATGTGTAAAATGATAACACTTAGCTTTTGTTAGATGAGCTCCAGGGGACTGCACGACACAAGCGCAATATGCTGGAGAAGACGGGTTCAGAAACTCGGTTGTAGCTGCGGTAGTTCACACAGGAACCGGTTGCTTCAGAGGATGGAAGGTATGATGTCCATCACACGTTCAGGGGTCACCAATAGAGCCTTTGGGGCGTTATATCTTACATAAATATGCTCATATATACTGATTGAAATAAAACGCGTGTTTGCTTTATGAATCAATATAATGAACTCCATAAACTTTTGTTTGCGATCGTCACCTTAACAACCTAAAACAAGTGACAATCGTAACAGTACCTACGTAGGAGGTAAATGGTCCTTTATTAGTATTGGAATAGCTTAACCTCATCATCATTAGGTATCTGTCGAACAAAATAAGCTTTTTAAGGTACATAAGACAACTTCAATCTAAGGTTATAAAAGCCTCGAAAGAAATAATTTCTTATTTCGACAGAAAATTCAACAAAAGTTTATAAAAGGCAATAAGATTAGAAATCTAAAAATTATAGCCGCGTCTACTGCAGTCGACCAAAATCTCCTTACAAAATGGCAACTGAGACTTGAAGTAAGAATCTATGAGCTATGTATTTGTGAATACAATTCTAAATAGCTTATTGCAAGCACCCTTTTTGTTATTACTCTTAATATAAGCTGAAAGTCTATGAGCCACCTTGGGACGCACTCCAGGCAGGTGAATTTATGAATTGTAAGGAAGAATATGTTTTGCGGGAGGTACAACCACCAAAGATGTTTGCGTGGTAGCTTACAGTAACCAATTGTTGAGCATCACCTAGGTCAGGGGTTCTCAAACTATTTTAGACACTGTACCTCTTTTTACCAACAAAAAGTTTTGGGTACCCCTTATCAGTAAGTAAACTGAAATATAAAAAAAAAATCTTAAACCTTTTTATTTAGTAGGTATAGTTTTAACCTGTGTAACTGAATTACTCGTCATGTTTAAATAAAACAAAGAGATATTGCTTACATACATTTTTATTATATTAAAAACAAAAATGGGGGAGGGGTGTACATCACAAAAGCTGATGCACTCTGCCCACCTGTCTACCGTCGCGCCACCACTATATATAATTTTTGACTTATACAGGGCGAGTCAAAAATTTCAAGATTTTCAAAACCTTATATTTTCGCTAAAACTTCATTTTTTTGGTAGAAAATTATACAGGGTGATATAAAAGGTCATTTTTTATGCAGAATTTTATTATACCCAATGCCATAGAAGTTTACACTTCTCCCGTGTGGTCTTAAGCACACAAATATTTTTTCCCCTATTTAAATTTAAAGGTTTGTTTATTTTTTGTTGGCCTGCCACGTACCCCCTAAAAATTTTCGCGTACCCCCAAGGGGTACGCGTACCACACTTTGAGAACCACTGACCTAGGTAATAACAAAAGATTTACCCATCCAATTTATTGGATGAAAATCAACAGTCTGAAAGTAGGAGCTGCCACATTAAGTTGCAAATAAGAGTTTGACATGTAGGCCAAGCAACAGGGAGCTATAACTGGACTGAAAAAGTCAAGAAGTTTTGGAAATGGCAAATGTAGCACAGTTTCATACCCTGAATAACTTACTAAATCTGCAACCTTAGTACGTGTCCGTTGGCTCCAGCCTCTTGGAGGGATGTCGTTCTAAATTAGTTTTTTGATATTATATGCAAGTTTCGTCTAAAATATTTTTTGTGAACTAAACAGTTTAAGAATTACTCATGTGAATTGCCTAAATGCTCCCTTGTCACCCGAAATTTTACTCGTCATTGATTATTTATTAATTGCTTATGGTTTATACTCGTTTTTACACTACCACAACGTCGAGTAAATGGTGCATTCTTTTATTATGGTTTCCCCATTAGGCCAATCAGTGTTTTTCGAAAATGTTTGTAGTATTCTTCGTTTGACGCTCTGGAAGGATCAGGTTTGTTGACTTCTATTTTTGTGGTGCTTGACCGAGTGTTATCCTCTTCTCCTGTAGTCTTCTCTTTGGAATTTTCTTTCTTAGCATCTGCGTATACCGGCAGTTAGTTAATGATGGTTTCGATTGGTCCACTTCCACGAAGTCGCTCAAAATGTCAAACGTTTTCGCAGTAGTGTTCCTTGCAGTGGAAATGATAGAGCACTTGAAACTCGCCTTGGTGCAGCAATATCTTTAGTCACATCCGTTTTTGAATCTGCGAGTGAAGAATTTAAGAACTTTAGGAGCAGGGCCTTTAGTTGTTCTGATCAGCGGCGCAGGAACTCCTGTAATTATGGGGGGGCAAAACATTTTTTTTAAGGTTTAACATAACTAAGCTTTATGTTCGACTGTTCCAAAAACACTTTAATCCAACTGTCCGCCTGTCAATGTGCAATAGTTATTATGAAAATAAATGTCATTTTATTAAAATCAGGAAAGAAGATTGTATTAGGTTACTGAAAACTTTACAAATATAGAAAGAAATTCATCTTTAATACCTTACGGTAATAGATCGTTATTCTTGATATTAATAACGCAATTAGAAGAAGCGTACTTCGAAACTATCAAATGTTTGAATAGCAACTTGAATTGTTTGTGTGTAATATAAATGATATTGTAGATAAAATAATATCTTCTGCAGTGCACTCAAACGTAAAGCTTTGCATGCAGCAGCTCGTACATCATCAAATCTTATTTGACTCGTCTTCTTTACCGCTACGCTACTCTCGCTCTGCATAAAATACTCCAAGAAAATCCTACATTTATATACTTGATACATAAATAACTATAATAGTTACAATTAAGGTAAAATGCTTTTTTCTCGATCCCGTCTGTTTCTCTGTCTGCCTGTTGGCGGTATAGCTCAACAACTATTTGTTGGAGGAAGACTATATTTTGCATGCAGATTATATAGCTACTTGGCATAAAACCGAAAACATCTCAGAGTAATATAGTAAGTTTAAATATTGATGATCAAGTAATTCCAATTAGAGAAGAATAAAAAAACCTTGGAATAATGGTGAATAATAGCTTTAGATATAATTCCCTTGTGAACAATTATATTAAACGGGCTTACCTAAATTTAAAGTTAATTTATCCACATCGCCATTATCTTCCACAAAATTTTAAAGCTCAGTTGTGTGATTCTTTAGTTTTAAGTCATTTTAATTATTGTTCGCAAATTTACGGTCCTTGTATTACCAAAGACACTTCTTCCAGAATTCAAAGGGTGCAAAATTCAAGCATACGTTTAATTTTTGGCATAAAAAAATATAACCGCGTTTCACATAAATTAAAAGAGATACAGTGGCTTAACATGGAAAACAGGAGAGTGCTGAGTGCTGCCTGTCTGTATCACAGAATTATTACTGAAAAACAGCCCATATACTTATAGAATAAAATAACCTTTCGTACAGATGTACATAGATTGCATTTGCGTTTTAAAGGTGGAATAACACCGCCAATTCACCGAATTAAAATGTACAAAGGTTGTTTTTCGTATAATATCTTTAAAGTCTATACTGCTGTGCCACATTCTCTTAAAACACTTCCTCTTGGAATGTTTAAAGATAGATTTCGCCAGGTTTTGTTTGATAGTCAGTTTACTAGTTTGCTGCATTCTTGATGCTATTTATTTTCTTTTGTGCATCATTGATAATTAGCCGGTTCCTACAACAGTTCATTTTTTATTTAAGTGTAGATGTGATTAATGTTATTGTGCTACTGTGTTGTTCCTGAGTCTTTATAGTAAGCTAATTGCTATCAGGGGTTCGGTGGAGGATCAGAAACTGCTTTGTAGTAACTGAACTGAACCCCTGTGGTTTCCACTTATTAATACAATAAATTTTGATTTCTTTCAATAACTAAATTATGTTAGTGGTGTAGTAATTTATTAAGTGGAAATAAATTATTATTATTATTATATACAAGGTGAGCACCTTAAAAAAATTGTTTATTTTTGCTTTAACTGAGAAATAGATAAACGTAATAATTTGTACACAGCTCAGGATTTATCATTGTCAAAAATGAGACCTAGCAGATACAGGGTAAACATCACAAGTGGGACAGAATAATATGGTGCCTTTCTAACTCGGCTCGAAATGGATGTAATAAGCATTGCCACTAGGTTGAATTGTGTTGGTACATAAATTTCTGGTTGTTATATTTGCAATGAGAATAGGTTTTATGTTGACTGATTGACACTGTAGTTATGTTAAACTGTAGTTCTGGCTATTACCTATAAACTAAAATTGTTCTTAGTGCAATACCTACCAACTAGTTAAAATCAAATTATAAAATCACATTTCAAGTTTATAATAGCTAAAGCTACAATAAAAAATAATGAAATGTCAACCTGTCGACATGAAGCCTAACCTCACCACAAAAATAATAAGAAATTTATGTACCAACACAATTCAACCTAGTGACAATGCTTATTGCCAATGATTTCCCTAGAATTTCGGCATTTGCATTACCATATGAAACAAAAATGGACTATATCGAATTCTCCGCTGTCGATCTAAAAATAAAAACTTGTTTAACAAATTCTTCGTGTTTTATTTCTGCACCACCTACAATAGAACAATGAGTTTTAGCATCTTGTATAGATTAACGTGAAAACCCTATGTACACATTTGTAAAAACCGTATGAAATATATCAGGGGGGCATATTACACCCCCCCCCATATATTCTAGGGGGGGCAATCGCCCCCCTTGCCCCCCTGTTCCTGCGCCCCTGGTTCTGATTATGTAAGTCCATTCTTACTTCTCTTCCATCTCTCTTTCGGGTTCTTGTAAACGCCGTCTGAACTTAATGGTAGGTTTGGAGCGAACGCTGTTGTGCTGGTGTTGATCTGAGTGGAAGTGAGCAAGATTCAACTAGCTTTTTGTCACCGATCTAGAGAAATGTTGATACCGGAGAAAATCCACTAATCTATTTTTGTAAAAGCTCCGTATAGTGTAGCTAAGACTTGTTCTTTGGCTGCAGCAGTGGTGCCGAAATCTACACCTTCTTCCTTTGAACACTTTTACACTCTGGTTTAACTCTTCGAAATTTTCAGCAGCTTCAGGAATTTCCTCTTTTCTTGACCAAAGATTGCAGACGTCATGTCACAATCGTTTTAATCGTGCAAAAACAATATCATATTTGCAATCAATGTTTCAGCATCTTCTGTTACCTGTTGAACAGAAAAATTAGATTTCTCGTATCTCTTCTTAATCATGAAAAAATAACGACTCCGGTTTTCTTCGTTGGCTCGAAATTTTGCCTGTGTGTATGTTGTGATCATCGACTCGTCGAGAAATACATCCGCATCGTCTGGGTACTCGTCGAATACAATCATTGTGCGAACAGTAGTGTCTTTACCGTATTATATGAACTTGACTAAGCTGAGAGCTGAGATATTAGTATCAATGATCAATAACAAGTTCAATTTCATGTGACCAGGGAGCATTTATGCAATTTTAAAAAAATACACTCTAATGCACCTGAGATTAAGTCTAAAACTATTTACTTGACATAAAATGTTTTAGACGAAACCTGCAGAGAATTTGATAGTTCACAATTTTTGTAATAACATTTTCTGGTTAAGAAGGTAGTGGAAAGGAAATTTTGGACGCTATCTATCTAAAATGGAGAAACGAGCGGACACGCTCCAAGGTCGCAAATTTAGTATGTTATTCAGGATATGACTGTGCTAAACTACCAATTTGCAAAACTTTTTGACCTTTTTTAGGAAAAAGTGCATATTGCTTGGCCTAAAACTCCATTTGGAGGTAATACAATGACAAAATCCGTAGCATCCAATTTGGAAAGTTGTGGCCCTTTTAGTTTTATGCTAATAACCATTTGGAGTAAATGAAATAGGCCTTTGACTATAACATACTAATTGTAATGTACGTATTTAGTTGCTGGTGCTGCGGCGATTATAACTATTTGAATATATTATGCTACTAAGCTTTTGTTTCTTTGAAAACCTGACCCGCCGTATTTGTTATTTTACATTTAATTCAAAACTTAAAAACAACATATAGTCATGGCTGTGTTTGTTTTTTAAAACAATTATTTAATAGTGAATAAATACATTGTCGGTGTTCTGTACTTGACACTGAATATCAAAAATGGATTTGGCAGTTCAACTGCAAACGATCCGGAATTGTTTAAAAACAGATTTAGTATACTTTATAACAGTTTATCACTTGAGATTTATAGAAACACAGAATGAAACAGAAGAAGCGTACCTACTGTATGCCATATTTAGAAAATCTAAGTGTGTCATATTTTGAGTTAAGTACAATTTACGACCAGCCGTTGTGGAACTTTAGCTGATAAAAACCTCACTGCGTACGATTAATGCTTAACAGTTGAACTGTATATGTCATGTGTATCATATGTTTCGGCTATTACGTTACTACAAATTAATTGTCTGCTTACTCTACAAAACAGATGGTATCTTTATAATCGGTTGGTAGTAATCTGTTATATAGAATTAGTTGACGAGCCATCCAGTTTAATAAATGGAGCTGTTACATTTGTTGTTTGGATTAACCGTTCCGTCAATTGCTCGAAATAGGTTACTAACTTTGTTAGTTTTTAATATTATCCTATATACTTCTTAGACTTCAATATAAATTATTGAAAAAAATATATATAAAGAATGTAGCATCACTTGAATTTAGTGAAAACAGGTATTGCTTATACCTGTATTATAACTAATAAACCCAATGAAAAAGTTTATTTTAATAATAAGAGCGTCTTAAACCTCAAAATGCTTGACCTCGGCGATTTTTTTGTGGATATCGCACAGGAAAATATTTAAACCAAGTTGTGGGACTGAGTACTATAGCTGAAATGCTTTGAAAAATTGCCCACTTTAAACATTATATTAAAGCTTCCTCGTTTGTGTCCTGAGTATGATCTTAAAGGTTGTTTGTTACCGTATTGACAAATAAAGACGGTGGTGTGTTTCGAGTCAAAAGACACGGCGGTTGGAAATCGTCATCTGTGGCAAAGAAAAGTTATTTCAAATTAAAATTGAGTTTGCCAATCGAATTCTGGACAATAGTAAACCGTCAGATGGAGAACCGTCTACTTTCTCTTATTTGGAAGACCAACATTTGAAACTGTAACAAGCAGAAAGTATTTGCTCTAACAAGAACCATCAAACAAGGAAAATTGTATTAATTTAGAAAGTAACAAAAAATGGGTGAATACTTAATTTTATTGATTTAACGAATTTAATATTTAATGTTTCGGTAAATAAACATTTATTTGTAGTTTTGCAAAGTCAGTTCATTTGATAATCAATTGATTTAAGAAAAATATTCGGTAGCGGTAGGTACTTTCTACAATCCCGACAGACCTACTTCAGCACTACGAATCCTGCTCAAGCGAGCACCTCTTCAACCTCCTACAACAAGGGAAATCAAGTTCCGCCCTAATTTCTAACCACCTATAATTATCCTCCCCGTATTCTGCACCATGGAGGGATTCAACGGGAAACCACCTCCACTATTTTCTAAAGAGAACCAGTCTAAAATGTTTCGGAGATAAAAATAGTTTCCCAATCAGATCTCCGAGGGGAACAGTTTTGAATGAAGCCAAGAAAATAAGAATGAATATTCGCAAAAACCCTGTGAATATTTGGACATGTAATGTTCGAAGTCTGTTTGAAGTCGGGAAACTAACCAATACTGTGAAAGAGATGAGGCAGCTGAAAACATCAATTGTGGAAGAATGAGAAACGCAGTAGCCCGGCGAGGAACACGCAACGCTATTCATTAATGATGTAACCATGTACTATTGTGGAAACGAAGAAGACTACCACAGGCACGTAGTTGGTATTATTTTTGAAAAACATAAATATGGGTGTTATGGAATTTATACCTTACCTCGGTCTTACATACCACTTGTCGATACCTACACTATCAGATCATGTTCTCCTAGAAACGAGTTTAAGTGCCTTAACAAGAAATAATCACAACAAACCACAAAAACTGGACATCGATAAACTACGAAAAGTACAGAAACCTAAGAACATAATATATAAAATGGGCTCAGAACTGACACCCATAGAATTATGAAAGGATGTCGAAGACAAAACACGAAACATTGTAACAAAAAAGTTAGGATATCATAGAAAACTATATAAGAAACTGGATGACGGAGGAAATCCTACAGTTAATGGAGCAACGACGGTAACAAAACACGGAAATAATACAATCTTATAAACTTGATAAAGGACATATAATCATGTAAAAGTTAGGGCACAGGGCGAGCTTAGTCCATCATTTTCGTCGAAAAAGATGCACGACGGGGTGACTCCTTAATCCCTCTTTTATTCAAACTTATAATGCATGAAATCATCGAAAATATTAAAACCACAGTGGCTATAAGATGGGGAATGCAAATAGTTATTTAAGCATCAAGGGAAGTAAGTAACTTTTACCAGTCGAGAACGAGTTTGCCAGCCCGAGCGAGCGAGGGCTGGCAAAGTGCGAGACTGGTTGTAGATAGTTACTTCCCGAGCATGCTTATAATATTTTTCTCCATGCCCAACAAAAATTTGAATAATTTTCATTATTACATATATTTTTTTAAATTATACCCTAACCCTACTTATCTTAACAAGTTTTTAAGTTTCAAATAGGTTAGGATCAGTTAAGTTCAAACCCGTTCAGATAACTTACAAAACTAAAATTACTGTAGCAACACGTAATTCACTTACTTCCCTAATGTCATGACAACCAGTAAACAAACAGTAAAATCAACTTAGCTGCAATGGATATGTCAAAGTAAGTGTAACTTACTAGATGGGCATGGAGAAAAATTAATATCCTGTGCTATGCGTCATACGTCGTGTTGTTTGCAGAGGACGAGAGCGGTCTTCAAGGAATTCTGTTTGAATTTAATCAAACTACGAAAGAGTATAATATGCTAATTTCTACTTACAAAAGCAAAGCAATGACAATCTTGAAAGAACCACTCAGATGCAAATTAGTCGTCGATGAGAAAACTGTAGAACAAGTAATGACCGTAAACTATTTAGGCGTATTAATGACAAGCCAAAGGCTACTGCAGCGTAATGTCGAAGACCAAATACCGAAAGCAAATAGAATCGCAAGATGTTTAAACATTATAGTATGAAGAAACAAATATCTCGGAACTAAAACAAAATCGAGAATCTAAAGCAGCAATTCAGTAAAAACAAGAAGATGCATGGGAAGAACACAGATTAAAATACTAAGACGAGTAATAAACAAATCTTGAAAAGATCAATTTCGAAATACAGATATACGAAATGTGTGTCGCATAACAGATGTGCGTGAATGGATAGATAATATATGACATATATGGAATGATCACGTTAGTAGAATGGAACAGCATCGCCTGGCAAAAACCGTAAGAGCTAAACTTCCCAAGGGAAGGAGAAGTGTCAGAAGACTAAAGAAACAGTGGAACGATAGTTTATAACCAGGCAAAAAAACTGGTATTAAACAGGCACACAGGTTAATTAAAAGCAAGAAGAAGAGGAAGAAATAACAGAATATAGTAGGTTGAATACACTAATCAAGGGTAAACTGAGGAAAGCTATAAGGAAATAGAGAGAGAGAGTGCGAGATATAATAACAGCAGATACACGATACCTTAGGAGAACATAAGAAGCTAATGGAAGTAGCTAGTGTATACCAAACACAACAATCACTAATGCTGTTGAACAATAAGAATGTTATAGTAATAAAAAAAGAAGATAAAAAAGAAGTTTGAAAAAACCTATGCAGAGGAGCTATTTGGTGAAGACTCAGGACGAGATCTGAAAGAAAATCCTACAGCACTCGCACTATCAGGATCACCATACATTTTCAAAAATTAAAATTTTTAGAGAAATCGTACAAAATAGAGAGTAAGTTCAAGTTAACTAAAAAAAAAAACGTTTTAGAGGTATTCAAGTAGAAAGTCACCTATCTCACATCAATGCACATTAAAAATGTAATAAAAATGTAACGTTTGAAAAAAATCGTTAGAGCCGTTTTTGAAAAAATAGAAAAAACCGAAAATTCCCAAGTGTAAACACCATACTTCAGGTTATGCGATTTTCTTCAAACGCTTAGTGTAGCATCTAGATAGTACACAAAACTTAGATATAAAGTTTCAACGTCATACCTAATTTCGTTTTAGAGATATTCTGTTCGCACGCACACAGACACACAGACAGACCAATGAACAAAAATATGTTTTTGGGTTCAGGGGATTCTAAAACTTGAAGATCTGTTGAAAACTCAATTTCGAATTTTTGGGGTGAATCGTATACTTCCTTTATTGTAAAAGAAATTAAAAAACTTATAGGTACTGGTATCAAACAACACAAATAAAACAAAAATTAGCACAGGCGACATTCATATCTAGAGAGGTTTTTTATTAAATTTTGCCTATCGATTACCGTAGCCATAGAAGGAAGGGGGAACTATATATTAACGCGGCTAAATAGAAGATTAACAAATTGAAAGAGTAACCCAATACCAATATATGATATGATATTTCGCTGGGAACTAGAAACCTAACAAAGAAATTAAAATCATAATTGAGAAAGCACGTGCAAGGTTTGTAAAGTATGAGAAAGTTCTAAGAAACAGGAATATCCGACTATCACTTCGCACACGTATGCGTTATAGAAAATTGTTTATTTTCCTTTTGTAGCTGGAATATTTGTTTCTCTGGGTTGGTTTAGGGAATATAGCAGCTATTTTTGTGTTAGACCAGGAAACTAAAAATATATTTTGACTACTTTGTAGTCTTCTTCAGTTTACATTTGAGTTTTTTATATAGAATAGTGTTAGTTCCTAGAAATTTATTAGCCATTAAAAATTATGTGACATTCAAAGTGGAACTTGCTTCTTTATATTAAAGTTGTAAAGTTTTTCTAATACCTTTCTAATACCTACATGAAATTAAACAAATAATGGAAAATATCAGCTTCACATCTAAGAAATTTACAACTTGTATATAACCTAGCAACTTTAATTTGAAAGTCACGTTGTTTATAACAGCTCATCATATAATATCAAAAAAACTAAATGTAAACTGAAGAAAACTACAAGGTAGTCGCAATATACTTTATTTACTAGCAACATGATATTGTACATTTTCGTCATAGAAACAAAATATGAAAAGCTACTCATAACTCCCAAGGGACTTATCAAATTATTTCTCCCTCAAACTCATGGTAACCATGCAACTACAAATAACGTTTTAGCAACCATACAATGAGGCAATCCTTGATGTTAACTTACATATTCCCGGTTATATAAAAATCTACTTATGATCTCTGCTGCTTCATGGAATGGTATAATGGACCATAAAATGATCACAATCAATAGAATCGAAGCTTTCGAAATGTGTACATGCAGGTGCGCTAGATGAAGAGAAGTTGCCGCTAAAAGCAGAGTAATTTTTTGCCGCCCCAAGTATCTTTTGCAAATGTAGTAAAGCAAACGTGTTAATGTTTTTTTTTTTTTTTTTTTTTTTTTTTTGGCATTTCGGGATCGAAGCCCATCAGCCACATTAATAACTGTCGCAGATTAGGAAGAAAAGACTAGACACTGTCAGACAACAATCCCACTTTTACGCATATATTTTATGATAGAGCCGAATACATGTACATTATTGGTGCTTAACACTGTTGTTATATTTATTGGCAGCTGCATACCAAGTAAGATAAGCTCATTCAAAAACGAGTCACGATGCTCTGCATATTTTCCACAGCCGAAGAAAAGATGGTTAAGATCTGCAGTTTCCGAACCACAATCACAATCTGCTGTACCTACAAGTTTTAATTTGAACAAATGGGCGGGAAATTGCCCATGTCCAAACTTTAACCTCGCTATCGTTGTATAGCTGTAGCGGGACACCTTAATATTTTTATGCCACCTAGTAAAATAAACCGACGGGTGAATACAAGCATATTGTGTGCCTCTTTGTTGACCAAACTCCCGCCAACGCCTCTCCCATGCTTGGTTTACCGTCTCTACTTTTGCTATTCCCAGTGCTTCTTGTTTTGACAATTGAGTCATCACTGTGGTACCTTTATGTATTGCCGCTTTTGCCAAGAAGTCAACTTTCTCATTAGGTATTATGCCCGAATGTCCCTTGATCCAAACAAAGCTTACTTCTACGTCCTTTGCTCTTAAAGCTGCACATAATGTTACTATATCTAAAATGAGTGGATGATGTTTAGCGAAGTATTTTCTGTTCATTAATGCTCGTAATACACTTTGAGCATCACTCATGATAGCTGCACGAGAAATTGTACTAAGACTAATGAGCTTTAAGGCTTCGAAGATGGCTTTAGCTTCCGCAGAGAAAACGCTAGTAAGAGGATTAATTTTGAACATTTGACTATCCCCATTAAGCGAATCATAAATGGCACACCCGCAGCCCGTTTCTGATTTAGATGCGTCCGTATAGATTATAGAAGTATCGGGGAGAGTTTCTATTATCCTTGCAAACACTTCTTTATTATTCCACATATCCGCTGTATAAGGTGGTATAATTACAGTAAGGGGGTTGATGTAATCATAATAGTCTATATTGGGGATTTTAGTTATTCTGATATCATTTTGAAACTTAGATATATACCTGTATGCTTCTGCAAGCGGTGGGGAGCTTTTCTTCTGCCAATATAAATTTGAGAGATCAAAATGGTTTAGTTTGTGGATATTATGAAACAAGACTTTAAGTGGAAGCGTTTTAAGCTTAAGTAAGTATTTAATAGACAGATACCTTCGACGGATTTCTAACGGCGGTTCTTCGGCTTCCACGTATAAAGCTTCTACTGGCGTTGACTTCATTGCTCCCACGCAAATACGCAACCCTTTATTTTGCAATACATTAATACGCTGTAACTGATATTTACTGGCGCTACCGTATAGTGTACAACCAAAGTCAATGTGTGATCGTATACATGCATTGAAAAAGAGGCGAGCTGTCATCACATCCATTCCCCATTTAACTTTAGTAAGCGTTCGTAATACATTTATGTATTGTTCACATTTACTAGTAATATAGTTGATGTGACTAGTCCATTTTAATTTGTTATCTAAAACTATACCTAAATACTTTATTGTATCTCTAACAGGTAGTTTAATATTTCCTAAAGTAATCAGATTTGACGGAAGATTTCTATGACGTGAGAAAAACACCACAGCAGTTTTACTGGTAGATAGTTCCAGACCATTGTCAAAAAGCCACTTTTAGTACGATCCATAGCGACAGATAAACTATTTTTTAATTTTTGTAAAGATTTATTGGATGAAACCATGCATACATCATCTGCGTACTGAATAATTTTAATATTGGCATTAAAAATGTTATGAAAATCCATTGTATACAAATTAAACAAAAGTGGACTTAAGACTGAGCCTTGAGGCAACCCAGTGGAAACCGTTCTTGGTCCTAGAACAAAGTTATCATTTGCTCTGGCATAAACAATGCGATTCCTAAAAATGTCAACAATTCTTTGGGCACACGTTCCGGGAATCCCCACTAAAACTAACTTATATTCCAGGATATCTAGGTTTACAAAGTTATACGCACTTTTAATGTCAATAAACACACTTCCTACATATAAATTATTTGAGAAACCTAGTTGAACCTCTGTGACTAAATCAGTTACTGCATCTGTAATCCCCAGCATTTTGCGAAATCCATACTGTTGCGGGGCAAGGATATTATTATTATCTATCCACCATTCTAATCTGTTCTTTATCATTCGTTCATAAGTTTTTAATATACACGAAGACAACGAAATTGGTCGATATGAATCTGCGCGAGTAGGATCTGTATGCGTTTTTTGTATACCAATAATAACCGTCTGTTTAAGTTGTGAGAGCTCCACCCCACCAACCCACATCTCGTTGTATATGGAAAGTAACACTGCTTTCAACTCATCAGGTAATCCTTGCAATAACTTGTAGGTTATATAGTCTAAACCTGGAGCTGAGTCTTTTGGACCTTTCCATGCTTCCTCCAGTTCCATCATAGCAAATGGCCTGTTTAATAAATATTCCTTATCTATCGCAGTGCTATACGTTTTTTTCCTGTTACTAACATATGACGGCGTTAACAGATCAAAGAATTCAGATAACCACTCATGGCTTTCGCATTTGCCTGAATTTGTTTCGATTCTTTTAAATTTTTTAATTGAGTTCCAAATTTTTGCACAGGGAGTATTTCTATTTAGACTACTACAGAATGTTACAAAACCGTTTCGTTTTTTTTTTTTAGAAATCGTTTAGCATATGCCTGTGTTTCTTGCAATTTGATATAGTTATCATAATTATTATGGATCTTATATTGCCTCAGTACTTTTCTCCTCTCTTTTACAACTTGGGTGCATTCATCATCCCACCATGGTGGCGGAGATTTAAACTTACGAACGATTGGTTTTCTAATCTTAAAGCAGTGATCAGCTGCTGAGCCAACACAATTATAAAGATATATTAACCTAGCCTCTGCAGCATATTCATAAACTTTTTCATCGAAGTGTGCGATAATGTACTTTTTAAAATCATTCAGCCCGTTAGAGTCGATTTTCCATTTACGATTTGGATAGTAACTAAAATATGTTGATACCGTTGTGGCTATAGTAAGTAAAATCGGATAATGATAAGAATTGTACGTGTCTTCTAACACTTTCCAAGATGATTTAGCTGCAATTTCAGGAGAGACCAAGGTGATATCTAGCACTGATGCGTCTTGACCTGGCCTGCTAATTCTTGTTGGACTCCCATCGTTTAAAAACACCAAGCCGTTATTATCTATTGATTTTAATAGAATATTACCGGCATTATTTGATTTTGTGGACCCAAATGCGTAGTTATGTGCATTAAAATCTCCCCCAATTATGCATGGTTTTGAAATTTGAGAAAAAATTAGGCTGTAATCCTCACAACTTATATCAGCTTGTGTCGGTCTATATATAACCACAATTGATAATTTTATTTGAGTAAGAAGTATACCACACATGTTCACATTTTCCGGAATATTATTAAACCTGATTGGTGTAAAAGGTATCGACTTATTAATCAAAATTGAAACGCCACCATACCCATCCATTCTATCGTCCCTAATTACATGGAAGTGTTTAAAAAATATGTTATATGTAGGCTTGTACCAAGTTTCACAAATAAGTGCAATATCTACGTTTTGTTCGGAAAGAAGATTTATTAAGTTTTCTTTCTTGGACCAAGCCGATTGAGCGTTCCATTGAGTTATGTTTAATGTATAATTAGCCATTGAAGTTATTATAAAAAAAAAGTATATGTGTGTTTAAAACGTAGATGTATCCGTTGAATATCCTTGAGAAGCATTATCTTCTTGGGAAGAGCTATGTGGTTGGCCTTCACCGGATTGTATTTTTAGTTTTTTGATTAGCCTTTTAAGCCGCGACTTCAGTGAATTAGTTTTAACAGCGCGAGTCACTGTTATTAGTAATCCTACTAAAGAGCCAATGTCTGTTACATATGACTGTGCAATCGATAGTACGTCTTGTTTATTTTTTGATTCCATTAAAAGGTCGCAAAAATTGTCGTAACTAATAATTTCAATGTTTTCAGAGAAAATGTCTTTAAATTCTATAAAACCGTCGTCGTCCCGTTTAATGGAATCATCTTTCTTTTTTTTACTTAATGGTTTAACAAATTCGATTGTCTGAAACGGATTTGTTTTGACTGTTTTACCTTCGCCTTGCTTATTTATCTGTTCGTTATTTAAACTAATAGCATCGGAATCAACCGACGACCTAGCTGGACGCTTTTTTGTAGGTGAAACTGTAATTTCAATATTTTGATCCTCGTTGCGATATTCTACCGGAGATATCAAAGGTCCCCTGTTGTTTTCATTAGTCTCCTCTAATTGAGGGGGCGCATGGACTTCGGCGGTCACTATTTCAGTATGTTGTTCTTGATTTGTGTGACATTTGTTTGCGATGTGACCTATTTTTTTACATTTAAAGCAGCGGATTTCATCCGTAGTAAAAAAAATTCTAAAGGAATTCTGTTTGAACTGAATCAAACATGATTCAGGTAATGTATCACTTTCTTCTAACACAACATATGGTATATACCTGACGCCTAAAACTCAATACGTGCCTGTATTCTGGTTTATTTAAACCAGCGCCAATAAAATTAACCGCAGAAACTACTTTAAGACCTAGCCGTTTAAGTTCCATTTCTATGATGTCATGTGGTAGACATGGCGATACGTTCGACATAATTATGCGTTTGGCAGGGGATACCAAGCGCCGTGCTGCTATAAACATATTATTCAACGTGATACCGCCATGGTTAGTCATAAAAGTATCTACCACCTCTTTAGATGATAAATAAATACAAACTCGGTTATTGGAAACACGAGAAGCAAATACTACCTTTTTTGGTCCTACCAATTCACCTACTGCAATGATATATTCGTTTTTTTGTGTGTTCTCTATTGTATCAAAAACGATAGCTTGATCACGCTCGGGAAAGTTATATTTAACGTTAGAGTCTTTGACAACAGATGCGAATGACTGAGAGTTAGTGTTAATATTCATATTGACAGGGTTAGAATTAACGGTACGGTTACTTTCAACTTCCGAATTACCTCCGTCCACAGAAGTAATTCGGTTAATGTCCGTAGTATCCATGCAGACAGATAAAATATTCGTGCCTGGTGTCCAGCCGATATCTCGGCCGGCCACTCTCCACGCACGCGGGCGCACAAGCCCGCGTGGACGAGAAGTGCGATATGAGTTTCAAATCCCCACTACATACGTATACCCACATATAATAATACGTACAGAAAAACAAATTAAGCAAAATGCTAATAAAATAAGGACTTATAACAAAAACTTAACTTAATTTGGGTAGTTTCACTGTAGTTGTGAGACCGTTTGTAATACACTTCACGAATAACGTTCTAGTATCAGTTTTCACCCGTAATTTTGTCAGCACAAACACGCGCGTGTTACTCGCAGCTGAACCACGGCCGAACTCCTAACGTGTTAATGTTTATTTAGCTTTTATTGGAAAACAAACAGGAGACAAAATATATAATAAAAAAAAAAACAAACTTATGGTAATCGTTTTCAAACCGAAACATAAAAAACCAAGATATATTAGAAACACATTAAAAATACGTAATAAACAGCTTAAAATAAAAAATTACTTCGTAAAGATACTGTAGTTGCTGTCAAATTGATATCATCGACAGAAAATCAAATTCGTGATCTTTCACGCAAGAGGTGTTGCAGCAACTGCTATCGGATACAGTCGGTGCTAAACCCAGGCGGTGGTAGTTTACATTTGCGGTTATTCCAGTTGAGGGTAAATCTACATCGGTGGTCATTAGTTCGGTGGCATTTCATATATTTATCAGGTTTTTAAAGGTCGTTAGTAAATCAAGTAGATGGTGGTTCCAGTCAGATGTAAATCCACGGTGGTGATGCAAAACGGTGGTAATCAGCGTTGCCAATTTTTTATTTGTGATTTACTTAGACAAATGAAAATTTGCATCCTCTGGAAATGTTGCGCTAGAAGCGATCGCTTTTTCTGTTTCATTACTAATACGGCTCTGCTTACAGGCGTTTATTAAGAGCGCCCTGGACTGATAGAGTGATCAATGACAAAGTGCTAAGAATGCACAAACACCAAAAACTGTTCATCTCGATTAAACAAAGGAAAACTGCTACTTGGGATAAATCGTTAAAAATAAAAAGTATAAAAGACTACAGTATAATCTTAGAATGGTAAATAGAGAGAAAGGGGGCAGTAGGAAGGAAACAAATGTCATGAGCAAGAAACTTAACATAATGGACTCGAATAAGCTCAATAGGCGAGTTAGTCAACACAGCACCAAATAATGAAAAATTTAGAAGTGTGGTCGCCAACATCTGACTTGCTTGATTATTTATATTGTTTCTTTTCATAGCTAGAGTATTGTGAGAGAGCATTATGATGCATAGCAGATTCATTATTTTTTGTACTACTGATTTGATAAATGAGTATTATTACCTTAGCAACGCACATATATAATGGTAAGTAAAGCCCTTTGCTAATGGTACAAGTGTTGCTAAGCTTCTAAATGCTACTTACTCACTCAGGTCAGTAAAGTTGCAGTTCACGAAATTATAATTGAAAAACTAAACGTTATCTAGTTATTAAGGCGTACGATATTAACACTGAAGCCTCAAGAAAATAAACCAATCTAGTACAGTTATTTTTACAGCGTCATTAGTTGTACACTATTTTATAAAAATTTCAAACGTTTGGTTAGATCTTAGTTTAGATTTAGTGAGCAGTCAAGTAGTACTAGCAATATTTGTAGCGTCTCCAATTTAGTCAGCAATAAATTCATTCATCCTTTACGTATACATATATACCTACTCAAAATTTACCGGAGAATTAAAACTTCAAGTTTTGTTTCTATGATAACTGCGATATTCTTGTGTATTAGCAAACTACTGGTAGATCAGAGCGTAGGTTTTTTTATTGAGGTCGGAGGTCCGATATATACAGACATCGGCCCACATGCTTCCCTGCCCAATGAAATTCACTTACACACCTAGTAATGTAAATAACTATTTTCTACTACCTACTTCGTAAGTGATAATTATCACCTTAGCAATGCACACTTAATGGTGAGTGAAACGTACGGGTTACTCGTCGCTATACGTGCGTAAGTATTGCTAAACACGCAAGGGCTCCTTACGCGCCCTGGTCAATAAAAAAACTGTTTCCTGATTTTTTATTAACGGTATGTTACGCTTATAGGTTATAGTAAAAGCTCTTTATTACCTTTGGCAATCACTTCAAAATTACAACTTGATATTTAAATAACTAAGTTTTTGTTTACCTTGTTACTCTGATATGTTTTTGCATCAGCACAGTGACGTCATATTATATTCAGCATAATTATTATTGTAACAACACTTAAATATCATTTATTAATGTAAATAACTATCTCGCATTCATAGCAAACATTAACGATTTGGTAAGTTGATTTTTCGTTTGCACTCAACAAGACTGAACCAGCAAAACCATGTCGCTAATGCACACAGTCTGATAATTTTTTAAATGTCACTTTTAAAGTTTGATGTTTAAAATAAATAATTTTCTATAGAGAATTTGTTGGAATTGAAAAACGATGTTGAAAGGGTAAATCTCTATATATAAATAGGCTTATAATTTTGGCACACCTTCTTCAAGCACGTTTTTTCTTAATTATTATTAATGCCCTTGAGATATGATTTATAGCTAACAGTTAACACTATATGGCTACCCTTGGTTGCGTTTGTTAACTGTTAGTTTTCTTTTGAGTTTCGTTCTTGATGTAAAGGAAATATTACTAGGTATTTAATCAATTCTTTTATGAATGTTTCGAGTAGTTTCGAGTTTAACTATTCGTTCAACTGGCTTGTCTATTAAGTTTGTAGATGAGTATCTGAATTTGAATTTGAATTTTCAAAGTTTATTCAGCTAGGTCTATACAATAGCTAATTATAATAAACCTAACCTACTACCGTTTAGGGGACTACCCCTCTTCGGCTTTGTACATGAAATATTTTAGTTTAAACTTACGATATTGCGATATCTAAAAACAGAAGCTAATAGTGGAAAAAATGCAAGCGATAGAAACTTGCCACTTTTTTTCTGAAAGGCAGGAAAGCTTGTATTGTTCTTGTTGCAAATAAAAATCAAAGTGAGCAGCAAAATGTATCAGTGGCTTGAGCAAGTGGAAAAAAGTCGTACAAGAAAGTGCTACCGCTGAGAGCAGCAATATGTAATGTACAACAGAAATTAATATCTAACTTAGTTCCATAAGTAAACCGAAGTGGACAAGTATTGATGAAGCGTATGAATCGGTCGGACGTTGTGGCCAACGAAATCTGTCTAGCTATAAGTTAGCGGTCACAAGCAGTAATACAAAGTGACAAGCAAACCGTGGAGACGTTCCGGATCCCAGATCTTCGAGACATCCCAGCATGGCAACATCCTAGAGTGCGGGAAGTGCGGTTGACTGGCAGCTCCAATACACACTCTGACACGTATTAATGACGACCCAGTGCGATTCATCACTCTTCTACCTCTGCTCATCCCTCTCGCTCCAAGGATCAAACGTATCCTTGTTTATCTGCAGCGATCAATCACTTCTGACTGGTAGAAAGGCGGTCATTTATTACTGTATCTCCTACATATATGAGAAAATAAATACGTTGCCATGAAGTATGAAACCAAAGTATTTTGTAATAAAATTGATAAATTGCTAGCCAGTGTTAATAGTAAAGACACAATTAATTATACCTGCACATAACGAAACAGAAGCTGGGAAGCCAAACTCATAATTCAACAGCTGCTCGTGGCGAGGTTACCATAATTTAATATTTCTTATAATATATTCATATTACTGCAACTGAAAATAGGTTTCGTAATAATCCACTGCTAGGAATAGGTAAGAATAGGATTATCTTCAGGTAATATCGTTCTAAATAATCAGGTTGACTTCGTATTAGATGACATTGTTTTTGAACGTAAGTCTGATTGGCATGGGAATTGCTAGAGAATTAAGAGCACGGAAATATGCCAGAGCGAAGTGTAATGAGTGTAATTACCTTGCGGCAATCAGACGGGACAATTTTTATTGAAGTGAATAGTCAACCTTAATTATAGTCTGGAAAGATTAATTACTGACTGCATAAGATAACATAATAATAATAATACCTTCTTTCAGTAGGTACAGAATATTGCAAATTGTCTCGAGATAGAAGCTTTTCCCAGTAGCACTGTTAATTTTGTTGATATCGCCAATTATAGTATTTAACATTACTAGCTTGGTAAGAGGGTTTTTACTGGCGAATAGATGGATATGACTGGAGAGCCGCAGGCGAGGCAGTCACCTTCTTGAGCCAGTAAAACCTGTTACCTTGCGTGTATTGTTGAATATTTTATTTGTTCCTCACTTGTAAATAACTATAAATTTACCATTTATTCACAATGTCAAACTGACAAGCAACTAAATTCATCAATATGACACATACTAATGAAGACAACTCTGGCTTTGCACGCTATCATTTATCTATGAGCACGCTTGTAAAATTTGACTGGCTAGCCAGTAAAAAATTTACTGGCTAGCAAATTAAGAAACATTTTCAAGGTGAATACAGTGACTTGATAATTCATGTTTACAAGTGAGAGAACAAATAAAAAACTTTATAAACACTTTCACAGCCACAAAAGGTTGTTCTAATTATTACAGTGACAGAATGTAAGGTAATTTTTGAGCAGTTCAAATCGTCATTAATTTCAGGTTTTGATACATAGTTGAATTTACTGTCATTCTGGGCCTTGGTATCTTCAATGTCAATCGCTTTTTAACTTGCTCCTTCAATAATTTTTGTATTTCCCAGACTTTATTGCTTAATTATTTCACTTCCCCACTTTAATGGTGTTTTACCAGCCTTCTTGACTTGTAGATGTTTAACTTTTAAATTTTAACCTCACTTTTACAATGCGCTGTTTATCTTGTGATAACTTTCAATTTAATAATGTAGAATTCAGTGACATTGAAATTAACATTATAGATAAGGGCCTTAAAATTAACTGGTTTTGCAACATCAACCAAAATTGAAACGATTTAGCTATTCACTCCGAAAAAAGTATCAATCTTCAAGAATTGAAAAGCTGATTTTGTCAGGGTTGAAATCAGCAGAAATATTTCTAATTAAAAAAAACTGATCTAATCTCAGTAATTCTCACACTTTATAGGCAAACACACTTATTTAAAAAAATGGATTTAAATTTCTTTGCACTAAAGCTGACAAGGTCATTGGCTCGTAATTTTAGATAAGAGCGACTATGTCGACACGGTTTGTGATTTCCTTGATTCTCCTGATTGTGAAATTTTAAATGAAGACTATTTACTTAGTTTTACTGCAGCAGTTAGATAGACAGCTAGAGACCATTTCTACAATATTAAATTCTTAAATATTAATCCCCTTTCCTTACTTATAATGAACCTTTCAATTTTTAAATTATACGGCTTACGAAAAATCAAGGAACCCAATATCCGTATTAGACCCCCAGTTTCCTTTTCTAACACTCTAATAGCTCGGTATCTGTCATTACAAATTAGCTTAACAAACGCATCCGCAATATTTCTAATTTTAAACCTAAATATCCCACAAAAAATCAATTTAATGAACAATTTATAACAAAAATAGTTATGAAGCTCCTTTCATCAACAACATTATTTACTGGAGTAGATACGTCGATAATATCCTGGCCATTTGCAATCTAACACCCCCAACCTAAATGATCACAATAATTGGCTTAACTCTATACATCAAAATATAAAATTAATTTTTGAAATTACGCACTATAACTATTTACCTTTTTTAGGTATATTGATCACTCAATTTTAACATATCTAGGAAGCCTAGAGCACTAACCTTACCTTCACTTACTCGTCTTTTCATCCTTTATCCACAAACCTGCTAATTTTCAATTTTTATTCAGACGCTTGGTTTCCACTCCTATGTCAGATTAAGATTTTAGCACAGAATTAAACATTATTAAATTTATTGCAACCAAAAGCCGTTATCTTCTTAAACTAATTCTACCTATCGATTATACACTTCTTATTAAACTTTCCACGAATTTAATTCTGAAGATAAAATATTTTATTCAATTCCGTATTACGGGCCAAGGTTCAATTCTTTGTCTATAAGAATTATTCTAAGCAAATAGAATTTTCACATTTATGTTTCCATTACTAATTCCCTTAAGAAATTTTTAGATTTTAATAAAGATCCTACTTCTCTAATAGAAAGACCAGGTCTGCCGTATCAACTGTTCATCGTGAGATTCGCCGTGCGATTCGTCGTGGGATTGTATCTATATAGGTCAAACCGGACGTTCTTTAAAGAAAAGAATTAAAGGACATTTTGCATGTATCAGAAATAACAACTTTATTATTGTTCAACTTAATAAATCTACTTTTGCCAATCACATTTTACAGTTTAATCACCATTGAACAGAAATGCCTGGAGGCTGGATCAGGTTTCTTTTGGTTGCACTGGTTCTTTATCCCTAATTTTTAAGCACATGAATGAGACTGCCTTCATGTATTAAGCCAATGTAGTCAATGGCACTTAAAGGGATGTTGATGTTGCTACTCTTAAAACGCAGCCTCACGATTTATGAATTATGGCTTGGAAGACAGGGCAGCAACGTAGCGATTGAATCAAACATTAGATGTCGATTGATTTTATTACAAAAATAGACGGGCTTTTATACAAAATATAATTGCTCAGGACTAAATAACAACATTTCAAAGTGCAAAGGTGTAGTTCACTAGAACGAGTCTAATATGACAAAATAACTACTCAGCGGTAAACAGTATCGCTTCCTGCTTTGTTTGCAAGTACGCACTTGAACTTTTGATTGTGGGTCGTTTATTTGCGTAAGTTGCCGGTTTGCAGTTTTCCGGCCTTTAAACCGCCTTGATTACGATGCAACACTGGCTTTTAAATTGTGAACGATATTTCGTACATTTTGACTGAAATTTACATCTGTTTAATCTAAATTAAACACCACTTTGACCCTAACAATGACTAAAATTTTACATACTGCTATTATTTAAAGAAATTCCTTTGAATTTACTTGAGATATTTAAAATTACGTCCAACAATAATGAATCCAGACTCAATGGTATCACAGTTGTTATATTTACTTATATTTTTTTTCTGGGTATTAAATGAGTAGGGGACTTTCTGATGAATCCATCCCTCATTTGGTCTTTTGTCTTCCTATTGTCTAATTAATTTTTGAACCGCTCTGGTAGTTTTCATTGTAATTAAATCTATGGATTCTTCTATTCAGGTTTTGATACATAATACCGTCGTTCTGGGTTTTGGCATCTTCAATGTCAATCGATTTTTAACTTGCTCCTTATAATTTTTGTATTGAACGATTTTTATAGCGTAGTTTTGTTGATTAATTATTACGCTTCTCCATTTTATTAATGGTATTTTAACAGCCTTGTTAACCTCACTTTTACGATGTGCTATTTATCCTATGATGAATCATGTAAGTGTAACCTTTTATTACGAATACCTATTTTAATACTGTAGTTTTGTAGATTAATGTTTAGGCCTGACGATGAAGTCCTAAAAAAAGCCTTTTGTCAATAATTAAAAAATTACTGACAAAAAGATGAACGGATAAAATCACTGAGAAAAATCTTATTCCAGAGCATCAATTTGGTTTGAGAAGACATTTAACTATAGAAAAACTTGTCCGGGTGGTCGACACAATAAAAAAAACGTTTGAGGAAATAAAGTATTCTGTGGCGGTATTCCTTGATGTGAGCCAAGCATTCGATGGTCTGGCGCCAAGGACTAATATGTAAAGTAAAACGGAAACTATTAGTAACGTTCTGCGGGAAAACTGCATAGATTACTCAAAACCAATATAAATAACAGATAAATGGACAAAAATAGAGCATTACAATTACTGAAACGAAGTCAGCCTAGATTTTTTTCAAATTCCCATGGACAGGCCTTCCAACAAAGATAAATAATCCAATACTACCTACTGTAATTATAGTATGTTAAATAGTGGACATGCAACTGGATAAAGAATTAACATGGAGAACACCCATTTGGAAGAAGAGCATACAAGTTGGCGAAAAATTTGTTAATCATAACTGGCTCTATGGGCGAAAGTTACAATTGTTTCTTCGAAATATACAAATGCATAGAACACTAACTCTAAACTAGTATGTACCTACGGGCTCAGAGTTTACACAAAACGTCGAAGTTCATATCTATTCTAGAAATATTCCAATCGAAAGTGCTGGGTGCCATAGTCAAAGCTCTCTGGGTGTGATCAATAAAAAAATTTAAGGTGATTTGTATCCACTGTTGGTGATGTGATTATACAATTTAGTGAAGATACTTAGAACGATTGGAAGTATACCCAAACGACACCGGATCTAGTTCACAGATTATAAACATGTGTATGATTTAAATTATATTAAATCAGTTTGTACTAGCTTAAATAAATTAAGATTATCTGTACTTCTATAATTATCATTGTATTACTGTATGTTTAGTACTATACTGTTATGATTTTGTACTTACGCATATAATGAATGAAAGAATAAAAATAATGATTGGTACCTTATTTAGAATGAAAAATTCATAATAACACAGCTTTAGCTATATGTATATGTTCTTTGGATTTGGTTAATAAATAAACTTACAATATACAACATAAATTAGGTTTTTTTTTCTATTATAACTTTCAAAGTGTTACAATGTTGGTGGATATGTGATTAAAACTCTAGAAAATTTTTATAGCTCGTGTTTGTAGAACTTTTTCAAAATTATGGTTATGTGTCAATTTTGAATTCAAAGTTTCTTAATTTGAACTCTTGACAAATTTCTTTATTCAACATGGAATCATCATCATCATCAATAAAATCAGATAAAAAAAGAAAACCAAGAAATATTTTAAATGCAAAAATGAAGCAAGCGATATTAAATTATGACATATCTGTCAAAATGATAATAAATTTTTTTAGTGGAAAAAAGAACTAGAAATCTATGTACCAATATTATTAAAACGAGGGACCTTGCAGGAATGCAACTTATCCCCTAGAAAGTTGACTTTGAAAATTATTATAGAAAAAAAATGTACTTTATTTAGTACGGGACTTCAATTATTATAATAGCTTTCATCCAGTAACTTTATTTTATGTTGATTTTTATAATGACATACACAAATCAATCGATAAGAAATAGTATCTACTTGTTAAAATTATATTTGTTGGAATTGTTAATAATGCCAATTATTTATATAAAAATTAATAACCATAATTTGGTAAGTAAGCGGGATGTTCGGAAATAAGTAAATATAAAGAAAGTCAGATTTTTTAAGAATATATACAGATCTAGTATGTAAAGAAATTAATAAGCATTCAATCAATTTCAATTACTTCGATACTTTTTGATAGTGGAAAAATCATCAATAATTTTTTCTGGTTATTGCTGCAAGCAAAAGCGATTTTTTAATTATTAATTACCCCTTTACTAGATACCAACAGTTACATTACTCGAAAGTAATTACCAATTAAACGGTTTCTTAATATACGAGGGATGATCAATATATTCGCAGCCTAACATATAAAGAAACAAACAAGAAGCGTGAATCAAAATTTATTTTTTAACGTAGTTACCCTGGAACATCAATTTACTATTTCCAAACAATGCAGCAATTTCCTTCAAGCAGGAATTCAGTCTACATCAAGATTGGACCACCACATTACCTCAATGTGCATCTTTAGAAAATTCTCTTCGATGCTTAAACTCTGTTGATCACTTTTTGAGCGTACTGTAAGAAGGGGCACAATCACCATGTGTAAACAGCGGTAGATTTCAAAAGGCGTCATTGTTTTTGCACAAATATTTAATTACTACACTAATTTCACCTTTTTCTATTTTATAGAACTTAACATGGACTATTCCAATACTAAACAATTAATAGCAGAGCAACCGATAAGGGGTAACCATTACATTTTGACGGTGATATAAAAGAGACTGTTGTGTCAAATGACAGCAATGATTTTTTAAAATGTGTAAGCTTTCTATGTTAGGCCACGAACACATTGACCACTTCTCTTATTTTATAGTAAATTAGAAATTTTTCCTCTAAAACTACAAGATCTGTTATCAAGATTAACTATATTTTTATTCACAATAGTTTCACACTGGCGCTGATATATGGGTATAATTTTACTTAAACTGAAAACTGTTCTAGTATATAAAATTGTAGAAATGCTATAGGAAATTATTTATTGACCAAAGAAAAAAGTTTTTGAAGTAAAGTGTCCAATTGTTGTTCTTAGGCACACTGGAAATGGAGTTAATTGGGCCATTAGGATTTTTTCCATACAGTGAATGCCTTTCGACATATATATCTACTTTTGCGAGGAGTAAATATAAAAAGAGTTATAATATTATGTGACAAAAATGAAGTATGTTCTGACATAATTTTAATATTGGAGGCATTAAATCATATAAATAAAACGTAGACAACACAATTAGTGATAGCCAAAATACATGATGGAAGAGCTTATAAAACCTATATAATGTGAAAGAACGTGTGGTGCGTGGTTTTCTCAACAGTGCAAGTATAATGGCGAACACTTTTTAAAAAGTTTTGTAAGTATATCAATATCTATCTTTTTTCACCTTCTATCGTACTCTCGCCCGAGCGCTCAATGTTTCACTGTGTCCTTAGCTGGAGCGGCGGAAATAACTGGCCCACCGGGGCCACGACATGAATATGACGTCAAAAAATGGCCACCAAAACAGACAAAGTGAAATTTAATGATTTTTTGCCGTTGTCCATTTTAATGAAACAAAAATTTTATAAAAAATAATCAAAACACAAATACTATCAAATAGCACTTAGAAAGTCAACCACACAATGACACCTTTAACTTAGCGACTTATGCTGAACGGATTTCCTAACGAATGTTTACACGTTATAGAAAATTAAAATCATAAGACCACCCTGTATAGTTGAAATATGTTAAATAACATATCTGAAATGTGAAATCGAATTGCATTTCATAGGACTGCTGTTAAGCAGATTGCCAAATTCAAACAAAGTAAATACAATGCCAGTGCAAGTTACTTACGGACATAATATGATTTACCTGATTACAATTTCAATGCATACGCTATCATTACAAATTAACATCGCTTTACTAAATTTATGCAAATATGTAATTGAATTGAACTGTAAATAATGCAAATGTTAAACCGTGGATGCTCAGTTGTATACCATTCATGATCCACAACCATTAGCAGCTTATGCTAATAGAAGCAATTTAATAAATGTTTTTGTTTCTACTTTCTTAAAAAAACTTGTTCATCAAATAATACTGCAGTACGTAGTTTAAGAGAATTTTCCATTATTGCCCAACTATAAAAAACAATAGCCGCTGGCATTTTATAAACAACTTTTCTTTAAATGACGACTAAGTTTTTTAATTTAAAGCAATGTTCAAATGAACTGTTTAATAACATAGTTTCTCAATTTAAAAACTTTTCAGTATGATGGGGAACGTAAAGATTTTCCAAACTAATTTTCATAATTTTCTTGGATGACACAATTATTTTTGTTAGATTAGGGTTAAGTGACAGATAGCAGTTTATATTTCTGTACAATTTTTGAGTTTGGAATCGGCTTAGTAATAACAAAAAATCACCATTATGACTTTACATACTGTTTATTACAATATATAAATTAAAGAAAATATTTATTGGTTTAATATTATTTTATGTGTTGCCCATATTTCCAAAAGTTTGGTTACCATTTTTTGCATTAAAAATTTTGATTTGATGGTTTTTGTGAATGTTACGAAGTATTTTTAACTTGTGTTCAGACTACGTTCAACGCACCCATAAATAGAGGTAAGTTAAGTTTCTGGGGAATCTGCACGCAATTTATTCTTAGAAATATATAGGGGATATGGCGGTGTTAAGTGATAAAGTGATACAAACTGTATTGTAATTAGAATACAATTCATTAATCACGTGACCCTTTTTAAACCAATTGGAAGCATAAAAACCTTTGGATACATGTGTACCATAGCGGTGATACAAAACAAAAATTCGTATCACCTTATTGCGGTCTGTTGCTACGCAAAAGAGTGGTTAGCAGGTTAGGTTTTGCGTCAGTTTTAACACAAACTGAAGCAAAACCTAACCTGCTAACCTCGAATTTGACATAGACTTACAGTGCCACCAACATAATTCATTGTATTCTCTCACTAAATACAACTCGCGGTATGATTAGTAATCGGTGATATTTCTCATTGAAACCGAAGAAGCAAATTCAACTCTTCCTTCCGACTCGTTGAATTCGCACCTCGGTTTCAATTCGAAAATATCACCGATGATAATCATACCACTTGTGGTATTATGGCTGATAGTAAATTATGGCAAACAAAATTATTAGAAATTTATAATAACCAGCTCAGTACATATTGATTGTTATTGAATATAGCGACGATTCTGTCGGAAGTGCACATAAAACCGACGCCATGCTCGTAATTCACTAAATTCAATCTTTTAGGAGGAACATTCCTAATCTTTCTGATGCTTTTGCGTCGAAAACCAGTACTTAACTCGAGCCCCAGCAAGTCCCACGATGCCTGGGCCCCTTTTCTTCCGTTCGCCTGCAGGTGCAATTCGCTGAACGCCCTGCAGAACGACTCCTATAGCTCAACCGCTGCGAAAAGTCCTCCAATTCAGCCGTTACCTTATCTAGGTCTCCAACTACTTCCCACGAAGGTGGCTGCGTACCTCTAGCTGATGGAGCTTCAATTGTACTGCTCGAATTTCCTACATAATTTCGGAAAAACCAACCGAAACTCAATGCACAGATCAAACACTTTTTATTACCTCTGCAGGGGAGCTACAAATCAATGCAACCTATTACAGCACACCCGAAGGATAAAGAATTAATTTTCCAACTCACTGAATTGGGAAAAGGGTATTTATTGAAGTATTAACAATTATTTATTGGGGAATCTAAAATTAACACCACTACGCAGCTTGGCTTTCTTCCCCCCTTGTTTATCTTCGATTTGAAATTGTTTTTACAATATTTCTAAGCTTGATCTGATTAAATTTTGTTCAAATCAAGGCTAACACTATTCTAATACCGTTTTACAAATTATTATCAAGGTTTTTTACAAAAATTAAACTAGCACATTTCTGGAACATTTTATAAAATACCATTGGATATGCTTAAAATGTTATTAATTGCTCTTATAATTCTAACGGCTTAAAATTTGTTCATAGCAGTATGCATAAAATTGATCAATTACTTGAATTAGGTAATATGATTTATCATGTTTGTAGTATACGCACCCTGTGTGTATAGACACGTTGAACTAACGTTGAAACATAACCTTGGACCAAGTGTTATTTTATCGTCGAAGTTTCGCAAAAATCAACCAGTCTTTCAATGTTATCTATACTGCTCCACAAATGAACTGGACCATTTGCCTATATTGGTGCAATTTTAAAAAATATTTTCCAATATAGTCATGGCATATTTGGTAACCTTTCATGATTGTGTCACTAGAAAAAGCATTTCTTTTCATAATTTGGTTTAAAGAAAACTAAGTCCATTAATAAAATATATTCATTTTAAAATTTTAAATTTTGCCCAAATGTTAATAGCACATTGCATACAAAGTATGCCAAATTGTTTCCAAAAATTTTTAATGTTCCGAAGAGACTCAAAGAACTATTAATTAACCTTTTTTGTGATTCCTCTTATTTTTGTGAAATATAGTTTTTTTATAATTTTATTCTTTTTAAATTTTATTAATATAATTTTGTTAATTCTTCGGTTGATATGTGAGGGTAGTGAAATTAAATATGCTTAATATGAGTATACTATAAAACAAACGTTTATATATATATATATATATATATATATTTTGTGATGTAATGTAATAAATTCAATTTTTATGGGTGGTTCAGTTTATTTGTGGAGCAGTATATTTGATTCTACCGCATCCTATGACGGTCTTTTAACGTTTAAATTATGACCAAACAAGAGCGTTATATGTGTACGTTACAATCCTGCTCCAAAACACGTCCGTTTTCAACATTATTTAACGTGTTGTCGTTTTATGTTTTGTTGCCGAGCCAACGTCTTTTAAACGTTATCTTAGTTTACAATTTTCACCCATATCTTAACGTTGTAACGTGGCTGTCGTTTCAATAGAAAATTTACGTACCTCAAACTTTTTTAAGCAACTATCTTAGCTAATTGCTAACGTTATAAGCACATTGCGTTTTAACTACAACTTCAATTATTACCTTTTAAGCTAAAACGACGTTTCATTTGATACAAAATTGACATTTTAATTACGTCAAGTATTAACGACAGAAGGATTTTTATAAACGTCATTTCTACGTTTTGCATCAACTACTGGTATAAACAGCACTTAAAATCATCGACATAAAAACCTAACGCAAAAACGTAATTACCACGTTGATGCACCAACGTTATATCGACGTTAGGAATCGACTACTTATCTAAATGGCCTTCTCCATTATTGCTATTTTAAGGTAATACGAAAATATTGAATTTTTGTGTTCCTATGGACGTCATATCTAAGTTTCACATTGACTGCTGGCTTTAAAAAAGATCCAAATTTAACAATGTAATGACGTAGTATCGAAACGTAAATAAGATGTCAGTATATTAACATTATATCGACGTTAAGTGTTGACTACTAATCATAAAAACACATTTTATTAACGTGATTTTATCAAGGAAGAGTACAATTTGCATGTTTTTGTGAAGGTCATTTTAACGTATAACGACATATCGGCGTCATATAGACACGTTTAATAAACGTCATAGCCGGCACGTCAAATGAACGACATAATTACGTAAACAGAAAAAAGAATTGCTCAAAATCAACGTCTAAATGAGGTTGCAAAAATTATGTTAACTGGTTGACTAAAACTCATTTAATTTCAACGAATAGCATCTTTTCAACTATCTGAACTTCTTTTTGATTTAATTTAAATGTACGTGTACCTGCTGGGCAATAAGTGAGTTGGTTGTTTGGGAGAAATTAAAAAATGTGAGAATTGACAAAAATCTCAGAAGGAAATAAAAACGTGGGTACTTCCCAACTTGAAAAATATAAATACAGGTTTCCAGTAAAGATATTAACTTATCGTTTTATTGAGTGATCACATGCGTGGCAGAAGGGTAGTAACTAAACTGTGAATTTATTTCTAATCCTCTGCTTGCTATTACTCATATAATTTCTATATACCAAGGTCTTCTTGGGCTTCCACGACGTTGTCTTGTAGGAGGACTCCACTCATATAATTGTTTAGGAGTTTTCTACAAGCATTGTTCTTAAGGAGTACCATTCTAACCTTCTGCACTCGACTGTATCCATTCTATCTTGTTCCACAATGATTAGCAATGATAGTTGCATTTGGGGTATCTTACAATCTTACAACAGATCCCGTAGTCCGTAGTCCATTTCTAGTGCTTTAATGCTGTTTATATTTATTTCATTTATGGTTTTATGTATAATTTTTTTCGTTGTATTTGCAATTTCTTGATTCCATAATATCGAGTTTATTTGTCTTATTGTATTTCTTCCTATGCTCAATTTGTTTCTTGTGTCTTTATCCGTTGTCCTTTTACAGTATGATCGAAAACTTTTAGTCTCTAGAAGGCTATGGAATTATTTTGTCAAAATTTTTTGTTGGAAATCGTGGTAGTAAAGATCACATTGGCATTTTATATCTTTCAGTTTAAGATTATATAGAAATGCCATTTTAACAAACACAAACATTTTTGTTGAATATAAAAACATTTTAGTAACAAAAACAACTACAGCTGTTCAAAATGATTTCCTGGGTTTTTCATACCTACACAGCACATACAGTGTTCGGTATTAAACATACTGTAAAATTCAAGTTTATCTGTCAAAATAATATAGGTTATATTGTTAAGTACCTTTACTCATCACTGCCAACATATTTTTTTTAATCCACAGCCCTTTAGAAGTTAAAAGTTTTCGATCATACGATATCTGTTTTTGTAATGTCTAAATATTTATAGCTGCTGTATAGCTTATTCTGTCTTCTACATATTCATTCTAAGCTCCATCCCTTGAATTCTTATTTTAGCTTTCTAATCATGTATTTAATATCTTCCGCCAACACTATTTGGTCATTTGTAGAGCGTAGTGTGCCGTTAATGTTGATTCCCTTCGCTTTGCATTTATTCTGATAGTTTACTAGAGCAGTTTCTCAGTATATAGCAAACAATGTAGGCGATAAGCAACTTTTTTGACGCAATTTCTTTAGTGACTGTAAACGGATCAGATGGTCTGTTTACTATATTTATAGGACTATCGTAGACCTTTTTTAAAAATGTAAATTTGAAAACTAGATTTACCTATTATAATTCATGAATGGCCATACCTGATATAAGGGTCAGTTGTATCCAAAATAAAGTAAGCTGAGTTAGCTAGAAGGCGTAATATAATTGTAAAGTAAGTAATTTCTGAGCACAAAAACATTTGTCATTTTAAAATTTGTTTAACAATAATGTGGGGCTAGTTATTATAAAATCTCCAAGATAAAGCATTACATAAATTCATATATTCTCAGTGGTGCTAATAATAAAAGCTAAAATGACTTCCGTATGTATATTTTTTACCCTTTTCGCTAAATCATTTCTGTTAAAATGTGCACATTTCAATGATATCTCATCAGGTTTAATAATCTTGGGTAATAGTGACAAATTATTACTACGTGTTATTAATACTGTACACCTGCAATCACGCTACTGGTTATAGATTTCCAGCCACACTATCAAACGCGTTAATTTATTTAGGGCATATTGGTATCTACGTTGTTTAACTATTAAAGATGTGTGCAACTTTTAAATTTATTTATCCGGTCTTCTGAACATATTCATATGTGGACAGAATTGTAATAATCATTGAAAGATATATATTGCTGCAATAGTACTGGCTAGTCTGCACCCTGCATGAAGTTTCGCAAAACATTTAAAATACCAACTATTTAATTTCGATTTTCTTTCCTGTTGTATATAGCAAACTAATTTCTTAAGTTACTGGAACGCTCGAGATTCACATTTTTAAGCAATTAGGAAGGGTGAAATGGAGTGCAACTGCGTCATCAGATTCATTAGTGCGAGTTTGTTTGAAGGTCGACGTTGACTGACGAAGATGAACAACGCTGTCATTTCTGATTTGGCCATCAATAACCGGGTGCACATGCCGCGCGGATGATAAACGTCCTGAAAGTTGCTGGCAAGAAGCAAAGTGAGGAACGAATGTGAGCCAGATATCTCGGTCATTAGGGACTTCCATTTCTGTCATCCATCATCTACACTCAGCGCACCTTGCTTCTTTCGCAAAAGAATGAGTGGAGCACATTCATCATTAAATCCATTAGTGAATTCTTTGTACCGATTTTACCAACTAATGCGTCGCCGCTCATACCCGATATTCTCTTAAATTTAGTGCTGGTGCAGGAAAAACTGGAACTTAACATACTTTCTCTTGAGATCGGTAAATATATTAGAGAGAAGTTTATTTATGGCGTCATAAACTTTTGCTGCTGTAAGCAATACCCACATAATTTTATCGCCTCAATCAGAACCATTAATTTTCTGTTAAGTTGTTAATTAGTACGCCTGCCGCTATGAAGTGAAAAAGCTTAAATCTTAAAATACGATCGCAAGCAACTAAAAAATATTTTGATGTGTGGGTTTATGGGTTATAAGCATCAGCAAAGTATAAATTTTAGAAAATCAGTCAGTAATAAGAGTAAGAAATCACTGGATTGTGATTTTTATGCTTTCACAAATAGCACATGCGGTATGAGTTAGATTTTATGTAGATCTAATAAAATTATTTTTTTAATAAACTACTACCAAAGAGGCATTTAAAAAATATAAAATATATATGATAATGAATACACCGTCATCCTTTTAATATTCAAATATTTAGGGCCTTCACACAAAATTTTAAATATTAATTGAGATGCTCCCCCAATCAGGCCAATTCTGGGTTGAATAATTTTTACACAATTACTTTTGCTCAATTACTTATTTAGCCATATCGGTAGTCAGAATGCCAAGGTCAGATTTATAACTCAAGTATACAGTGTGTCCCCGGATAGGTGAAACGACTCTTGTGAAAGGTAGAAAACTCTCGATTTAAATTTTCATTTTTTGGGGTTCAGCCCTGCTTGGTTAAAGTCGAATTTCCAACATAATTTCAGTTCTGAGAAATCAAGTATGCCTTGGAAATTAAAAAAAAACCTATTTTTCTGTGAGGTAAAGTACCTTTTATGTGGCAAATACGACAAAAAGTTATTAAAAAAACTTGTTTAGAATCAACACATAGACCCCTATACCAAATTTCAAAATCCTCAGCCAACTTTGATCTCTCACAATTTTTTTTTGTTTAGGTCCCAAATCAAAGAATTTTACTTTTAACAAAGATTTTTATTGGAAAAACAAATACTTTTAACAAAGTTTTATATTTCATAATAAAAAAACTTCATTAAAAATAAAATTCTTTGATTTGGGAAATATAAACTTGAAAGAAAATGTGAGAACTCAAAGTTGGCCGCGGATTTTTAAATTTGATATAGGGGCCTAGATGTTGATTCTAAACAACTTTTCTTTATAACTTTTTGACGTATTTGCCACACAAACGGTACTTTACCTTACAGAAAAATAGATTTTTTGAAAATTTCCAAGGCATACTTGATTTTTCAAAACTGAAATGATGTTAGAAATTCGCCTTTAACCAAGCGGGCTGAACCCCAAAAATGAAAATTTAAATCGAAAATTTTTTACCTTTCACAAGAGTCGTTTCACCTATCCGGGGACACACTGTATTACACATTAAATAAAAGGTAAGTATCTATTGCTCTGTAAAGTTAGCTTCTCTTAAAATTAGAAATATTTACAATATTAAACAAGTAAATAATATGCATATGCAGCGCGGCAACCTGCAATACTTGGTATATCCTTGGTACGGATGCCAATTAAAAGTTGCCTAAAGCTGCGTTCTATAACGACCTGCTCTGGAACTAAATACAACGCCAAATGGCTGCTTTGTTTACTTTCGGTGACAAGAAAAATTGCTGAATTGTAACAAACAAGCCTGATTCATGTGCTCCTCGGGAGATAATCGGGTGGTACTGGTACTAGACGGTCACTGGAACTACTTTTTACGGTTGTAGGGGCGCCGCGGTAGGCTTACTTTTATGCTTCTAAAAGTGCGAAGGCCAGCAAGGCTGTTCGCCGTGACTTGCTGTGGGAGCTTCGGGATCGGGATGGAAGCTATGCTTTCCTCTGGTGTTGTCCCGGGACCTCGCCTTAGGACATGGAAGTTTCCTGTATATGTAGGTCGTGACCTTAATTAATTCTGGCAGCAAATTTCACCCGGTGCACCGTTAATTCGCCGTGCTTTGCGGTGTATATTATTGTCGTTTCTACGGCTCCGTTTTACAGCCCTGACTCTTAGGGACGCAGCTAAAGGTAGTTGTACTCAGGTACTAAACCCGACAAGCCACAAGGTTCAGTTTGACGGCGGACTTAGGTGTCGTATTTAGGTATTGAACCCAACAACCACAAATACGAAATTGCGAGCGGCTTCAAGGAGATATCTGTAGGTAATGCAACCAGTAAGCTACACAAATATTTTATTAGATTTGGAGTTCGATCTCGGAAGCTTTTACAATATAATTCTAGGCGGGCCTGTGGACTAAAGTGTCTTACGGTTCTGGACGGTTTCTTTGGGCAAGTGTAGATCTCGTAGTAGCGACTCCAAACAAGCCCACAGGGCCTAGCAGCTCTTTATGTTACAGCTGCCTAGACGGGGGGTCGTTGGATCGAAGTATTTTTATTAGCTTGGGTGCCTTTGTTCTATACCTCTCTGGTCCTCCTTCTCTGGACTGTTTACTAGGAGATTTGAAAAGGATTGCGCTGTATCGCATAATCGCTGGATCGGTAGGATTTATCTTTACTCCGCGTGCCCAGTAGGCAACAAACTCGAGCTCCCAAGGAATTCATATCGAAAGCGATGTGTGTTATTGGCCCCGTCAGAGAAACATCGATAACGAGGCGGTTATCAACATCAAAAAAAGCTGGAAATCTGGATTGAGTGCATCTAAAACTTTAAAATATTACCTTGATTTTTTTACTGCGACCCCTATTAAATGAATTCTGATTTTATTACTTACAGCTATCAATGTAGTCGCCTTTTTAAATTGAAATGTTATTGGCCCCAAACTAAATTTTTGTAAATTATTATAAGTTATTTTTAGAAATAAGACAGTCGACTGTTGTAAATACATTTATTTTTATAATATTAAATACTTTACACAATAATAACATGATATGTGTTTATTACAAAGTATTTGTGTTTTTATTTTCCCTCCGTGTTTGCGTTTCAGAAATTTGTAACAATTAAAAAGCTAAAAGTTAAAATATTAGTAATTGAAACTATTATACAGATACAGAGGGACAAACTCGCATAAATAGAGTCGTAAATCAAACTACGATTTCCCAAATTAAAGCAAAAATTTAAAAGTACATCAATTTGACTGAAATATAAAGTGCATTTTGAGCAACTAGTTGACGAACGTTATTACAAAGTCGCAGTGTGAACCACCTTTTACTTTATTTAAATATAAACGCTTTCATATAATTTGAAGAAGTTATCACCCGGTTTGTATTTTTTCTTTAATTTATGTATGTATAATCTGTAACCTGATTTACCTTGCGGTGTAGAGGCTGGTGCTTTATGCGCTGGCATCTAGCGGTACAATGCTCAACTTGCCCCGGATTCGGAATACAGAGTTGGAGTGCGTCTTTGGTGCTTGCGCAGCAACCATTGTGTGAGTTGTGTGTCTTGGTGATGTGTTGACCTTGTTACTGTATCTCTTAGGTCTGTGGTTCTAAGTAGAGCACAGTTAATTTGGTGCCCAACTGTGAATGGTCTCACTGAACCCGATTCTAATCGCCAAGGATACGGAAAAATTCCGACCCCAGCATTAAAAATGTAAAAGCTAAAATATTAGTATTTGAAGCTATTTTACAGATACAAAGGGGGCAGATTTATATAAAACTGAATTGTAAATCAAACTACGATTATTTTGGCGGTCGATTGTCACCAACACTTTTAATCTTAATTTTGACTGGTGCAATTTATAAAAAAGTGTGAAACATTATTCACTTCAAACAACATTATTATACAATTAGGCTTATGTTATTTTAGAAATTATTCTAAAACTGTTTTTACACAATTCTCGTTATAAAATTGTTTTGTGAAACGAATTGCGATTTTATAACATACTACTATCGATGTATTAACCTTGATTACAAACTAAATTATGGCGGAGTAAGCTCGGAATAATTAACATAGATATACTATTCTAACAATGTAAAGAATTGCTGGAAATAAAATTCATAACTTCTTAAAACACGTGAAAACCCAGCAGATAGGATCTGTAACAGATAGGTTTTTTTAAATAAAAGTTTAACTACGTAGGCACCGTCATTTCAGGAGCAGTCAAAGCTTAATATTAAAATGTTATAAAAGCTTTTAGGTGCAGATAGGAATGCAGTGTAACTACTGTCGAGTTATATTATAAAAATGTAGAAATTAGAAAAAACGCATGATGTTATAATAAAATAGCTGAAATATACTGGTATAATACAAAAATAAGATAATAAGTACTTTAATGAAAATACAAAATCTATTTAAAATTATAATACATTATTATGATATGATTGTGAAAATGCTATAAAATTATATTGAAAATAGAAAAACTTGCTGGAAAATATAATAAAATAGGTGAATTACTGATATAATCCAAAATGATTAACAAATTTAAATTAATAAAAACAAACGCAAAACGCCGGCTCAGAGTGATGAATTCCAAAACATGCTGCGCCAGAATTATTTAAAGAGACAAAACGCACTAATGCGTATAAACGAAATTCGCAAATCAAACCACGATTTCGCAAAGTAAAACAAAATGGCACTGTGTAACTATAAAAGTTAAATTGAATCAAGCTACTTACGAAATTATTATGAATTGCAATTATACCGATATTTCTGTTTACATAATGGTTGTAAAAAAACACAAACTTTCATTAAAGTATATTGATGTACTATGAAATGGTTGTGAACTGCTATGCAATTATATTGAGATTCTTTAAAACTAAATACTCAAGTCAGTGCAAAGACTGTTCAATTTTAAATTGTTAAAGTCAAAACTGAAAAGAAAATTAACGAAATGATGTATTTATTAATCAGGCATCTATTTTGGGTTTTAATATGTTGGTGAGTTTAAATAAATAATATTTCAAACTAGATATTTTCTAAAACTTGTTTATGACATCCATTATGAATAACATTTGGTGTTGTGTATTTTGCCTACTAAAAATGTAAATATTAATATTTTCCATCAAAAATAAGAAAAATTAAAAATGTGTTGATAAATGTGATACAGAATCATTTAAGTAGTTCTGAAACATGCATTACATGTAGCTTTGTTCATTAAAACTTTCATTTGTAAAATTAGATATTAGGTAAGTCACTTTAATGGTATATATCTATGTTCAGAAAGTAACATACATTGTCTTCTAAATATTCTGTATTTCGAAAATCATCTATTTAAAGTTAAAAGAATTATAATTTACTATTGAACAAAATGTAGTTATGCTACTACTAAAAGTTTAAAGGCTGATAATAGACAACCTAAGAAAGTTTCAAATCCACTCGAATGGCTAGCTCAGTTGGGTAATCGGTCAGACTACTAATATAGTAATGCCTGTTTCAAACCCCGGCTGAGGCCCACGTTTTTAAAAAGAAATAGAATTTACCACGAGAGCGATAGAGAGGTTATAGGGGTCAGTGAGAGAAAGTGAGATCCCATGCTCGCACAGAAAACAGACATACGCGAGCAAAGGAAAAAAGATGGAATACAGCGATCAAATCAAACTTCATATGTGGATAATTATCATATGTGTTTTTTAATTCGTGGTCTAATTTGATGAACCAATTTAATCGATCAATTTAATTAGGTCAATCAATTAGATTATCAATTTAATTTAGTCAAGTATAAACAAAATTATGCCAGCACGGTTTGATTAACAATTTGTATGTATATATTATCGATAACCTCATTTTACTTTGCGGTGTAGAGGCTGGTGCTTTATGCGCTTGCATCTGGAGGTACAATGCTCAACTTGCCCGGGATTCGGGATACAAAGTTGGAGCGCGCCTTTTGTGCTTGCGCAGCAACGAGTGTGTGAGATGTGTGTCATGGTGGTGTGTAGACCTTGTTTCTCTATCTCTTAGGTTTGTGGTTCTGAGTAGAGCACAGTTAATTTGGTACCCAACTGTGAATGGTCTCATCGAGCCCGATTCCAATCGCTAAGGCTGCGGAAAAATTCCGGCCCCAGCGGGATTCGAACCGACACTTGCTTAACGCAAGCATAGCGCCTACCCAAGGCTTCTTTGATTATCAATTTAATTAGTTCAATTAAAAAAATGGCGCATGATTCCGCTCTACTAGTTTCTAACTTATGAATACAACTATAAGGCATAACAATCAAATGTTAAGTTTGACATTTAAGTAGAAACGTAGTTGAATTCATAAATTAGGAACCATTCAAAAGTCAAACAAGGTGAAAATAATTTCGATCATTCTTTCCTTAACTTAAATTACTTACTGAATTAGTTTTGAATTCCATAATTTTCTGTTTTTTTAATCTTAATAGCTGTTTTTATATCAATTTGAATTTACCTCAAAACAGTTTAGTGTTCACCCACCTGGATTTCTTACTTTGTAGACCAACTCAGAATCACCTTGGTATGATCCTGTCCTGCTACCTGTAACCCTTCACTCCTTTGCTACGACACACTGGTCACTATCCAACTGCCTCCTTATCCGCAACACCTCAAGATACTGGCTATCACCTATTCCTTCTCTAGCCCTGCACAACTGTCACTCCTGCAATCTCCTTCTGTCCAGCTCCTCACGGGTCAGTTTATTTCCTCATATAATTGTAAATTAACTGTATACTGCCTTAGGTCCATCCATTTCCATCCACGTCATCAACCGTCAGCACAATCTAACACCTCCAAGATCTCCCCTTTGTCGATACAGTCCAACTGGTCTCCTCCAA